>JAJHZJ010000353.1:3548642-4748642 GCA_023548195.1 Bettongia penicillata ogilbyi
CTCCAAAGGATGCTAGAATTCAGTGAATACCCTACTATTATCCATAGATTTGACTAGAGGTATACATAGAAGCAAACAAGAATGTCTGCCATCTACAATGATTTTAAACATTCTAAGGGCTGAAAGATATATGTCATTCTCTAAAGCAAGATCTGATTTCTCAAATATTTATGGATGGTGAATGCAATACAGTATTAGGCCTGGAACACTTTGCTAAAGTTCTATCAGTTCTAATAGCTTAGGATGGAACACAGAAATCCAAAAAACAAATTAGCAGTATTAAAATTATGAGTGTCTTTTATTTCACAATTTGAAGCAAATAAAGACAGGACCTGAGTTTTGTTTCTTTGTTTGGGAGAAAGGGTTCAAAGATGGTATTAGAATGTATCCTTTACACTAACCCTTTCCCACTGCAATCCTAATCAAGTTCATTTGATATTTAGGATGTGGGGAGGAAGGTATGAGGGAGGAGAAAAAGAAGGCAAGGAACTGTATCAGTAAGCACCCCAATATACACAGTGGGGCCTGCTATCTCAGGTTCTTTGACCTGTTTTTCTAAAGGGAAAGGCAACTTTCGAGGCAATAACAATCTCCTTTAATCAAGTACATATATCATTCACTTAGTTAAGAAAATCAAAAGGCAATGCCTCCAAACTGTCTGACATAAACAGTACATATATATTACAAATCAACAGACAAGTTCAACTGTCTGACCACAGTTGCCAGAGATGGAAACACCAACATCTGGGTTTTCAAAACCAGGGGCAGTCTCCAGCACACAAAGTTTCTTCCACAGACTAAGCCCCAAAGTAAAACTTCACCATCAGAGTATTTAGACTTTTTTAGAGTCAGAGGGGCATCCCAACCTTTGAGAACCCATGCCTCATTAACAAAAGGTGTGGGCCTTCCTACAAATCTTCCCTAATCAAACTCCCTTTAATGGGCAGGCCCATTAATGGGTGGAGAAGATCTTTAATCACATTAACAATACACAAATATATACACAGTTTTTAGTTAAAAAAACTGGTTTCTGTGCTTTACTTCTAGTAAAGATTCTTGGTTGATAAAGGCAAGATTCACTCAGAGGACTTAATTATACCAAAATAAAAACAGTGTAAGATCCTATTTGCTAGTCCTTACAATCCACTCTTTCAGGATCCTGGACTTTACAATCTGAATTGCCATGGATCCTGGAAAAAATAGAGGCATTATACTTCTTGATTATACTAAAACGAAAATAGCAAAAGATCCTACTTTGCTTGCCCTAACAGAGACAAGTGATTGAAAAGTAGGAAAAAAAAATTACAAAAGGAACAGGAAAAGGTTAATAAGTGAAAGAAAGACTTCAGAGTCACTTTTATCAATTTCAAGGTAAGGAAATGGAATTAGAGTTATCAGAAGCACTAGAGCATATCTTCCTTCCCTTCCTTAACTAACTTCCAGTTCATAAACTGTGTAGGGAACTAGTTGGTTTCTACAAATATCTGTACATGTACAGACTTGATACACACAATTATATGAAGGAAAAAACATCTTCATAATAGAAAAAAAGATTGCTTCCATGACTTATTGAAAACAGAAAATAACAATTGTATGCTTATCCTGAATATATATATGTTTGTATATATATAGATACATATAAATTTTTAGGTTAAGGAGTGAGGTCAAGAATCTTATCCTATGCCGAGTTAGAACAGAAAGACATTTTATCTTTTATTTTAATCTGATCTTTTTCTCCTTCATGTTCTTAAAATCACTAAAAACCACTACCTTAATTCAGATGTCAACAATATGATGTTATCTGCAGTCAGAGAATCGAGTTTCTAATCCTATATTTCATAATTACTACTTATTTGAATTTGGACATGTTACTTTCCCTCTCTGGGCCTCAGTTTTCTCATCTGTAAATAGAGTGATTTGACTGTATAATATTGAAGTTCCCTTTTATCTCTAAATATATAAACCTATTTTTTATGATTTTAGAGTTGTTGGATGAGATATTTATCTTAACTCTGTTAGTATGAAGTTTATACTTCAGAACACTCATAATATATATCTAATACAGTTAAATTTAAAGAGATTATAGCCATTTTTAAATTCATCAAAAATTGTCATTGGATTCACTTCCTGTATTTAGTTTATATTGGAAAAATACCCCTAGAAAAGCAACTTTTATAATTATGGGTAAGGTGAAAATTTTTAGACAAAAAGACTGTTAGAGACTGTCAAAAAGTCATTACAATAATCTTTCTTACATAAAATTGAAAAATTTTGTGTAAATGTAATACAGTTATGATGATAAGAAAAAATATTGAATTGAAAAAAATAGTTACATTAAATATCTCTAGTGAGGTTCTGATATACAAGATACATAGTTCATTTACACAGTTATATAAGAGTGAAGCCCATTCCTCAGTGGGTGTGGGTAGTCATAAAAAGAAGCATTGTATACTTTCAACATTCAAATGAAAGATTTCTCTAAATAACTAGTAATCACAAAAGTACAAACCAAGAAAAATTCAGTTTCACTTCTACACAGGAAATTGTCTAAGATAATATAGAATGGGAATAGAATAGGTAATGTTGGAAAGGTCAAAGTAAGTCAGATATACTAAGACTGCTGACTTTTTAAATTTGCTCTAAATTTTGGTAAAGGAATTTGTTGTTAAAGTATAAAAAAAAAAATCCAGTGATTTAAATGTTTGTACTTTTTGACAGAAAGGCAATTTAGGGCAACACAGTGAATAGAGTATTGGACTTGGAATCAGGAAGACTCATCTTCTTGAGTTCAAATCTGCCTCAGACATTATTAGCTATGTGACCCTGCGCAAATGACTTATCCCTGTTTATCTTGGGTCCACATCTGTAAAATGAGCAAGGAAATGATAGATTACTACAGTATCTCTGCCAAGAAAACCCCAGATTGGGTCATGAAGAGTTGGACATCACCGAAACAACTCAAAAACAACAGTGTTTTGACGTAAAGAAACAAGTTAGTTTAGAAGGTTAAAGGCAGGAAGAAAGATTTCATATACACCAAAATATTTGTGACAATTTTTGTGATAGCAAAAAACTAAAAACATACCCAGATGCCCATCAATAGAGGAATGGTTAAACAAATTTTTATACATGAATGTAATGAAATTTGAATGTACCATAAAATAATAAACAATATGAATTCATGAAGAATTATCTGAACTGATGCAAAGTAAACAGAACCAATAAAATAATATAAACAATGCCTACAACAATGTAAACTGGCAGTGATCTGAATATTGTCTAATTGCTGTGATCAAGCTTAATCCTCAAGAAAAACTGAGAAAACACATCTCTGCTCTTTCCTTTTCAATGTGAAGTACTATGAGTATAGAAAATTGTAAAAACCATTAGACATGATTGAATCTTTGATAGGTTTTGCTAAACTTTTGTTTTCTCAGATTTATATAAGTGTATATGTATGTATATATGTATATATATACATACATATACATATACATACACACACATCATTATTATAAAGATATTCACTGGGTAGGTTAGTGGGAGGGACACATTTGGAAATGAAAATGATGTTAAAAGCAAAATAGCTTAGTAAGATAAGATTAAGGATTCCTGGATCAGTCTCAAGATTTATATCATCATTAATCTGGACAACAAACTGATTCCCCTAATTTAGAAGACATCAGTATGATATCTAATAGTCCAATATTGTGTGTGTAGATTTTTATTTATTTATTTATTTAACTTTTTACATTCATTTTCACAAAATTTTGGGTTCCAAATTTTCTCCCCTTTTATCCCCTCCCCCCACCCCAATACCCCAAGCATCTAATTTTCCCTATCTCCAATCTGCCCTCTCTTCTGTCATCCCTCCCTTCTCTTGTCTCCATCTTCTGTTTTCTCCTGTAGGGCCAGATGACTTTCTATTCCTCATTAACTGTATGTCTTCTTTCCTAGTAGCAACAGCAATACTAAACAGTTGTTCCTAAAACTTTGAGTTCCAAATTCTCCCCATCCCTCCCTCCCCACCCATTCCCTTTGGGAAGGCAGGCAATCGAATATAGGCCATATCTGTGTAATTTTGCAAATGATTTCCCTGATAGTCATGTTGTGTAAGACTAACTGAATTACCCTCCGTCCTACCCTGCCCCCTCATTGTTTCTCTTCTGTCTTTTGATCCTGTCCCTCCCCAAGTGTTGACTACAAATTGCTCCCTCCTCCCATTGCCCTCCCTTCCATCATCCCCCCACTTGCTTATCTCCTTCTCCCCCACTTTCCTATACTGTAAGATAGGTTTTCATACCAAAATCAGTGTGCATTTTATTCCTTCCTTTAGTCAAATGTGATGAGGGTAAACTAATTGTTTTTTTTCTTTCTTTTCTCAGCTCTCCTCTTTTTCCCTCCACTAAAAAGTCTCCTACTTGCCTCTTAAATGGTATATAATTACCCCATTCCATTTCACCCTCTTTCCTCCCACTACATTTCTCTCTCACCATTTACCTTAATTTCTTTTCAGCTATGGTCCCATCCTATTCAATTCACTCTGTGCTCTCTGTCTCTGTGTGTGTGCATGTGTGTATGTGTGTGTGCATGCATGCGTGTACATGTGTGTGTATGGTCCCACCAACTACCCAGATACTGAAAAGTTTTGAGAGTTACAAATATTGTCTTTCCATGTAGGAATGTAAACAGTTCACTTCTGGTAAGTCCCTTAAGACTTCTCTTTGCTGTTTACTTTTTCATGCTTCTTCTCATTCTTGTGTTTGGAAGTCAAATTTTCTTTTCAGCTCTGGTCTTTTCATCAAGAATGATTGAAAGTCTTCTATTTCATTGAAAGACCATATTTTCCCCTGAAGTATTATACTCAGTTTTGCTGGGTAGGTGATTCTTGGTTTTAGTACTAGTTCCTTTGATTTCTGGAATATCCCATTCCATGCCCTTTGATCCCTTAATGTAGAAGCTGCTAGATCTTTAGTTATCCTGATTGTATTTCCACAGTACTGGAATCGTTTCTTTCTAGCTGCTTGCAAGATTTTCTCCTTGAGCTGGGAGTTCTGGAATTTGGCCACAATGTTCCTAGGAGTTTCTCTTTTTGGATCTCTTTCAGGTGGTGATCGATGAATTCTTTCAATACTTATTTTGCCCTCTGGTTCTACAATGTCAGGGCAGTTTTCCTTGATAATTTCATGGAAGATGATGTCTAGGCTCTTTCTTTGATCATGACTTTCAGGTAGTCCCATAATTTTTAAATTGTCTCTCCTGGATCTATTTTCCAGGTCAGTTGTTTTTCCCATGAGATATTTCACATTCTCTTCCATTTTTTTCATTCTTTTAGTTTTGTTTGGTGATTTCTTGGTTTCTCAGAAAGGTCATTAGATTCCATCTGTTCCATTCTAATTTTGAGAGAACTATTCTCTTCAGTGAGCTTTTGAACCTCTTTTTCCATTTGGCTAATTTTGCTTTTGAAAGCATTCTTCTCCTCATTGGCTTTTTGAACCTCTTTTGCCAATTGAGTGAGCCTATTCTTCAAGGTGTTATTTTCTTCAGCATTTTTTTTGGGTCTCCTTAACCAAGGTATTGACCCGTTTTTTTCATACTTTTTCTTGAATCTTTCTCATTTCTCTTCCCAGTTTTTCCTCCACCTGTCCTAACTTGATTTTCAAAATCCTTTTTGAGCTCTTCCAAGGCCTGAGCCCACCTGACATCCCCCTGGGGTGTCTGGGGTACTGAGGCCCCGCCCTCCACGTCTTTCCCTGATGGCAAGAATACGTCGTCATCAGATCCGAATGTCGGGATCATTTGCATTTATTGGAAAAAACTCTCTATAGTCTTATTTTTCTTCCCTTTTCTAGGCATTTTCCCAGTCAGATACTTGACTTCTGAGATTCCTGTCCACCCCTGCCTAGATCCGCCCAGCTAGTGCTTGGGGTGAAATTCAAATGTGCTTTCCGCGCCACCCGCCTGCTAATCAATGTGTGCTTTAGTTCTGGTGCTGGGGTGGGGGCAGTGCCGCCTCCCAGGCTCAGCTTCCCTCAGGGGCTTTATGCAGAGGCCTTCAGTAGTGGAGCAGGGTGGGGCAGGGCCGTCTCCCAGGCTCAGTTCCCTCGGGTTGTTTATGCAGAGACTTTCAGTAATGAAGATTCTGCCTGCTGCTGGGGAAGTTCCGGGCCGCTGCTGCCTCCCCTGCCTCTGCCGCCGCCCCCGCATCTGCCTCCACCACTTCCTGCCCCCGTCTCTGCCTCCGCTTCCTCCCGAGGGGGCCCGAGTCACGGAGACACCCCACTCCCCTCAGCCAGCCAGCCATCTCTCTCACTGACCTGTAGCTTCTGTGGGCAGAGGGACTTTCCCGGCTACCGGAGCTTCCGTCCCTGAAGCCTGCTCGGGTCAGCTTCTCTGGGGCCGCGGCCAGGGCAGTGCTTGGGTGGGATCCACTTTCCGGGCGCGACGGACCCTGGGGACGGGTCTCCAGGGCTCTCTGGCACGGAAATCTCTTCCACTCTATTTCTGTACCCCTTTCAGTGGTCCAGAAGTTATGGGGGTCCTCTTTTTACTATTAATTCTATGGGCTGTGGGTTGGAGCTCGTAAACGTGCGTCCTTCTACTCTGCCATCTTGGCTCCGCCGCTATGTGTGTGTAGATTTTAAATTAAGCTTTGTTTGCTAACTCCACTTGTTCAAAAGATGTTAAAAGGAAGTGAATTTGGTCATGTGATCTTTGAGGGGATAGGGGTGCATTTAAAAGAAGTTTATGGTAATGTAGGAGTTGCAGCTTAAGGAGAGTGAATAGAAAGCATCTGAGAAAACTGAAATTCTTGCCTTAAAACTCTAGCAGTTTTTGTGACATGGTTGAGTCACTTAACTCTCAAGGTCCCAGGTAATAAGTTACATCTGAATAGCTGATCTATTATTGCAGAAATTCTCCATACCAGTGAAGTCACAGTTTGGGGCCAAGGAAACAAAGAAGAAAGCAGTGAATACTACTCAGAAAATTATGCTGACCTTGGTATCTGTAGAGAAACTTCTAGGCTTTTCATTGATTAAATCTCTAAAGTTTAAACTTTAGGTTTTAAACAGACATTATTTTAATTATCATTCTAATGAAACCAATATTTAATTTACAATCTCTGAACACTATTATGACCTAATTAGCTTCTAAATGCTGTACTCTAACTCTTAGTTAAAAGTTTTAAAAAATGGTGGCAGCAAACAGGTAACTAGCAATGTAGATTAATTTGTTTATATTTACCATTCAAGAAGATAGAAAAATATACTATGATGTTTATCAAGTCAGGTCAGGATTTTATTGCTTTAGGGCAAAGTCTGTCCAACCAAGACTGACAGAACAGAGAGAGTTTGTAATGTGATCTTTCAGATAATGTATAAACATCAAAGTGTAGCAAAGCCACATTAAATTTATGATTATAAAAATAGGTATCAGTTCAAAAACTCTAGAGTTAGAAAGGACCAGGAGATGATAATGAACATAGCTCAACATAGCTCTTAATCATATAAATGAGATAACTGAGACCCAGGAGTGATATGATTTGCTTAAGATTAGACTTTTACGGCTAGCTAGTGGCAGTAGAAAAGTCTCCTGAGACCCAGCTTAGTGCACTTGCCACTAAACCACAACGATTTCAATTAATTTGGTGTAAAAATAAAAGAGTTCTGGTGAGCTTCAATCGTTAGTTTGATTTTTGAGATAGCCAGTCTAAAAGTTGTTTGTGTATCTGTGTGTTCATCATAAATTTTAATCAGGCGATGGGTCAAAGCATTTTAAAATACATTTTCAGTAAGATTTTTAATAAGTACACATGTATCATATGTTATGTTGTACATGAAGCCTTTCCTGATCTCCCCACCAGATAGGACCTCCCTCCCCAAGATTAAAATTGTTTTTGTATGTATTTTATATCCTCACATGCATATGTACATGTTGTGCTCCCAACCAAACAAATATGAAAACTCCTTGAGGGCAGGGATTGGTCACTTTTGTCACTGTGTTCCTAGCAATTAGTACAATGCCTAAGACAGTAGGTTTGCAGTTTTTTTGAGTAATCCAAAGAAAAAAAACATTCATTTCTACCTTTATTCAGGTACTCTCTCACACATATATACACACACAGATCTTCTGAAATTATGATCAGTGATGTGGCTGAAAACCATAGGTCATGATATTAAAGAGGAACTATGCAAACAAAGCCTACTGCCTATAGATACTTTCTTTCTACTGGTAAAGTTGGCATATCTCACTTTAATTATGCAAACTTGGTAATTAAAATGTATTTTAAGCAACAAATAAATAATTTTAAGGTAATAATTCAATTTCTAAATGATATTTCCTAACATAAGTATATTTGATTTTATCTGTATAGCCTCCAGCAAGTATTATCTCTGGAACCCAATATTCTCATTGGAAAAATGAGTTTATGGGGGAAGGGAGGAGAAAGGAATGGACATTTATATAGTGTCTAATATGTGTCAGGCACTACACGAAGTGCTTTTCAAATATTATCTCATCAATCTTTATAAAAACCCTGTGAGGTAGGTATTGCTATAATCCTCATTTTTACAACTGTAGAAACTAAGGGAAACAGATATTAAATGACTTGCCCAGGGTCACACAGCTAATGTCTGAGACTGCATTTCAGCTCTGGTCTAGAACAAGTACTCCATTCACTTCATCATCTATCTGCCTGTTCTCATTATTTCTAGTGTCCCACCAAACAATTATATGGTTTTAAAAATAGTATTTCATATGTGACTAAATTTATATATGCTTTTTAAAAATTCCATGACTTTTATGAATAATAGCAAACATTTCTATAGTCCTTTAAAGTTTGCAAAGCTCTGTAAATATCTCATTTGATTTTCAGTTAAAAAAAGTCTGTGAGATGAGTGCTATTATGATCTCCATTTCACAAAATGAGGGGACTGAGGTTCATAGACATTAGATGATTTGATCAGAATCACACAGTTATATAGGATAGAAATTCAGGTCATATTGACTCTAGATACAGTTTTTGTATCTGCTACATCAGGCTGTCAGTAACATAATATCTATTACATAAAGCAAGTACTATCTACAGTGTATTCTAAATAGCAAAAGAATCAGACTGTTAAGTTGACCGAAGAACCAGTTGTGGGACAGCTATATGGCTCTGTGACTGGAGTATTGGTCCTGCTGTCAGGATGACCTGAGTTCAAATCTACCCTCAGACTCTTGACTCTTACCAGTTCTGTGACCTTGGGCAAGTTACTTAACCCCAATTTCCTTGCCTTCTCCCCTCCAAAAAAAAAAATCGTTAAATTCATGTGCAAAGATCTGATGACAGTTAGTTTTCAGTCTACTGTGTACTACTTAGATGTTTTCTCTATTCCTGTACACTCTCAGTTCATTCATTCAGTTGTCTAATAGCCAGATAGATAGCCTTTTCTCAGTCCTCACCAACCTTTACTTGACTGTATTATTTTCATGAGGTGACATTTCCTCCTTTGACATTTTCTCTTTCATTTTTCATTGTTATTCTCTTTTCTGCCTCCTTCTACCTGCCTACTCCTCCTTCATTTTCCTTTTTATCTACATAAGCTTCTCAATTGTGGGTATATCCCAAGGCTCTGAAGTGGGCCATCTTCCTTTCATTCTCTACACCCCCCTTGTGACACATTAGTTTCCATGGGTTTAATTATTATCTCTATGTTGATGACTCCCTGCCTTAGTCTCTTTCCTGAGATCCAGTCCTATGTCACCTTTCTACCTGTTGGACATTTCAAACTTAACATACCAGAGACATCTCAAACTGAGCATATCCAAAACTAAACTCATTTCTTTCCACACCAAAATGTCCCCCTCTCCTGAAAATCTCTATTTTTTGAGGGTACCATCATCCTTTCAGTCTCTAATCTTTACAATATATAGAATATCCTTGACCACTCCACGTCCTTCATCCAAATCATGAATCAAAAGCTAAACCTAGCATGTCTCATGTCTGGCCTCTTTTCTCCACTTACATAGTCACCATTTTATTTCACTTCAACTATCATAACAGACTTTTAATTGGTCTTCCTGCCTCAAGCCCTTCCCTACTCCAATATCTTTCAAAGTACTGTCAAAATCATCTCTAAGAGCAAGTCTAATCATGTCATTTAACTTACTCATAAACTCCACTGGTTTCCTATTGCCTCTGGATAAAATATGAATCCCTCTGTTTATCTTTGAAAGCCTTTCACAACCCTTCCTTAAACTGCCATTGCAGTCTCACCTTAGGTTCTCCCCTTCTTGGATTTGTTGGTCTAGCAAAATTGAGCACGATATCTCTTGTCTCCATAACTTGGCACTAGCCATCCCCCGTAATCTGAAATCCTTTACTTTCATCAAAAATTCAAGCACTATCTTCTATCCAAAACCTTTCATGATCCTTTCAACTTCTAATTCACTTGCATTAGACTGCAGGTTACTTATTCTAGATAATTTGTATGTATATGCATGCTATCTTCCCCCATCCCCACCCCAAAAAAATATACACTTTGAGGGCAAAGGATTGTTTCATTTTCATCTTTGATTCCTCATTTTCTAGCACATTCCCCAACAAATAGTAGGTCTTTGATAAATGTTTGGGGATTGACTCATTCATTTAAATTCTATTGACTACTCTCAATATGCTTGGCTGGAAATTAGTTACTTCTTTACATTGTGTTTGAAGAATAATTGTTTTCTCAACAAATTGACTTGCATGGTGTATTGGAAAGTGGACTGGAACAAAGCTCCAGGCTTAGAGAGGTTAATTGTTCAACTAAGGTCTTATAGCTAGTTAAAATCAGACCCGGAATTTAAGGTTACACCCCCTGCCTACTGGTGTACTTTGATTTACATCAGGCTGGTAAAGAAAATACTGCACTTTAATTACGCAGACTTGATATTTGCAAATCTATCTTATGCAAAGATATGACCAATTTAAGTGATAATTCAGTTTTATCCCCCTCCTTCACTCTTCCCACCAACACTGATCTTCCTTTGAGTCTCAACTAAAATCCTGCCTTCTGCTGAAAGTCCCAATCCTCCTTAATTCCAGTGCTTTTCCTTGGTTAATCATTTGCTATTTGTCCTGTACATAGCTTTCTTTGTATATATGCGCTTACTTGCTGCCAGGAACATTGGGATGTAGGCTCCTTGAGAGTAGAAATTATCTTTTTGCCTCTTTTTGCATCCCCAGCTCTTAGCACAGTGCCTGGCATGTAGTAGGCACATAATAAATGTTTGTTTACTCATTGATTATCAAATGTATTTCAACATATTTGTTAGGACCTCTAGTGACATATCCCTTATTCTCTTTCCTCATCTTTAAAATGAGGAGGCTGGGTAAGAGAAACTTAAATTCTTATCCCAGCTCTAATGTGTTCTGACTGACCATGGATAAGTCCATTTAACTTCCCTAAGACTTCGATTTACTTTCTATGAGAGACTGAAAAGTCACACCACCTCTCTCTACACACCACCTCACAAAGAGTTGTCGGGAATGCACAAAGTGTGTAAATGTAAGCTATTCTTAGGCAATTGTTGAGAGTTATTGTTTGTTCAGTATGCCTCACCAATTCTGCCCAACAATTGAAATGATTACTTTTTATGATTAGCCATTAGTGCACAGAATTTCTGGAAAGCCTAGCAGTCTTTAGAAGTTGAACTAAATAGTAACAATGGAGCAGTTAGGTGGTGCAGTGGGTACAGCAGGAGTCAGGAGGACCTGAGTTCAAATCTCACCTCAGACACTTGACACTCAGTAGTTTTGGGACCTTGGGCAAGTCACTTAACCCCAATTGCCTCATCCTGGGGGTCATCTCCAGTCATCTTGATGAATATCTGGTCACTGGATTCAGATGGCTCTGGAGGAGAAGTGAGACTGGTGACCTGCACCGCCCTCCCTTAACTCTAAACAAAGTCAAGTGGAAGTCATGTCGTCATTTCTCTGGTGGCATGGTCTTCTTCAGCAATGAAGGACAAATACAAATAGTAACAATTAAGCAATGTCCAGAACTATTTTAGTCCTTGGATAACAGGAAATGCTCCAGATAAGACACCATTAACACTATCTAAAAGATTCTGTCCTGTGAAAGAATTAACAAGCTTTACTGACCTGACGCACATGCTATTGGTATTGTCGAAGCATTAGCTAATTCAATAAAAATCATACAAACAAAAGTGTATATGGGTATAAGTAGATTCCCTCTACCCTCTTTTTATTTTGGTCTTCAGAATCAGCCGTCTACTGGTGAAGAACACTCTACTCAGGATTGCATACAAATGTATGGAAGAAGGTATACTCAGGTCGTGTCATCTTTCCTTTAATTAAAGGATTATGTTGCATTTAAATTAGTTTGCACAAATAAATCTTAGCCTAACAGAAGATGAGCATATTCAAAGTGAAAAATAATTCTATTAATTTCCATTCATGAGAGGGAGATCCCAATTCATGAATGGGCTAAATTTCTAAGTTTAGAAGTTATAATTCATTCCCTGGCTTCCTTCAATTTTCAGCTAAAGTCTCACCTTCTATAAGACATAATTCATACTGCTCCTCAGTCTTAGTGCCTTCCCTCTAAGACTATTCCCAGTTTATCATTTATATATCTTATTTGCACACAGTTTATAAGTTGTCTCCTCCACTAGCCTGTGAATTTCTTGAGAAAAAGGATGTTTTTGTTTTAATTTTTCATTTCTTTTTTATTCTCAGTATTTAGCATAGTACCTTGGTCATATTAGGTCCTTAATAAATGATAGTTGAACTACATAGGAGTTTTGCATCCATGCTTTCCTACAAAAGCCAATCTGATCCATATCAGGAGTATTCTACTGTCAGCTTGAAATGACATGTGAAAGACAATAGTTCAATTTTCACTATCAAAATTTGCCTCTCTGAAATTAGCCAATGCTATAAATCAGAGGTTGATTTGTGTGTGGATTGTGTAGAATTAATAAAGTAATGAAGATATGCTAATATGGCACGTAAAACTTGAAAGTATGTAATTGAAAACATTTTTTTCTTCTCAGAGAGTGACTTGTGAACATTAACAAGTAATTCTCTTGCCTCAAAAAGAACTAAAGTATACTATTACACTAATAATGCTATAATGATAACAAGAGCTAATATTTATATAGCACTTTAAGTTTTATAAAAGCATTTCACAGACATGGTTTCAATTAATTCTCCCAACTTGGAAAATTACTGGACCTATCACTGTCATTTGAGAGACAAGGAAATTGAGGCTTACAGACATTGTGACTTCTCATGATCATACAGTATCAGTGGCATAATTTGAACCAATAATTTTCCTGACTATTAATCCAATGCTCTTCTAAAGCATGGCCCCCACCTTGATATGGGAACATGGGTTCAACGTTTCAATTTGTGATGCCAGGTACACATCCCCTCTCCCAGGATTTCCCCATGCAGCCCTGGAACTAGGATTTCTCACGTCCACTCCAAATCCTCCATTTATGGGGGCAGAGATTTCCTCAGGAATAATAATTATGAGGAGGAATGAAGAAGAAAAGTAGGAGGAGGAAGAGGAGAAGAAAAAGAAAAGAAAGAGCTAGCTTTAAGATTTGCAAAGTGTTTTATAAATATTATCTCATTTGAACCTTACAACAATCCAGGGAGGTAGGCACTATTATTATCCCCATTTTATAAAAGAAACTGAGGATGGAAAGAAAACAGAAAATTGTTCAGTGTCAAAGAGTCTGGTTCCAATTTGAAATTTGAAGGGTTCATATTTGCTCTTAAGTCTCTCTGACTTCAGATCTACTCATCTGTCCGTTATACTGCTAAGCTGCCTACAAGGCTCTCATGATCCCTTTCCACTTTTTCATTAGAAATTCCACATTTTATTAAAACATTTCACCCCTTCTTGTCAAGTAGAAGCTTATTCCCCTACAATTTTTGACTATTCCTCTAGTTCTGCATATTTTCTGATAACCAAGCACAAGTCTAATAACTCTTCCATTTCACAACTCTACAAAAGCATTGGATATGTGTCTGGAAGCTTATACTTTACAATAAAAAGCAATTGAGCAACCTATCTTTATCTTCAAAGGAAAGAGAAATTATATTTTATATTAAGAAGATACCCAGAAAATTCAGAAACCAGATAGGGGAAGCATTATATGAACTATTTATGTAATGATTAGTAGATAGATAAATAAAAGTCATTATTACAAGAATATACCTCACACCTAGACAGGGAAAATATAGACAAAGGGGGTTAAATGTTTATTATGATTAATTTGTTATTAATATATAATAATATGATAGATTAGTGAAGGTTATTATCCATCTTCCTTCTGCCTAACCTATACCTTACCTGTCAAGGTGCTGTCCTGATATTATTTTATTTCAATTAGCATCTCTATGTAGATGAATATGACCAGACAGCAATTCTATATAAACCAGCCTCAGTCTGTCCCCAGAATCCAATCTAACATTATCAAATGCCTGTTGAACATCTCCACTGGCATTTCCCAAAGGCATCTCAAACTCAGTATATCCAAAATGGAACACATTATGTTCCTCCCTCCCATAAAACTCATTTCTTCTGCAAACATCCCCATTTATGTTGAGTCATCTAAGTTCACAACATTAAATCCTTGTTTGACTCTTCTCTCTACTTCATCTGTCATATCCAATTGATTACCTAGTTTCATTTATTCCACCTTCATAGCAACTCTTGCTTCTCTCCATTCATTTTCCTTGTATGGCCATTAGTATAGATTCTAATTTTCTTTCTCCTGGACTGTTAAGGTTCTAATTGGATACCTGACTTCCCCATTCTAATCTGCCCTCTATTAACCTGACACAATTATCTTGTTAAAGATAAAAATGACCCCAATACTTACCTTCTCAAGAATCCTGACTGGCTATCTTACCTCAGCGATAAAAGATGAGTTCCACAAGGGGGCATTTAAGGCTATTCCCAGTGTGAATCTAGACTAATTTTCAAGGTTTAGTTGTATATGTTTGTCTTTCTTTGGTCAAGTCAAACTGGTGTACTTGATATTCCCTTAACAGGACCCTCCATCTCCATCTATAGACTTCATTACAAGTTTTCCCACAATGTCAAAAATGTACTCTCTCCTCCCTTCTACTTCATAGAATCTCTATTTTACTTCAAGGGTTGATCCATGTGCCATCTCCTACTGGATGTATTGCTTAATCTGTGGGCATGTGTGCGCAGAGGCAACACTCTTAAGACTAATTTCCAGAAAAGGTGCTGAACTGCATGGACAGAGGGTATTTCCTCAACTGAGAGTTCCATATGTCAATGGAATCATGGTCCTTACAGTTCTATCATCAAACACAGCAGTTGGAAAGGTACAAACACCTATACAAATATGGAGAAGTTTTTCAGATCTCAAGAGAACTGACAAATTTGAGGATAAAAGTTGTCCTTGTGAAACTCCTCAATTCATTTTATTTGTAGATCCAATGCCTAGCACAGTGTATGACACTTAATAGGGGCTTAATGGATAGTTGTTGAATAATTCATTGAATGTAATAAAATTAGGATTGAATTTTTCTTGCTTTATAACCACGATTCCTAAAAATAAAATAAAATTAAAAAAAAAAACAACCTCGTGCAATCTCTTAATTTCCTTTTTAATCTAGAATACTTGATATCACTGACATAGATCTGGAGTTACAAGGAAACCCAGAGGGTAGTATAGCTCAATCTCCTCCTATTACAGATGAGGAAACTAATGTCCATGAAGGTTAAGTAACTAATTCCCAGTCAGCAGGTAATAAATAGGGATGGTCTTCAAGCACAGATCCTTTTATATCACCATATCTTTCTACTGTGCTGCACAGAAATTATCTCAAAATTTCAGAAAAATGTTGTTTCATATATGAAATTTGACTTTACACTGAATTTTTTAAATAAATATTGAACATATGTCATAGATACATATATGTATATATACATACAATATACAAAATTATACATTAGAGACACAGCATTGTGTGATGTAGTCCTGGATTTGGAGTCTGAAAGACCTAGATTCAGTTCTAGCTTCTAACACTTACTAGCTTTGTGAGACAGGGCAACTTATTTAACCTCTGTAAGTCTCAGTTTCCTTAGCTATAAAATGAGCACCAAACTCTTAGTTATAAGGATCGCATAAAATAATATTGGTAAAATACTTTGAAAACCTTAAAGGTACTAGGTGATTGTCATGTAGGATTAGGAACCAAATCTATGAATTGCTTGGTATAGGGAAATCCCATTTAAAGAACAATTCCCACCAGTGTAGTTGGCTGTCTTCTTTGAAATTTATAGTTATAGAGCATTGATGAAATAGAGGTGTCAAATACATGACCAATGCCTCACAAATATTTAAGAAAATGCATAAAAATATAAGAAAGCACACGTAATATTATATTTTAAAACAAAGTCAATATACAGTGCATAGGAATCCTTATCTATAGTTCAGTGACTCCTATTCCTATTTGGTCTAGATACCACTGGTCAAGAACACTGAGTTTCCAAGGACACAGAAAGTGTATGTCAGAGGAGGGTTTTGAACCTGGCTCTTTTTGATTTTTGAGGCCAAGTCTTTATCCACTATACTATACTGCCTTTCTAAAAATGTCATATATTATTCTTACTAGATTATAATTCATGATAGCTGACTAATATCCAGTAGTAATGAACAAACAGCAATCAGAAATTCTTTATAATTATGATTGCTACACCTTTTCATAGAAGTGAATTAGCTATTTTCTAAAAATGGATATGGATGAAAAATATGTTTTAAAAAAAATAAACAAGCCCTTACTTTGATTTGAAGCAAAGAATTATGACTAGGCAATATGATTCAAGTAAAGTTCAGTTTCTTAAAAACAGGAGAACAAGAAATTCCCTGATCACTATTCAAACTCCCCCCTGCCAAAAAAAAAAAGAAAAAAATGAACACACTCACATAACATGCCCACACACAACTTGTAGAATGTAGGGGAATAGCTTTGCTTTTCCTTTTGATTGACTTGGACACCCTGAAGATTAAGCTGCCTCTAGTGCAATTCACCAAGCCTGAGGTGAACTCAAATACATTCTGGTTCGTACAATTTTGCTTTCAAGTTATCTTGTCAAGGAAACTGACAGTCTCAATGATGTTACTTTATAGACTCCTTGGCAAAAATAGGATGTCAGATATCTCCCCATCAAGAACTCAGCCCACAAAAGTTTCCTGTCCTTGGGTCAAAGAACATAAAATGTATTTGATCTTATATTGTTTGAAACTTGTCTGCTTGTATAAACTCTGAGGCTGAAACTGCAAAACCACAGGCAATGAAAAATGAAAAGAGAAGCCATCAGCAAAGCCTCAAACAAAGACTACATATATGTAAAAGAGAAAAAACATCTCACTTTTATTGGCTTTACCTTTTGTCACCGCATTTACTTACCCACCTCATCTGGTAGAATACTGACCTTGTGGGCTACTTAATGATGCTAAAATTCTATCACAGCAAAAATCCCTCATATTGACTTGTATTTCTGCAGAAAGCCTCAGAGGAATTGTAGTAGAAAAATATAACATTGACCCTGGCAGAAAAATGAGGATTATTTCATTAGCCACCTGTATTTTAGTTGTTTCTGCCCTTGGCTACTGAATGACTGTTCATGCTGCCCAAGTTGCATTCAGTGTAGTCCAGTTCTTTACTTGGCTATCTGCAATATGTTTAATTAATGCAGATCTAACACAGGGTTATTCATGTACCCTGCTCAAAGCTGATTACACCATTGTGATAGGAGATACAATTAGTGGTATAACATCAGTACCACATCTTCTACTTTATTCTTTCAAAAGTAAATTAAAATGGTGTTTAATTACAGTATTTTTTGAGTATTCATTTTCCAGTTTAATAGGGTTTCCTGATAGAGAACAGCACTGATTATGTGTTCACGATGAATGTTTAGTAGCAGAAAATGAACTTTGTTATAACTGCATTCTGTTTTCTATCTTTTCAAAAGAAAGCTCATGCATATTTTTTCTGGATGTTGCTTTCCCTTCATGGCACTTGTATTATTTATATAAGGATACTGAAACATAAGCTGATACCATTGTAATAGCCTCTTTTGTATGTAGTACAGGTGAAAATAACACTATTATTCTATGTGTACAATTTGTGAATACACATATTTTAAAAATTGATGAATAGATGTCCACAATCTCCATGCAAATCACTGTTATGCTGAATGGAGACTCTCAGATCTAATATCTTAACTTTTCTTCTGAATAAGCCACTCCCCTTCTTCTAGGACTTCTAAACCTGATTAGTCAGATTTTGTTAGGTGAGTAAACTTCATTTTAAGTCTCCATTACAGAATGAATAATGTTTGAATGATAAGACATGAAGTGAGCATATTTGTGGATTATAAATTTACTTTTTAAAAAAGCGCTACTCATCTAAACTTTGAATACTACTGTGATTTGTTGGCTACATTCTTAATTGAAGGAAATGCTATATTTTATTTAAATAAAGTGAAAATAAAGATGGATTCCTTTTTTCCTCCCATCCAAGTTCACAGGCACTTTGAAATCTATCCATGGACGCCAGATTCAAGACTCTTTCAGTAGAGACACACCATGCTGTTACTACTCATTTATGCATAGAAGACTGGCCTGCGAGTCTGAAAGATCTGATTTTAAGTCTTGCCTCTGACAGATATTGGCTGTGTGATCACCCATTTACAAGTCATTCCACTTATTTCTCAATGCCCTAGAAGAAAAAACAAAGCAAAATGAATATATGTCTGTGTAGATACACATATATTTACAATGTATACTTACTAGAGACACACATGTATACAGATACATATATACACATATATATGCAAACATACATAATTCCTTAAAGAAACTGGCACAGTGACTGCATAAAAACTTCTCAGTAAAATCTGTGAAGCAATTATTTCAACAGTTTACTCACTCATCAGAATGGGATTCCTTCTCCTTAACTTAAAGGGGTATAGTAAGAAATCCAGTATAATATAACTAATTTATTATTAAATCATTAACCATAACTTTATTAACTTGGATTTGTTTATTTTAAAAAATTGTAAAGTACCTAATAATTAGCATTTGTCATTCAAACACATATCCACAGAGACCTTAGCCCAGCGCCACATTATCTGAACTATGTTATTCATGGGCAATCCTCTGTTATCTATGTTATATCAGTGGGGTTTGAGATTCTGTGTGTTCCACTTTGCTTGAAAGACTTAAAGATCCAAAAATCACCTGCCATAGAAGGAATGACGCAACAGAACTTAGATGTTTATTTTCAGAAGTACAGCCATGAAGTGCTAGCCTTATAAAAGTCTTGCTATAGAGTTGAAAGGGACCTCATACACTATGTAATCCAATGTTCTCCTTTTACAGATGTGGGAAGTGAAGCACAGAGTTAAGTGATCTGCCAAAAATTACACCAGTAGTAAATGGAAAAGCTGAGAACTGAATATTAAACATCTGCTTCCAAATACAATGCTCTTCCTATTATGCCATGCTGTATCCATAGTAAAGTAGTTGGTTAACTGTTCCTTTTAGTCATGGCAACATGTTAAGCCCAGATACTTGTTATATAGAGAAGTTTTGGATGAAGGGAATGCCTCACTGATGAAATCAAGGACTTTTAAACTACTGAAATATTCAGTGTGCCTATATTAAGGGCCTACTATGTGCCAGGAATGATGCTAGGCATTTTATAAATATCAACTCACTTGATCCTCACAACAAAATCCCTATTCCCCAGGATATTCTAGATTTCTAGTTGCCTTAAAGGTATGGAATAAATAAAAAATAACATTGCTACAACAAATATTTGTTTTAAAATTGATATTTTCACATTGATAAAATATAGGATTTACTTTATGGACAAAGGTGTACTGATAGTACGTGAACAGTAAAACCATTATACGTGATTTAATTTCAAGTCATGTATTTTTGATTCAGATGTTTTTATTTTCATTCAAAAATTTTTGAGGAAAAGTGGGCTGTTTAAAGGTAAAATCTTAAACAGGCTGGTGTTGCTTCAACAATAGGTGATAATGTGTGTTTAGCCTAATGAACAGAACTGCCCCCTGGTGGCAATTCTGGAAGCAAGCATTCCCTTCAGAACAGAGCCTCTGGATAAAAGTGATTCAAAGGCATGTGAACACTAGTTAATCTCTTTTCCATTTACACAGCATTTATTTAATTAAAATAAATTAAATTTTAATGAGTAAAAATTAATTAAAATTAAATTAATTGCATTCCATTTAACCAGGACTTAATTAAACATAGTTCACACCTCTTTATCTACTCTCATCAAGCCTTCCGAGGTTCAGCTAACATTGTCAGCCTGCCAGAAGGAAAATCATACCCCCAAAATGTATATTTACTCTTTAGAATGAGGTGCAGTAGCAGAAAGAAGGATATATTTATGGGGAAAATATGCAAATAAATATTTTTTTTTATTGTTCAGATGTCAAATGAATATGTTGACTCCCATTTCCTAGGTATCTACTAAAAATTTTCAGAAAGCAGTGTTTTGGTATTATTTTTGTGGACACAGGGAAATTCTATAGTTCTTCAGGATGAGCTCTCAGATGGAGGATAATGAGATGTGAAGTGTACTCCTTGCTCAGCAATTGTGTGAACACAGGTAAGTTGTTCAGTCTTTTCTTGGCTTTGTGTGCCTCACTTAATAATACCTGGAAAAAAGAGTGGCCATTTCTCAGAAGCAGTTGTCTACATTCAAGTTATCAATTAGTGCAAAGCATAGTCTTAACATGAGGGTCATAGCATAAGTTGCTGGAAGTTAATCATGTGAGATAAACTGGGTCACACATTTGTAATGTTTGGTATTTAGAAGGAATGTGTTCTACCATGCTTATATATGATTGCTCCTTCTAGAAATGGGATTGCGATTAAAATGGTTAGTCATTTTTGTATTTACATCTAAACACTGCTATCACTAAAATTAGCTCTAGGTTGTTTAAACACACAGACATTCTGTGGGATTATTAAATTTGGTTTCAGTTTAACAAACTTCCCAAGTGTTTATTCTAAGTCTAAACACTTCTTTTCCACACACTCAGTGAAAAGAAAGGAAGATTCAGAAATGAAAGTAATATATACACCTGTTAAATTATAGTATGCTGTCATTTTCCACAGCTAATCACTCCTTCTGCCAATCATGTTGAATGTAGTATTCTGAACTATGTTTATAGGCATTTTAAATACACTCATTTTGTCTTTGGACAAAATTATTCAATTGCTAGCTACCAACCATTAAACTGTGTGTGTGTGTGTGTGTGTGTGTGTGTGATGGAAGTTTTTGTCAGTTTGTTGAAGTCCATGGGCCTGTCTTGGAATAATGTTTTTAAGTGCATAAAATAAAATATATAGGATTACAAAGAAAATTATTGAAATACAATCATCAAATTATATGCTTTACAGGGGAAAAGGCACTTTCACAAACTGCAGGATAAAAGACTCCATGTACTGAACCCAGTGATAGCTATAATTTGTGATTTAAAAAAAATAAGACATTCTAAGGGCAGACACATGGTTTTTACCCTTAAGGATCCAATGATCTATTTGGGGACCTCAACTCATTGTGCATAAAATAATTAGATCATTTTCCAAAGAAGCTAATGATTGAGTGTCAAGACACTGAAAATAAATGTAGTAGGCATGACCATAAACTATATCAGAACAGAAAAGATTTGAGGTTTCCAGGACCTGGAGACTGGACAAATACTGATTTGCAAGACAAGGTAGCAGAACTGGTTCCAGGGAAGGAAGTAGGAGAAAGAATATGGAGAGGTAAAAATAGCTATGAGTCCCATAATATACCAATAGATGAAGGTTTAGACAAGCAATAATCAGTTTCAGGGAGATATAGCAGCAGATATTGGAAGGCCAAAATATGAGGCAAAAAGGGTTGAAAAGCAGAACTCTAGCAACTGGAATGCATGGTGGGGTGAGACAAGAAGCCTATCCAGAAGTCAAATCAATGATAAGTTAACAAGGATTTAGGAGCTTAAGAGCTCCGGTCATTGTGCTAAGTGGTGGGGGTATAAATAAAGGCAAAAACAAAACAAAGGAAGAAACAAAAAACAACTCAAGGAGTTTATAATCTAATGCGGGAACAACATGCCAACAATTATGTACTAACAATACTCAGACAGATGAATTGGAAATAATCAACACTGGGAATGTTCTGACATTAGGAGGTTATCGTGAAAGTCTTCCTGTAGAAAACAGAATTTTGGCTTAGACTTGAAGGAAGTTGGAAAAGCCTGGAGAAAAGAATAGAGATATTCCATACATAGGAGGAGAACCAGATAAAATGTATGAAATAAGGAGATTGACTGTCTTGTTTGAAGAACAAGGGGCCGACCAATGTTGTTGGATCATCAAGAAAGTTATATACTATGTACAAAACCCGTTTACTTGAACTGAGATACAAGGACAGGGGTTCTGTTACAGGAAAGAAGGCAAGAGCCTTGTTCTAGGTATAAGACATAGTTCAGGTATGGAGACTCAAGACCACATATGGCCCTCTATGGCCTGTGGTGTGGCCCTTTAACTGAATCTAAGCTTCATAGAATCTGGTTCTTGTAAAATTTGGATTCAGTCAAAGGGCTGTACTTGAGAACCTAGAAGGCCAAACATGGCCTCAAGGCTGCAGGTTCCCCACCCCTAATTCAAATGGTGTTGACCATATATACAAAATAAATGCAAGATTTGAAATAAAGGATTGAATGGAGGAGCAATATCTCCAAGTGGTATTTTGTACTAGTTCTCCAGTGCTCTGTCATGGGACATCGAAAGCATCTAGAGCTGAGAAAATTGGTGTCCTTAAACAAAGAGAACCCTTTTCTTGAGAAAGTAGCCCATAAAATAATTCTGAATGAGTACAGTCTTACATTCAGATCTTAAGTGAGAGTTGCAAGAACAAATGTACACCAGTCTGAAGTCCTATTGTTTGACTTAACATGGTCATAATTTTCCAGATCAAAACACCCTTCCCTGGCTACCACTTACCTGTGTGTTTTATTCCTCAATTACAAATTTTGTATTCATATCACCAGAACAGTGCTTGGGACAAAGTAAATACTTACTAATTTTTCATTCATTCATTCAATTCATTCATTCGTCTTAAGTTGGATAGAGATTATGGACACTTCCGTTCTTCAGTGAGTAGATAGTTGGTATAAAGAAATGTAGTCTGTAGTACTGATTAGATGGTTCTGTAGTTTAAAGAACTTGGCTCCTGTGGGCTAGCTAAGGAGATTCCTATCAAATCTAAAACTTTCAGGACCAAGAAACCCTCTTTTGGGGAGAAAAAAATCTAAATATTTTCCCCTGACCTGATGACTGTCTTAGGTTCCACTCCTCAGAAATCAACAAATTGCTACAAATTAGGGATTGACTTATTATTTTGTTAGGTGTCTAGACTTAGGGACTTATGAAGAATATGTTAACAATTCAGATGAAATTACAAGGATGTTGTGGGAACTTTAACTTTCTATAAGAATTGTAATTTAAGCTTCTGGACTCTAAAAGAGAGATGGCAGAGTCTACTGTGTTTCTTATTTAAAAAAAAAAAAAAGAGGTTATACATAGTATCTCACTCAGTTAAGGACTCTAGTGGAAATCAGAAGCTGGGAAGCAGAGATTAGCTCTATCATCTCATGCCCAGAGGCAATGGTGTGCTGCAACCAGTTAGATCTGACTTCTACTTGAGAGATCCCACTATTAAAATTTTCAGCCTGAACTTTGTCCTTCAGAATTCAGCAAATGCTACAAATCAAGGATTCATTTACTGTCTTGTTGATTTGTCTGGTTTTAAGAGATTTATGGAGAATATGTTAACAATGAATATTAAATTTAAAAATGTATTGTGGGAACAGCTTTTGTGTATATGTGGGGGGGCAGGGTGAGGGGTTGGAGGGGTATGGGACTGGTTATTAAGCATTTATGAGAGTACTATGACCTACAGGCACAAATCTTCTTAAAGGAGTCACACTGGGGCAGTAAGCAGAAGACCAGCAGATCATTGTCAAACAATGGCTACACTGAGGCAGCAGGGAGCACTGTCTTATACCCATATACCCAGCAGAGACTACATTCCTGGCAAAGACAGTACACTAGAAGAGGCCAGTGGGAAGCAGCAATATCACCAGAAGGCATAAAAGATTCTGAGAGAAAGGCAGAGAGATAATAGAATGATACTTCACAAAGTGATCTCCAGCCATGTATAGGCATCTTTATTGTTTTCTTCATACCAGAAATGTATTATATGCTCTCTATTAAAAAATCTCTGCTACTATCTGAGACAGGTAGGAGATGTAATGAACAGAGCACTGGGCTGAGAATCAGGAAACTGAGTTTAAATCTGACCTCAGAAACTTATTAACTGTGTGACACTGGGCAAGCCACTTAACCCTGTTTACCTCAGTTTCCTCATTAGTAAAATTGAGGTGGAGAAGGAAATGACAGACCATTCCAGTATCTTTGCCAAGAAAATGCCAAATGAGTTCATGAAGAGTCAGATAAAAGTAAAATTATTTAAGAACAATTACAATTGACCTGAATAGCTCCACAATATGGTTTCTCTACAATCACACCATTCAGAACCTTTTACCAAATGAGTTTTTGCCAAATATCACTTTAATGGTTGTATATAGGTATGGAGAAAAAAAAACTGAAGAAAAATCTTCACATATTGAGTCACTTAGAAGTGACAAAATTATTTTTGTGGGTACTAGATTTCAAATTCAAGGATGCTGGTTCAAGCCCCAACTGTTCATTTAGTATCACTGTGATCCTGGGCAAGTCAAAAACTTCGTGGCCTTTATTTGCTTATATATAAAATGAAAGCCATGCATGAAATAGGATCTTAAAAGTCTCCTCCAGATCTAAGTACTCTTACCACCTTGGTTGTTATTACTGCTGCTACTGATTAATAATAATAACAGCTAACATGTATACGGAGCTCTAAGGATTGCATAACACTCTACATGTGTTATCTTCTTTGATCCTTGTACTAGCCCTATGAACTTGGGACTAACATTGTTGTAATGTTTCCCATTTCATAGATGAGCAAACAGAGGCTGAGAAGGGTTAGTGACTTACTTCGCCCTTTATCTGAGGCAGAATTTGAACTCATGCTTTTCTTCCTCCAAGTCCAACACTATCTATCATAAAACCTAACTGGTCATTGTCAACTCTTTGGTCCAATAACCTGCAGCCCTTATCCCTATAGATTGCATCTTCCTTTAGAGAGGAGAGTATTTAGCTTTGCCTTGTATGTGTCTAGCATAGTAGCTACCTGACTAAGGGCTACTCACAGACGTAATTGAATGAGGGTTCTTTGTGTGAGTGACAATATTATTAAAATGAGGAGACATGTACAATTTGTTCCACCTACTTCAATTCCTACTTTTGGTGACAAAGACCTCTCCAGATCAGTGATTGGGTGGTAACTCACTGTGGTCTTAGAGAAGGGAAAACGTAAAAACCCAGGCATGTCCAAATGTAATTTATTAAAGGACATTCTGTACAGTTAACTAAGGTTGCAGCCTGGGTGGAAAAAAGTGAAGCAAGTATGCTTTTCCTCCAAATCTGCAGTCATGTTGGAGTGGTGCTGTTGCATCTCTAAAAATATGTTCCTGCTTTCTGTTTTGGGACAGTCAAATTCTCATTTCTGATTGATATTGGGGAAGTTCTCATCTTTCTAGAGTTCAGGATGGTAATTAGTTGGAAGCTAGTTACTTTATCTCACCTCTACATGTAGTTTATCTTTTGGGATCTTTGAAATCTATATTTTGTCAAAGAGATGAGTATTAGAGGATTCCAAAGTTTGCTATGTGCTTGAGACAAGGTTACAAGGAATATATGGATAATCTATCTTTGATTCCAAGTGATTTGGGGTCATTTGATACTTGGGGACCCATGGGGAAATTTTTTCATTTAGTTTTAAGGGGGAAGAGAAAAAGAAGTAAAGCAACTAAGTAGGTTAATAGCCAATTATAATAGCTGGCAATATAATTGGCAATTATAATAGCCAATCACAATATTTAACATTAATTGGATAATAGCCAATTAGCATTGGCACTAGTGTTCCCAGGGAGTCTTTCCTCTAAATTGCAAAATCTTGGCCACCAGGATGACCTAGGGTTCTTTCCAATAAGCATCAAAAGACTTCTCCAGTGGAGGGCTTTTTATTAGTGTTATTATTTTTCCTTTAGAACTCTACATTTAAATGCTATCTCTGGCTCAGTAAGGGAAGGAGGATAAATTTTGAGAAAGAAAATTTAAAGTGGGAGAAAAGGGACTCAATTATTAATGCATCTATGTATAAATGTACATATGTTCTCTAGTAAGGAAAATTTACTTGCCTTCCCCTAAAGGAGGATGGCACACACAATTGCTAAAGTCTCAGAAGCAGATATATTTCTATCCTGACAAGAAGAAAGATAAGAGCAACGGCAAACTAGATGCTATAAATGTAATATGGAATTCAGCATTCAAGGAGACTTATAACACTGAAATACAGCAGCTGATTAAGACATGCTTGCTGAATGATGGCCATATACATAAAAAGTACACTCACATAGTAGCCAGCATACTTCAGAGAAGGAATATGGGACTATAGATGCACTACTTACAGAAGTACAGGCAAAGGTACAACTCAGGGGTGGGAAGGCAGAAAGAGTGCTGGCTTCACTTCAAATTACTTGTATTTAGATTATGACTCTGTTACCAGTGTGGCCTTGGGTAAGTAACTTAACCTCTCTGGGCCTCAGTTTTCACACATAAAAATGAAAGGGTTGGGCTAGATAACATTTGAAAGTCCTTCCTTGTTCTAAATTTATAATCACAATTAAAATTTGCATTCTGAACACTCTGGTTGGATAGTTGAGCTAACTTAGTATTCATTCTCCTCTTCTAAGTTCAGCTAACCAAGTAATTGGTTGACCTGGATTGATTGAGTATCTCCTATGCCTTTAGCATTATGATGGAAGCTATAAGATATATCCCCAAAATACAATTTCAGAGCGTAAGCCATGGTTTTTGCCATCAAGATTATGGTCTAGTTAGGGAGGTTTGAAAACCACATATGAAAGCAAACAGAAAAATAAAAGAGAATGGGATATGACTAGAATTAATTACTAGATATCATGGTAAAGAATGGATATACTGCAAGAGTTCAGTCAGAGAAGAGAAATCTCAGGTAAGGCTGGAGTAGTCAAGGAAGGCTTCTGGAATTCAGTATCTTCATGGCTCATAGTTGAACATCTGACTTCCGCTCTCTCCCAAGCCCTGTCTCAAACCATCTCTCATAACAGTTTGGTTACTCTTACATCCAAACACGATTGGGTCAGTTCTCTTCTCCAATCCCTCTAATATCTCAGAGCTGTTTACCAAATAAAATTTTATTTCTCTGAACTGTCATTTAAGGCCCTCCACAACCTGAAACTGCTATACCTTTCCAGCCTTATCTCACACATGCCTTCTACATGTATATTGTGCTTTAGACATATGGTGTGCCATCACCTGGCCATTAGCACAGACTTCCTTACTGACTTTATACTGCCCAGTAATATCAAGGAAAGCATGGGCCTCATGCATCTTCTGTGATTGTTCAGGAGCTTTGAATGGGATTTTTAGAATTGGTGAGTTGTCTGAGAAGGCTGAGCACTTTCAATAAGCCATGAAAAGACAGGATAGAAGAGTTCTTTACTGCCACCCTGGTCCTTTACAGGACCAAACCCTTGGGATATTTGTTAATTCAGCAGTTATTTATTGCATGTAAGTTATGTGTAAGGCATTGTCCCAGGGGCAAGGGCCTAAATAGATAAAAATTTAAAAAGTCTCAGCTCTGTCCTCAAGGAGCTCCGAAGGAATTCACCATGTGCACAGAAATGTAATACCATTTGAGGGGGAAGAAAATATTAACAACTAGGGGGATCAAGACATCCAGAGAGGTATAATAACTCACACATAAAGGTATAAAATGATGAATTCTTTGGTCACTAAGAGAGTAAGATCTGTTCAGGATCTATGATCCTGTTCTCATATGAGCCATATATTCCATCCACTACTGTGTGTATGTGTAATCACTCTTGTCTCCACAGAACAAAGTAGTATGTGTAATGATCACTGGTGTCAGCCCTCATTCTAAAGCTTTCTTTAACATCTCCAGTCTTCATAAGTCATGCTACAGTGTGACTGAGGATAGTTTTCCCTAGCAGACAATCTAGTGCTACTGTATCTGTTTCAACTCTCTTCCTGTCGTTCAAGATGTCATATTTTACATCCTGAACTCTTACTGCACTCCTCCATGCACTCTAAGCCCCTGTAAAACTGAACTACTGCCTCTACTTTATATATACTTCATGCATGTAATACACACTATATTCTCTGGGGCTTTTCTCCTGTTGTTCCCTATGCTATAGTGTCCTTTTCTCAACTCTGCCTATTAAATTATTACCTGTTCTTTAAAAATCCAATTTTAAAAGCCAACTCCTCCTTGAAAGTTTCCCTTCAAACTTAATGTAACACACTGTTTTGTAACTCTCTAATGCATTTGTCATTTTAATATTATGTGTTATACTTAGCTGCATTTCTTATCCCAGTGAGAAAATCTCCACAAAGACAGGAGCTGTGTAATATCTAAATTTTGCATCTTCCCCAGAGATTTCTCAGCATTTCCGAACATAGAAGGCCCATAAATATTGGTTGAATTAAAATATGAGTAAATAGCAATTTTCCAGCATTCCCTCAGACAAATATATTTTTAGACAGCTTTAGGAGAAAAAAATCAGAGATTACAGACATCAACAAAAATTCAAGACAATGCAAGTGGGTTTCAGATGGTGGTGGAAGAGAGAGGGAAAGGGAAGCAAAATAGCTACAGATGAATGAGAAATGCAATCAGAAAACAGGATTGAAAATATATCCTTTTCATGGAAAGGAGATAGGCTGGACTTGTCTCACAAAACACTGCTTTGTCTGAAGTCCATGGAGAAGGAAAAACAAAACAGGGAAAGCATCTAGAGAAATTAAAAGAAGAAAAGGCCCAAGAAAATGCAAATTGCAGGCCACTTGTAGATGAATCCAAAACCCAGAAGAATTAGAAATGAAAAAGAGAAAAATGCCATAGACCCGGAGATAAAGCAGAATGGATAGAAAAAGGGAAATGAAAGAGTAAAGGAAATGAAGAATTACAAAGAAAAAAGGAATCTTAAAGGACTAATAACAATGACACAAATATGGGAAAAGCACAACTGAAAATCCCCATATATAATATGAATAGCAGAAGAATTAGAATAGAGAGGCAGTCCATAGGGCTCTGAGAGAAGGAAAAACATCAGTTTTTATAACACACACACACAAAAGCTGAATAAGTAGGAGATTTACTGCACATGAATAGTCTGAAATGCATTGTACTCATCAATACTCTATAGAAGAATGAGATTATTTATTTAATACAGAGATGGGATGAGAAGCAACTGCTTCTACTGCAAAGAATGATGTGGATCAAACTCTCTATATAGTAAGATATACTGATGTAAGGAAATTGAGAGAAAAGAGTTCTCTTTTGCTAGATCTTCCTCCATATTACATCCACTAATTATGGGCATACTCCAAGGCTTTCCCTTGAACTCTATTCTCTCCTCTTCTACCCTCTCTAACTTGGTCAATTTCATCTCTATATAGATGACTCCAAAAATATAGAGTTACAGCCTCCCTCCTGAACTCTAGTGCTACAATACAAGTTTTATTCCAAAGTTGATATCCTGGAGATATCTCAACTCAACAGATCCAAAACAGAAATCATTATATTTTTCCACAGAACTCATTCCCTAGTCACAATTTTTCTATTACTATCAAGGGCACCTCAAACATTTTACCTGCTTTGTCTCACACTCATGATGTAATCCCTGACTTATCACATTCATTCATTTCACATATCCATTCAGTTGCCAACTCTTGTAATTTTTATCTCAAAATATCTTTTATATATATATATATATATGTATGTATTACCATTTTTCTGCTCACAGAACGACCAGTCTCACTCATTTTAGAAATATAAAAGGATAATTATTTAAAATAGAGGGAATACGTACAAACACCTGTGTGTATGTATATGTATACACATATATGCATATATGTATGTGTACATGTGTTTGTATTCACATATATACACACATTTCATATACACATGTATACAAATATTCTCACTACCATTTTCTTGGAGGTAGGAGGGAAACCCCACCGCACTTTCCAGGAGTAAAAGATTTGGCCACTAAGTTGTCTCCATCCAGTCTATGAGATCAGTGTGGTACTCATTCTAAAAGGCACTAAGGGTGGGTAGTACAGTTTTAATTGATGATATAAATTATCATGATGATAGAAAAAGTCAACAAGTATTTATTATGTGCTGCAATGTTTTTTGGGTCTTTGATTTGAAGAGAAAGAACTTACAAATCTTATTGGGAATAGATGTCAACTGTATATAATGAGAAAGTAGAAAAGGATTCAGCTACCTTCAGTGAGGTTGTCACCTTACCTGCATTGACTCAGTTACTGAAAGGATTGGAAGATGCTGTTGCTGAACCATATCTGGTGAGCTATATGAAATCTTGGCAAACAGGGGAGTATTCCACAATTGGAGAAAGGAAGGTGTTACACCAATTTCCAGAAAAAGAGAATGGAACTTATAAATGATAGGATCAGTGACAACTTCAATTCAAAGCCAAAATTCTAGGCCATATTGTTTGTGATTCATGAAATATGTGAAAGAAAATGTTGATCCCAGAATCAATATAGCTTTATGAAGAACAGATCATGAGCTGGAAAATGATTTACACAATGGCAACAATGTTCTGAAAGGAAAAAATAATTGAAACACTTCAAGAATTCTTATCAACAGAGTGACCAATAATGGATATAGAAGACAGATGAAGAAACACACTACCCTCCTCCTAGTCATGGAACCAAAATGCAAAATAAATCACACATTGTTGGAGATGGCAGGTATGTGGATTATTTTGTTTATACTTATTTGCTAAAGAATTGAGTTTTTACTTTTCTTTTATTAGGGAGGGGATTTGGTGAGGAGATGGCAATTAGCAATAGTATTGCTCACTCTAAAAGAGAAATAAACATTATGTAATTAAAACAATTCTAAACCTGCACAAAAGGTGAGAGGAAGTTCAGAGGGGGAAAAAAGCAAAATAGCTTTGAGGGTAACATGGTAAATCTATTATAAACTTTTAAAATAGGGGTGTAATAGAGATACAAAAGTTCGCATACAATATTATTTTCTAATTTGCATATGGAAATATCCTCTCTTCCTTTGTGACTATTAATTTTGTAGGGAGAGGCAGTGAGGGGGGTGAGGAACATGCTACTACAGTCTTTTTTTAAACATAGTTTAGGAAACTGGTAAATCAGGAGAACATTATGGATTTAAGCAAAACAGCTAATATCACATTCAATTCTTATACAAAAAATAGAATATATGGAATAGAAATAGTAGAGTTAGATGAATTACAAATTGATTAAATATCTAGGCCCAAATAGTAGTTACTAATGGTTCAGCTTGGAAGGAGATCTCCAATAAAGTACCCTAGGGATGTAGGCTTGGTCTAGTGGTGTTTATCACTCTGTACAATTACCTGGATAGAGGTATGCAATCTACGATTGACACAAAAGCTGTTAGAAATAGCCAATGTATTGAATGATAGGAAACACACACACACGCACATGCACACACACAGACACACACACACACAGGTCTCAAAGAGCTAGAACAATGACATCAAACTCATAGAAATAGAGACCACTAAACTGTGCAAAAGGATCATTTTGAGTCACATATAGACTTAGAAAAACACATATTAACATTATCTGTGTTCTACTGTGCTTTTCTGTTAAATATTTCCAAATTACATTTTAATCTGGGCCGCACTCAGTAGGGTTGGGAGACACAATGAGGCTTATGGACTACATGTTTAAAATGTATGGGGTAGAACATAATGTGATGATCAACTATGAATGACTTAGTTCTCAGCAACCCAATGACCCAAGATAAGCACAAAGGACTCACAAAGATAAACTCTATCCACAGCCAAGAACTGATGTACTCTGAATGCAGATCAAAGCATATTTTTTTTCACTTACTTTATTCTTTTTTGTGTTTTATTTCTTTGGATCTGTTTCTTCCTTCACAACTGTGACTAATATGGAAATATGTTTTACATGATAGCACATGTATAACCTATATCTAATTGCCTCCAATTTTCAGAAGAAGGGGGGGGAGAAAGGAAGAAAAAGTTGGAACTCAAAATCTTGTAAAAAATGAATGCAAAAATTGTTTTGACATGTAATTGGGGAAAAAATAGAATACTATTTTTAAAAACCTATGGGCTAGAAAATTGGGTTAAATTGGAACAGATGAAGTTGAATAAGGAAAAAAGAAATTGTCTTACATTTTGAATTTAAAAAGTCAACTATACAAGTGAAAGATGTAGAGACAACTAATGGCAGTTAATCTGAAAAAGATCTGACTTCTTAGTGGACAAGAAACTCTGCCTGGATCAATAATGTGCCATAATGGCTAAGACAGCTAATATGGTCTTTGACTGCTTTAAGAGAACCACATGGAGGTGAGGGTCATGCTGTGCTCTCTCCTAATCAGATCACATCATATCTTGGGTTATGTGTTCAGGTCAGGGCATGATATCTTCTAAAAGACACATTAAGTATGATGATACATTATCTTAGGATATTATGAAATCATTTAATCCAGTCTCTTTATTTCGCAAATGAAGAATCCAAGGCTAAAATACTATAAAGTCTATTAGTAGTTTAATTGAGAATCAAATCCAAACCTCTTTTCTCTCCATGCAAGGATTATTCTTTTTGTCTTTGTCTATTCTTACCTTAACTTTACCCTCTACCACATAACTTTCATTTCATGTCCTTTGAAATTCATAATGACAGACTGAATAGCTGTAATGGGGAGACATCTGGGCATAGTAGCTTAGTAGTAGATGACTTAAAAATCAGGAATACCTGGGTTCGAGAAAAACGTATGACACATTCTGGCTGTGTGATCCTCTATAAATCACAGCTTTCTCTGTGCACTAGGCAATTGCCTATGGCTGAAAGTTGCAGAGAAAATGACCACTTGTACTGCCAGAGGATGTTTCCTCACCTAGGAGTTCTCTACAGGGGTTTTATCACAGGTCTATCCCTTATCATTATTCCATATGAAAGTAAGTAGAAATATGAATACCACAGAGGTCATGTTATAGGAGAATCAGTTGAAGGACAGATGCTTAGCTCAGAGATGATTTAGGGAAGCAAGATAGTCTACTTCTAATATATGGTGAGAAAAAGAGCTTAAACTTGTTCTTCTTGGCCCAGAGGTGAGAAAAAAAGAAACAACAGGTAGAATTTAGACTTGATATGTCTAATATTTAGAGCTACCGTACAGTGGCATGAAATCATTCTGGTTGTGATGATTTCTACCCCATCTGGAGTCAAAGACTGATACCACTTGTCAGCTATGTTGCTCTAGAAAGGCTCTTTCAGGTACAGGGTTAGAGTAGTTGACACTCAGGTACTTTCCAGTGCTCTAATTATCAATATATTTTGCCCAAGTTGGGACTCCGACATATTGTCATATGTCAGGAGTCATCCTTTCCACTGGACTTAGTAGAAGAGAGCTAAGATCTATTGCATGCACCTCCTTGTTTTCTTTGATGTCACCGAAAACAGATTTCTGTTCTCTCTACCTCTATTTGAAGAATGCTGCTCCCCTTCCTCCTCTCCTCCCTGCTTCTTCTGTGTTCCCAGTATCTCTGTTCTCACTATGCTTTGATTAACTATCTTCTCTTGGTGAATATTCCCTATCAGTGCTTTAAGACCTGATCCAAGACTCCTAAATGCTGGACCCTTCTTCTCCCAGTGTATCATACACACACACACACACACACACACACACACACACACACACACACACACACACACACAGAAACGTACACATCACTTTCTGTCCCACCTGTCTTTGCTCACCTTTGTCTCTCTGACTGGACCACAACCCTTTCTTTCTGTCACTCATTTCTACCTATAGAAATTAAAAACATCCTTTAAAATTCAGCTAATTTTTCCTCCCATGAAGTTTTTACTCACCTAATTGTACAGTTAAGTCCTCCACACTACTCTGCTCTATTCTCCACAAAACACAGTCCAGACTTTATGCAGATTTTGACTTGTACCTGTCATGCAAATGTTCTATTATTTCATAATATAGTTATTTGAATATGTGTCATTGCCTTATTGAATGGTGAGCTCCATTAGTACAGGGATCACATCTTTTTTGAACTTCACATTTGTCTGGGACCTAATAAATATAATAGCCATGAATGAAGTAAGGGAGAGAAGACTTGATTTTCCAGAATTCCTGGGTTCAGAATATAACTACTCATTTGGAGAAGTTCCCAGAATTTCCACTTGTCAAATAGAAATTATATGCAGAAGTCATGACTATACTAGTGCACATAGTTGTGTTAGTCCTTTTTTGCCAAAGAAGACCATGCCTTCAGAGAAATGATGACATGACTTGCACTTGACTTTGTTTTGAGCGAGGGAGGGCTGTGCAGGTCACCAGCCTCACTTCTCCTCCAGAACCATCTGAATCCAGTGACCATGTATTCATCAGGATGGCTGGAGATGACCCAGGATTCACTGGAAGACCTTGGCCCCTTTAGGCCAAGATCTGTGTAGGTACTCACTTAGGGTGAGGTAGCTCCCATTCATTGAACAGGCCTGTTTAAGTAGTAGACAGAGCATGGCTCCTTTAATGAGGCAAAGAAAAGAAAGAGCTCAGGCTGGGAGGGAAACAGCAATAGTTACTATAGATAATCACTGTGAAGTCAGGAGAATCAAGAAGAGAGCCTTTAGGCAGTGGGCAGGGGTCCCATGGTGTCTGAGCTTCACAATACAGTAGGCTCAATGTTTAGGTCAAGTGAGAGAAAAGAAAGGAAGGAAAGGGAAGTAAAAAGAAGGGGGGGGGGAGAGGAGGAAAGGGAAACTAGCCAGTAAAACCCAAGTCAACTGGACATCTTTTGGTCATCCAAATTTACCTTCTTTTGGAGAGGAGAAGGAAGGGGAGGGTGAGATAAACAGAAGAGGAGGAGTTGAGTCTACTAATATGGTTGTGTTAGTATACTGCGTAAAAGAGACCCATATTTGACATAATACTTACTTAACACAATGTTCAACATATAGAGGTGCTGAGTAATTGTTGAAATAGAGAAATTGAAATTATGGTGATACAAAATAAATACTTACATAAGGCAAGTGCTCACATAAAAGCCAGAAGAAACTGTACAAGGACACTCTCAAAGCCTCTCTGAAGAACTTTGGAACTGATTGTGAGACATGGTAGACACTTGTACAAGACATGGTGTGCCCATGTCAAAGAAGACATTGTGCTATATGAGCAAAGAAGAATTGAAGTAGGTCAAAAGAAGTGTGAGATGCAGAAATCTAGACTTCTCCACTCCTCATGTTTATATGGACTATTTGTTTTTGACTTGTGGTAGAACCTTCCAAGCTCATACTGGCCTGATTAGCCACAGTTGGGTACTCTGTGCCTTGACCTTAACACAGTGATGTCATTTTGGTCCTCTGCGAGAACGAAGGACAGCAACAATCATAGTTGTCCCTCAGGGCACCATCCTGGTCCCTCTTCTCTTTCTTTACTGCTTTACACGTGATCTCATCAGCTTCCACAGCTTTATCATCTCTATGCTGATGCCAAATTTACCTTTCTTGTCCCATATCTCTACTGATCTCCAATATTGCATCTCCAACTACCTTTCAGACATCTTAACTAGATGTCCAGTAGACATCGTAAACTCAATATGTCTAAATAGAACTCACTGTCTTTCTCCCTTAAAGCCTTTTGTCCTCCCACCTTCCCTATTGTTGTAGAGGACAACCCCATCCTCTTAGTCCCTCAAACTCACAGCCTAAATCCTAGATCCCATACTGTCTCTCACCTTGCCCCATATCTAAATTGTTAGCAAGGCATGTTGCTTTCACCTTTGCATCATCTCTCAAATATGTCCCTTTTTCTGATGTGATACAGTCAGTAATCTAGTCTAGGCCCTCATCACCTCATACCTTGGATATTGCACTAGCCTGCTGATCAGTCTGCCTGCCTCTAGTGTTTCTCCATTCCAATCCATTCATTTTCCATTTAGATACTAAAAAGATTTTCCTAAAACTCAGGTCTGATCATATTACCCTTCTACTCAATAAACTCTAGTGGCTTCCTCTTGCCTGCAGGAACAAATACAAATGTTCACCTAGACATTTATATCCCTTTATAACATAGTCCCCTCCTATCTTTCCAGTATTTTTATATCTTACTCCTCAGCAGGTACTCTTCAATGAAGTTACACTGCCCTCCTGGCTGTTCCATGAAAAAGACATTCCATCTCTCAACTTCAAACATTTTCTCTGGCTGACTGCCATACCTCATATGTTCACTCTCCTGTATTCCAACTACTGACCTCCCTGACTTCCTTTAAGGAACAATTAAAATCCTATTTTCTGCAGGAAGCCTTTCCTAACCCCTTTTAATTTCAGTGCTTTCCCTCTTTTAATTATTTCCTAATTATATAGCTTGTTTTGTATGTATTTGTTTGCATATTATCTCCCACACTCTTTGTGAACTCCTTGATAGTGGAAACTGTCTTTCATAGTTTATACATTTTATTTTTAGAGAGGATTCTGGGAAGATGGCAGAGTAGGCCAGAAAATTCCAAGCTCTCAAGATTGTCCCCACAAAAGAGATAAAACTGCACCCCAAGGCAAACATAGAGCAATAAAAATAAATAAGAGAAAGGACAGAACAGGGATCTTCCTGTCACAACTGGAGAAGATCTAGTTTTGGGACCTGTGAAGAGTAAGCAAAGTCAGGTAAGTGACTATACAAACAAGCAAGCCCTCGGTTAGCTGTGTTGGGAACCTGCTTCCACCACAGCCACAGGAACTTTTATCCCCAGGACAGTGGAGAGGGGGAGGAGGTTGGGCATCTGACATAGAAGATCCAGAAGACCTCTACTGTCAAGGAATGCCAGACCCAGCTGTGCTGCAGAGACACGGGTGGGAGTGAGAAGGAACCTGCACACTCCTGGTGAGTGCAGAGCCCAGGGACTAGGACACTGTTGGCTGTGAGTACATAAAGAAGGTTGGAAGTTTTCTTTTGGGTTCAAGGTCAGAGGAGAGAGCTGAAGGAGAATCTGAGGCCAGAAGCACCGTCCCCTGTTCCCCAGGAATATAGGTGATTATAATAATTAAACAATCACAAAAAATGCATAGGGAAAGGAGAAAGGATCCAAATATAGGGCTATTATGGGAACAGAGAAGAGCAGGTACATCTTCAGAAGAGGATACTACAGCAAATAAATCCTCCTTTACCCCAGGGTAATGTCAAATGGTCACCTGACCAAAAATAATTCATGAAAGAACTTTAAAAAAGACTAAAAATCAAAGGAGAGAAATTGAGGAAAAGCTAAAAAAATATATAAAAGGAAAGAACAATTCAAGAAAAACAAGAAGATTACAAAACTAAGTCATCCAATTAGAAAAGGAGCTCCAGAACCTTAAGGAAGAAAATGACTCCTTGAAAATGAGAATTGGAGAAGGGGAAGCCAGAAAAGTTATAAGAGATCAAGAAGCAAGAAACAAAATACAAAGAATGAAAAAATAGATGAGAATGTGAACTATCTCATCAGAAAAAAAACAACTGATCTGGAGAATAGATCAAGAACAACAAAAAAAATAAGAATAAGCAGATTACCTGAAAGCTATGATCAAAAAAAAGAATCTTGGTATAATAATATAAGAGATAATTAAAGAAAATTGTCCTGAAACATTAGAACAAAGCTGCACAACTTGTAAACTTCTTTAGGCCACAGATAGGTTACACTAGAGACAGACTGTTGATGATTGGTTGCCATGGTGACAAACAGGAGTGTGCACATTGGCAACTCTACACTTTTCATGGCCTGCTGAAATCCTTTGGTGGGCACCAAGTGGCCTATGCCCCTTATGTTGTGCAAGCCTGCATTAGAACAAAGGGAGAAAGAAGAAATAGAAAAAAATCCACCCATTACCACCTGAAAGAGATCCTACAAGGAAAACCCACAGGAACATTATAGTCAAATTTTGAAACCTTCAGTTCAAGGATAAAATATTATGAGATATATGATGGTGCCACAATTAGAATCAGAGAAGACCTAGCAGTGGTGACATATTGAAGAATAAAAGAACTGAACTTCTGGCTGAAAATATCATACCCAGCTATGCATAATTCTGAATGAAAAAAATGGACATTTAATGAATTGTCAGACTTTTGTCTGGACTTTGTTTAAAAAAATCCTAAACATAATAGAAGAATTGACATGTAAGAGTCAAGAGAAACATAAGCTACATATTAAAGACCATTTACAAGGGACTCAATAAGGACAGGCTGTTTACCTTTTGTGTATGTAAAATGTATGTCTAAGATTGTTACTGGCATTTGGCTAGTTCAAAAGAAGATCAGAGTAGATTTTAGCATAATATGACTTCAGAAAGTTGGGGTTGTATGCTTTATCTTTTTTCTTGAAGAGGACCATGACATCAAGGAGACTTGCAGATGACTGATTTGAGGGAAGGGAGGGCTGTGCAAAGTCACCAGCTTCACTTTCTCCTTCAGAGCCATTTGGGTCCAATGGCCAGATCTTCATCAGAGCAACTGCCCAGGATGCAGTGGGAGATCTTGGCCCTTTTAAACTAAGGTCTTTTCACTTTCTCACTTTGAATGAGGCAAGGCCCATTCAGTGAATAGGTTTTTGTAAGAAGGGATTCAAGGGATAACCCTTTTAAAAAAAGAAAAAATAAAAATGGGCAAGGAAGACCCTCAGGGCTGTGGGACAAAAGAGAAACAGTTACTATTTACGTTCACTCAGAGTCAGGAGGCTCAAAAAATAATCATTAAGTAGTGTTTGGGCAGGGACTTATCGTGCAAACCAGGAAATCCAGAATGAATTGGTTTTCAGGTTTGGTTTTTGAGAAAGGAATCTAGCCAGTAAACCCCAAGTTGCCCAGCTAGAACTAGCTAGGTGAGTCCCCATTCAGGCAGTGTGCACCACTCATAGGTTGTGGTTTGCCTGTTTCAGATGTCAGGAATAGCTAAAAAGAGTAATTATCTCATACAAATGAGGTGTGAGAGAAATGACCAATACCAAGGACTTAGATGAGGCAGGAAGGCTGTTAATTCTGGGAAAATCTACTTTCGTCTGGAAAGGGTTAAAAAGGGAATAATACATATACATGTAGAAGACCATAAAGGTCTTCTACATTTAGAAAGAAATAAAACACTTAAAGGATAGGGAAGGGGAAGAGGAAAGGGGAAGAATCTTTAGAGGGGAGGGTGAAGGAATAAGTCAAAGGGGCATATAAAAAGGATGTTTAGATTTAAGGAAATGGGAGGATAAAGGAGGATTGCTGGGGTGATGGGGTAGGTTAAATAATAGGTGGACAAGGTTGCTGGTAGTATAGTAGATGAGTCAGAAGGGATAGGAAATAAGAGATACACACAAACGTAGAAACAAAGACTGGGAGTAGATCTGTTGGTGAAAGTATATTTTTATGTATGTGTGTATGTGTATATATCTATATCCATATATAAATATATTCATACTTAATTGCAGCCTCCAGGGCAGAGAAGGGAGGCAGAAGGGGAGAAAAGAACAAAGTAAAAAGTATACAGCAGAGAACAAAAGAAAACCTAGAAGGAAGCAAGAAAAGATGGACAGCTTTCAACACAATACATAGTATTTAATATATAGGCTTTCTTGAAATGGAAATTTATGGCATATATTTTGAATCCTGTTTTAAGTTCTATTTTGCAAATGGCATTTTTTTCTTTTCTTACTTTATATTTAAGTTTTAAAGTTTAAGTTTGTAATGTCTCTTTTTCTTTTCTTATTATGCATTTCAGTTTTAGTGTTCAAGAATTAAATTAAAAAAACATTTTTTTAAACTCTTGTCTCTTTTTGTATCCCCAGTGCTTATTACAGTACCTAGCACAGAACAGGCATTTAATAGACGTTTGCTGATTGACCGACTTCCCCCTCGGCCCTAGTCAAAATTATTTCATTCTTTGTACTTGTATCCCCAGTGCCCAGCACAGTGCTTGGCACATGGCAGGTATTTAATAAATACTTGTTGATCAATCATTTGCTTGTTTGGTGGATGAAAGGGTAGTGTACAGGTGAATGAGGTTTCAAGCCTGGGTGATGTATTTTAACAGTCTACTAAGAAGGATTTCTGCTTGCCTTCTACTGTGACTAGCCAAATAGAAGCTATATGCAGGAGTTCAGTCTCTCTCTATCCTCAATGGGAACATAGTACCAGCTTAAGTCTCCTAAAACTAGCAACTACTGTCAAAGAACTGCCTTCAGTTAATAAACTTCATCTAATATCTTTGATTGAAATTTACTTGAAAAATAGTGATGCTATTGACCACCATCTGTGACAACTGACAAATAGTTATGGAATTAACTTTGAGCATGATGTTTACAAAGAAACATAGACCAGCAAGTGCTTATGGTTTATTCACCTCAACAAAAAGCAGTGGATTTATGACCTCTGAGCAAGACTAAGTAACTCCTGAAAACAGCTGGGAAATTTCCCTGGTTACCTCTGCATTTTCTATGTTGAGAGAGGTGATCAATGGGTGTACTAACCTTAAAAATACAACCTGGGAAGTTGACATTATGGGAGATTTCCCAGTATGCTCTGTGATGAAATGTAGTCACCCAAGCAGATGGGGTATGAGTCTTACTTGGTATTATTTTAGGTGTCTAGGAAAAAGGAGGCAGTTTGGGACAGTGGATATGAAGCTGCCTCTGAAGACAGGAGCTGGGATCAAGTCTTGCTTTAGCTTTTCACAGTTGGTATGCCTTTGCTCAATTCACTGTCTATACCACTGTTTGCTTATCTCTAAAATAAGCTGGATTAATTTACCTCCAAGTTCCCTTTTAAACGGATGATCTTAACAATTTAATAAAAATCTCTAACATATACATGCCTGTTTGCACATGCTGAAATTTAAACTCTATTGATTCATCCCTTTGGGTTTTACAGGGGTTTTTTTCAGTTTTAAGAGCCCCTTATTAAATTGCAAATACACTTTGGATGAGTAACTCATGAGGGCATTATTAACACCACTGAAAGTGATCTGAGAATAAGATTTTGGAGGATATTAAATTTAAATAAATTTTATCAGCTAGTCCCTGACTAGATATGGGGGTCAGGATTGAAGAGAACCAAATTCAAAGCACAAAGTAACTACTTCATAATTTTGTCAGGAACTAGCCCTCTTCTATTCCAAATTTTGTCCTGTGTTTGAGAAATAGAAAAGCCAACAAAAAGTATACTTTCTTTTTATTCAATTATAGCATTATATGAAATATTTTTTAAATAGAGATTATAGTGGTTGTAGCTGTTGTCAAGGGCATCCAAAAAGACTTTAAAACTTATAAAGCACTTTACATGAACTATATCACTGGATTCTCACAATGACCTTAGGTATGTGATTATGGGTAATATTGCCTAAAATTTACAGATAAAGAAACTGAGATGCAGGGAAAATAAGAGCATTGATCTATGCTCTCATGACATTGTTAGGAAAAATTAGTTTTTTTTAAATTCTATGAACATATACTACATAACTGGGGCAATTAATCTTAAGTTGATTTTAATTTATTAACATTACAAAATGCACATGAGTTCATTGTTATCTGAGGTCTGGAATGTGACTTCTTCAATGCTTTACAAGTTTTATCTTCTAATAAATAAAATCCAATTTCTCTTCCTTCCTCCCCCTGAAAAAGAAAGAAAATAAACCAAACACTTGCGTGAAATATGCATAAGCAATTAAAAAAAATTCCTATGTTTTCCTTGTACAAAAGCATATATGTTCCATTATCTATCCCAATTCTACCATCTGTGAGTAGGTGGGAAGCATTCTTCATCATGTGTGCTCTGGAATTGTGGTTGGCTATTGCACTCATCAGAGTTCTTAAGTCTTCCAACACTTTATCTTTACAGTGTGATTGTCGTGATTATTGCATAGTTGTTTTCCCGACTCTTCTTGCTTTGCTAAGCATGAATTCATAAAAGTCTTCCCAGGTTTCTCTGAAACTGTACCCTTCATTATTTATTACAGAAAAAACTAGTATTCTGTTACTTTATATAGCATAATTTATTCAGTCAATTCCCAATTGATGAACACCCTTTTAATTTTCTGTTCTTTGCCATGACAGTAAGAAGCTATAAAACAATTTCCTACATATAAGTCCTTCTCATCTTTCTTTTATCTCTCTGAGGATAGGCTTAGTAGTGGTATTTCTGTATTAAAGGGGATGTAGAGTTTAGTAACTTTTTTGCCCTATTTTTCATTAGAAATAGATATAGAAGTAGAACTGATCTTGTGTGATTTAATTACATGGCATAATGACACCTCCTTTATCCACAGGTCATTTGTCTGACAGCCTTTACTATCTAGAAAAAGTCTGTGTTTTGTAATAGTACAAGAGTTGGTTTGGAACAACAGAATGTAAATTCAAGTCCTACTTCTGACTCTGCCTCTGTGACCCTGGACAAGTCATTTCTCCTTTCTTAGCCTCAGTTTCCTTCTTTGCAAATAAATAAATAAGAGCTTTGGAATAGATGACCCGGAAGACCCTTCCAGTTCTAAATATATGATCCTACAATTTCGTGAATACAGTTGGGACTTAGGAAGAACATAAACAAAAACTGCCTCTGAGTAGCCAGGAGCGTGAATTCAACATCCAGAGCGTGAATCTTGTGCCATATGTCTATGGAAGAACTGGTGAACTCCATTACTCCTGTCTTTCCACAGTGTGCTGAAGCAAATGAGTAGAGAGTGGTTGGAGGAGAGGGGGAGCACTGTTACTAATGTTGGAATGTTCCTCATTATTGGAATTCCCTTCAGGCTTGACTTTTAAAATCTACCTGAAGAACCCTTTAGGAGTATTTTCCCCTCTCTTATGTGAAGAAAGTGACAGAGGAGAAAAAGCCTCCGTCACTAAGATTCCATGACACATGACAGCATGATAGGGAAAAGACTGAAAAACTAATAAAAGAAACAAGAAATTACAAAGGACAGTACAATGACCAATTAACATAGAAGTAAACAATCCTACACTGCTCAATAGGTATGGAAAGTATCACTACATGATGCCATAATTTAAGAATAGTGCCAAATTATGAGAAAAGATGAAATTAGACACTATATTCTGTTTAAGACATTAGGGAAATTGATATTACACATGAGATATATTTCCATCCTCATTATGAAATGAGCACTTAAGATACTTTCCGGTTATTTGGAAAATGTACTTACTTAGAGCAGTTAATTTCTACATGACAATGGATAAATACTATGTGAGCAATTTTATGTATATCTTTTGGAGGTGACTATAAAGGAAGAGGTCTTTTGTTACCTTTGACAAATGGTAAGGGAATTATATAGACTGAAGAGCTTCTGGGACTTCTGAATTCATTCCTTCATTCTTGCCTTTAGAAAGCACCTAAATTCAATTCAATGACTACAAATTCATTGTCAAAAATATATGGATGGAAATCATAACATATTATCAGACATGTATCATTATCATAGCATCAACAGACCATGGCAGTAAGACAGATAATTTTTTCTTAAAATCAGGAGGGTAAAACTTTCCAAATCTTTTTAAAAATTATTTTAACAACAGATTAAAATAAGGATTTCATTTCACTGGCATATTACATAAACTTAAAAACTTCAGGTTTATTTGGGGGAAAATGATACTTCTGGAAAATAAAAATAGAAGACAAGACTTAGTTATGATTTATTTAGGTCAAAGATAAGCATAGATATCATCCAGTCCAACTCTGTCATTTTATGAATAATGAAGTTGAAGACCCAGAAAAGTTAAAACTTAAGGGGAAAAAATAGATGGCAGAGTCAGAAAAAACAACAGCAAAAAATACACAAAACCAACATGTATTCCTAATGCTTTCTATTATAAGACCTGAATTTCAATAAAATACATAAAAGTGACCATTTTCTGATGCTTTAAGGATTATCTTTTTAAATTTTTCCAAAAGGAAGAAATGATGCTGGTAAATCTTTATTTTTTAAGTTAATAAGCAGCTATTTCTCTTCCTCCTATTTTTACCCTCCCTCACTGAAAAAAAACAAAACACCATATCTACTCTGTTATTTGAAGACTGGTGCTCAGTAAGAACGTCATCATGAATTTGGAGATGCCTACTGAATGTAATGAGGAAGACATTAAATGAATTTCACACTATGTTATTGAATTGAATAGTATGTGAGTTATTTTGACGTTGTTTTCTAACATACTTCACTGGGTTTTTGGCGGGGGATAAAGGGAGTCAAATTAACAGCACTTCCACTAGCATGACAATGGTCCAACAAGAAATTTTCTTTTGTGGTCCAGGTTGTAATTTGTCATTTTCACTTCCCTCTTCCCCATTTAGAATCTAATAATAAATTATGCAAATTGAATCAAAGAATAATTTTACAATTGTTTGAAGTGATTAACTGCAATGTTTATTCTGTTACTTGAGAATAGGTACTCATTGAGGACTATAACATGTTCTTGAGCAATATGTGTGCCCAGAGTGGGTCAGTGCTGATTATAGAGGATGTTACTTTTCTTCCTTATTCTCTACTTAAGATCCAAGGGACTAGAGGATACAACTTGAACTGACTTCTTAGGGGATAATAAGTGGTATTCATCTTGGGCCATTCAGTGGCCCAGAATTGAGATTGAAGGCCATAAGGCCTGATGAGCTGAACCAAAATGGATGCAGAGATTGATAGTGATTGTACACCACTGCAGAAGTACCTGAACCATCTGTCCAGGGGCCAGGTTAATATATGATGCTGGTAGAATGAGGTTCAAAGGAGCTGCTCCAAGAAATGGAGCATTCTGTGTGTATGTATGTATGTATGTATGTGTATATGTGTTTGTGTGTGCAGTATATTCTTATAAAATTGTAATATGTGATATTACATCTTTTAGATTTTAGATGACATTGTATTTATATGTACTATTACATACTATACATGTATCTATGGCTCAATTATTTTACCTTATATAATCATGCTATTCAAGATGTGGTGTATTTAATTTGCACATTTATATGTATATACACATACATACACATATGTGTACATGAAATTTTACAGGCTTTATTATATTCTAAGTATTTCAAGTTTGGATGCTTTATACTATACATTTACATGTGCTCTATGCCATAATGATACTGTATTAACCGATTATTTTTATAGTGTTAGCCTATAACTAGCTCTCTGTAAATACTACATATGATTTGTAGGAACTACAAATTTTTTCATTAGGTGAAAGACATAGCTAATATGTTTGAAGTGGACAGTGGAGCTGCAATCTTCATGATTTCTGTGCTGAGAAAGTAATCACACATTTGGAAAATTTCCCAGAATTCTATTTTCCATGAGACTATGTACTTTTGGTACAGGGTGATCTTGTGACAAGAACTAAATTCTGACTGATATAAAGATATTTGGGGAGAAAGAATCCCACATTGTGGCTTGGAGCAAGAGGTGACTGACATTACAATGGCTATGTCCAAGATCACAGGAATCATACTATTATCCTGGGATGCCATAGAACAAGGAGAGAGACATCTGACCTAAGTATTCCTGCCAAGGGGCCACAAAATACATCACAGAAATCAAGCAGTGAAATTATTCAGTATATTATTATTCTGGTTTTTAAGACCAGGGAGGAGAAACACAGTAGTAGACACTGTTTCCATCAGTGACAGCAAGACCTCAAGTTCTCCCCAAACGCAAGAATGTGGTTAATTAAAGAGATAATACCTCTATCACTGAGGACAAAGAAAGAGGAATCTGTATCATTTCCTCAGGAATAGATGGTGAGATTTTTTTTAAAACAATAATTTTGCTTTGCAATTCTGTCCCACTTAAATATTTCACTATTTTCTGCTTACTCGTCCAATAGTCATAGCTATTGGATATTTAAACCTGTTTAATATTAATTAATATTTAATATTAGAAGCTCCCACTTTCAAATTGAGATGGAGCCTCAAGCCAAAACTGATAAATGTAACTGTCTGAACAAGGATAACTAGGAACTTTTACCTAAGTATTACAACAAGTGTTTCAAAGCATGGTCCTATTTGAGGATTCAGAAGAAGGCATGGGCAACCATAGGTAGGGCAGGAGAGATATAAAGACTAGAGACATTAGCATGAGGTATGTTGTGGTGGCCACTTTGAGGCAAAGAATAGATGGGTTAGGACAAAGGATGGGGGACTTACACCAACTCTGGTTTGTAACATCTCATTTTAATGTAGGTATTTACTCTTGCTGGCTAGCTACTAAACATTGCTGGTTCTATGCTACCTACGTTTGGATGACAATGTGGCTCAAGTCCATGACCTGGTCTTTTGATTATCCTTTTTCTACATCAATCAATTACATCAAATTCCTATCTATGTATAATGGTTGGATATTGGGTTGCTGCTTCAGGGAATTTTTAAAAATCATATTAATAGAAAAGTTGCATATAATATTAATACCGATTAGAGATTTTCGAAGATTGAAGCAATATCAAAGAGATTAAGTATTTGTTCTATTCTGAACATAAACTGATGATTCAAAAGGCGCTTCAGAATCTTGGAGGATCTCATGGCAATAACCGGGAACACGTAATTAACAACAGACTGAACTGAGTCAGAACTGCGTAAAATCTACTCTGCTCTGATAGCAAGTGGCTTATCATTTTTTTATCATTCCCTTAAAATTAAACTACCAAAATATTTTAAGAGCAGGTATTTGAGGTTTCTAGGTTCTTTGAATTGCATATGAGTATGGGTTATCCTCTACATATGATGTTATGTTAATTTTTTGGAGAGGTTTGGACGTGTTGCATTTTGGAAGGCCGAAATTCAATGTGTTATAATGTATCTTGCTGCTACCATTAACAGGTTTTTCGGACTATTCCTTAAGTAAACTATAGTTTCTGGTTTCCCTGAATATTCTTTTTGTGTAAAATATACGGGGTTTTCCCTTCCTTTTATGTGCAGATGTAACCAGGGAAACCAGAAACTATGGAAACCGAGTAATTTTTTTTTCTCAAAGAAAGTTGAACACAGTAATCCCTCTGTCTCTATAATAAACTATGATGTCTTTTGATTCATGCATAAATTAGATTTAAGTAAGGCAGAGTTGCATGAAGTCGTCAGCCTCACTCTCTCCTCCAGAGTCATCATAGTCTAGTGGCAGGACAGAATCAAGATGGCTGGCGATGGCTCAGAATGCAGTGGATGACCTTGATGTCTTTGGTGTCTAATCAAGCTCTAAGCACTCCACATTGCCTGCTTCATCTGCCTTCATGGCTGTTGGAACAAATTGTTCTCATCCACCCATTCCACCAGATGAAGTCTTCACATGCTTGGTGTAGACACCACCCTAACTCACCAATGGGTTTGAGAACCTTTGGTTACGCTCAACCTGGTTTGGCCCTTCTGCTGAATACAGTTTCCTAGAATGTGGCTATTGTGCATGCTGCAGCTTCTTGGAGCCACAGGTGAGAGTTAAGTGGAACAGGTGGACACCAAAAGTGGAGAGAGCCCCCAAAACAGCTTGGCAGCCATCACACCAAAGGTACTGATCCTCCCTGACACATCCTACACCCCTTTCCAGGGATGTACATATTGACAATGAGGTTAATACATGCCTTGCCAGAGCTACCTCAGTGTTTGGGAGGTTACAAAGAAAAGTTTGGGAGAAAAGAGGTATTAAACTGACTATCAAACTGAAGGTCTACACAGCCACTCTGCTGACCTCATTGTTGTATGCTTGTGAAACATGGACGGTCTCCCAGTGCCATGCCAGAAAACTGAATTGCTTCCATTTGAACTGTCTTAGGAGGATTCTGAGGATCACCTGGCAGGATAAGCACACACTGAAGTCCTTGCTCAAGCTAAACTGCCAAATATTCCAACTATGCTTCAGAGAGCACAACTCCAATGGGTTGACCACATTGTTTGAATGCAAAATATATGCTTGCCAAAAGACTATTTTATGGAGAACTCACACAGGGCAGGTGATCACATGGTGTCCAGAAGAGACAATACAAGGACACTCTCAAGAACTTTGGATTTGACCGTGCAAGATGGGAGACACTGGCACAGGACCACTCAGCACGGTGTGCCCACATCAGAAAAGGTACTGTTGTCTTTGAGCAAAGTAGAATTGAGACAGCACAAAGTAAATGAAGGATGCGCAAATTTGGGATATCCACCCAAAATATTCACATGGACTATCTGTGCCCAACCTGTGGTAGAGCATTCCAAGCTCACATTGGTCTGATCAGTAACAGTCGCACACACTGAAATTTCACTTTATCATGGTGATGTCATTTGGGTCTTCTTTGAAGATGGACAACAACCATCAACCATAATAAACTATATTAGGGATCTAGAAAGTCCGGCCTTTTCTTCATTTAAAAGTATTTGCAGGATTTACTCTTGATTCTTTATTTATTTCATGCAATGTTTTTATTTCTAGAAAGTTTTAGAAGTTATTTATAAAGAAGCACCAAATTACAAATTTCAATGATAAATTAGAATGCAAATATTATATGTAAGTGAGGTAAGAATAAAGACATCAGCGGCAATTCTTTATTTAGAGATCTCACCTTATAAAATAAATTCAATTTTGGATTTGAGGAAGAAAAATATTATGCATTTTGCAAAAGGTCAGAAGAAACATTGATGTCACCAATTCCTTTTGTAAGTGAAGAATGCTTTCTTATTAGAAGAGTTGTTATGTATGAGAATGAGAAAGAAAGAAGAGTCATCCTGCACCTTCCTACCTATTGGTACTCTTATGGTTCATTGATATGGTCCATGAAGGGTAAAAAAAAGAGTTTCAGTGCTGGGAGGGAAATATCTTCTAATAATAACAGCTTATAACCCTTTACAGTCTCTCTCTCTCTCTCTCTCTCTCTCTCTCTCTCTCTCTCTCTTTCTTTCTCTCTCTCTCTCTCTCTCCCTCTCTCTGAAATCCTGATTTTCCTTTTTATTATCCAGTCATTGGTAGTTCTTTATGCTCTAGAAATTTTATATCTACTGCTGGCATTAAACTTTGCAAAACATTTTGCACCCATTATTTCCCCATAATAACTCCACAAGGAAGATACTATAGGTATTATCCCTGTTTTATAAATTGGAAAACTGAGGCACAGAAAGGCTGAATTACTCATTCACTGTCACAGAGACAGTAGATGTTAGAGGGAAGACTAAAACCTAAGTATCTTCTGATTCCAAACCCATAATTCTTTCCAATATGCCATGATCTCACATTGCAAGATTCCTGAAAAGCAGTCATTCAGTGACATAGCTTAGTGGATACAGTTCTGGACTTGCCATCAGGAAGCAGGAAGCTCTACATTCAAATTATCCCTCATAAGCTGAGTATATGTATCTCTTGATATGTTACTTAAACTTTTCAGTCTCTTTACCTATATAAAATGGCCATAATAATCACTAGATCTTAGGAATGCGAGGATCATATGAAATACACACACACACACACACACACACACACACATATATATATGTACTTTACAATCTAAAATAGTATATAAATGCTTTGTATTATTACCATTATCATCAAGTCACCATATGAAAGACTTCCAGTAAAAAAGAAACCTATTATGAACCTTTGCATTTCTTGACGCACTATGGCTGAGAAATTTTTCCCAAAATGAAAGCTGCCCTTTCTGTAACCCCTCCTGTTTCTTGCTCTCCCCTCTAGGAACAAGCAACAACAGAGTCTAATCTCTCACTCACAGCTGGAAACAGCTGCTTTCCAAATTATCCTTAATTACTTAATATCCTTGATTACTTAAACAAAATCTCCGTGGAATAGTGTCCACACTCATCACCCTATTCCATTCTATACATATGCTGCAGACCATGAATATATTTCCCAAAATGTAACACATACAATTACATGTGGTCAAATCCAAGAAGATTATATTAGGACTACTATCTACTTAATTGGAGAAGTCATGCTTTATACTCAAAAATATCCTAACTTCTTATGTCATCAGTCTTCTTAATTCCCTTTATCCACACCTTTACTTCTCTTTAGCTGATCCTGGAATGGCCATATGTTTGATCTTGTCATCATCTACAAATATTATATAGCCATGTTCTAGAACTTTTAATTTTTTGTTTGATCATAATCTTTTATGTTATTATATCTCCCTTTGCTTAATTCATCTTAAACTTACTTTTCATCCTTACCATAATCTCCAATTCCTCCATCCCTCAGTACTATCTATCCCAACATTAATCCTTTGCTCCATGGTAATACTGCTGATCATGTATTGCCAACTCCCAGTCTTGTATTACACCTAACATCTGTCTCTTTCTCTCCTATTCACATACTACTGAACAGAATAGGAGGGAATTACAAAGTTATGTTGGCTGGATGTGCTATAGATATCATCTAATTATTCTCAAATGAGCCCTAACTGCTTCAAGTCAATTCTATTACTTCTCTCTATCCTACTTAGCACAGTAACTATTCCAATCTCCTTTAATCAAGCTTTCCATGCCACAGCCTTCCCTTGTTCTTTATGATGAAGACCTCCACTTATATTAACCCACAAAAAAACAATTAAGGTCAACCATTGAGCACTTCCTCTTCTCTCCGCTTTATCTGTCCTCCTCATTTGCCCTTCCCCTCATCTCACTTTATTTTAACATCATTTTCTATTATCTCATACTTCTTTCTAGTATCTGATTATGAGGTATCCCTTCTGCTTGCCAAGACCAAGCCCTCTACATGCATCCTTTTAAAGAATTTTATTTTTAATTTGTGGAATGAAACAAGCATTTTCATAACACAGTACAATAAAAAATTATTGTACAAGAAATTACAATTCTACTATGCACAACTTGCAATTCTTTCAGATATAAAACAAAATTATCTGGTAAATTTCTTCTTCTTCTCTTCCCTCTCCCTGCCCTAGAGATAACCACCGTTAGACACAAGTAGGGGTGTCTATCTGCATGAGCGTGTATATGTATACACACATATACATATGTGTGTATGTGTATTTGTATATATGTGTTTATGTGCGTATATATATTCATATATATGTAAAATTATTCTATACTTTGGAGGCAGATAGTGTTTTTCTTCAAATGTCATTTATAATACTTTATAATATTTACTTATAATAGAGAAAATAACTTATTCACTCAAAGTCATTCCTAAAACAGTATTGTTGTTACTGTATACAATGTTCTCTGGATTCTAGTCATTTCATTCTTCATTATTCCATGCAAGTCTATCCACGGTTTTCTAAAATCATCGAGCTCATCATCTCTTATGTCACAACAGTATTCCATCACAATCACATACCACAAATTGTTCCATCATTCCCCAATTAATGATCACTCCTGCAATTTGCAATTCTTTTCAACCAATGAGAGTGCTGCTATAAACATTTTAAAACATACAGTTTCTTTTCCTTTTTTCTTTAATTATCTTTGGGAAATAGAACAGTAATGTTATTGTTGAGTCAAAGGGTATAGGTAGTTTAACGACTCCGGGCATAATTCCAGATGAGTCTCCAAAACGGTTTGAATTAGTGTCCCAAATTTTTCCATATCCTAACCAACATTTGTTACTTTTCCCTTCTGTTATTTTAGTCAGTCTGGTAGGTATAAATATCTCAAGGTAGTTTTAATCTGCATTTCTCTAATCCAAATGATTTAGAGTATTTTATATGACTATAAATTATTTCAACTTACTCATTGGAAAACTACTTGTTCATACCCTTTGATGATTTACCAATTGGGGAATGACTCATATTCTTATAGATTTGAGAGAGTTCTTTATATATTTTATATATTTTAGAAATGAGGGGGAGGAGCCAAGATGGTGGAGTAGAAAGATTCACATATGCTACCTCCGAACCCACAGCCCATAAAATACCTGTAAAGAGGAACTTCCAACAAATTCTGGAGCAGGAGACTTTTTAGTGGAGGAAAAAAGAGGGGAGCTGAGAGAAAAACAAGAAGTTTACTCTCCTCACATTCAACTAAAGGAAGGAATAAAATGCACACTCATTTTGGTATGAAAACCTATCTTACAATACAATACAGGAAAGTGGGGGAGAAGGGGATAAGCAGAGTGGGGGGGATGATGGAAGGGAGGGCAATGGGAGGAGGGAGCAATTTGAAGTCAACACTCTTGGGGAGGGACAGGATCCAAAGAGAGAATAGAAGTAATGGGGGGCAAGATAGGATGGAGGGAAATATAGTTAGTCTTATACAACATGACTATTATGGAAGTCATTTGCACAACTACACAAATATGGCCTATATAGAATTGCCTGCCTTCCCAAAGGAAATGGGTGGGGAGGGAGGGATGGGGGAAAGCTGAAACTCAAAGTTTTAGGAACAACTGTTGAGTATTATTCTTGCTGCTAGGAAATAAGAAATGCAGGTAATGGGGAATAGAAAGTTATCTGGCCCTACAGGGCAAAAGAGAAGATGAGGACAAGGGAAGGGAAAGATGATAGAAGAGAGGGCAGATTGGTGATAGGGGCAAGTAGAATGCTTGGTGTATTGGGGTGGGGGGAGGGGAAAAATGGGGAGAAAATTTGGAACCCAAAATTTTGTGAAAATGAATGTAAAAAGTTAAATAAACAAGCTTATTATAAAAAAAGAAATGAGACATTTATCTGATAAACTGATAAAATTTTCCCCAATTTCTGCTTTCTTTCTAATCTTGGCTACATTTGTTGCATTTGTCTAAAATATTTTTTGATTTGATGTAATTGAAATTATTTTTTTACACATAATTTTTGCTCCCTATTTCTTGTTTATTCTTAAACTGTTCACCATCATCTCTATTGTCTCTCTAACATTTGTTTCTCCTTATATACTACCATATCCAATTTTTCTCCATTCCTTAGAATATACTCATTGTATCATACCATGGTCTCCAGCTATATCTCTTTTCTTTTCAGGTAAACTCCTTGAAAAAAACATTGCCTACAATCAATGTCTTCACTTCTCTTGGGGATAGCTAGGTGGTGCAGTGGATAGAGCATCAATGCAGGAGTCAGGAGGACCTGAGTTCAAATCTCACCTCAGACACTTGACACTCACTAGTTGTGTGACCTTGGGCAAGTCACTTAACCCCAATCACCTCATCCTGGGTCATCTCCAGTCATCCTGATGAATATCTGGTCACTGGATTCAGATGACTCTGGAGGAGAAGTGAGACTGGTGACCTGCACAGCCCTCCCTCACTCAAAACAAAGTCAAGTGCAAGTCATGTCATTATTTCTCTGATGGTATGGTCTTCCTCGGCAACCAAGGACACACACTTCTCTTACTCTCTACTAAACTCTATACAGTCAGGCTTCTAACTTCATTGTTTAACTGAAATTATTTTTTCCAGACATCAATTGTTTATTAGTTGCCAAAAGTAAATGGCTCCTTCGTAGTTATGATTTTTCTTGCAATCTCTTCATCATTTGATGCTGTTGATAGTTCTTTCCACCTGGGTTCTCTTTTCTGTAGTGATTTTTAAAAAAATTTTCTCTTGGCTTTTCTCTTACCTGTCTAAGGGATTCTTCTCAGTGTTCTTTCTGAATTTTAATCAATCTGTCAGCAAACATTTTTTAGTAAAAACTACTATATGCCAGGCACTGTTCTAAACACTAATCATATGCCAATACAACTAACAAGGAATGTTTTCTGAGGCTTTCTGTTCTTGGCTTTCTTTTCTTATTTCACTGTAATTTCTCAAGTGGTGATCTCACCATTTCCCATAAATTCAGCTATGGTATCCATGCAGAATTAGTACTAGATTTCCATGTTATTTCTATTCTTTCTCCTGGCTCCATTCCTGTTCTTCCAACTGCCTGTTATATTCAAACAAGGTATCTTGTAAGCATCTCAAAAGCAATATTTCCCAAACAAAACTCATATTTCCCTCAAAGCCATACCTTTTCTTAAGTAGCATTATTTTCAAATGCAGAACAAGTAACTATAGTATCTTTTATTTTAAAAGAACAAAAATGTTGAGGTTTTTTGAATCTCTGTGACATACAATGGTGTCTTTGAAACAAAAGTAGTTAGTCACTACTTTTCAAGCACTTTTCTTTGCAGTTAGCTTTGTCCCCACTGTATTATGTCTCCCCAAACCGCATGTTCTCCTGATTGTGAATAAAACATTTATTTTGTTATTTCCTTTCACATTTTAAGTAGCATTATACTTAATATGAAAGCCGAAACATACAGAGTAACTAAAGTTTGCCATCCTACACAATAGGCAGGAACTGCCCTTTTTCAAAATGTAAACAATTATACTTTTGAGTGTTTTCCATTAAACCAGTATTGAAGAACAGAGGGAGAAAAGAGAGAAAGTCAACATTATGACGAAAACAGTTATTTGTACAAATGAAGGCATTTAAACTGCAGTATCATCTGAAGTCCACAGAAAGAAATTTACATTTAGTTCTGATAATACCATACTTCAAAGTTTTGAAAACACTAATGATTTACTATACCTGATGGCTCATTCCTGTTTATAGAAAACATCAAACTGGAAAAAATAAGAAATGTATTTATCTGTAAGAATGTAAGTATCTTGATAACAATTTGCATTATTTGGTCTGGAAAAATATTGCTTTATAAGGTCAATATGACTGCAAGTTAAGTATAATTATGAATAGTGTAATAATATCTTACTCTGACTTAGGCTATAACTTATTTTTTTCTTCTGGATAACAGAAGTATTCTTTAATGCACTGACAAGATCACCTAGTTCTTTCTTTAGCTGTCCATGGTCACTGTTTACAGGAGACACACAGAGTTCAGCATATTTGATTTAGGGCTCTATTTGACTGGTCCTCATACTTGCCACTCACTTGTGAGAAGAATGTTTTTTTTTTTTTTGTAAGGTTGGCTGCTATCATAGCCTGTGGTAAGATCCCTATCTCTAGAAACTTCAAATTTTTGGGTAAGTACTTTTCCATAATTTCTAAAGTTTTCAAAAAAAAGTTGATATTTTGATCATGGCGAATAAAATACAAAACCTTTATAATATGATAGCAGTATTCAATATAAATGTCTTTACTATGCCAAAGACAAATTCTTAGTTGCTAGAAAACTAGACAATTCTGCACTCCTAACAGCAGTGCTGCCAACACTGGCTTTGTCCAAAACAAAAGGATAGCACACACATCCTATAGCTTCTTCCAGTGCAAATAGAACAGTTTCCTCCTGGTCTATTAGTTTCTTGGCTCAATTTCCCATCCACTGAAAGCCCGTTAATGTTTCCTCACAGTGAAAACTTTCCTTTAAGGCAATGGCCCTCAGGATCTTTGAAAAAACTGTTAGATAACTTGAGCGTGTCTTTAAGAGCATTTCAATCTCAATTCTTATCCTCCCAACTGGTAAAGAGCCACTGACCTAAAAGAGTCCCCCATCTCATTTCCAGAAAACACATTCCATTCACCACTTTTTTACTTTTCTGCTAATAAAAATCAATCAGCATCTGGATTGTTTGCTAAAGTAATTATGTTTTTTCAGCCAAAGCAAATAATAGTGTCAAGATACCTTTATCTTCTTCAGGATTTGGGAATTTCACTGTTGGAAATTTGGGTCAGAAGCTTTCTGCTAAGGAACAGAATTTGGGAGGAACAAAGACAAATGCCTTGAAAGCAGACTGTACAAAATTCTGGCCCACTCCACAGACAGAAGCATGGACAAATTTCACTGTTGATGATTTGTTGACATTTCTATGAAAGCAATATTTTTTAAAGTAATCATTATTGATTGTAGAGTATGGATCAAGAAGGGGGTAGCTTGTTATTAATTATACTGTCCTCCGTTACTTTAATCCATGGTTTCTGATTTTCTTCAATAGCTTGAGAAATTCCTTTGTCATGAGAAGAAATGATCTAAGCTGCATAATTCCAATAGGCCTGGTAACCATTATCCTGTTTTTGGTTGTGGGAAGCTGTGATCATAATTCCTACACAAGGTTCCAATGTGAGACAATATAGGACACAAAAGAAATTGGTGTTTTATTAGAAGAGATTAGAGGTACACAGGAATTCCTTGACTGATAAAAGCTGTTGTGCCTCGCTGTGCAAAACTTTTGCAGCTACCTCATTGGATGAGTGAGTTCAAGCATGAAAGTTCATCACCACTTCTCTTTCCTTTAGATCACTGAAGGTTTTTTCCAAATATCTGTACAAGTCCTGAGTAAGTCATTCACATGTGCAATTCCTGGTCCCATCGCAGTTCAAAGGTCAGCCATTCAAACTCCATCCAGGAACCAAAACATTTCTGTAGTCCTTGTCTATTATCATCAACAGTCATTTGTTCCATCATTTCTAAAATTTTAGGATTCTTGTTCCACTGAAGCCACTGAGGTGGTACCACCTGGTGCAGCCACGAATCCCCTCCTGGGCCATCAACCTCCATTACTGACACTATTGCCACTTCTACCACTATCCTGGTAGTCACTCTGTCCAGTTGTGTATGAACATGACTGCCCTCTTCAGACTCAGACTCCCTTTACGTAGCAGTATGGCTGACTTCTAGTCACCCAACATCAGAACAAAGAATGACTTTCTTGATTTCCTTTTCTTATTCACCTCACTGAATCAATAGATTGCCAAATTTTACAATATTTTTCTCCACAACAATTCTCACATGCATACCTTTTTTAACACTCATATAGCCAGTATGGTATTCCATTCCTTTATCATTTCTCACTTAGGCTATTTCAGTAAGCACCCTTCCTCAAGTCTCTTCCTAATCAATCCATCTTCCACACATCAGGCAAAGTAATTTTAATATAGCACAAGTCTGACCATGCCACTCACTCCCCAATCCCCACTTAATCATCTCCAAGGGCTCTACCTCTTGTATCATAAATAAATTCTGCTGTTTGTTAGACAATTTAGCCATGTCCTTCTTGTTCCATCTTATATATCATTCACCTTGATTCACTGTGATCATGGTACATAAGATAGAACCATACAGACCTAGGCTTACTTGTGGTGTCTCACACAAAATACTCCATTTCTCATCTTTGTGCCTTTATAGTGGCTGTCCCCAACTTTAGACTCAGATTATCTAACTTCTTTTCACATTCAGCTCAGATACTATTTTCTCCAGGAGGCCTCTCATGGTCCTCATAACTGCTAGTGCCTTCCCATCTAAAGCTATCTTCCATCTGTAACAATAGGGTAGACTAAGGCACAAAGTTTCAAGAGCAATCAATTTATTAGTAAAATGAAAATTTACCAATAAACAGAATCTCGGGTTCCTCAACAAAGCTTAGACCCTGAATGAGGGGAACAGCAAACAGTTTTCTTTCATAATGTTGGTGAATAAAGACCAGAACTTTGTAGGTGGGGAATGTTATTATTGAGTATAAGAATTCATCACCATGAATGGCAAAATCAATATGACTGGTTACAAAGCTGATGCATGAGGGACCCTACAATTGGTGGGAAATTGGAAATGAGAGACTAGCCACAACCCTTCCTTCTCTGTTATTTCTAAGAAATGTTCCTTGTTTCAGTCTGTCTGCAAGGGTAGAGATAGTGAACCAGACTACTTTCGATAAGAAACCAGACATCCTTATGGGATAGCTTGGTTGTATAAAGACACTAAACCACACTCCCTGATGTATACCCAGATGCCTCAGGGATAACAGGCTCCTCGAGGAAAGAAGAGAACAGTGGCTAGCAGAACTGGATTTCTGAACTTCACTCATTACAAGCCAGCTGAATTTCTGAATTAAATTCAGAGACAAAGAACCGTGACATAGGTACTAATAGAACAAAACCAATTAATTTAAATAGAATCAATGTTAAAAGAGAATCAATCTGATTATTTCACATCCATTGTGTTTCTACCTTACATATACTTATTTACGTATGTTATCAGTCCTATTAGAATATAAGCTACTTTAAGTGAGGAACTATTTATTTTTCTTCCACACTTTAGGTGAATAAAAGCTTTTAGACTGTTGCTCATTTCTGCCTCTATTTAGACAGTGAGGTGGTGTGATAGATATAATATTGGCCTGAGGTTAGGGGCATCTGAGTTCAGATTCAACCTTGCACACTAGCTAGTCATGTGAATCTGGGCACACCACTTAACCTCTGTTTGTCTCAGTTTCCTCAAGTACAATATTGGACCTACCTCATAGCATTATTGTGAGTATCAGATGAAATATCTGTATAGTGGTTAGCCTAGTGCCTGGAACAAAATGAGTGCTATGTAAATATATATTCCTTTCCTTTATTTCTCTTCCCTTCCCCATTGATATTCCTCCAAATATTTTCCATGATACTTTCTCTATTTTTCTTCTGGATGATTTTGAATATTCTAGAACTGAGTCCCATCCTACTATTCTCAAAACTTACAAGATAGAATCAAGGATTTAAATTAGTTTGCATAACTCACCCTTTTTATTTCTCAGAGTCTGTGTATTTTAATGTAAACATCTATGGCCCTGGGTTTTATTGCTGGCTGTCTTTTTGATATCATCTTCGATGAAACTACTGACCCTTACCTATTTTTACAACTCTTCTTCCAGAGTTTTATGGTTCTGTTATCTAGATAGACACATAGATTTGATTATTTGGATCCAATGCACTCCATTTTCAATTTAAGGTCATGTTTTGGTCAAGGGATCAACAAGACGAGATACTAGACATTTCCTCCCATCTGCTAATCTTCTAAATAAATGCTCAAAACTCCCCAATATAAGATTTAAATATAAAAGATGTGATGGTTTCAGTTATATCAACAGGTCAAAATAAAAGAAGCCTAATAGGGTAACATGAATTAATGATGGAGAAGGGCAATGCTTAATGCCTAACATTGTCACTCAGTACCACCTCCCCAACCAGTCTCTGCATTTTGGCACATAGCGTAATAGAATCCATCTAGAAGTTATAGTGTCTAGATCAATGGACCAGACATCAAAAAGAGTTTCCTACAGACGACAACTAGTTGTGTGATCCTGGACAGGTTATTTAACCATGCTTGCCTTAGTTTCCACATATGAAAAATAACCTGGAGAAAGGAATGGCGAACCACTCCACTATCACTGCTAAGAATCTCCCAAATGGATCATGAAGGGTCAGGCCTGACGGAAACCACTAAACAACAACAGTAACAGGTTCCATTCACAAATTATCTGGGCTCTACTCAGCAATTCCTTCCCTGCTTCTACAGTCTCGGACAGAGCACCTCAACATTCTGTGGAAAGAAGCAGCAATATGTAACTTTCATCTCTCTCCCTGTACAGTGAAAGCAAAAGGAATTAGAAGCAAGTACAGTCTTCAGATGAAGCACATTATCCTACAGGACTCACCTAAAAAATTAAAACCAAAAAGAAACTATGACTGGGTATAATGGTAATTTGAATTGGAAAATTTTTTATATTTTATATTTTTATATTATTAATAGACCCATTAAGTCGCATGGAGCCTGTGGTGGGAGGAGTTTGCTCAATGGGTGCAGCAGGAAGAGGGAGAGCTAGAGCAGAGCTGAGAGGAGTCAGAGCTAGGAAGGATGCAGGCTGCTGGGTAGTAGCGAGGGATTTTGTGATTGCTATTTTGTTTAAGTGAGGCAAGCTGCTTGTGATGGGTGTAATGGAGCTGGTTTGTGGAAAGCCTATCAGGGGGAAGGCTTGGGGATGATGTTCTCCTCTGCCTTGTTATTGTGCATGAATTTTTGTTGCTACTATGGATTTGGGTCTGAATAAATGTTTAGGTTCTGCCCTCCATGTGGAAAGTTTGTGGTATTTCGTCGCTCTGAATTGTGCTGTGATATTCATGGCTGCCAGAGGTGCTGTGAATATTACATTGGTCCTACAGATAGTGACGGGAATGGGATCTCAAAATATCAGACCTCTATTTGGAGACAGAAAGGCAGAGGAGACAGAGGAAGAAATGAAGGTCCCAGGGTGGGAGGATTTTTGTCCCTCCCTAGAACGAGAGTGGACTAAAGGCCCAGGGCTTTGTGAAAACTGGGAACCAAGGCTATAGAAGGAAGAACCTACAGACTTAAAAAGATGTTTGCAGGGAATAACAATTGAACCTGGGAAAGAAATGTCAGGGGTACGTAAGGGAAGCTGGGCCTTGTTAACAAGCTCTTGAATTATATTTAAAAGCAGAGACAAGCTGCTGGAGAAGGCTCAGATGGAAAGGGAGTTGGATGGTTTGCAGGAGAGACTTTTTGTCCTGCAGTGTTCAGGCTGTGATTTGGGAGAGGAAGATGGAGAATTTCGGGTGGTAGAAGAGAGGGCTGTTGTTGGTTTGTCTCATAGGAGGCGAAAAGTCAACAATAGGAAAGTCAATGCAGTCCATGCACAGGCTGGGCTTGATTCTGGTCTAAATAAGGGCCGGAATACAGGATGTCTGGGAGGAGAACAAAACAAGTGAGGAGGCTAAGATTTGGCTAGTAGTTAGAAGGAAGCAGGGGAATCAGGTGGCCCCCACAGTGTTTGGGGAGGTAATTGAGGATTTTGCTCAGCAAGAGGTCACAGATGTTTTGAGTTATTTCACCCAAAACTTGGGAGAATCATTGGTGCTTTAAATGGTGAGAATTAGTGAAATAGATGGGTTTTCTTGACAAAGAAGAATGAACGGCCAGTGGATTCAGGGTCAGAATGGACTGACAAGAAAAGAGTCGTTTGCTTCTCTTTTCAGAGCAGGGGTAGATTTGGAAGAATAGATGGCATTTCAACTAAAGAACCATATAAAATATGTTGAGGAAAGAGACTTGCTTTTAGAAGCAGGGAAGTAGGAGCATGCCCTGCAGACTCTTCTGGAACATTGTATCCATGTTCCTCACACCTACAGGGAGAATGGGGAGTTGGCCAGGCCCCAGCTCAGATTAAAGGGGGTGTATGTCTAGCCAGAATAATGACCCTGGGACTGCAAATTGGAAAACAGTAAACAATAGTGAATGAGGCTATGATAATGGATTCATGGACTCCAGAAGCATGGCTGACCCTACAGCTACCCAGCTTCTTGTTGTTGTCTCCTTATTTCTTTTTGGCTTTTTGTCTGTTCACCTTGTTTGTCAGGTTTTTTTCTGCAGTCTTAATACCCTCCACCTGTGGATGTCTGATCACGTAAGCCAGATGTTACGCCCTATCCATGACTGTGTTGTGTCATCCCTGGCCCTGAAGCTTGGCAAACTCTGGATGCCAGCTAAAGAACTGATCTCTCAGATGGGAACTCTTGGGGCAGAACAACTCTAAATCCAATCTCAGCAGGAAGTAACTATGGAAGAAGAGAGCTTCACCCCTTACCCCAAGATTTTGGACCCCATTCATTTGAGGGGAGAATGATGAGGTGCTTGTGCTCAAACCCCACCCTAAGATACTGTGCTTTTTTTTGTGCTAACTTTGTGTGACCTGTTACAGTGTTGTAAAGTTCTGTTGACACCACTTGCCCCACTGACGTGTAATAAATATGAAAAATCTTGGGGTGGAGTGTAATGGTAATTTGAATTAGAAAACCTTTCCTATTTATTACTAGGCCCCCTAAGTCACATGGTGCCTGTGGTAGGAGGAGGTTGCTGAATGGATGGAGTAGGAAGAGGGAGAGCTAAAGCAGGGCTGAGAGGAAGTTAGTGAGAGAAGTTAGTCAGAGCTAGGAAGAATGCAGGCTCCTGAGTAGCATGGGTGGTCTTGTGATTGTGATTTTGTTTAAGAGAGCCTGCTTGTGATGAGTGTAATGGACCTGGTTTGTGGGAAGCCTACCAGGGGAAGACTTGGGGATGATGTTGTTCTCTGCATTGTTATGTTATTGTGTGTAGATTTTTGTTGCTATGATGGATTTGGGTCTGAACAAATGTTTTGATTCTGCCTTCCATGTGGAGAGTCTGTAGTATCTTGGGATTCTGAATTGTGCTCTGATATTCATGGCTGCCATGGGTATTGTGAAAATTACATTGATGCTACATTGAGCACTACTATGTATGTGGAGCTGTACAAGGTCCAAAGGAAAGGAGATTGGCACTCAACCAGAGTCAGTTCTGATCCTTCAGAAATCCTTTGTACTGAAAACTGAGATCAGTAAAATAAATTAAATTACCAGTTTGGGAGATAGCTATAACAGATTTGAAGTCTAATCCTAGATGATCTGTTTTCCAGAAGGCAGGATTGAGAAAATGAGCAATAGAAAGATATAAAGGGTGGAGAGGGAAAATTTCAATTATAAAAAACTTTAGGAGGAAGAAAGCTCCATTAAAAACTTTCAGCACAATCAGATGAATCAATAGGGAAAGCATAGATATCAGAAGGAAAGGTGGGCTTTAATATATCTAAATGATTCTAAGCATTTATAAACAAATATTGAAAGGAAAAGGAAAAAAAAGTCATCACCTGATACAGTAGAAGAACCTGTGGATTTCCAAGTTAGCATGGAACTGCAACCAAATGTTCCTAAAGACTGAAAAAAAGATATAAGAATAATGAAAGTGACCTTTATGGTTAGCATAGCTGAAAAAATTGGAAGAAAAGAAAAACTTGAGTCCAAGTTAGATCAACTCCTTGATAAAACCAATATATGGTAGTGGGGAATGATCTAGGAGAAGAGAAGCAAAAAATAAATGATGCTTTAAAAAATGTGATCTTTATAAAAGGAGCACTTTCATCACAAAAACAGGATATGTACTGACAAAATAAAGATCATATGTCTCCCAGAAGAACATGACAAGTCAAAAATATCTGAACATCATAGTGGAATAAAAAGTCAAAGAAAGCTGCCCAGATCTCCTGAACATAGAAAACAAAGTACCAAGTTCAAGAATATACAGATTGTCTTCAGGAAAAAAAACATACTGCAGATACCAAGAAAAACAGTGGTTAAATTTAATAATTCTAAAGACTACAAATTTTGTAAGAGATCAGGAGAAATAGATTCACATGTAAGTGAAATATAAATGAAATAACACAAGACTATTCTGTACTTACCAAAAACTACTGGAGGGAAGGGAATAATGTGACCTAAAAGTAAAGAAATTCTAGATGCAACTCAGTGAAATACCCTATGAACTTGGATCAAATCATCACTGAAAAAGGACAGACATTCAACAAAAGAGAAGTATGATATAACATTTGTAAAGGATTAGCTGAGTGACTAGAACATAGTAGGTACTATATAAATGCTTATTCTCTTCTATCCAATTAAAGAATTCCTTTTTTAAAAAAAAAGACATTGTCCTTTTCTCACTTTGCAAACACTTCAGACAACAGAAATAGAGGTAAATAAATACAGCTACCATATGAAGGTAAAAATAATGGAATAAATTAGCCCATAACAGAAGGAGTAAAGGGGGAAAAAAATCACCTATGGAATTAAAAGCAACAAAACAAGAACAGATTGACAATTGGGAATTTTTTTTCTTTGAGTACACAAGAAATGAAAGTGTGAGTAGAACTTAAAGAGAAGTGCTAGTAGAAGAACAGACCTAAAACTGCATGTAGTACCAATACCCCACCTACAGAAAAATCTATGTTCTTATGTTTTGTTGATTTTTTTCTTTCCCTCTGGGACTAAGCTGACAAGTAGGAGGGAACATAAAAGGACAGTGGAGGAAGAGAAAATAGAGGAGAATCTATTTTACCTTTATCAAATCAAGAGTAATTAATAAAGGAAAATAACTATTGTCTCTTAGGAAGCATAGGGAATGTGGAAGAATGGATGAAAAGAGGACTAAAATAGGAAAAATGAAAGTAGGAATCTCAATTCAGTCATGAGGATCAATCTAACATAGCAGACAAATTCCTGCATAGATTCTGTTACAGAGTGTTACTTAATGCAATACAGAACAATTTAAATATCTGGAATAATAGTCAGTGCTCATGATGGGGCTTTACCATCTTAACAAAAATGACAATGCTACCAAAGTTATTTTTCAAGTTTAAAGTTTTGTCAGTCAAATTGTCAATTAAATACTTTACAGAACTTGGTAAGATAAAAATACAATTAACTTAGAGAAACAAAAATCTACACTGCAAAGGGAAATAATAGGAAAAAAGATAGGAATGAAAGGGAAATACCACATCCAGAGCTCTACTTTTATTATAACACAGAAACTATCAAAACCAAATTAGAAAAGAGAAAACCAGAATCAATGGAACTTAATAATACAGTGTTCAGAAAAAACCCCAAAATAAATTACTTCAGAAAGAATTCACTGTTTGATAAAAAATCAAACGAACAATTGTAAGGAAAACTAGAAGGTACTCTAGAAGAAAACAGCATTAGAAAAATATCATATATCATATTCCATTCTAAATTCAAAATATTTTTCAGACCTGGATACTAAAGATAAAACAATAAAAATAGAAGATAATTATATGTATATTGCTATGAGTATGAGTGTATTTTTGACCGAGCAAGAAATGAAAGCAATTACAAAATGTAAAATAGATTATTTTGATGAAATTTAAAAATAAATAAATAAAGTTCTCTAAATTAGATTCTCAACACTTTAAACAAATATAGATTTTACAGACTTTTTAAGGTATATTTTATCCCTGCCCCAGAGCCATCTTTGTCATACTTGAAGCTGTGGTCCAGAAATCCAAATTTTATTTTAATTCACCATCTTGAACAGACGTTCACTTATAAAATCTGCCATTCTTTTCTGAAAACCCTTCAATCAGAAACAGTTATGAAAATACCACCTGGGTCCCTAATTTCTTCTATACATTAGACATTTCTATCTTCTAACAGTGTTATTCTGGTCCTTCCTTGGTTTATCATTTATCACTACTTGTGAATCACACAAGTAGTGAGCAGTCATCACATTTGAAAATATCAGTGATGCTCTCTAGGGTAAATCAAGTCAGTTAAGCAAGTTGCCAATCAGGAAACACTTATAAACACCATCAAGAGATCATCTCTCTCTTTTTTTAATGTTATAAACCAATTTTAGGCAAAAACACACAATGAGTAAAGCATGACTCCATTTTCCCACTTAACAGTCCTTCATTTACTCATCTTGTCTTTTGTCTCAACACTTGAAGCAACCAGTGCTATGATCTATGATAGCTGCTGGCATTAAATGAAATACCCTACCTGAAACTGCCCTTCCAAAGAGTTCCATAAGTTCAGGACTTTTTTTTCAGTTAATAAGCAATTTTATAATCACTTAAAAGAACATGAAACATAAAAGATTTGTAACAAATATACAAAGTAAGCAAAACAAAGCCCCATATACAAAAATGTGTATTACCCCTTAGTCAGGGGATAACCAGCATTATTCTTCATCGGTCTTCTGTTACTGCAGTTGGTAAAGGCATTGATCAAAGTTCTTAAAGTTGTGCAACTTGTTCATTTTTAATTGAGTTGGAAACTAAGGAAATTCTCATCATATGGGGGAATAGATGAACATAATAAAGTATAATGATTCTTGTGCCACAAGAAATGACAAAGGAGATGTTTTCTAGAAAACTGGTAAGACTTTTATGAACTGATACAGAAAGTAAACAGAAATAAATCAATTTCTGCTATTACCACAATTTTTTTCTTTTTTCTTTTTTTAAAATTTATTTATTTAACTTTTTACATTCATTTTCACAAAATTTTGGGTTCCAAATTTTCTACCCTTTTTTCCCCTCCCCCACCCCAATATCCCAAGCAATCTAATTTTCCCTATCTCCAATCTGCCCTCTCTTCTGTCATCCCTCCCTTCTCTTGTCTCCATCTTCTGTTTTCTCCTGTAGGGCCAGATGACTTTCTATTCCTCATTAACTGTATGTCTTCTTTCCTAGTAGCAACAACAATACTAAACAGTTGTTCCTAAAACTTTGAGTTCCAAATTCTCCCCATCCCACCCTCCCCACCCATTCCCTTTGGGAAGGCAGGCAATTCAATATAGGCCATATCTGTGTAGTTTTGCAAATGACTTTCCTGATAGTCGTGTTGTGTAAGACTAACTGGATTACCCTCCATCCTAACCTGCCCCTCATTGTTTCTATTCTGTCTTTTGATCCTGTCCCTCCCCAAGTGTTGACTTCAAATTCCTCCCTCCTCCCTTTGCCCTCCCTTCCATCATCCCTCCCCTTGCTTATCTCCTTCTCCCCCACTTTCTCATACTGTAAGATAGGTTTTCATACCAAAATGAGTGTGCATTTTATTCCTTCCTTTAGTCAAATGTGATGAGGGTAAACTTCTTGTTTTTTTTTTTTTCCTCAGCTCTCTTTTTCCCTCCACTAAAAATTCTCCTACTTGCCTCTTAAATGACATATAATTACCTCATTCCATTTCACCCTCTTTCCTCCCACTACATTTCTCTCTCACCATTTACCTTAATTTCTCTTAAGATATGGTCCCATCCTATTCAATTCAATCTGTGCTCTCTGTCTCTGTATGTGTGTGCATGTGTGTATGTGTGTGTGCATGCATGCGTGTACCTGTGTGTGTATGGACCCACCAACTACCCAGATACTGAAAAGTTTTAAGAGTTACAAATATTGTCTTTCCATGTAGGAATGTAAACAGTTCACTTCTGGTAAGTCCCTTAAGACTTCTCTTTGCTGTTTACTTTTTCATGCTTCCTCTGATTCTTGTGTTTCAAAGTCAAATTTTCTTTTCAGCTCTGGTCTTTTCATCAAGAATGCTTGAAAGTCCTCTGTTTCATTGAAAGACCATATTTTCCCCTGAAGTATTATACTCAGTTTTGCTGGGTAGGTGATTCTTGGTTTGAGTCCTAGTTCCTTTGACTTCTGGAATATCCTCTTTCATGCCCTTCGATCCCTTAATGTAGAAGCTGCTAGATCTTGAGTTATCCTGATTTTATTTCCACAATACTGGAATTGTTTCTTTCTAGCTGCTTGCAAGATTTTCTCCTTGACCTGGGAGTTCTGGAATTTAGCCACAATGTTCCTTAGGAGTTTCTCTTTTTGGATCTCTTTCAGGTGGTGATCGATGGATTCTTTCAATACTTATTTTGCCCTCTGGTTGTAGAATGTCAGGGCAGCTTTCCTCGATAATTTCATGGAAGATGATGTCTAGGCTCTTTTTTTGATCATAACTTTCAGGTAGTCCCATAATTTTTAAATTGTCTCTCCTGGATCTATTTTCCAGGTCAGTTGTTTTTTCCCATGAGATATTTCACATTCCCTTCCATTTTTTCATTCTTTTGGTTTTGTTTGGTGATTTCTTGGTTCCTCAGAAAGTCATTAGACTCCATCTGTTCCATTCTAATTTTGAGAGAACTATTATCTTCAGTGAGCTTTTGAACCTCTTTTTCCATTTGCCTAATTCTGCTTTTGAAAGCATTCTTCTCTTCCTTGGCTTTTTGAACCTCTTTTTCCAATTGAGTGAGCCTATTTTTCAAGGTGTTATTTTCTTCAGCATTTTTTTGGGTCTCCTTTACCAATGTATTGACCCATTTTTCATACTTTTCTTGCATCTCCCTCATTTCTCTTCCCAGTTTTTCCTCCACCTGTCTAACTTGCTTTTCAAAATCTTTTTTGAGCTCTTCCAAGGTCTGAGCCCACCCGACATCCCCCTGGGATGTCTGGGGTGCTGAGGCCCCACCCTCCAAGTCTTTCCCTGATGGCAAGAATATGTCCTCATCCTCGTCAGATCCGAAAGTCGGGATCATTTGCATTTGTTCAAAAAAACTCTCTTATTTTTCTTCCCTTTTCTAGGCATTTTCCCAGCCAGTTACTTGACTTCTGAGATTCCTGTCCACCCCTGCCTAGATCCGCCCAGCTAGTGCTTGGAGTCTGAGATTCAAATGGGCTTTCCGCCCCGCATGACTGCTAATCAATGTGAGCTTTAGTTCCGGTGCTGGGGTGGGGGCAGGGCCGCCTCCCAGGCTCAACTCCCTCAGGAGCTTTATGCAGAGACCTTCAGTAATGGAGCGGGTGGGGGCGGGACTGCCTCCCAGGCTCAGTTCCCTCAGGGGCTTTATGCAGAAACCTTCAGTAATGGAGCGGGGTGGGGCAGGGTTGTCTCCCAGGCTCAGCTCCCTCAGGTTGTTTATGCAGAGACTTTCAGTAATGAAGATCCTGCCTGCTGCAGGGGGAGTCCCGGGCCCCAGTTGCAGCGGATTCCGCTGCTTCCAGCCCCTGTCTCTGCCGCTGCCGCTTCCTCCCAAGGGGTCCCAAGCCACGGAGATACCCCGCTCCCCTTGGCCAGCCAGCCGTCTCTCTCACTGACCTGTAGCTTCTGTGGGCGGAGGGACCTTCCTGGCCGTCGGAGCTTCCGTCCCTGAAGCCTGCTCGGATCAGCTTCTCTGGGGCCGTGTCCAGGGCAGTGCTAGGGTGAGGTCCACTTTCTGGGGTGTGATGGACCCTGGGGACGGCTCTCCAGGGCTCACTGGAATGGAAATCTCTTCCACTCTGTTTCTGCACCCCCTACAGTGATCCAGGACTTATGGGGATCTCATTTTACATTAACTCTATGGGCTGTGGGTTCGGAGCTTGCAAACGTGGGTCTTTCTACTCCGCCATCTTGACTCCACCCCCTATTACCACAATTTTTTAAAAGCTGTAAATGTTTCATATATGTTTCTATAAATGTATATATGCACATACACACATATATATGTAAGTGTGTGTTTGTATGTATGTATGTATATATAATCTCTTCAGACCTACAGAGATGAAATGGTATAGTGATTAGAAAGCAACCTTGGAATCAATTAGAGTTCATATGTTGTAGTTGTAAATCCATGGACAAAGGCAGCATCATCCATTGTTATTGCCAACTTCCATACTTTAAACTATGGTCCTAAGATTATTCAGTAAATTATACTATTTTTAATTCACATTTTTTGGAATGATTTCCAAATCGGGCATCCCCTATACCAATGAAACCATAGGTCTGAATTCCCTTCTTTCTCCCAAAATCATGCCTACTAGATTAAGAGCAATATGAGGGTAGGGAAAGAGTCATATTTTTATTTTTATCTTATCTACTAACAAACACAGTACCTTGAATTCAGAAGTTGATTTTTTCAAAACAAATAACAAAACAAAACTAATATTCTTGGGCAGGTGGGATCTGTCAATACTCTTTAAATTATGTCACACAGGTAGCTGCTATTGAGAAGGTTTATTCTGTCTCTAGAGAAGTACAAACTAGCACATAAAATTAAAATGATGTATTAACATTATATATAATTCTGAATTTTGATTTCATTCACCAATCATGTAGTTTTCATCCTGGTTCTACTTTCAGAAACAGAAGGATAATGAATATGTTGCTACAGCCTGATTCTGTGATTAATGTGAATAAAAGAGTCATACTTAAATTTAGAGCCATTAAAATAGGAACTGCGGTCTTTAACTTGAACAGTTTTCTCTTTCATATAATTAGCAGAATTGAATTAAGAAAACATAATCAATTCATGGCCAAATGTATGATCCACTGGAAAATGAATCAATGCAATGACCAACCACAAGTGCAATAGACTGATGCTACTCAATACCTGACAAGAGACTCAGAATGCAAAATAAGACATATTTTTTGTCAACTCCTATGTAGAAATTTGTTTTAGTCAACTATGAATACTTGTTACAAGTGCTTTTCTTTTCCTTTTTTTCTCCCAAGGGGGTGGTAAAAGGAGGGGAATCTGTTTATTTAAAAAAGATTTAATTTATAAAAGGAAAATTAGTCTGGTTTAATCATTTGGTTAAGGTATTGTTCGGGACTAATTGTGGGTTGCTATTATAAGAATAAGGAAAAATGTGCTTAAATAATAGAGTGACTGCAGAAGAAGTAATATGAAATATATCTATATCTATATGTGTCTATGCATGTATATTTTTGTCATTCAGTCTCTCTTTTCAGTCATATCTGAGTCTTTGTTACTCCCTTTGGGATTTTCTGGGCAAAAAATAATAGAGTGATTTGCCATTTCCTTCTCCTGCTCAAATGACCTACACAGAGTCACACATTGTATAGTAAATGTCTGAGGCGAGATTTGAATTCAGGAAAATAAGTCTTCATGATTCCAGTCCCAGCACTTTATACACTGTACCAACTAACTGCCCTCTCTATATGTGTGTGTGTATGTATATGTGTATGTGTATGTATATATATATATATGTGATTCAGCATTTGTTACCTTTTCATATTATTATAAGTGAAACCAAAAACATTTTAAAGTTCTAGAGAAGTTTGAAATTTTAAAAGATAACATTTTCCTAAGACAATGAAGCTATCTTAAAATAGCACACTTGCTCCTTTATTAATTGAAAAATAATATTTTAGAATTATGAGTTAGGATTTCCTTTGAAGACTGGGACTTAGAAAACTGAACTCAGGTACATTGGGTTTGTAGAACAGAATACTTCTCCCTTTGTGAAAAAAATCTTATCAATTTCCCATCAGACTCACTAGTGAACTAGCAAAAAAACAGAAGTATCTATCTAACTCAGGTCTTGGACATAGTAAGAAAGTTCTGAAACAGAGAAACCAGGATATGTTTTATGATTAATCAACTACTCTGATTCCCTTTTAACTAAGAACTAAAAGACTATAACCATTCAGCTATTTTTTTTAAATAATCAGAATGTGAAATAGCTTAGACAAAGTCAGAAGGATTAAGGGTTTACAAATTGAATTCAAAATTGAAAACAACCAAACAAGAAAAAATCTGAGGAAAAAAAGCATTGAATCAATGTTACTAAAGCGCAAAACAAACTCCAGGACCAAAACTGCTAAAAATATAAGGAAAAAAGGTGTTATTATTGTTACACATTTTCACTTAAGCAAATAACTTCACGTGTGACCAGATGGTCACCTGCTACTTTATAAGACCTGAAGGTATAGTCAGAGCTATCCCGAAGATATGATGAATGGAGATCCCTATGGTTAGACATATCCTGATAGGTAATGGTGACAAAGTCTGGCAAGTAAAGGAAGTATTCATTTCCTCAAAATGGACATTTGGGAAGAATATCCCAATGGGAGAATGGAGGTGCTGGGGCATCCAAAGTAGTAGTTGTGCAGATATCACTGGAAAATTTCTCCTTCCTCCATTGTCTTTCATCATATCAACCAGAAGAGAAGTGATGTATAGAAGTACATAGAATAATATTATGTAGATACTTATATATGTATACATGCTTACATATATAAGTGTGTATACATGTATACACATAAATGCATATACATACCTATTGTGTCTAATGGTAGCCATCTCTAGGGTGGGGGAAGGAAGGGAAAGAAAAAAGGAAATTTACATGATAATTTTGTTGGTTATTTGAAAGGAATAGCAGGTTGTGCACAGTAGATTTACAGTTTCATGTTCAATCACCTTTTTTATTGCATTATGTTATAGAAGTGCTTAATATAGTCCATAAATTAAAAATGAAATTTAATAATTATTCAAGAAATGTAAAAAATAAAGGTAGATGTATAGACTACATATAAAGAAAGCTGAGGGTGTAGCTATAGAGGGATGGAGATGCAAATGTAGATTATAGAAAGATATAGATGATAGCTATAGATAAAGATGTAGATATAGATACATATATAGATATCGATTATAGATAGATACAAAAATAGATGATAGATATAGATAGGAGTGAGTAGTCACAAATATTGGAGACCTTGGTCTGTGCCACAGTTATTATTGAACAGTAAGAGACAAACTTTGATTTTGGTATTTTAGAACTGCTGTTAAGTGACTTGGCATTCTTATTAGAAAATCTAGTGACACACTGTGCTAACTTTTCTTTTCTGTTATCCTCAGTCTACATTTTGGAGGCCCTTTGGTACTTAAAGGAGTGGAAAAAATAGCTAAAACTCTTTCCTCATGATTTATTTAGTGGCTTTCATTAAGAGAGAGCCTTTATAAGTTTCTAAGTTTTGGACTTGGTGTGTGCCTTCGTGTTCCATCAGCATCAGGTATTAATATTTCTTGTGATTCTCTCAAATATAAAATATCCTCCATAATTACTCAAGTGCCTTCACAAGTTAGTACTGGTTGTTCCAGTTTTTGTGTGTCAAGATTTTCTAGTGTTTGTGTGTCAACCTGATGTCTTGGCTTTACGTCTCAAATCCTCCTATTATGTCGTCAAATATGGTCAAATTAACATTGATAATCTTTTCTTTTAACTAAAGAGTAATTGATTTGACTGTTCCCTAATAGAATACATTTCATTTCATCCAGGATGATAAGGGATAATTTCTTATAGAGGACTGAGGATTGAGGGTTGTGATATCATCAGTGTGGGTGACCCAGTGGAGGCAGTAATTTATCTGCAAACTACTTTTAAACCATGAAAATCTAAAAAGTTAAATGACGAGCCTATGGTCGCAGAACCCACAAGTACTGGGTGTAGGACTTGAACTCTGCTCTTCTTGACTCAGCTCTAGCCTTTTGTGAACCATATCACATTACTTCTCCAGCAGGCTTAAAGCCTCTGTTTTTTGTATTACTTACACATGGTCCCAATCTTATTTTAAGAGGTAAGGGGAAGGGGATGATAAGTCTACAAACCCCAAAAGGTGACCTTGGGCAAATCACTTAATCTGCATATTAGTTTGTACATCCATTAAAGGAAGAGGTTGGGCTGGTGCCATGGTGATCTTTTTCAACTTCTATATTCTATGCTTCTCTGATTCAAAGCCCTTTTTGTGAACCTGAGATGCAAGATAAAATTCTCAATCAAATTTCTCACATTTCCTTCCCTCATCTCCTTTTCTTTTTATAACTTAAGTGGCATGAAATTATGGAAAAGAAAAAACTAAAATATTCTCATAAAATTACATGGGATATGTTGAATAGTGATAAGATCCTTGAACTGGGAGTCTAAAAACCTGGTTTTTAATTTCATCTCTGCGAATGTCCTAGCTCTGTGGCCTTGGATAAGTTATTTAACTTCTCTGGGCTTAGTTCCTGAATTAGGGGTTTGGACTAAATTTTCCCTAAGCTCCTTCCCTATTTTAAAAAGCTATGTTTATATTTGAAATAATGTAACAATTATTTATAGAACTTTTATCCACAATAATAAGTATTGAAGAGTTATTTCTATTCCACAGACTGAGATTCAGGGAATGATTATAGCTTCATGTTGCTACAGATTTTTAGTTTTAGAGCAGGAAGGGGCAATATGGCTTATAAATTCCATAGGAGGAAACTTAGGTCAAGAAAATTTAGTGATTTGTCATAATCATGAGTGGTAGTCAGAATTTGAACCCAGATCCTCCAATTTCATGTCTACTCATCTTTCTATAGTATTAGTTTGCCTTTTTCAGTTCCCAGCTGCAATGAAATAACAGTTGGAAATGAAAACATTAGAAAGAACCTGGTACCCCAGAATAAGTAACACTCCTATAATTAAGAACCAAAGCTTTCAGCCTCTATGCTGTGTGTGCCTATGAATAAGTCACTGACCCTCTCAGGGACTCAGTATCATCAACTGTACAATGAGGTGCTTTAATGAGATTATTTCTAAAGTCCCTTATTGACAGAAGGTGTGAAGAAAATGTTTTGTAAATGGTAACAAGAAAGAGATTCAGACCTGTGATTTTGCCACTTTGTATAGGAAATTCCCAATACCAAAACAGGTGTATACCCTCACTTCAACTTTGTCTTACAAAGGAGCCTACAGGATGGAGGGGTTAAGTAACTAGGCCAGGGTCATGCAGATAACATGTTGCATGTAGAAGCCTTGGACTTACACTTTCCTAATTTCAGAGCCATCTCTATAGTAACCACATAACACTGCCATGTGTAAGAAACTACATACATTTTAGACAAAATAACCTCAGGACTTTTGATTTGCTTCTCTAACCCTTCTTCCTTTTGCTATCTTAGACTACTCTACTTCAAATCTCTGAGCACACAATGAATAAACTCAATGTTGAAGACACCTAAACGGTTAAAAAAAAGGAGAGAGAAATGACATCAGCCTTTTTTTTTTTTAACATTTTACCACGTTAACCTTACCTTTACTTTAACTTTGGCTGTCTAAAACATTATCAGAAATCAGTGCTTTACTTCTTACCTTATATAATATGTGATTATTTCAAAATAAGTTTATTGAAAAGTAATGATTTTAGCTTGATTTTTGATAGTAGCGAATTCAGCATTATGGGGTATAGGTTATTTCAAGGCAGTGTTAGCAAAATATTAAACCAATCATTGAAAACAGCCAAAGATTTTTTTTCTTATAAGAAGCCTTAATAATATTTTTGCATAGTTGTTTAGAATAAACTTGTGCATTTTGGAAAATGTGGTTAATTTAAGAGAAAGTTTAAAAGAAAGTAGTTAAAAATCACAAAAAAGAAATTATAAATAGGAAAAAATGGATTGTGAGAAATTAGGCAGTGCACTCTTGTGATCCCAAGTTATGAATATCATGACAGTCAACATTTTAATTACTATTAATTTTCCACTGTCCTCTAATTGTGCAACATCACAATATCTGAATGATCAAAATTATAAGTGATCACAAAGATAATAGAAAAGGTCAGAGTACTTTCATCAGTCCATAATATATTGTATTATCACTGATCTCTAACATGCAAGAAGGGATGAATAAGACATGATCAAAAGCATACACAACTAGAAAAGAAGGTGCTCCAATTATGAAATGAAAGCAAGGGTGTGAAATGGACAGCCTGAGAATTGTTCTGGCGGCAATGATATATTAAAAGACTGAGAAAAGTATCTTTAGCTTTTTGGATGATTTCTTTATGGCAGACAGAACAAAAATCCACGGGAAAAAAAGGCATAAATGAGTTTCTATCTGGATTCTTAGAGTCAGTCTCCCCATTTGTAATTTAATACTGAAGTATTAAATTATATAATTGTATAGCATTAAGTGATCTTGGAGGACATGATCATGATGATGATAATGATAGTGCTTATATAGTGTTTTAGGATTTACAAAGAGCTTCACATATATTATTTCATTTGGTTTTCCATTCCTGGAATTCTTTGTCTCCTCATTTCCATTACCTTGCTTCCCTGGTTTCCTCCCAGTTCAAGCTAAACTATTTCCTTCTAATATAAGCTTTCCCATTTTCATGTTAGTGCCTTTCTTCTATTAATTATTTATTACACACAGTGTGTGTGTGTGTGTGTGTGTGTGTGTGCGTGTGCGTGTGTGTGTATCACTTAAATATAGTTCTTTGCACCTTTTCCAACTCTCTGTCTCCATCCCGTTGCCCCACACCTAATGGTGTGAGCCTCTTGGGAAAAGGAATTGCACTTTTTTTGCCTTTCTTTGTATCTTCAGTGCCCAGTAAATAGTAGGTGCTTGATTAATGCTTGTTGCTTGACTGACCTTCATGGTAAGGAAGGTGCTATTATCATTCCTTTTCATAAATGACAAACCAAAGCTAAGAGAAGTTTAGTGATTTGCCCAACATTATACATATAATAGGCAGGATTCAAACTCAGGTCTTCATGAGTCCAAGCCCAAAACTCTAACCACTGTGGCACCTATTTAATTTATCCAGATCTCTTTCCCCCTTTCTTTTTTTAAGATTAGAAAATGCAAGCCCAGAATACTAAAAGAGGCTACCAAAAATCATACAAGATAGTGTCTTGTTATCTGTAATAAAATTTCTTAAACAAAACTTGAACTATCTAGAGTAATAGCATCATACATTAATTTAATATTCAATTTTTAAGCCTGTGAAGAAAGCCATAGAGAGGCTAGGAACAATATTCAAAAAGGATACATTTTATCCGAAAGCATTTCATTCTCTTTCTTTTTCTCCTACCTCCATCTGCTTAATTCTAAGTCCTATTTTTAAGGGCCTAGTTCCCCTTTTCTCCTCTCTGGAGCATCAACAAATTCTTCCCTTAATCATCCAATGCAAGTTTCACTAATGACTCAAACTGTAGCAGACAAAATTGTATCATGACATCCAGAACTTAGAAAAGATAGATTGGTCTTCCAGAAAGTCTCCAGGGAAGATCTCAAGATCTCCAGGCAAACTATGAGAAAACTGGCTATAAAGGGATAATAACTCAAAGGGAAGAATTCAGGTGATGAGTAAAAAATATTTTCTCTTTTAACAAGGATGTAGAGCAAATATGTTTTCTTCTCCAAGTGCAGGTCTAAAAAGGAAGAGGCTCACAAAGGAAGGAAACTTTCTAGGTTTTGCATTTCCAAATCCAAAATGAAGAGATAGAGAACTGATCATTATGGAAATAGAACAGCTATGGCTATGCCAACCAAAAATGTTGGCTTATGACTGATATGATATTAAGAGACAGGGTTCAATTACAGTAACAGCTTTTAAGTTGAGTCTCCAACTCAAAGGGGACTGTGGATAGTTTTCAAGGGATTCATTAACTTGGAAGGGAAAATAAATCTTTACTTCAATATAACTGTTTTCCTTTGCTATGCTATGCATTTAAAAAACATCATTCTGAGAAGAGGTTCACCAGACTGCCAAATGTTTAAGAGCCCCTGAACTAGTCTGAAGGCAGGGTAGTGGGGCATTTGGGAAGAGATAGGTTTAAAATTCACTCCCATAAAGAGCCAAGGTTGAGTGAAAAAAGTTTACATACCTTGAATTTACCCATTTGTGAACATTGTTTTAATGCTTGTTCCCCATTCTCTTTCTCCTCTCCCATATTTTCCCTAGAATGCTAGTAGCATTTTTTTTTTTTTACAAAACTGATTAAGAAGACATATTGTAAGGAATTTGAGAGGTTTGGAAATAACTGCATTTTTCCATGCATGTACTTGGGAATAGGAAACTCAGTAAACAGAAATAAAATAACAATGGTGGGAAGATAAGAGTGTCTCAGTAAGCTGGAGTTTTGAGCTGCCTAGTATTAAACAAGAGGATTGTCATGCAGTAGAGCATCATGGGGTGTGGTAACAGTTCTCATGTCTCCTCAGACATGATATAACAAAAGCAAAGATAGTAACTATGCCCTTAAGGAGAGAGTGTTTACATAGGGACTGAGAAAGATCAGAGAAAGGATGGAAGAAAGTGGATCTGAAATTCAGGAATATAATCTATTGGATTAGTGTAAGGAAGGTAGAATGAAGGGGAAAAGGAATTGATGCTCTGGAGACCTGCATGGAAAAGAAAGGCCCTAGTCACAGACCAACAACAAAGCCAGATTTGGGCTTGATCAAGAATAAGTAGATACTGAATAAACATGGAAGGAAAAAAAAGAAAAGATAAGTGCCACCCTTTTTTGTCCAAAAGGTGTGCCTTGTTTGTAATAAGCTTTAGCCCGAAAATAAACATTTATTGTGTACTCATTATATGTCTGACTATGTACTACATGTTAGGGATACAAGGAAAGAGAAAAAATATTCGTTGTCTTCATAGAGCTTACAGTCTAATGAAATAATATGCAAACAACTATGTAAAAACAAGACATTTTTAAGGGATAATATATAGATTTCACATGTATAATCTATGTCAAATAACTTGTCTTCTCAAGAAGTGGGGAAGGGTAGAAAGGAAAGAGATTTAGAACTCTAAATTTTAAAGAGAATCAATGCAAAAAATTTAAATATAATTGGGAAATATCTAATGAAATAAATAAAACATATTGAAAAAGAAAATTTGTAACTAACCTTGTACAAGCAAGTTTTATATATATAATATATATATATATATATGTATGTATGTATGTATGTATACACACACACAACATTTTGTCACATTGACTTGAATATAGGCTATATTCCATATGTACACATACACACACAATTTATTTCCATAAAATTTGACTGTAGCATACTATTAGATTTTTTTGGGGGGGTATAAACTTTTTTTGGTCTTTTTAAACAGATTACATTTTAGAAGTATTGTCTATATTTTGAACAATGTAGTACACACTTTCCTCCAGTGGCTTTCCTTCTTACTTTTTCTTGGTGGAGTAACAGCAAAATTTGACCTCTATTACTTAAGCAAACATTGATTAACAGTAAGAACAGGCAGAAAGAAGGAAAATCAGACTTCTGGTGCCGAGATGGTGGAGTGAAGAAGGAAGCACTGAAGCCTCCAAAATCCCCATCCATACAACTAAAACACCACCTCAGAATTGACCTAGGGGCAGGGAGATTAAGGAGAGAGACAGAAGGGAAGGTAGAAAGGAGGACAGAAGTAGGGGAAAGGGAAAAGGAAAGGAGGGGGCTGATAGAAGGGAGGGCAGATTGAGGGAGATGATGGTCAGAAGCAAAATACTTGGTGAGGAGGGAAAGGGTGAAAGGAGAGAGAAGAGTATAAAAAGGGGGGAAATAGGATGGAGGGAAATACACAGTAATAATAACTGTAAATGTAAAAGGAATGATTCCCATAAAATGAAAGTGGGTAGGAGATTTGACTGAAAACCAGAATGTTACATGTTGTTTATATGAAACACATCTGAATCTGAGAAATAGACACAGGATAAAGGTAAAAGACTGGACCACAATATATTTTTTAAAATATAGTTTAAAAAAAGCAGGGGTAGCAATTCCGATGTCAGCCAAAGCAAAAAGCAAAAATAGATCCAATTAAAAGAAATAAGGAAGTAAACTACATCTTACTAAAAGGTACCATAGACATTGAAATCATGTCCATACTAACCATGTATGCACTGAGTGGTATAGCCTCCAAATTTTTAGAGGAGAAGTTAAATGAGTTACAGGAAGAAACAGACAAGAAATCTATACTAATGGGAGACCTCCTCCTCCCTCTCTCAGAATTAGATAAATCAAACCACAAAATAAACAAGAAGTTAATGAGGCGAATCAAATTTTAGAAAAGGTAAATATGATAGACCTCTGGAGAAAAATGAATGAGGATAGAAAGGAATATACATATACATATATATTTATATATATTTACATATATATAACATACATTATATTTGTTATATATTTATTTTATAATATAATTATTATGATATATTGTATCATATATAATATATTGTACATATATTATGATATATATTGCAATGATACATGGCACCTAAATAAAAATTAATTTATATCTCTGAATATTACATGAATAAAATAAAGAGCATATCAATGAGCATGCATTAAAAAACTAGAAAAAGAACAAATTAAAAATCTCCAATTAAATGCCTAATTAGAAATTTCTGAAACTCAAAGGAGAGATTAATAAAATTGAAATTAAGAAAACTACGGAATTAATAAATTAAATTAAGAGTTGGTTTTATGAATAAAAATAGGTAAACCTTTTGTTAATTTGATTTAAAAAAGAAAGAACAAATTACCAGTACTGAAAATCAAAAGAGTGTATTCACCATCAATGAAGAGGAAATAAAAGCAGTACTTAGGAGCTATTTTGGCCAACTACTTGCAAATGTATCTGACAATCTAAGTGAAATTGATGAATATTTACAAAAATGTAAATTGCCCAGATTAACAGAAGGTGAAATAAAATACTTAACCCAATTTTAGACAAAGAAATTGAGCAAGCCATAAATGAACTCCCTAAGAAAGAAACATCTCCAGGGAAAGATGGACTTACAAGTGAATTCTACCAAACATTTAAAGAATAACTAATTCAAATACTATAGAAAGTGTTTGCAAAAAACTGGAAAGAAATGGTTGTACCAAATTCCCATCACAACAAAATTTGGTGTTGATGCCTAAACCAGAAAGAGCCAAAACAAAGAAAGAAGAATATAGACCAATTTCCCTGATAAATACAGATTCAAAAATTTTAAATAAAATATTAACAAAAACATTACAGAAATGTATCACCAGAATAATATATTATGGCCTGATTTATAACAGGAATGAAGGGATAGTTCAATATTAGGAAAACTATCAGTGAAGTTGACCATATTAAAACCAACAAAAATCATATGATTTTCTCAATAGATGACTTAAGTCTTTGACAAATACAGCACCCATTCCTATTAAAAACAGTAAACAACATAGGAATAAATGGAGATTTCCTTAAAATGATAGACATTACTTATTTAAAACCATTAACAAGCTTTATTTATCATGAGGATAAGCTAGAAGACTTCTCAATAAGGTCAGGAATGAAAAAAGGATGCCCACTGTCTACATTATTATTCAGAAGTGTACTAGAAATGTTAGCTAAGCAATAAGAGAAGAAAAAGAAATTGAAGGAATTAGAATAGGCGATGAGGAGGAAGAACTATGTTTGCAGATGATATGATGGCATAGTTAAAGAATCCCGTAGGATAAAAAATAAACCCACATAAATTATGAGCATTTCTATACATTACTAACAAAGCTCAGCAGGAAGACATAAAAAGAGAAGTTTCATTTAAAATTACTGTAGACATTATAAAAATTTGGTAGTCTACTTGCCAAGACAAACCTAGGAACTATATGAACATAATTACAAAACACTTCTCACACAAATAAAGTCATATATAAATAACTGGAAAAAATATCCATTGCTCATGGATAGGCTGAGCTAATATAATAAATATGCAATTCTCCCCAACTTAATTTACTTATTTAGTGCCATGTCAATCAAACTACCAAAAAATATGCTATAAATCTAGAAAAAATAATGACAAAATTCATCTGAAAGAACCAAAGGTAAAAAATGTCAAGATAATTAATGGGAGAAAAAATGCAAAGGAAGATGGTTTAGTCATATCAGACCTCAAAATATAAAACAGCAATCATCAAAAGTGGAAAATAGCAAGGCAGAAACTAGGCAGAGACTAACTATGTAATAGTCTTTACATACTGTAAACCAAGAGAAGGTCAAAATGGGTACATGGTTTGTACATAAGAGGTGATATAAACAAATTAGGAGAGCAAGTAATAGTTTACCTGTCATATTTGTGAAGAAGGAAAGAATTTAAAACCAACAAAGAAAACATTATATAATACAAAATGGTTAATTTTATTTCATTAAATTAAAAAGGTTTATATAAACAAAACCAATGAAATCAAGATTAGAAGGACAGCAGAAAGATGTGGGAGGGGGGGAAATGTTACAGTCAATATCTGTAATAAAGGTTCCATTTCTCAAGTATAGAGATAACTGAGTATTATAAGAATTACAAGTCCTTTTCCAATTGATAAATGGTTGAAGGATACGAACAGGCATTTTTCAGTTGAAGAAATTAAAGCTATCTATAGTCATGAAAAAATGCTCCAAATTAATATTAATTAGAAGAATGCAAATTAAAACAATTCTGAGGTAAAAACTCACACCTATTAGATTCGCTAATATGACTGAAAAGGAATATGAAAAGTATTGGAGATGTGGGATAATTGAACAATAATGGATTGCTGGTAGACTTGTAACCTGGTCCACTTATTCTGGGGAGCAATTTGGAAGTATGCCCAAAGGGTTATAAAACTGTGCATATCTTTTGATCCAGCAGTAACACTTCTGCTTCCCAAAGAGTTCATAAAAAAGTAAAAAGGACCCACATATACAAAAATATTTATACTACCTCTTTTGGGGGTGGCAAAAAAAATTGGAAATTGAGGAAATGCCCATTAACTGGGGCAAGTGAACAAGTTGTGGTATATGAATATAATGGATTACTATTGTGTTATAAGAAAGCAGGTGGATTTGAGAAAAACATGAGAAGACTTACAAGAACTGATGTTAAGTGAAGTGAGTAGAACCAGGAAAACATTAGCATACAATAACACTGTATGGTGATCAACTATGATTGACTTAGCTTTTCTCTGCAATACAGTGATCTAGGACAATTCCAAAAGTTTCATTACGGAAAATGCTATTTACATCCAGAGAAAGAAATATGGAGTCTCAAAGCAGATTGAGCAGAATTTTTGGGAGGTGGCTTTTCCCTTTTGTTCTCTTTCTTCCATTGTGACAAGATTATGTGGAAATGTTTCTATGATTGCACATGTATAAGCTATATCAGATTTCATGCTGTCTAGAGGAGTGAGGGGGGAAGAGAGAGAGAAATTTAGAATTTGAAATCTTGTTAAAATGAATGTTTAAAACTATCTTTATATGTAATTGGAAAAATAAAATACTATTTGCAAAGAAAAAAACCTGACTATAGAAACTTATGATCATGATGGGGAGGATCAAGGCATAAACTAAGAAAAAATACTAGAAAAAGGACAAGCCTCAATTTAAAAAAACCCAATTAAATACCAAATTGAAAATCCTGAAAATCAAAAATTGAGATTTACAAAATTAAAACTAAGAAAACTATTGAACTAATAAATAAAACTGGAAGCTGGTTTTATGAAGAAACAATAGATAAATTATTGATTAATTTGATTTTTAAAAGGAAAAAAGAAAACCAAACTACTAGTATAAAAGTGAGAAGAGTGAATTCATCACCAATAAAGAGGAAAACAGGATAATTGTTAGGAGTTATTTTGACCAATTATATGCCAATAATTTGACAACCTAAATGAAATTGATAACTATGTACAGAAATAAAAATAAAATTATGCAGATTGATAGAAAATAAAATACTTAAATAACATAATCTTAGGAAAAGAAATTGAACTGTCAGTGAACTCCCTTAGAAAAAATTGCCATGGCCAGATGGATTCACAAGAGAATTCTACCAAACATTTAAAGTATAATTAATTCAAATACTATAAAAACTATTTGGAAAAATAGGCAAAGAATGAGTCTTACCAAATTTCTTTTATAGCATAGATATGGTGCTTATACCTAAACCATGAAGAGTCAAAACAAAGAAAATTTTAGACCAATTTCTCAAATAGATATTGATGCAAATATTTTAAATAAAATACCAGTAAATAGATTACAGCAATATCTCACATGTATCATACACTTTGGTCAGGTGGGATTTATACCAGGAATGAAGGGCTGGTTCAGCATTAGGAAAACTACCAGCATAATTGACCAAATCAATAATGAAACCAACAGAAACTATATGGTAATCTCAATAGATGAAGAAAAAGTCTTTGACCAAATACAGCACCTATTCCTATTAAAAAAAAATAGTGAACATAGGAATAAAGGGATCTAACCATAAAATGATAAATAATAGTTATTTAAAATCATCAGCAAACATTAGCTTTACTGAGGGTGAGCTAGAAGCCTTCCCAACACAATTGGGATGAACCAAAGATGCCCATTATCATACCTATAATTTAATATTATGCTAAAAATTTATCTATAGCAATAAGAGAAGAAAAAGAAATTAGAGGAATGGATAAAAATTCAAAATTTGTCTGGAAGAACAAAACCTCAAGGATATCAAGGGAATCAATGAAAAAATGTGAAAGAGGGTAGTCTAGTTCTACCAGAACTACAAATGCAAGTAATTATCAAAACAATCTGGTACTGGATAAAAAAAAATAAGTGGCAGATCAGAGGAACACATAGTTACAAATTACATTAGACATTTACATATTACATTAGATAGTTATAAATTACATAGTTACATAAATAGATAGTTGTAAATTACCATAGGAATCTAGTATAAGATCCACCCCAAAAATCCAAACTTTTGAAACAAAAACTCATTATTTGATAAAAATTCCTGCAGAAACTGGAAAATCATTCTTTGCAGGTGATATGAAGTTAGTTTTAGATAATCCTAGGGAATCAACTAAAAAACTACTTGAAATTATTAACATCTTAAACAGTTGTGGGATATAAAATAAACCCACAGAAATCATTAACATTTCTATATGACCAATAAAGCTCAACAGCAAGAGATAGAGAAATTCCATTAAAACAATTGCGAACAATATAAAATACTTCCAAGTTCACCTGCCAAGAAAAACGCAGAAACTATATGAACACACCTATAAATCACTTTTCATACAAATAAAATCAGATCTAAACACCTGGAAAAATATAAATTGTTCATGAGAAAAGCAAGTATAAATAGTATAAATATTAATAAATAAATAAATATAAATATAAATAGTATAAATGACAATTCCTCCTATATTCATCTATTTATTTAGTGCCATACTGTGTTGATAATGTATTTTTGTTTATTATTAATGTAATCTTGCTTTTTAATGGGAAGCTCCTTCTTATTCATTATTAGGCCCATGTGACCTGTGTAGGTCACTTAGAAGTCTGAGTCACATGGAGCCTGTGGTGGGAAGAGTTTGCTAAAGGGAAGAGGCAGAGCTACAGCAGAGCTGAGAGGAAATTGGTCAGAGTCTAATCAGAGCTAGAAAGGATGCAGGCAAGAAGGCAGCTGCCTAGTGTGAGTGAAAGAGCTTGTTTGTAATTTTGAATGAGTCTGCTTGTGATTTGTTTAATGGAGCTGGTTTATGGAAAGCCTAGCAAGGAGAAGCCTTGGGATGGTGTTATTCTCTGCATTGTTATTGTATATGGATTTTTGTTACGATGATGGATTTGGCTTTCTGGTGTCTGAAAAAGTGTTCTTAGTTCTGTCTTCCATGGGGAAAGTCTGTTATATTTTGCAATTCAGAATTGTGCCAGTATATTAATGGCCTCTGTGGGTACTCTGAATATTGCATTGGTACTACACATACCAAATTATCAAAAATTTATTTTATAGAGCTAGGAAAAAATCATAACCAAATTTGTCTGGAAGAACACAAGTTCAATGATATCAAGGAACTCACTGAGAAAAATGCCAAAAAAAGGTGATCTAGCCCTACCAGCTCTCCAAATGAAAGTGGTAATTATCAAAACAATGTGGTACTAGCTAAAAAAAATACAGTGGAAGATCAGAGGAATAGGTTAGTTACAAATGTCTTTATAGGTAAATGATCACAGTAATAATCTAGTGTATGATATGCTGAAAGATTCTAACTTTTGGAACAAAAACTCATTATTTGACAAAAAAATACTGGGAAAACCAGAAAATGGTATGACAGAAACTAGGCACAGACCAACATCCCACATTGTATACCAAGATAAGGTCGGAAAGGGGTATGTGATTTAGACATAAATGGTGATACCATAAGCAAATTAGGAGAGTAAATAATAGTATACCTATCAGATTTATGGACAATAGAAGAATTTAGGACCAAAGAAAATATAGAGAACATTGTAAAATAGATAATTTTGTTTATATAGAATTTAAAAAGTTTTACACAAACAAATCCAATGCAAACAAAATTCTAAGGAAAGGTTAAAACTGGTAAAAGAAATTTGCAACAAGTATCCTTGATGATGGTCTTATTTTTCAAATTTATAGAGAACTGAGTCAAATTTAAAAAAAAAAATGAGTCATTTTCCAATTGATAAAAGGTCAAAGGATATCAAGAGATAGTTTTCAGAAAAAGACATCAAAGTTATCTATAGCTATATGAAAAAAAATGCTCTAAATCACTGAGTAGAGAAAAAGCAAATTATAATAACTCCTAGGTACTACTTCACACCTATCAGATTGACTAATATGACCAAAAAAAGGAAAATGTTGGGCATTGGAGGGGATGTTGGAAAACTGGGTGGAACAGGAAGAGGCAGAGCTACAGCAGAGCTGAGAGGAAATTGGTCAGAGTCTAATCAGAGCTAGAAAGGATGCAGGCAAGAAGGCAGCTGCCTAGTGTGAGTGAAAGAGCTTGTTTGTAATTTTGAATGAGCCTGCTTGTGATTTGTTTAATGGAGCTGGTTTATGGAAAGCTAATGCACTGTTGGTGGAGTTGTGAACTGATCCAAACATTCTGGATAGCAATTTGGGGCTATGCCCAAAGAGCATTGATCCAATAATATCATTGCTTGTTCTGTATCCCAAAGACATAAAAAAAATAAGGGAAAAGGACCTATTTGCTCAAAAATATTTATAGCAGCGCTTTTTGCAATAGCTAAGAATTGGAAATCCAGTGGTTGTTCATCAGTTAGGGAATGACTAAACAAGCTGTGATATAGGATTTCATGGATTATTGTGCTTTAAGAAATGAGAAGTAGGATGATCTTGGAAAGACCTGGAAACACATGAATTGATGTGTGAAGGGAACAGAATTAAGACAATGTTAGTGAGAGCAATACTGTTTGATGAAGAAATATGAATGACTTAGCTCTTTTCAACTGTACAATGATTCAAGACAATCCCAAAGAACAAATGATGAAGCATACTGTGTACCTCCAAAGAAAGAAGTGATATTATTTGAATACGGACTGAAACATGCTATTTTTTCTTTCTTTCTTTTTCTTTTATTCAAATCTTCTTATACAAAATTGCTAATATGGTGATTTCACATGTATAATCTATATTTGAATGCTTATCATCTTAGGGGACAGCAGAAGGTGGGAAGAAGGGACAGAATTTGGAACTCAAAATTTTAAATAAAAATGTTAAAAAGTCAAAATGATATTTTAAAAAAGAAGTGAAATAATTCCATAGTTTAGAATTTGTTGTGGAGGATGCTCAAAGGAGTTAACATATAAGTATAAATCAATCAACCCACCATATGCAAGACACTGTAGTAGTCATTGGGCACACAAAGTTTTGTTGAGCTGTGTTTGACTATGGGTGATCCCATTTAGGATTTTCTTGGCAAAGATACTGGAGTACTTTGCACTTTCCTTCTTTGGCTCAGTTTACAGATGAGGATTTGCCCAAGGACATATAGCTACTAAGTGTCTGAGGTCTGATTTGATCTCAGGAAACTCCCTGACTAACAGGCTTGGCACTTTATCCACTGCTCCACCTAGTTGATAGGCACACAATGACAAAAATGAAATAGGTTCTGCTCTCAAGGAGGCTGCAATATGGGTGAGGGAAGAACAGAAACTCTGTGTGTATGTGTGTGTGTGTGTGTGTGTGTGTGTGTGTGTGTGTGTGTGTGTGTGTGTGATTGATATAAGTTAATGGGCCAGGTAAGAGTACAAATGGATGGCTTAAGAAAGACTTCATCTAGAGGATGGTGCTTGAACTGCGTATTAATGGAAATTCATTTTTAAAAGTAGGGGAGAGGTTATATTGAAAGAATAAGAGATAGTCAGTGCAATGGCACACAAATGGGAAAGAGAGTGCCTTTCATGAAAAGAGAGAAGTCAGTTTGACTAGATCAGTAACTTCTTCTAGTTGCTCAAATGGAATTTCATGTTGAACACCATAAAGCACAAAGACAGAAAGTATTGATTCATTTCCTCCCAAGTTAGCAAATTCCTAGATTGCAGTATTTTCTGCCTCTTCCTCTTTATTTTTTTATTCTGAACTAAAAATCAAAAGTGCATTTCTATAATAGAACAGAAAAAAAAGATGATTGCTCATGAAATATAAGTCTATTATGTTCAACTTGTTATTCCTTGTAAATATGATATAGTTATCATGTAACTATCTTATCTTTCGTCTTTTTCCCTCACTCTGTCTTACCCTAGAAATGGCTATCATTAGACACAAATAAGCACATATATGTGTACACACATGTACTATGCATGCATATATGCATACATGTACATATACATATATACACAGGGGCATGAATGTGTTTATGTATATACATATATATGTATGCACAAATTATTGTCATTATGTAAAATCATATATAAAATTTTAAAAATCCATATTTACTTCTATTTAGCAGCTCTTTCTCTGAATGCAAATAGTATCTTCCTTCATACATCCTTTCTAGGATATGTGTGTATAAGCACATATATACACATGTATATGTGTATGCATGTATAGATGTATGTGTATATACATATATATATGAAACTGGATATTTATGATAGTCAAAATGACTTAGTTGCTCAAAGTTGTTCTTAGAACAATATTGCTATTACTATGTTCCCTTGGTTCTGCTCATTTTACTCTTTATTATTTAATGTGGGTCTTTCCCTATTACTCCAAAATCATTGAGCTATCCATTCTTATAGCTCAGTAGTATTCCATCACAATCAAGTCATTCCCAATTGATGAGTGTCCCCAAATTTCCCATTGTTTTGCTACCACAAACAGAGCTCCTATAAATATTCTAGAACATGTGAATTCTTTTCTTTTTTCCCTGATCATCCTTGGAAATAGACCTAATAGTGGTACACACACATACACACACACACACACACACACACACACACACACACACACACACATGCCTTCCCTTGGGGAATTTTTCTTTTACTGGCATTATCTTCTATGATGTGTAATTCCCCTCATTACTATTAAAATGCATCTTCATGCTATTTTGTTCAGGGATTATTTAATTTAAAAAGCTCTTCTCTGTGATAGGTTTATCAGTTGGATTCCTTGTCACACATGTACAAAGTCCCAATACTTTTCATCCCCTTTTCCCCCCAACTTCAAATTATGTTTGCCTCTATACTGTGCTTTGTGGACTCTACTACCCCGAGGCCCCTTATGAAAGCCCTTTTCTCTTCGTATGCAAATAACTAAGCTCTGTTTGATCCAAGCTCTTTTACAGGCTTTACAACAGTATGAAGTCCTTGCTTTGATTCAGTAATGCACTAAACATTTCAAACCTCTTTGTGATTATTTTGAAGTTCTTTATATCATGAGGAATGCTTTCGAGAAATATAAATTTATTTTCAACTGTTGGAGCTGACTACTATTTTTAGTTACTGATAGCTTTAAGGGACATTTAATATTTTCTTTCATTTTATCCCCTAGCTACATCATCATCATTATCATTATCATCATCATCAAATGATAATCACTTCATCTCTTCATGTGGGACTTAACTGGTAGAGATGGAAAATTATTTAAGTCTGGCCCTTGTTCCTCAATGCCTTACAAATGAAAAACAAATCACATTAATATGCATATCTACAGCAAATATGATTACACTACCTCCCTAAAGTACCTTTTGATTTAGTAAATGTTATATATAGTACTAGTACATACTTATCTATGGAAGTATGGTCTCCCATGGATATTATTTAAGGTCCTAGAGTGAAAGAACTGCTTCATTTTTGTGTCTGTGTCTGTCCTCAGCAGTTAACACAGAGACTAGTACAGTAAATACTTCATAATGTTTCTTGATTAACTCTTTAATTATACAAAGTCAGAAATATAAGTAAAAATGGTATAAAAATGGCAAAAAAGTGTGCAGTCAGTATTGTCAGTAATAAGACATAGATTTGAAGACCAAGAGCATTACTTTACATGAGCTCCAGCGCAGATTACATTACAACTAATTCAGTTATATCTGACTGATGCCAATTACCATGTTATTGGCCATTCTGTGAATTATGGTTTGTGAAAACAATTCACTCCAACGAGCTGAGAGACCCTTTTTTCTTGAGTGTGAAGAGTGGTAAACAGAGAAAATTTGCCAGGAAGGAGGATATGAGGAAGTCTTTGACAAAGGATGCTCCCTTTGGGGAGTATGGAGAAAAGGTGAACTGAAAGCATTTCTTGTATATTGTGGGATTTTAAGTGTAGGAGGATTAAAGCTAGGAATGAGAATGTTGATCAGAGTGTGTGTGTGTGTGGTGTGTGTGTGTGTGTCTGAGTATTATGTTTTTCTTATTTCCTTTTGCTTTTTAATTGTTTACTTGTTAAAATCCCTCAATAAAATAACATCATAGCTGTTTGTGTGTGTATAATATATATATATAGAGTTTGTGTGTATGTGTACATATATATGCATATATTTATATGTTTGTTCATTGCAACATTAGATCATAAATGTGGACAATTATTCTGTAATTGTATAATACAATCCATTTGTACTTCATTCAGTTTAATCATATTCAATAGCCATTTATTTTTATCCTTATCATTTTTGTCCATGCATTTCTATAATTCCTCCATGGAGAATCTACTTAATGTACTGTACTTCTTCAGAATCTTTTATATTATAACATATAAAAGTACCACATTGTCACTATTCATCTGGTATCCCTTATTCTGGGCTATACTACCCATGCATCTGAATTATTACCAATCGACCTCATTTTCTGGTCATATATCTGATATATAATACCTCATATAGAAGACATCATGAATAATATGCCACAGCATGCTGAAACCTACCAGGAATCATGTTTATTAATATTGATTCACCTGTAGTTGTGATCCTTCTAAGATAGGTTCTATTATTTGCTATCATATAGCATCTCTAAGAGAATAATCATATTCAAAAGGTTGACTTTGATAGCAGGGAGTAGCTTAGAGTCATTGAGGGCACCATGCTATTTTTCAAGTATGATCTGGATGGATTGCAAAATATTGAATTTGGAGATAGTTTATTGTCTTTTAGCTCCTCTTCAAGAGGTATCTACTAGAGGACCAACTCAACAGATTTTCCATTAAAATGCTTGTAATAGTCTAAGCAATATGAAATCGTTGTCCATTTTTTTCTGTGTTGGTGTTATGGACAACCTTTTTTACTCATCATGGATCTCATTTAGATGTTCCTGTAGAATTTTGAGGCTTGGGACAATCTGCATCACATTATCAATAAAAGGCCATCAGGAAAACCTCAGTATCTATTTAGACTCAGCCCAGGATACCTTAATTGACATTGACATTTAGCTTGGCATATATCTTCTCCCAGTATCTACAGTGAGAATGTTGATATGGATCCAATTCAATGTTTCCATCAATAAGTCACTGAAGAAAAGTTACCAAGAGTATCAAGAATTAAGTTAATATTCATGGGCAATTAAAAATATTTGTGATTTGTTGCATAATCTGCTCCTTTTCTGGTATTTTGCCTCATTCACTATAAATCAAAATGAGACCTATAAGTGACTGAAGGTTATTTTGCAATTTTCTCTTATATAGGGGCCACTATGGATAAGAATTTCATCATTATCAGTTGGTGATATTTTGTCGCATTTAGCTAGGCTGGTCCTTAGATAGTAGAAGCATTTTATCACTGAGACCACACTTGAAGATTTTTCCCTACTACAGTTAGTATTCTGTTGTCATGTCCCATGCTAGAGTGCTCTCTATTTATATCTCTGTCCAACTAAAATACCATTTTCTACAGGAAGCCTTTCTCAATTCCTTTTAATTCTAGTGTCTTCCCCCTCTTAATTATTCCCTATTTATCCTGTATAAAGCTTAATTGCATATATTTAATTTTCTTGTTGCCCCCATTATTAGGTCACAAACCTCTTCAGGAAAGAGAATGTTTTTTCTTTCTTTTTTGTATTCCTAGCACTTAGCCCAGTGCCTGGCACATAATGGGCATTGAATAAAGGTTTTTTTCCCCCTGACTCAATGACTGATACTCCTTGAGAATCCAACCTTATGACATGACTAGAGATTAGTGAAGGGCTTCTATGAAGATAGTTACAGTGCTGACTGTAGTGGCTAGGACACAGTAAATTTTGAATAAAAGCCTATTGATTAAGCAACTAATTAATTGTATCTATATATCTCTTCTTTCCTAAGTAGAATGTAAGTTTTATGAGAGCAGGCACTGCTTCATTTACCTTTGCACCCCCAGGTAATGTTAATGGAAGGTAAGACTTCACCACCTATTAACAGGTCACACATGGAGTCCCTTAAGGGAAGGTTACTTAGGGGAAGCTTGCTTGTAGGAAGGTTTTCACACCTTTTACTAATTTCTAATTAGGCACTGAGTCAAGAGAGTTGTGATACCTTCTGGCTCTGAGAAGTGTATATACATTCTAAGATGAGGTTTTGCTTTGGGGGCTGGGTTATGAGAAGGACTGAGTAGCTGGATGTTCAGACCTCCCCCTAACTCCAGCTGCTTAGATGTAAAGGCTCTCTCGATCCACAGATGTATGTAAAGTGTAGAGCAATATTGCTTTGATTCAGGAAGTAGAGCCCTATCTATTAGCCTTTTTTTCTCTGATTATATTTTCTCTGAAGTTCAGGGTGCTGACATTCCCCCTGTTCTAGTGAATGTAATTAAAAAGATTGTTGACACCTTAAGCAGCTATCTTTCTTAGTAAGCTGATCGAAGAACCTGTGCTAGCAGCCATCCTGGGTATACCAGTGTGGTTGCCTTACACCCCATCACCAAGTTTTGAACCTAACACTTAGCAAGTCCTTAATAAGTGCTTAATGATGAACATTTTGCACTTACTCTCTTTATACAGCAGAGTTGTTTTTGGTAATCTAGTGTGTCATCTTGTATACTGATGAGCTTTGTCATGTTTCGACTTTTGTTTTAAAATATGTTTTGATCTGCATTTTGAAGGAAAAAGGCCATATGGAGCAGTAGATAAGAAAGTTAGACTCAAAGTCAGGAGGCTCTCCAGTCAAAATCTGTCTAATATTTACTAGATACAGAACTATGGACAAGTGCCTTCTCTTTGAGGTTCAGGTTTATATACTGTTATAAAAGTTGCTTCTGTGTCAGATCAGGGAGTTTCCATACCAACAACATTATACTTTGTAAGAAAAAGCTTCCTGTTTGGATCAGTAGATAAATTATTCTTTAATAAAAGTATCTAAATTTAAGAGGACAGTTTATACAATGTAGGGTAAATAATGCAATCTAATTTAGAAATAATGATTTGTTGATTCTTATTGTTTGATACTATTTGTCAATGTCACCTCCTTAAAATCCTAGTAGAGGAAACAATGATAATATTTCCTATGTGTATAGCACCTTAGAGGTATTGTTTATTGAGGCCTTACAACAACCCTCTGAAAATTAATTATAATCATAAATAGCAGTGATTACCTTAGTAATAATAACTAAAGATAGCATTTATATAACAATTTACGTTTTACAAAGCATTGTAGAGCTTTTATCTCATTTAACCCACATAATCACATTGTGAGGTAGTTACTAATAGTATCACAATTTTAGATATGAGGAAACTGAAGCTATGAGGTTAAATGATTTGTCCCAGCTTACAGAACTAGTTACTGATACAACTATGATCCTGATTTTTAAATATGTGGAAACTGAAGCTCAGAAATAAATACTGAATAATTTCCCCAAGGTCACAAAGCCAGTTGTGTCAAGCGTTGAACCCAGGTCTTCTAGTCTTGTGTTTTTTTCCCACCTATCACTAAATGAAATTACAATAATAAGTACTTAATGAGGGAAAAATGTTCTTATGTCCAAAATGGAATTATATTCTCTTCTTATTGATGACCCAAAGTCATTTGTACTCCTCTTGTACACAAAGGCTTTCAAGCCTCATTTCCAGCTGTTCAGCTGCACCTCGGTAATAACTCAGCTAAGAGCTTTTATTCTTCTTGAATGAATTATACTTCATGTGTGCTAAATTTTCTCAGGGCAGCCAACCATAAAAATTATATTATGTATCTCTCTTGTGTAACTTGTGTGAAAGTGGAGTTTGTCAGAACTGGCTGCTCAGCAGTTAATGGAAGCCTCCTCTGCGTTTGATCTAAGGAGTCAAGCTGTCAATGAAAGTGGGTAAATAGGAGAAATTGGGGGGAGGGGGAATAAAAATCAAAAAGACAAAAACAGCACCACCAAGACAAGAATTGTAAGTGAAGGATTGCAAATCTAAAATGAGGTAATTGATGGTGAAAGTCCACTAATTGCCTCACTTCTCTTAACTTAAAGGTGAAGCTCCTCTGCATGTGCCAAGACCTGAGATTATGGCGCTGCATTTCCCTGGAAGCCCTTAATACCCATTGCTAAAATCAGCAGCAGATGTCTGTCTGACCTCTACCTAATTGAACAGGAATGTCAGCTGGAGGAGAGTCATCAATCTTCAAATTGTCTTGTAGAAGGTCTTAAGGATTTTTCACCAAAGGATTTCTGGTACAGAGCCTAAGTGAGAATGGTGTATAAAACAGCCTCTTGTGATGGAAAGAGCCCAGGTTTCCTTAAACATAGAATTGGAAGTTAGGAAATTCACTGTTGGAAAGGTAATAAACATTCCATATATACTTACTCTTAACCTAATCTGTGGCATTTTTTTTTACAGGCTATGTGGTTTATTTTGATATAGATTATTCAATCTATTTTCGAAATTGTTCAAATGAGAAGTCAAATACTGTTATAGTCATATTCTGAAGCCTGGTGGTTGATCACATCTCAGAGACCAACATGGAGAGACGCGGAGTGTGAATATCACAGCAAATCTGTTCCCTGAAATTTACTCCCATGTTCATGTATAAAATGCCCTCCGACATAGATCTGCCCCACAAAACAAAGCTGTTGTTATGGGGGATGGCAGTAGTTGGGAAACCACTTCCAGAATTTTTCTGCTACAATCTAATATTTATCCTGGAAAAAGAAAATCATCCGGCTTTCTTCAAAGGCAAGTAGTGCTGCCTGCTTATCAGGAAATGTCAGGAGGGGAAAAGCTAATAAACATGACTCTCTCCCTCTCTGTTTTTCTTTCAGATCAGCAGTAGTTCTTGGCCATCACCAGCCTGTTTGAGCTAAAAGCCTGTTACTATTCTCATTACATCCACACACATTCTGAAGTTACTTTGCATTTTCCCTCCTCTTTCTTTTCCTGTCTTTGTTTCCATCACCCATCCTGCTTCTGTTTCTCTGTTCTTGTTTCTCCATTCCTTTCTCTAGTTCTATATTTCCCCCTCTCTATGTGTCTCTCTATTTCTGTCTGTCTCTTGGTCTCTCTCACGTCCCACCTCAGAATGGATACCTAGGACAAAAAGAAGCCCCTCTCTTCCCTCCCACCCAGCTTCTAAATGCGTCAGAGAATTACAGAATTTTAGGAATAGAAGTGTCCACCTAGGACAGCAACATGTACATGGAAAGGAATCACAACTATAAAAAAAAAAACAGCAAGTGATCAGAAGAACTTCAATTAGGAGCCCTCTATACCCCGAGGAAGCATATTCCATTTTTGCCTAGATCTAATTATTAGAAAGCTTTTCTTGCCATCAAGCCTAGATTCCCTTCCTTGTAAATTCCACCCGCTACTTCTGCTTCTGCCTGCTGGAGTCAAACATCCTTGTCTTATGGAAGAGCCACACAAATACCCCTCAGCTTAAAGTCTTCTTGCTTCTAGGATAAACATATTTGTTCCTTCTAGTTGGAGTTTGCATCAAGGGCATTTGCATCAAAAGCATTTTATTGTCCCTTATAACCTAGAGTGTGCAGAGGTGTATATTGTATCCTTTTACCTTTTCTAGAATGGAGCTCCACCTATATTGGGAGCACAGCAACTCTTGGCTGTGGCAGATATACAAATGCCACACATGCAGTGTTTGCCATTCCAAAATCTACTGTGGTCTGAATGTTGATTGAAAGTGTTAATTATAGATAAAAAATTTGACTTAGTAATAGTTACTTAAAATGAAAGCTATTTGAATCAGAATTAACCCCTCATTACCCTTAGCCTTACTAAATTCAATTCCTACTGAGTAATAGAGCAAAACTAATTATTTCTTTCTTAACTTACATAGTATTTCCAAGCTTATCAATGGACAGTTCAGTCTCATTATAATGCTTGATTACTGAAGGCTGAATTCAAGTATCTAGTGTAAACAACCATGAAGATTTTTGAGATGCTGTGCTCCTAAACTATTAAAAGTATGTATCTGGATGCAAGAATATGTACAAAACAACCAATTACAGTTTATTAAAATTTTTTCTCCAAGGGTTGAATGTCTTGATTAAAAGTATGAAAAGAATACTATATGGCAGGGAAAAGTACTCCGTAATTTTTGAGTTCTGTCTCATTGCAATATTGCTAAGAAGAAATATATACTGGCCCCTGGAAATTCATGTAAAGGGATAATCACATAGGATGCTTTTGTTGCTTTAGTAACTAATATTTCAATAGAGACTAAGACGAATCTATTTTATTTCAAATTCTGTTCTTTAATGAAAATATCATAGCAAGGTTCAGTCGTTGTTGTCACTGTTGTTAATATATTATATAGGAGAGCACTTGTCAATACCCTTTAGGTAACAACCTAAAGAAGCTTGACACACAGCCAACATTAGTGCCCACTTAAGAGATGTGATTTTATAGGCACAGATAATGTTCCCCAACTGAAAAATTGTTCCCCTTCCTATAGTTTAGACAAGTTTTACATAAATATTTCATAGGGTTAAAGTATGGGAGCCTTTTGTACCAATGATATTTTAAGAGTAACACATTGAAGCCATCGAAATATCCCATTAGAATACTGAGATCAATCCTTTAAATGAATGAAATAAAAACTAAGTGTATTTTGTATGTGCAAATATAGGTGTGGTACTCTCCCCCAAATGAAGATAATGGCACCCAGATCTTGGGGTTTCAGAGCGCACAGTGAGATAATATTGGCCAAGTGTTTCAAGGACTGAACCATGCCATGTAAATGCCAGGTGTTATCTGTTTGCTTGTTTATTGTTGTGGAGAGCACGTCTAAGAGAAGGGGAGGAGTTCTAAAAAAATAACAGTTCATGTAGATAGCACATTAAGGTCTGTGAAGCACTTTGCAAATATTATCTCACTTTGTGCTTTCTGAAAGCAATATTTTGGAGATGGGGCAGTGAGATATAAATCTAGCCCACTACCCGTTAAAATGATAAGTTAGAGAAACCACAGACCAACTCCTGCTCTGCAAAAAAGGGTAGAAACTGCAATCTCCCTTAAAAGAAAATGGGCTAGATTACAGTTTTAACACTCCTTACCACTTGTGAACCACATATAGGTTCTTTCTATGGACAAATACATTTTACATAGGTCTATATATCCTACATGTAATTAAACTTTGTTAATGTAACTGCTTTTATGTAGGACTTTAATTACTTTTGTTTAATTTTTCATTTAAGCTTACAGTGACCCTATGAAAAAGTTAGAGTATTAATACCCTTTTTACAGATGAAGAAACTGAGTCTTAGGTTGGAGCTATTAAATGGCAGAGCTTGAATTCACATATTACATAAATTTCAGGCAAGGCCCTTCTGATGCATGAAGTCCTCAAATTTCTTTATACTATATTAGTTACCTCATGATGGTACTAACTTGCATGCATATTAATCTGTATTTTATTTATTTTCAGATACATCACACTTGACCCTCTTATCTCTTTTGATGATTGATCTTCACAATACTCTTGTTTAATGGAATAGGAAACTTGAGGTTCAGGTCACATGTCTAATAAGTAAAAAAATCATGATTAAGCCCTTAGTGCTTTCTACCCCAAAATATTTTGTCTGTTCTGAACTTTGTTCAGACAGCACATGAGTTTATCAAGTTGCTCATGTTGGAATATTTTACAGTATACAAAACTGTATGTCCTATGCCCCTTAATACTGTGTAGATTATAATGAGATAACTGAAAATAATTAAGACACAATTCTAGAATGAACAGAATTTTATTCCATTCAGAGGTAATAAAACAATAGATCTACATGATCGGCCTTTGATCCTTGTCTTGGAAGGATTAAGGAAAATTCACGTAACACACACGTTCTTCTGAACTTTCTGATTATATGTCTTCTTTGAAGCTTTTGCTAAAAATAGTTTTGTTATTTATTTAGTATTTAAATTTAAATAGTAATTAATTGTTTCTCTTTTACCCAGGAACCCTGAGGGTCTTCTCTTCCCAGTCTGATTTTTTTTTTTTTTTTGATTCAAGGGGCCATCCCTTGAGCAATTATTTAAAGAAGCCTATTCATTGAATGAATATATCTCTTTCAAAGTGATAAAATGCTATAAGACCTTAGCTTGAAAGGGCCAGGGTCTCACATTGCATCTTGGGTCATCTCCAGCCACCCTGATGAATATCCGGCCACTGGACCCAGATGGCTCAGGAAAAGAAAGTGAGGTTGGTGACCTTGCACAGCCCTCCCTCACTCAAATCAAAATAAACTACAAGTCATGTCATCATCTTGATGTCATGTCATCCTCTTCAAGAATGAAGGGCAAACACAGAAACAACAACAAACTCTAATTATATGGAGACCAAATCCTAGAATGCTGAGGTAGAAGCATTAGTCAAAAGTAACTAGAAAGTAAGAGGAAAAGAATCCTTTATTACTTTGACTTAAGACACAGTCCCTTTACACACAGCAACAAACAAAGATCTGAGATCAGCCAAAATCCAAAGATTAAACCTGAGAGGTATGCTTGTTTAATTCACTGAACAGAAGGAGAGAGCACTGTGATAGGCTGGTGATTACTATAAAAAAGCAATATCTTTTCATGAGCTTAAAGTAGCACAGAAAAAGTGATGACAGAAGAGACAAAATAGAATTAAAGCAAAGAGAAGTATAAGGAAGACAATGAGAGAGATCCGTGGTGATAATAGCAACAGTAGCAGTCAGTAACTCAAAGAGGATACAGGGAATGGATAGAAAACCACGCTAACAGGAGAGCAGAAAGAGATTGACAAAAAAAAAGTTGCTAAAACAATTGTATGATCTAACAGGAACTGACAACTGCCTATACTTCAAGACGACAGTCATTAAAAACAAGACATTTCTACTGCGTATTGAGACTGGAGTAGGTGGAGACAAGAGAGACTGTAAGAAACAAAAAGCCACCTGTACAAGATTTTTTCAGTCATCTTTATCCAAGGAAAATTGCACACTATCTAGCACAATTAAGCAGTCTGGAGGTAAATTTACTGTTAGTCTTCAAAGCTAAGGTAAAATACAGTAGAGTTGAGTATAATAATATGTAGTAGGATGCATATAAATGGCAGCCTTATCAATGGTGATTCTGGTTTCCTGGCTGTTCCATGAATAAGACACTCCATCTCTCAATTTGGAACATTTTCTTTGACTGCACCTGCTCCCCTCCTCCCTCCTTCACTCCAGCTGATGACCCCCTTGGTTTCCTTCCTTTCCCAAATGTTTTTAATTCTAGTGCCTTCACTCTCTTAATTATTTCCTATTTATCCTACAGTTGGCTTTCTTTGTATATATTCATTTACATGTTGTCTCCCCCAATAGATTGTAAGCTCTTTGAAGGAAGGAACTGTTTTTTGCTTCTTCTGGTGTCTCCAGCACTTAGCACAGTGTCTGGCATGTAGGAGTGAGACAAATGGTTATTAGTAACAAATTACTAATGGGAATGGGGGTGGGGGAATCCAGGTTTGTTTGTTTTTCCCTTTCTACTTCCTACTTTAAAGTCTAGGTCAAGGCAGCCTCTGAAGGACAGACCTGAAGAAGTTCTCCTAAATCTTGGGATGGACCCCACCTAACCTGAAGGGCTTATTTCTGATTAAAGAGAATCTAATGTATGTGAATTCTGGTTCATTTGGTCTGGGTAAGGTAGATTCCATTGTCTAGTTCCCCAAGGTAGGTGTGATCTAGGTGGAGATGTTTCCCCACCTTCTCATCAGAATAAGCTCAACTCTCATTATATTCATTTCTCATTAATTGTTAACTAATCAGAGCTGATTTCTACCTGTCAGGAACACCTGTTCTCCCAAGGGTATTTAAACCCTGGATGTCCTCCAGGGATCCTATTTGATTTCTAAGAGAGTCACTGACCTCAATTTATTGATTATTTGTTAGCCATAATTAATAAATTGACTATTAATTACCCAGAAACTATGTCTCTTGGACCTTTCATTCATCATAGAAGGCATTAATAAATATTTATTGAATGATCAATTGATGTAGTAGAACAAGTGCTGAAATCAGAGATAGGAAGACCCTAAATTGAACCCTATTTCAGGCAATGGATAATTGCATGACCATGGGCAAGCCATTAAACATCCTCTGAATCTATTTCTTTATTTTAAAAATGATACTAATGCCACCTTTTGTACCTACCTTAAAAAACTGTTGTGAGGCCAAAATGATATTTGACTTGATAATATTTGATAACAAACATATCTGATAATATCTATTTCATAACAGATGCTTGTTGACTTGATTCTCTATCAGTGATAGGGTTTAAGGTTCAGAGAAGATGTTTTGCTGAAGTCTTACATATCAGTTATTATAGCCCTACCTCAGTACTATACTTTCTCCAACTTGCATTTATAAATAAAGGGATGACTACACAAGGTTCAAAATACTTTGTGGATCCACCTTCATCAAAGTATAGTGTATCAGTCCGCAGTAGTGAGTTTAATTTTAATATTTAGCCAGTGGACACAAATCACTCAAAGTAAAAGCATTTGCTGAGATAGTACCAGAGCAATGGTAGCTTAAAAAAAAAGTTCCATCATAAACCTAGGGTCATTCCTCCATAACCATATGCCATGTCAGAGGGAAGAGTGGAGAAAGACAGAGAGTATATTAGTAGAGAGGAACATATAGACCAAATACATATGATCCTGGTAAATTGTATCTCTAGCAATGTTGACCCTAGAAGTCCTTTCTTTTCTCATAGTGTCCTCCTGTAGATTCTTCTGAATGCAGCATTTCTCCTGGCTTGTTTATTCATATGGAATTTCTAAGCCTGTTCTTTACTGTTCAACTCCTGATGGCCTGGGACAACTATCTATGTAATCATCAGTCTCCTTCTGTCTTTTCCCTTGACACTGGACATGTTCTCTCCTGGGTCTGGTATCCCCAACTGACCTGATATTTCTTTAAAAGGTCAATGTGGTTTAGAGAAAGGAATGTTTTCACATTGAGAAAGGGCTTAGAGCAGTCATCTTTTATTCTATGGACTTTGTATTCCTCCAACTTATCCCATTTTCAACTCTCTTTATTGTGTTATCTTCCCCCATTAGAATGTAACCACCCGGAGGGAAGGTACTATCTTTATTTTTCTTCTCATTTGTATCTCTAGTAACGAGCACAGTGCCTTCCTGACTGGATTCTGAAGATCATTTGGAAAGATAAGGTAAGGGACACTGAGGTCTTTGTCAAACTAAACTGCCAAGTGTTCAAACTCTAGTGCAGAGAGCACAACTCCAATGGGTTGGCCATATTGTTAGAATGCTAAAGGTATGTTTTCCTAAAAGATTAATGGTGAATTCACATAAGGAAGGAGATCACATGGAGGTCAGAAGAAGTAATATAAAGACACTCTCGAAGTGTCTCTGAAGAACTTTGGAATCCATGGTGTGACATGGGAGTTGATAGCAAAGAAATGCTTAGCATGTCATGCCCGCAGCAAAGAAGGCACTGTGCTGTATGAATGAAACAAAATTGCAGTAACTTACAAGAAATGTGAGATATGCAAATTTAGAGATATCTCCACTCCAAATGGTCACATGGACTGTTTGTGCCCAGCATGTGGTAGAGCTTTCCAAACTCATACTGATCTATTCAGCCCCAGTTGGGTCCTCTATTCCTTGCCTCCAACATAGTAATGTCATCTTGACTCTCTTTAAGAATGAAGGATAATGAAGATGGCGGAGTAGAAAGACTCATGTATGCTAGCTCTGAATCCACAGCCCATAAATTTCCTGTAAAAAGAACTCCCCACAAATTCTGGAGCATTGCGAGCCATGCAGAAACACAGTGGAAGAGATTTCCGTTCCAGAGAGCCCTGGAAAGCCGTCCCCAGGGGTCTGTCACACTCCGGACATGGAGCCCACCCCTGCGCTTCCCTGGCCACGTAGCCCCAGAGAAGCAGATCCGAGCAGGCTTCAGGGACAGAATCTCTGGTGGCCACGAAGGTCCCTCCACCCACAGGTGCTCCAGGTCAGTGAGAGAGACATTTGGTCTGGCCAAGAGGGGAGTGGGGTGTCTCCTTGACTTGGGCCCCCTCGGGAGGCGGTGGCAGAGGCAGCAGCAGAGGCAGCAGTGGCCTGGAACTCCTGGAGCAGCCGCAGGAGCTCAGGGCCATTACCAAAGGTCTCTGCATAAACCCCTTGAGGGAACTGAGCCTGGGAGGCAGCCCTTCCCCCACCCGAGCACCAGAACTTAAGTTCACATTGAATAACAGCCGAACAGCCGCGCCTGCCGCTGAAAGCCCTGAGGCTGGGGAGCAGCATTTGAATCTCAGACCCCAAGCACTAGCTGGGTGGATCTGGGCAGGGGTGGAGAGGAATCTCAGAAGTCAAGTAACTGGCTGGGAAAATGCCCAGAAAAGGGAAGAAAAATAAGACCATAGAGAGCTACTTTCTTGGGGAAGAGATGTTCCTTCCTCCTTTCATTTCTGATGAGGAAGTACGATTGCCATCAGGGAAAGACATGGAGGTCAGGGCCTCTCTATCCCAGACATCCGAGGTGGATGTCTGGTGGGCTCAGGCCATGGAAGAGCTCAAACAGGATTTTGAAAATCAAGTTAGACAGGTGGAGGAAAAACTGGGAAGAGAAATGAGAGAGATGCAAGAAAAACATGAAAAACAGGTCAATACCTTGCTAAAGGAGACCCAAAAAAATGCTGAAGAAAATAACACCTTGAAAAATAGGCTAACTCAATTGGAAAAAAAGAGGTTCAAAAAGCCAATGAGGAGAATAATGCTTTCAAAAGCAGAATAAGCCAAATGGAAAAGGAAGTCCAAAAGCTCACTGAAGAAAATAGTTCTTTCAAAATTGGAAGGGAACAGATGGAGGCTAATGACTTTCTGAGAAACCAAGAAATCACCAAACAAAACCAAAAGAATGAAAAAAATGGAAGAGAATGTGAAATATCTCATTGGAAAAACAACTGACCTGGAAAATAGATCCAGGAGAGACAATTTAAAAATTATGGGACTACCTGAAAGCCATGATCAAAAAAAGAGCCTAGACATCATCTTACATGAAATTATCAAGGAAAATTGCCCTTAGATTCTAGAACCAGAGGGCAAAATAAGTATTGAAGGAATCCATCGATCACCGCCTGAAAGAGATCCCAGAAGAGAAACTCCTAGGAACATTGTGGCCAAATTCCAGAATTCCCAGGTCAAGGAGAAAATATTGCAAGCATCTAGAAAGAAACAATTCCAGTATTATGGAAATACAATCAGGATAACACAAGATCTAGCAGCTTCTACATTAAGGGATCAAAGGGCGTGGAATAGGATATTCCAGAAGTCAAAGGAACTAGGACTCAAACCAAGAATCATCTACCCAGCAAAACTGAGTATAATACTTCAGGGGAAAATATGGTCTTTCAATGAAACAGAGGACTTTCAAGCATTCTTGATGAAAAGACCAGAGCTGAAAAGAAAATTTGACTTTCAAACACAAGAATGAGAAGAAGCATGAAAAAGTAAACAGCAAAGAGAAGTCATAAGGGACTTACCAAAGTTGAACTGTTTACATTCCTACATGGAAAGATAATATTTGTAACTCTTAAAACTTTTCAGTATCTGGGTAGTTGATGGGACCACACACATGCATACACACACCCATGCACACACACACGTACACGTGTGTGCTCACACACACATACACACATGCATGCACATACAGAGAGAGCACAGAGTGAATAGAATAGGATGAGACCATATCTTAAAAGAAATTAAGGTAAACGGTGAGTGAGAAACGTAGTGGGAGGAAAGAGGGTGAAATGGAATGGGGTAAATTATATCTCATTCAAGAGGCAAGCAGGAGACTTTTTAGTGGAGGGAAAAAGAGGAGAGCTGAGAAAAAAACATGAAGTTTACTTTCATCACATTCGACTAAAGGAAGGAGTAAAATGCACACTCATTTTGGTATAAAAACCTATCTTACAGTACAGGAAAGTGGGGGAGGAGATAAGCAGGGAGGGAGGGATGATGGACTTGTAGGCAATGTGAGGACGGAGCAATTTGAAATCAACACTCTTGGAAGGGACAGGATAAAAAGAGAGAGTAGAAACAATGGGGGGCAGGATAGGATGGAGGGAAATACAGTTAGTCTTACACAACACGACTGTTATTGAAGTCATTTGCAAAACTACACAGATATTGCCTGTATTGAATTGCCTGCCTTCCCAAAGGGAATGGGTGGGGAGGGAGGGATGGGGAGAATTTGGAACTCAAAGTTTTCGGAACAACTGTTGAGTATTGTTCTTACTACTAGAAAATAAGAAATACAGTTAATGGGGAATAGAAAGTCATCTGGCCCTACAGGACAAAAGAGAAGATGGGGACAAGAGAAGGGAGGGATGATAGAAGAGAGGGCAGATTGATGATAGCGAAAATTAGAATGCTTGGTGTATTGGGGTGGGGGTGGGGATAAATGGGGAGAAAATTTGGAACCCAAAATTTTATGAAAATGAATGTAAAAAGTTAAATAAATAAATTTATATTAAAAAAAAAGAATGAAGGGTAACATCAAGCTTAGCGCTGTTCCTAACACATAGGGTCTTAAGCTCTGAATAAATGCGCTTGTTGACTTGATCACCTGTCAATAGTTGGGATTTACTTCCAAGGATAGATTTATTCTTGAGTATATGTAATTCATACTCCTCAAAAGTATGTTTGATCTCAATTAATTTCCTAGAGAACGTGTGTTGTTTTTTATAGAGGCACCCAGAAGTGTTTCCAATTTCTTGACTAGCCAACGACTAGCTGCCCTTTACTCCATCAAGCATATCTGATGAACCTCTTTACACCTAGTAAACGGGAAATGAATTGCAGATTCTTACTTGTACTCTGTTTAAGACCTTAATATTTATTGTTTCTGTTCTATGCCCCTTACTTTCTGTAATCTCATGCCTTGATCTGGGAGGAAATCAATTGACTAAAGCTGCCATGATTAACTCCTACACAACACTATATTATTAGCAATATAGAACTTTGTTGTTACTGTTGAGTAATTTTCAATTGTGTCCAACTCTGTGATTTTATTTTGTGTTTTCTCTGCAGAGATACTGGAATAATTTATCATTCCTTCTGTAATTCATTTTACAGATGAGAAAATTGGAGCAAATCAAGTTAAGTGATTTGCCCAGGGTCACATAGTCTATAAGTGTCTGAGACTGGGTTTAAATTCAGGTCCTCCTGATTCCAGGCCAAGCATTCTATCCACTGTGCTACCTAACTGCAAGCAATGGATTCCAATTTCTGTCTATTAAAAAGGAAAGGAAAGAAGGAAAAAAAGATCATCATAGCATCAAAGACAAAAATAGATACGTGCACATGATTTTAAATGGATAAGTAAAGATAGTTCAATTTGAATATGAGCTAATCTAGCCTACAAAATATCAAAAATCAGAAAGATCTTTTAGAATTATTTTGCTATTCTAAATCAGCCAAGTTTGTATCTCTGCATTATATGTTGAACCCACCTAATTTAAAGTATATTATTTACAATATAACTGCTCTCAGATGTCTTAAAATCCAGGTTCCTATAAAATAAAATTGTTGGTATTTGAAATATTTCACCATCACAGAGATCTCAAAGATCTCACCCATTTATTGCTTATGGAGATGAGTTAAAACATGAAAATATATACATATACCATAGATACAAGCACACAATACTGCTTATGCCATACATGTATTTTATATGTGTATGTATGTACAAGCATGCATATGTATGCATATTGCACATATGTACAAATATATACTAATATGTATATATTGTGCATATGGACACATATGAATATATACAAATGGAGACATTTCACACACATTTATGTATGAATATATACATTTTCTTCTATGTATTTCCTTACTAATTCAATCATCCATTTATACCATTTCTGAAAGCTCATTTGAGACTACAGAATAACCTGATAATAAAAAATGCTGTACTATTTGTGAAGAACCTGAGTTTTTGTCATCTCTCTTCATCCTAGTGCTATTTAATGGTATTAATCTATGGACCGGCTTATTTCTTAGACTATCATAAGATTTTTTACCCAAGAGGTTTCATGAGAAATCTGATCCATTATGTAGGTAGGAAGAAGGAGTTTCAATTTTCTTGTCACTTTCAATGTTTTGTGCCTGGGATTTAATTGAAAGTTAAACATTAAGGATAATTTAGAGCAAATTTAAGTCTGATCTTATATTAATAAAGTGTCATTTCCTGATCATGATGATGAAGTATTTGTAAAGCTTTATCATAAACTCTCTCCCTAGGCCCCTGAAAATATGCTTGAAATGGTCAGGGATGCTCTCCCTTTATACTTCATGCTCAGACAATGCAAGTAAGATAGAAGTAGCAATAACCTGGCAAAGGATCTGTGATTCATTATGTTATTGATGCAAAAATCATACCTTATGTTTTGAATGCTGCTGTCAAGGCAGAGGACACAGAAAGCAAAGGGGAAGATGATGATGAATTTCAAGAGGTATTAGAAAACCACTTGGGAGAGGAAAACTTCAGGTTTTGATTGGTTAATTAATTGTGCGGAAAGACAGTCATGTTTCACTGCCCCCAAAGGTCATTCAGCTGCACACGCTTCACTCCATCTATTATGAGAAAAAGGCAAATGACCCAAAAGAAAGAATATTTTTCAATAAAGTAAGTTCTATGTTCCCAGCTGGGATCACTACCCATTCGGACCATTTCTAACATGGTCATTGTCTACCTTTGCTTCTGCCAGATCTCTAACATGTCACAATAATTGATGGAATGCAACAGAATGGAAAAAAAAAAAAAACTATTGAGTCTTTGCTATGTGCCATCCTCTGTGCTAAGCACTAGTAATACCAAGAGATAAGCAAAATAAACCATTTTTTTTCCCACAAACTTACATTGAAATTAGGAAAAACATATGAGAGGTTTTAGCAACAGGGCAAATGGAAAAGCCCAGTTGGCAACGTAACTGATCAGAAAGGGTTTATCATTCTAAAAGCCAAAGTGGAGTAGGGTACTGCTTTACATCCCATAGGGTGAAGTACAGAAGGGAATGTGTTTTAACAAAACAACATTGTGAGGTAGGTGCTATTATTATCTTCCCTTTACAGTTGACGAAAATAAGACAATTAGAGACTGACTTGACCAGAATAGCATAGTTGTTAAGCACCTGCAGCTAGACTTGAACTTCCTGACTCTACATTCAGCATTTTATCCACTGCTCCACCAGCTGCCTTGGACTTCAGCTGTGAACACATTCCCATGCATAGGGGAAAGTAGGCAGTGGGATTAGGACAAAGACCAGAAAGGCTCCCTGCAGTTTGCTCAGCTAGGCCTTCTAGAACCTATTGGCTTCTTCATAGTTTTAGGTGTATTAGAGAAGGAAAGAGAAAGAAAGTGTTGTCAATGCTAAGTTTGAGAAACCTGAGGCCAAGTTCCAGTTTCTTTGTCTTAGCTTATATACTTTTTGTATCACACATAACTGCCACTTACATGACTTCTTGCTCTGAAGTGCCTTCTCTCATAATAATCTTTACTGTACTACCTCACCCCTTCTAAACCAATTTTTATTCCTTATCATGGACTTCATTCAAGGTTATCCTTCCCTATTGCCCCATTAATCTTCAAAATGTGACCCAGAATCATGAAGAGAAAGCATCTATAATTATCGGTATACTATGTTTAAGAAAAAAAAATGCAGTATACATTAAAAATAACTAATCAATAATAAGTTGATATAAAAGTGATTAAGTTATTGAAATTATTCCCTGGATACTCAGAAGACTTGACTGTCCATAAAAATTAACTTCTATTTGCAAAATTTTTACTGGATCTTCACATAATATTCTGGTTATATTGACAAACTGTTGGTAAGAGTATGAACTCAAATTAGCATCTAATTCATATTCAAGATTTCCTATTTGTGGTTTTGTTTCCATGGAATGTATGTGGAACTTAATGGAATTGGATTAGAAAAGTTGAAATTGTCATTTCACTTAAGTTTTCTTTTACTCAATATAATTATTCCCATTTGCCATTTGAAGTATATCCAAATCCTCCTCATGATGCCAAAATTTTTAATTGTTTCTGTGAAATCACAGAATTCTTGAATTTTAGTTTCTATTTAGCTTACTAAGTAGACTGTCCCAGATTCTTGAGCATGTGCCCTTGGCTGCCTGTAGCTACCTTACAGAGGCTTCTGAACTATCCAGTTACATACTTATCACACTCCTTCACACCTGACTTTTTTATTTTGTATATATATATATATATATGCTTTATATTTAAAAAATATTTATCTTTTATTTTTAACATTTTAGTTTTAAAATTTTGATTTCCGCATTTTGTCCCTCTCTCCTATACTCGCACAAACCGTCTGAAAAGGCAACTAATGTGGTATTAAGTATACATGGGAAATTATGAAAAACATATTTCATACTCACCATATTGCAAAGCAAAGGAAGGAAAGTGTGAAAGAAAGAAGTGTAAAAAAAAGGATGAAAGAGAGGAAGGAAAGAAAGAAAAGAAGGAAAGAAGGAAGGAAAGAAGGAAGAAAGGAAGAAAAATAAAAATAAAAACATTATACTTCAATTTATACTTAGAATTCATCATGAATTTTTTGGAATTGACTTGGATCATTTTATTGATCAGAGTGCCCATGAATTTCATAATTGATCACTGTTACAACATTGCTATTACTGTGCACAACAATCTCCTAATTCTTCTCACTTTATTTTGCATCAGTTCATATAGATTTTTTTCTGAAACCACCCTTCTTTCCATTTTTTATAACACAATAGTACTCCATTACAATCATTTACAACTTTTTTCAGTCATTCCCCAATTGATAAGCATTCTCTCAATTTCTAATTCTTTCCCAATATCTGGGTGTTATCCAATGTGTCCTGTCTTCTTATTATCCGACCAAAGTATTTAAGCTTCAGCTTCAGGATATGACCCTCCAGTAAATGGTCTGAATTAATTTCTTTAAGCACTGACTGATTTGGTCTCCTTGAGGTCCAAGAAACTCTCAAAAGTCTCCTGTAGCACCACAGTTTGAAAGTGTATAATCTTTGGTGCTCAGCTTTTCTTAGAATACAATTCTCACAGTCATACATTACTACCAGAAAACCATAGCTTTGACTATGTAGACCTTTGTTAGCAAGGTAATATATCCACTTTTAAGTATCCGATTCAGATTTGCCCTATCTTTCCTTTCAAGAAACAAACATCTTAATTTTGTGGCTGCAGCCACCATCTGTAGTGATCTCTGAGACCAAAAATACAAAATCCAACAGGGCTTCCATTTCTTCTTCCTCTTTTTACCAGGAAGTGAGGGACCAGGTGCCAAGATCTTACTTTTTTAATGTTAAGCTTCAAGCCAGCATTTTCACTCCTCTTCCACCCTCATCAAGAAGCTTCTTAATTCCTCTTCATTTTCTTCTGTCAGAATGATACCTTCTGCATATCTGGTATTGCTGATATTTCTCCTGGCAAAGAAATGGCAACCTTAATTCTAGCTTTGGATTACTTCAGCCTAGAAATTCACATGTTGTGTTTTCCAAATAGTTCAAATAAATAAAGGTGATTATATACAACCTTGTAATCCTCCCTTTCTGATCCTAGACCAATTAGTTATTCGATGTTTGTTTTTAACTATTCCTTCTTGGATTTCTGGTACTTCTGTCTCTTTGAAGACTTGCCACATTTTGTTGTTATACACATAGTCAAGAGCTTTAATGTAGTCAACAAAGTAGAAGTACATATTTTTCTGGAATTCTCTTGCTTTCTCCATAATATGGTGAATGTTGGCAATTTGGTCTCTAGTTCCTCTGCCTCTTTGAAACCAGCCTACTCTTCTGGTAATTCTAGGTTCAGATATTGCTGAATATCAGGCTATCTGAATAGCTTGTAGAATCTTAAGCACAACCTTGCTGGCATGTGAAACGAGGACAACTGTTTAGAACTTTGAACATGACTTGGCATTGCTTTTCTTTAGTACTTCTAGTTCTTTAGGTATTTTCCAATCCAGTGGCCACTGATGAATTTTTCAAATTAGCTGGCATATTAAGTGCAGCACTTTAATAGCCTCTAGGTTTGCACTCACTCCAGTGGTACAGACCTCTCCTATTGACCTCCTGAGTTGTCTTAAGCTGTATAGATGTCTCCCTCTGACATTCCGTTGGCTCTGCTGCCCCAAAATTTGATTCATATGTTTTAAGATTCTTTCTTTATAACTATGACATAGATTGACGTATAGACTGGTTATTATTATGGCACAAGCTATTTTTCTCATAGTTTGGCCACATGTTGGAGTCATTTACAGTAGCTAGGTGATGTAGTGTATAGTGGGTAGTCTTGTGGTCAAGAAGATTTGGGATGGATTCCTTAGTCACTTATTGTAGTTATAACCCTGGTTAAAATTGCCTCAGTAGCTAAATCTTTAAAATGGGAATAATGATGCATCACCCAGGGTTGTTGTGAGGATCAAATAGCATAACAGACACAAAGGACTTTGGAATCTTTAACATGTCAGGTAAATCTTGGCCATTCATTACAATTAATTGAAACAAACACACACACATCACTCAACTCTTTTCTCTTTTTCTTTCCTTTTCTTACTAATTTATTTTTAGTTTTCAACATTCATTTCCATAAGATTTTGAGTTCCAAAGTGTCTTCCCATGTCCCTCCCCTCCCTACCGCAACATGGCACACATTCTGATTACTCCTTCTCTCAGACTGCCCACCCTTCTATCACCCCAGGTGCCCCCATCCCATTTTCCTCTTCCTCAGTACTGTCTTGTAGGGCAAGATAGATTTCTATACCCTATTGCCTGTATATCTTATTTCCCAGTTGCATGTAAAAAACAATATTTAACATTAGTTTTTAAAACTTTGAGTTCCAAATTCTCTTCCTTCTTCCCTCTCCACTCATCTTCATTGAGAAGGCAGGCAACTCAATATAGGTTATGCCTGTGTAGTTATGCAAAACCCTTCCATAATAGTCATGTTGTCAAAAACTATATTTTCCTCCATCGTATTCAACAACCCTCCAAATTCTATTTTCTATTTTGACCCTTTCCATTTTCAAAAGTATTTGCTTCTGACTACCCCCTCACCCAATTTGCCCTCCTTTCTATCATCCCCCTTATCCTCTTCCCACTACTTTCCTGTGGAGTAAGATACCCAATTGAGTATGTATGTTTTTCACTCTTTAAGTCAAATCTGATGTTAATAAGGTTCACTAATTCCCTTTCACCTCCCTCCTCTTTCCCTCCATTGTAAAAGCTTTTTCTTGCCTTTACCATAATGCTGAGAAAGGTCTCATGAGTTACAAATATCATCTTTCCATATAGGAATGCAAACCATTCAACTTGAATAAGTCTCTTATGATTTCTTTACTACTTAACTTTTCATGCTTTTCTTGATTCTTGTATTTGAAGGTCAAATTTTCTATTCAGCTGTGGTCTTTTCGGGAATAATGCTTGAAAGTCCTGTATTTCATTCAATGTCTATTTTCCCCTGTGAAGTATCATACTCACTTTTTCTGGGTAGGTTATTCTTGGTTTTAATCCTAGCTCTTTTGACCTCCAGAATACCATTTTCCAAGTCCTCCAATCCCTTAGTGTATAAGCTGTTAAATCCTGTGTTACCCTGATTGTGTTTCCACAATCTTGTTTCTTCCTGGCTGCTTGCAATATTTTCTCCTTGACCTGGGAACCATGGAATTTGGCTGCAATATTGCTAAGAATTTGCCTTTTAGGAATCTCTTTTAAGATACAACTGGTGAATTCTTTCAATTTTACCCTTTAACATTAGAGAAGTTTTCCTTGATAAATTCTTGAAAGATGATATCTATGCTCTTTTTTTGATCATGGCTTTCAGGTAGTCCAGTAATTTTTAAATTCTCTCTCCTGGGTCAATTGTGTAGGGCAGGGGTTTTTCCAATGAGATGTTTCAGATTGTCTTCTATTTTTTTCATTATTTTGCTTCTGTTTCATAATTTCTTGATTTCTCATAAAGTCATTAGCTTCCATTTGCTCTATTCTACTTTTGAAGGAATTATTTTCTTCAGTGTGCTTTTGGGCCATCTTTTTCAAAGGGCCAGTTCTGGTTTGTAAGGTATTCTTCTCTTTTTTTTTGGATATCTTTTGCCATTTGGCTTAGTCTATTTTTTCAAGGTTATTTTCTTCAGTATTTTTTAGGTATCCTTTAACAAGCTGTTGACTCATTTTTCATGCTTTTCTTGCATCACTCTCATTTCTCTTTCCAATTTTTCTTCTGATTCTTTTACTTGATTTTCAAAATCCTTTTTGAGTTCTTCCATGGGATGCAACAAATTCATATTTTCTTTTCTTTTTTTTGATTCTTTTTCTTTATTTAACATTTAACATTCATTTTCACAAAATTTTGGGTTCCAAATATTCTCCCCATTTCTCCCCTCCCCTAACCACAAAACACTGAGCATTCTAATTTCCCCTATCACTGATCTGCCCTCTCTTCTAGCATCCCTCCCTTCCCTTTTCCCCAACTTCTCTTTTCTTCTGTAGGGCCAGATAACTTTCTATACCCCATTACCTATATTTCTTATTTCCTAGTCGTAAGAACAATACTCAACAGTTGTTCCTAAAACTTTGACTTCCAAATTATTTTCATCCCTCACTCCCCACCCATTCCTTTTGGGAAGCAAACAATTCAATATATGCCATATCTGTGTAATTTTGCAAATGACTTCCATAATAGTCATGTTGTGTAAGACTAACTATATTTCCCTCCATCCTATCCTGCCCCCCATTGCTTCTCTTCTCTCTTTGGATCCTGTCCCTCCCGAGGAGTGTTGACTTCAAATTGCTCCCTCCTCCCATTGCCCTCCCTTCCATCATTCCCCCTCACCCTGCTTATCCCCTTCTCCCCCACTTTTCTGTATTGTAACATAGGTTTTCATACCAAAATGAGTGTGCATGTTATTCCTTCTTTTAGTCGAATGTGATGAGAGTAAGCTTCATGTTTTTCTCTCACCTCCCCTCTTTTTCCCTCCACTGAAAAGTCTTTTACTTGTCTCTTTTATGAGAGATAATTTGGCCCATTCCATTTTTCCCTTTCTCCTCCCAATAAATTTCTCTCTCATTGCTTAATTTCATTTTTTAAAGTTATAATCCCATCCTATTGAATTCACTCTATGCTGTGTGTGTGTGTGTGTGTGTGTGTGTTTAATCCCACCAACTACCCAGATACTGAAAAGTTTCAAGAGTTACAAATATTGTCTTTCCATGAAGGAATGTAAACAGTTCAACTTTAGTAAGTCCCTTATGACTTCTCTTTGCTGTTTACCTTTTCATGCTTCTCTTCATTCTTGTGTTTGAAGGTCAAATTTTCTTTTCATCTCTGTCTTTTCCTCAAGAATGCTTGAAAGTCCTTGAGTTCATTGAAAGACCATTTTTTCCCCTGAAGTATTATACTCAGTTTGGCTGGGTAGGTGATTCTTGGTTTTAGTACTAGTTCCTTTGACTTCTGGAATATCCTATTCCACGCCCTTTGATCCCTTAATGTAGAAGCTGCTAGATCTTGTGTTATCCTGATTATATTTCCACAATACTGGAATTGTTTCTTTCTAGCTGCTTGCAAGATTTTCTCCTTGACCTGGGAATTCTGGAATTTGGCCACAATGTTCCTAGGAATTTCTCTTTTTGGATCTCTTTGAGGTGGTGATCAATGGATTCCTTCAATACTTATTTTGCCCTCTGGTTCTAGAATCTCAGGGCAGTTTTCCTTGATAATTACATGAAAGATGATGTCTAGGCTCTTTTTTTGGATCATGGGTTTCAGGTAGTCCCACAATTTTTAAATTGTCTCTCCTGGATCTATTTTCCAGGTCAGTTGTTTTTCCCATGAGATATTTCACATTCTCTTCCATTTTTTCATTCTTTTGGTTTTGTTTGGTGATTTCTTGGTTTCTCATAAAGTCATTACCCTCCATCTGTTCCATTCTAATTTTGAAAGAACTATTTTCTTCAGTGAGCTTTTGGACCTCCTTTTCCATTTGACTAATTCTTCTTTTTAAAACCTTCTTCTCCTCATTGGCTTTTTGAACCTCTTTTTTTCCAATTGAATTAGCCTATTTTTCAGGATGTTATTTTCTTCAGCACTTTTTTGGGTCTCCTTTAGGAAGGTGTTGACCTACTTTTCATACTTTTCTTGCATCTCTCTCATTTCTCTTCCCAGTTTTTCCTCCACCTGTCTAACTTGATTTTCAAAATCCTTTTTGAACTCTTCCATGTCCTGAGCCCATTGAATATTTTGGATGTTTGGGATACAGAAGTTTTGACTTCTGTGTCTTTCCCTGATGATAAACATTGTTCTTCCTCATCAGAAAGGATGGGAGGAGATATCTGTTCACCAAGAAAGTAACCTTCTTTGGTCTTGTTTTTTTTCCCTTTTTTGGGCTTTTCCCAACCAGTTGCTTGATTTTTGGCTCCTTTGTCAAGAGTAGGGTATACTCTGGGAATCTATGAGATCTCAGTTCCTTCAAGGTGGCACAATCAAGCATGTACTGGCCTGGAGACAGAGAGGGGATTTTTGTACCCAGAATCTTAGCAGATACCTCTCCATAGCCACTTGGTCTCCAGTTCCACCAAGGCAGCACTGGGGACTGTTTTTCAGATAAGCTGGATGGGCAGGGCCAACATTCAGTTTGAGACAAAGAGCAGCTCAGCCAGGGCCTCCACCTAGGGCTGAGGTAACACTCAGCTCTTCAATGTCCCCAGGGGTTTTTACGCTCCAACAATGGAGCTTCCCTGGGGGCTGCTGTGCAGGCTCTGTGGCCCCTGCCTGCTGCTGGAGCTATGGGAAGGCCCTTCTTCTTTCCTGGCCAGCTGATAAAACCCCATCACTGACCTTTGGTGCCTGTGGGCTGAGGGATCTAAAGACCTGCTACTGCGACTGGAGATTCTGCCCCCGAGTGGCATCCTCCTGGAGTCTCGTCGCGCCGAGATGTGCTGCCCAGTCAAGGCTGGGTTGGGCTCCACACTCGACTCTGTGTCCGGCCCAACCGATGTTTCCGTGGGCCTTTCAGGTCACTATGGGCTGGAAATCTCTTCCACTCTGTTGTTCTCCACTTCTGTTGCTCAAAAATTTGTTGAGAATCCCTCTCTACAGGTATTTTATGGGCTGTATGGGGAGGACCCTATGTAAGTGTGTCTTTCTAGTCCACCATCTTGGATCCACCCCTCCAAATTCATATTTTTCTTGGAGGTTTTTGATGAAGGAGCTTTGACTTTGCCATCTTCTTCTAGTTGTATGTTTTAATCTTCTTTGTCACCAAAGTAAGATTTTATAGTCTGAGTTTTTTTGCACAGTATTTGCTCATTTTCCTAGTCAAATACTTCAATTTCTAACTTTGTGTCAAGGTAGGACTCAGCTTCCAGTGGGTGTGGAGGTGGGAGTGGAGGGTGGATGGGTAGTCTATCCCAAGCTTCAGGGGTTTTCTGTAGTTGTTTTCAAAGATAGTTCTAGGGACCTGCAAATTTTTAGGTCTTCAAAGGTGGTATGATCAAAAGAAAGAGGTTACTCCTTTCCTGGCCTGTGTTCTGATCTGTGAGTGACCACAAACACTCTTTTCTGACTTAGAACTATGAGGAGGATTCCATTTCCACCACAGCCACAAGCTCTGCCGCATCAGTGCTCCTGCCTCACCCCAGGACTGTCCCCAAGGACTGTGACCATATCTAAGCAGGGCAAAACAAGAGAATACTATCTCAGTGCCACCTCCTCCACCTCCATGGGGCTGGGGCAGTACTGAACTCCTCCCTCACAGACGTCTGACAGAGCTGTCCCATTGACCTTCTACATTGTCTTTGATATTTGTGTGTTGAGAATGCTGGAAACTGCCACAGCTGCCAGTGATTTAGTCCCTTGAGTCCTGCTGCAACCCCATGTGTGACAGCACAGCCCATGCTGGACTGCATGTACTCTGCTGTCATTGTGTAGGTTCTATAGCTCTAGAGTTTGTTTAGAGTAATTTTTACAGGTATTTAGAGGGATTTGGGAAAAAGCTCCGGCAAGTCCCTGCTATTACTCTTCCATCTTGGCTTCCCCTGCAGAAGTTACTCAACTTTCTTTGATGGACATATTAAATTTTTCTTCACCTTTCATTTTATTCTGCTCAGGTTCTGAACAAAACATCAGTTCTGTTTCCGTTTACTGAAAATCACCTAGAAGCAGAAAGCTGGGAAACAATTTTTTCATCCATTGTGTCTGGTAAAGGCTTCATTTCTAAAATATATAGAGAACAGAGTAAAATTTATAAGAATACAATCATTCCCCAATTCTGGAGATACAGTCAAAATAAATGAACAAGCAGTTTTCAGATGAAGAAATTAATGCTATCTATAATCATTTAAAAATGTTCTAAATCAACATTGATTAGAGAAATGCAAATTAAAATCTATTAGGCACCACCTCATGTTTATCACATTAGCTAATATGATCGAAAAGGAATATGGTAAATGTTGCAGATGTAGGAAAGTTGGAACAATAATGCATTGTTGGTGACATTCTGAAAAAAAGAAAATGCTGAATGTTGGAGATAATAAGGGAAAATTGGAACAATAATGCATCCTTGTGGAGTTGTGAACTTATCTAACCATTCCAGGGAGCAATTTGGGTATAAAACTGTGCATACCCTTTGATCCAGCAATAGCACTACTAGGTCTATATCACAAAGAGATTATAATAAAGGGAAAAGGACACACATGTACAAAAATATTTACATTAGTTCTTTTTGTGGTGGCAAAAAATTGGAAATTGAGGTGATACCCTTCAATTGTGAAATAGCTGAACATCTTGTGGGATATAAATGTAATAGAATACTATTATGCCACAAGAAATGATGAATAGCCCAAATGATAAATGGTCAAAGGATACAAACAGGTCACTTTTAGACAAAGAAATTAAAGCTATATATGGTCATATAAAAATACTCTATAACACTATTGATTAGAGATATTCAAATCAAAACAACTCTGAGGTGCCACATCAGACCTATCACATTGACTAACATGATAAATGTTGGAGAAGATGTGGAAGAGTTAGAAAATTAATTCATTGTTGGTAGAACTGTGAGCTGATCCAACAATTCAGAAGAGCAATTTGGAACCCAAAGGGCTATAAATATGTGCATACCCTTTGAACCAGCAATATCTCTTCTAGGACTGTATCCCAAAGAGATCATAAAAATAGGAAAATGACCCACATGTACAAAACATTTTATAGTAGCTCATTTTGTGGTGGCCAAGAACTGGAAATTGAAGGGATGCCCATCAATTGGGGAATGACTGAACAAGTTGTAATAGAAGAATATAATGGAATACTATTGTGCTATAAGAAATGACAAATAGGCAGACTTTTGAAAAACCTTGAAAGATTTATGTGAATTGATGCTGAGTGAAATGGAGAACATTATACACAGTAACAGCTACAGTGTGTGAGGACTGATTTTGATAAACTTAGTCCCTCATAGCAATGCAAGGACCTAAGACATTTCCAAAGAACTCTTGATGCAAAATGCCATCCACATCCAGAGAAAGAACTATAGAGTTGGAACTCAGAATGAAGCAGACTACTTTCTATTTTGTGTTTTGTTTTTTCTTATGATTTCTCCCATTTAATTTTTCTATGCAACATGTAATGTGAAATTGTATTTAATAAGAATGTATTGTAGAACCGATATAAAATTGCAGACCATCTCAGGGAGGGATGGGGAATGGAGGAGGAGAAAATTTACAACTTATGGAAGTGATTGTTGAAAATTGAAAACAAATAACAACAACAACAAAACAAAAGAAATGCTGAGCAGGCAGATTTCAGAAAAACCTAGAAAGAGTTACATGAACTGATGCTGAGTAAAGTGAACAGAACCAGGATAATATTGTACACAGTGACAGCAACATTTTATGAGGATCAACTCTGATTGACTTAGCTCTTCTCAGCAATGCAAGGATATAAGACAATTCCAAAGGATTCATGATGAAAAGTGCTGTCCACATCCAAAGAAAGAACATGGAGTCTAAATGCAGATGGAAGCATACTATTTTTCCCTTTTCTACCTTTTTGTTTCCTTTTTCTCATAATTTTTCCCCTCTTTGTTCTGATTCATCTTTTCACAACATGCTAATATGGAAATATATTTAATATGATTGTTCCTTTGTAGCTTTCATCAGATTACATGCCATCATAGGGAAGCAGGAGGAAAGTGGGGGAGGGGATTGGAACTCAAAAATCTTATAAATGTTGAAATCTAAAAATAAATAAAACTAAATTTTAAAAAGTCACCTGGAGTCCTTTTCTATCTATTTTCTCATTGCAGAAAACTAGCTGCTTAGCTAATATCATGGCTGCTGTGCAATGAGAGAATTTCTAAGGAGGGCATGTTGAAATTCTGGGACTAGTAGCATTAATGGTATAGGAAAAGTTGATCTCCTTAAAACAAGAAACAATTAAGCAATGTCCATCATTGAGTCTATATTCAACATATATCCAGCTCTTTAAGAATCCCAGCTGACCCCTGGAATTATGAGATCTTACCCTTTCCTTGAAAATAAAGAAGAATGTATATAGAAGCAAGTAGATTGTCATAATGATAGAGGTATAATAAAAGACATATAATAATAGTATGAGGGAAAGTACAACCCAGTAAGTAGTGGGGTAAATTAATTGTTTCTCCAGTGGATTGCATTTGTCCTTTGACATTGACCAAAATGAATCTTCTCAGTCCATAAAAAATAGCCTAATAATTTCTTCACACCTAATAATTTGTTCACACAGAAATAATGAAATATATTCTGTTCAAACAAAGGGAAATCTACTGGTAGTGAAAGGTTAAAAAAAAGTAATATAAAATTTCAATTGAGACTTCTTAACTTTATATCTGGATATGTTTGTGTGTGTGCATATGCATATGTGTGAATGACAGCAGATCTGTGATGTTATCATTGTACCAAATTGCAGATGTAGTATTAAAGACTTGCCTAAGGCTCTAAATGGTTAATGACCGACTGTGATCACAAAGCATGTATGTCACAGACAGGATTTTTCCAGAGATCTTCCTGACTCCAAAGCCATCCCTTTATCCAATGCACTTTACTGTTTTTCACAAATTATGTTATTGACCTGGAAAATATGCATGAAAGACCCAAAATTTTCATTGCACTTTTTGCCACCTTTAATCTTTTGTGGTTGTTTTAGTTGTGTCCTACTCTTTGTGATTCCATGTGATGTTTTCTTGGTAAAGATAATGGAGGGGTTTGATATTTCTTCCTCTAGCTCATGTTACAGATGCAAAAAGCCTTAAGTGACTTCCTCAGGGTCATATAACTAGTAAGTTCCTGAAGATTTGAACTCATAAAGTCTTCCTGACTGTAGGTCCAGAGTTCTATACATCGTGCCACCTAGTTGTCCTTTACCTTTATTCTAAACAAGTACAATATGTCTTAAGCTTTATTTTCTGTTTGGGTTTCCGTTTCCTAGGAATTATTCTCACCTAGATCCTTCATTTCTCCTCTACTTCCCCACAAAATGCACAGAGATAAGACAGATACATGGCTCTTTTACCTAGTTCCTTCCTTGTTTCTCCCTCTTTGAGATCTCCTGGAAGGTTAGAACTGGGCAAGATATAACCTTATGAGACAATCCGAAATCTACAATCAAGGACATGAGATATGGCTGCCCTCTGCTATCTTGTGGAAACTGTTCTATCTCACCTGAATGGAAAGCCCCACTGATCAAGACTTTTACTTCTAGCCCCCAATGGATATAAATATCTTTTCCTACAATAGAGGTATCTGGATAGCTCAGCATGGAGGCACTGTCTTCTTTTTTGTTTGTCATTTGTTTCCTATGCCGTGACTTGTTTTTGCCACAGGTACTTGATGAGTGGAGATTCTAATATGACTACATGTAAGAATCTGTAATTTCAGGTAGTTGTCCTAAATATGAAAGTTGTTTCTTCAGGGTTAGTGGCATGCTAATTTACAGTGTATCCAGTCAGCATCATTGGATGATTTCTTCTAAATTCTTCCAGCAGCACATGAGTAGAAGCAGAGGTAACAAATAGTAGGAGCAATTCAGGACTGGGATTTGGCAAGGTATGAGTAAAGAATGGATAGGGAAAAAAGGGATTCAAGGGTAGGACTTAGTGTGCAATTCAATTGGTTCAATAAGGAGTTGAGACTGGGAGGGAAGGGGAGTGTAACCAGAACAGGGTGATGTCAAAGGGAAATATTGACTGGTGGAGCAGCAGAGGATTATAGTGTGGAAAAGGAACAGCTTTAGAAGGAATAAGTCAATAGGGAATAATGGAATGATAGTAGATCGTGATCAGATATTACAACTTCAAAGTTCTTAATCAGGAAAATGGAACATTTGTTAGTGATGGCAAGATCAAGGGTGTAACCTTCCCCGTGTGTGACTGAAGTGAAGAGCAGTTTATGAGAGTTGAGTTGATTGAGAAACTTGGAGGTGAGGATATTTCCAGGTAAAACATCTATTTTGAAGTCCCTTATTACAAGATCAAAAATGTGAGGTAGAAAATGAGACCATCAGCCAAGCACTAATCGCACTGAGAAATTATATTACATATATGATAAATTTGGGTGGAGGTAAGTGTGCTTTCTACCATTTTTTATGTGTCAGTATATATGTAGATTAATGTGTATCATATAGGAAAATTATATATTGCATAATTGGGATTAGAGAAGAGGGCTGTTATAGTGAATGACCAGGTGAAAAAACTCCCTCTACCAATGTAGAAAGGCATTTTCTCTGTAATTTTCTGATATATACCGCTATATTACACTATCCAGTGTCACATAGTCAGAATTTATCATAGGTAGACTTGAACTCAGGTCTTCTTGACTTCTTCCAGATTGACTCTCTAACCACTACCTCTATCAATTAATTAATAAACATTTATTTAGCACCTAGTATGTTCTAGACACTATGCTAAAAGCATAAAAAACAAGAAGAAGCAAAAGGCAGTCCCTGCCCTCAAGGAGCCTACAATCCGACAGGGGAGACAACATACAAACAAAATATTAAAAGCAAACTATATACAGCATTAATTAAAGGAGGAAAATCACTAGAATGAAGAGGGGTTAGGGAAGGCTTTTTGTAGGAGGTGGATTTTAGCTTATACTTAAAAAAAAACCTGGGAGGTTTTATATATATATATATATATATATATATATATATATATATATATATATATATATATGTGTGTGTGTGTGTGTAAGTGTGTATATACACACACACACATACATATGTGTATATGTAAAATAGGCATATATATGCATCTTTAGATGTACATACATTTGCATATTTTTAATATAGTATGTAGTATTTGTATGTATGTGAGTCTATATCATGAAATTTATTTTTTTTATTTCTTGCATTTTTCTTGAGATTGTTTCCACACTATTCTCTCAAAAAATTCTTAATAAACTAAGAAATGCACAGTTTATTAAGTTGTACATCATTTTGTTCTGTTTGTTTTATTTTTTTGTTTATGTTTCTTGACTATCATCCTGTAAGGCAGTTAGTTTCTCACATATAGGACCTTCAAAGTTTCACCTTCAGAACAGTCAGGCAAAGACAAATTGACACAGCAGGAAGGGACAGCTTCTCTCTGTCTCTCTCTCTCTCCAGCTCAAGAGGAGAAATGGATATTACTTCTCTCTAATCTGTTAAATCACATCTGAGTTAACTCTCATGTGGATTTTCATTTTGACAAGATAGATGGCAACAGAAGCACAATTATATAGATTTTCACATTTATTCCTATTTACCAAGGCACAAAGGGCCAAAGCTACCTGATTTGGTAACATAAAGCACCTTGTCACTGTGTCCCTAAGTATGAAAGTGTTTGGGAACTGGATGCTGTCATATGTCCCTGGAATATTTTACTGATTCACTGGGCTGAGAAGCACTTTGAAATGTACAAAAACAAAAACAAAATTCTAGTCCAAATTTACTGGAAGCCATTCTTTTATTTTCTGCTTCATAATTGTTTTAAATATACTCAGTTCTTGTTAAGGTTTATAAAGTCATTTCTAACTTAGCTAAATAGTTTGCCACTACTGGTGATATGTTTACATGGATCCATCCTCACTTTTTTGTCTAATACTCATTACTGTATGTTGACAAAAGATCTATACATCTATGGTTGTATAGTGGTTTTTCTTTTGTTTTTCTGTGAGAAGCTAGCTATCTTGTAAGAAAACCAAAATTTCATTTTAGTTGCCTTATCATTACTTTCTAAATAAATCATCTCCAAAGAGGGACTCCAAGGAAAGGGGTCATAACATGACCCCAAGTAATGTGTAATCAATTAGAGGATAGAAATGTGAGTTAAATCAAACTCTTTCCATTACAAGCAATCTTAGCTCTTGTCTCCAAAGCAACCATGCCTATATTTATTCTGCAATACTCCCCTACTCAATCCTCTTCCTCTACTATATGTGCTCTTGACTTCTCCCTTCTGATGTGGCTGCTATATCCTCAAACCAGTTTAATGTCCATACATTTATAATTGGGAAAATCCCTACCCATCAGCCCTGCTTTCTGACCATCCTCCATGATATCATAGTTGTGGAATTAGTCTATAGAGGATGTATTCTGTACGACAGGTCAGTGACCTGTGAATAAGTAACCCACACAATTTTTTTAATTTTGAGTGGGAAAGAGTAAATTATATAGGATAAGCAAACATGGGGAAGCTGTACTAGCCGCAGAAACAGCAGCAGCAGCAGCATCTAAATAGTTCAATGGATAGAAGCACTGGGTGTTAGGAAAATCAATTTTTAAATCAGGCTTCAGCCACTTAATAGATGTACGACCCAGGGCAGGTTACTTAACCTTTGGCTGCCTCAGTTCCTTCACCTGTAAAATGAGGAAAACGAATAGCCCCTATGTTCCAGAGTTATCATAAGGATAAAATGAGATATTTATAAAGTGCTTTACAAACCTAAAAGTGCTGTATAAATTCTAGCTGTAATCATTTTCATTATCATTATCCTCATGGTCTTTATTGCATTATCTTTATGGAATTGGAATCTGCATCCTAGATTTTATTACATTTTATTTTCCTTCAAAACCACCTCTCTTTCCAACTTCCCTATTGCATTTGAGGCCATGATCATTCAGATTTGCAATCTCTGGGTCATCTCTAACTTCTTATCTCTTTTCTTCCATATATTCAAGCAGCAGCCAAATCTCATTATTTCTCTGTCCTCCAACATCTCTTGCATCTTTCTCCAATTCATATAGTCACCACTTTAGCAGACCCTAATTGGTATACCTGATTAAGCTTCATTTCTCTTCAATCTATCCTTCATACAAGCTGCCAAGTGAATTTCCTAAAGTGCAAATCTGACTTTGTCACTCCCCATCTCAATAAACTCCAGTGGCTCCCTATGAACTGTACAGTGAAATATTATTTAATCTTTATCCCATTCTTTAATATTTTTGTAAAATTTGTTAATGACTATATTAGTACAGTAGTACACATAAAATTTATAAACAAACAATTTACATCTCTTGGGGGATTTGCATGGTCAAAATGTTTACCAATAATGATGCATTATCAAAAGAGTATGGTGATCACTGCTGTAAATAGTTAAATTAACAGTACTTTTATAACAAAAGTTTTGAGTCAAAGGACCTGAGTCTGTCTCCTGGTTTAAGTATTTACCATCTATGAGCAAGTCTGAGGAAGCAACGACCTGATTGACAAAGGAAGCTATTCCTTTTCAGATTCCAGTCCTCAGGACACTTAAGTTTCCATTATGGAGCTCTTTGCTTTTGGGAACTCAGAGATTAGAGCCTTTGCACTTCAGTCATGTCTTCCCTACTGGGCTCTCACTGCTGCAGGGCAATCCTTTCACTCTTCTTGGATTAACATTCTATCACACTTTGCACAGCTACTATTACACATCTCTACCTTTCTTAGACTTTTTCCCACTACCTCATTTAAGGATGGACCTGACTCAAACCAATATTCAAATAGTTTAGGGTTGATGGTGGAATAGATCTTCCATACCTCCCTATTGTCTCTTCTTCTTAGCCTCCAAATCTGTCTCCCACCTACATTTCTAGCCCTATTTATATGACCCACTTTCACACATTCTCTGGACCACTAATACTGGGCTATTCACTGTTTCTTGAATACAAAACAAATAATTTTATGCATCAATAATGTGTCTTTATAGATATCACAATACTAATTATGACTTAATAAATATTAAATCTTAAAATGTAATTGTTGCATATATTAAATTGCATATATACATATTATATATATACACATATATATATGTGTGTATGTATGTACATATATATGCATATGTAAGGACTCCTAGGCATCACAGAGAGTTTTTAATGGGTCTGTTAAGTCAAAACTATTTTCATAATACTAAACTGTTATTTACCTACTCCTTTATTTTTTTTCTGAATACTTCTGTGAGTGACACCAGTTTATATACTTCAACCAAAATACCATATTATAATAGAGTCAATGCAGGAGCAGATATGAGAATACAGCTGTCTTCTATTAAGCCAAATATTAAATACATCTGCAAAATGATGTAAAATAATATCACTAGACTAAGCAAATCTTTTTGTTTCAGAAAAGACAATTATTTTTCACAAAACATGATATTCTTGATACAAAATACATGTACTATATTTATTATTATTTTAAATTAATCAATCAATGAATATTTTATGTGAATCAATTTTCATTTCCTATATAGTAAATACTGATAGGTATAACCCACATAAACAAAACCTCTTTGGGGTCCTCAATATTTTTTTTTGCCTTTTCACTTTATTCCATCTCCCACCATACCACCACAATAATGACGTCTTAGTTTAAACTAAAAACCATTAGGGGTTCTGGTAAGGTATGTGTCCACTGGGGGGAAGGGGGAATGGTGTCACAGCCTGAGGTGTTGAGGGGAGAGGAGGAGACAAGTCAGTGGATGATCTTGACAGGGCTCCTGAAGTTGCTGGCTGCCTGAAGCTGCAGCTGATAGGCCATAAGGTGGATCTTGAAGCCATATAGTCTGGGCATAAATTGGTTGGAATGCTGTTTGGTCCTGAACTCAGGATGCACCATGAAGAGCATGTGGGGAAAGCCAGTGTCAAAGTAAGCACCATCTGTGTGGTGGTGCTTGAATGACTTGGGGTGTAACATGGCCTCACCTGGTATGTCTGACAGTCCATTGGACAGCAGGGGCTGGTTTTCACAATATACACGGGGACAATGGCCACTCCCTGCTGGTATTTTTCCAACATCTGGGCGATGCCAGGGTTTGCGAGAATGTAGCGGGCTTGAAGTAGTATTTTAGCTGCCTGCTCTATCAGCTCACCATGGTTAGGGTTGTCCTCCAACGCCTCATCAGGTTCTAAGTCAAGGATCATGACTAGTGCCTGCTGATAGCGGGGCATCCATTCGTTGAGCCCTGTGAGGTTGAAATTATTTTGGATATAGTCTTCATCCACCTCACAGAAGAATTCATTGCCTCAAAGCCCACAAAACCATGAGATCCATGATACTTCCTCTAAGCTACTCATCTTTATGTCAACTACCAGGGCTGGGCTGGGGAGGGAGAGGGAGAAGTTACTCCTATGGGTGGTAGCAGTAGCAGCAAAGCCAAACAGCCAAGGCAGGGACCTGTGGTTGTCTAATCCCCAGTAATGTGAGGTGAAATTCTGAAGTTTTATCCCAGTGTGAGCAATTCAGTTCTATTCTGTGTCCACAGTGATATATGAGCTAGTTTGGTAGGGAGTAGACATCATTTCTAGAGTTTAGTTTGGTATCTCTCTTTCAATCTCTCCAGCCCAAAGAGGGTAAGAGAATACTCTCTTAATTAAGTTCCTTGATCCCTTTGTTACCTGATAGCTGCCAAGGAAGTACAATCCTAGAGTCTGGCTCCTACTTGTTCTCTCTTTACCCTGGCTGGAAATGGGAAATACCATAATCTAATAGTCTTTTTCCCTTCTGGTATTCTGGGAGACTGCATTAAATCTTTGTATTTTCCCTGGAACTGAGACAAGAAGTAGAGACTAGACAACACTTTAGGTTTTGTTTCTGTTTTGAACAAGAGTGGCTGCCATCAGTCACTGCTCCTTTCTCTTGCCTTTCCCTTTCTACAAAGAAGTAACCTCTTCATTTTGTTCCCACTCTCCACTACTTCAACCTTGAACAGAGGAATGGAGTCTATAAGTTTCCTTAGTTCTTTCACTTTTCTTTCCTTGGGGTTAAATAGATGATATTCTCATTATCTCTCTCTCTCTCTCTCTCTCTCTCTCTCTCTCTCTCTCTCTCTCTCTCTCTCACACACACATACACACACACACACACACACACACAAACACCCCTTCTTTCTCTTTTCTATGCCTTCCTATTAGAAAAGTCCCTGTGATTTCATATTTTCTCAGGTAGGAGCAAGAAAAGGTACTGTGGATCTTATACAATTAAAATTATTTTAGAGATAATTTTATATGTAATTTTAATAGCTGTGTGTATTATTTATTGAATTCATAATTCACCTCATAGTGTATGTGCTTGGTGGTGTAATGTGTGCTAGATTATTGTATTCATGACTGAATTAATGGTTCACCACTAAATTTTTCTTTTTCTCTATATTGCAGTGTTTAACTTAGAAGGAACAACATCATAGATGATGCTAGCAGTGTTGGCAATCCAATAGAACTTGAAATATAACAAATGCAAGGTGGTAGAAGTTGGGGATTTACCCTGTTTCAAGGATTTCTGGAGGTAGATACAGGCAGGCAGAGCTCTAAATGGGATGCCTAACATACTCAGTATTAATGATGAGTTGATGATGATGAAAATAACAATTGTGCAACTAACATTTATACAGCACTTAAAGATTTATGTATGTGTATACACACACACACACACATATATATATATCATATATACACACTTCTATGGATATATATACATAATTTTATCCTAACAAAAATTGCAGTTGAGAAAACTGATAGACACTAGTTAAATGAGTTGCCTAGGGCAATACATCTTCCACGTATCTGAGTTAGGATTTGAATAGGGGTATTCCTGACTTCAAGCACTGGAATACCTTCACCATGCGATCTGGCTTCCTAAGGGGAGGTAGTACAACAGAATCTCTTCAGTGGCTAGCATGAATGTCAGTTTCATAGGAGTAGAGGACTGGGGATTATGAGTAGGTAGAGATAAATATACTGTATGGGACCTTAGTGGGTACAGAGAATTTGGCCAAAGTCAAAATACTGTAAAAATTATGTTATTTTGAAGTGCATTGAGAAGCAGTTATTAGCACCTGAGTAGTATTTCCATAACATGTATTTGTGTCAAATTCTATTTTGTGATCAAATGTGATAAGAATAAATCTGAACAAATAATTGGGAATGTTTATAAAATTTAATGTTATAATGAAGTTCGTTAATTATGTTTTTATTCTTTTATCAGTATTCTTAACCTGCTTCTCATTTATCCTTCATAAATACCTCCACATAGATGTACATAATATAGGTATAGTTATGTAGTATGCCTATATAATTTTCATTTGTCACCATTGTTGTGGATAGTTAGGGCTGATACCTGGGCCAAACTCTTGCAAGCTCATTTGGAAGTCAGTATTAAACTAGCAGTCTTCAAATTTGAAGAACTGTAATTTGGAAGAAGGATTAAACTTGTTCTGCTTGATCCCACAGAGCAGAAAAAATTTGCTAACCTTGTTAAGTCATCCAAGAGCATCAGTGGAGCCACTGGGATCCTTCTCAATGAAAAACATGAAGCCAAGGCTGGATCTGGGACTATTGTGAAGGGAATTTTTAGTCAGAGTCTTATTTGGACTAGATGGATTTTGGGGCTCATTCCTGCCTTGGTTTAATCCTTTTCTTACCCCAAGTCATATAATCTAGAAATGGTTATGTGAAAGCCTTTGTACTATAAGCATTTTAGAAATAATTATGGTTACAAGAAATATATGTAACTTAGACAAGAAGAACATGTCTTTTGCTGGATCTCTAATATCCCCAAACTTGTTGATGTCCCTCTAAACACTGGTTATCAGTTCATCAGTTTATCAGTTTAAAGGTTATGTAGTCGTTGCCACTATCACCGCTAAAAAATTGAAATCCACAAAAAAGATACTAATTTTGTCAATGACTTCACATTTTCCACAAATTCATTTTCCAGTGATACTGAAACAATGGGAAAATATTCATTTTAATTTATTCTCTTTTATACTATGTCCACTTTTTGGACAGTTAAGAATCCAGTTATGAAACAATAAGAAAGAAGAATTCAGAAGGTGAGAGAAGCAAAGGGTTCTGATAATATGAAAGTTTGAACACTCAGTCTCTGAATGACAGAGTGGGTTCTAATATATTTCTTCTTCAGTGCTCAATAGATATATCTTGAATTGTATTAAATGTATTCCAATATATAACTTGAATTTTAGTTTATGCCTCTACAAACTCTGACAAATATTTCCACTTAAAAATATTGCATTCTTTGTACTTACAGAAAGGAGAACTAGAACCAGTGACTGAAAGTTACTGGGAGGCAGATTTTGTTTGAACATTTGTTGAGACTTTTCAACAATTAAAGTTACTGAAAAATGTTATTAATCACAGTATTAGGTATTGATGTTTGATCACAGGAGATCATCAAGTAAAGACTGAAAACTACAGGTTGAAGATATGACAGGAGATTCAAGCTATGAGTAAAGATTTGGTTGTGTTAAACAGGGAAGGTCTTTCCAATTTTGGTATTTTATGATCCAACTGGAGTTGGTTAGGTGGCACAGTGTGTAAGAGCACTGGATTTGGAATAAGGGAGATCTGAGTTCCAATCCTTCTTCAGATACTTCCTAGTTGTATTACCATGGGGAAGTCAGCTAACCCCTCTCTATCTCAGTCAGCTTATCTGTAAAATAATGATAACAATATTTTATTCACAGATTGAACTAAGTAATATGTAAAACTTTTTGCAAACCTTAAAGTATCATAGAAATGCTAAGTATTCACTAAGTTGCTGATCTACACGATTCTCAAGAAGTTTCTACCTCAGAAAATTGATACAAGAGCCAAGCAACTCATCCTAAAAAGAATTCTGACTTCACTTCCAGGAAGTTCAGATCCAATGATTAGAAGCAAGAAAGTCAGAAATGATAAACAGTTTAATAGATGCTTTTGGTTTTGGTGAAATTTTTTCAAATGAATAAGTGGTTAAAATAGCTCAATGAAAATCCCTCACCCTGTCACCACAAAGGAGTGGATATAATGATTATCTGATCTGTTAAAAGGGGGAAGGAAGCTTTTAAACTCATTGATCTTTTTCACAATAGCTTATGACATTGGCTTTTAAGATGAACCCATCTTATGTGGGGAAGTGTCAGAGAAACATATCTAATATAGCTGCTGAATAGAAAGATGTTCAGGAAATGGACGCTAAGGAAATGGAAGAATTTTTTTAAGTCTTAACAGTTATGTTATTATATTCATGACACATTACAGACCTTAAATTCAGTTTGGAACCTTTGGTAGCTAAAAGTTTATGGAATCCAATACCAAATTTTCCACTTGATGGGTGATCTTGCAAAAGTCATTAAACCTCCTATACCTCCATTTTGACAGCTCTCAAAGGAGTACGCTAATGTATGTCACACTAATGCTTGTCATCCATCTACTTCATAGGCACATTACAAGGGTTAACTAACATGGCTGGGAAGCATTTTGCAAATGCAAAGTAATTAGGAAGAAATGCTAACTAAGCTAAATAAAAAAAAGAAGAAAATCACCTATGGCTTAATTAACTCATTTTTAAATGACTTGTAGACTTAATGAATTCTCCCTCTATCTATTGTAATATGATAAAACCTTGTTAGTATCCTTTTTGACACCTCTCTCTCCCCAATTTACATTAGAAGGAAAAGATGCTTAGTGTTTCCTTTTTTAGGTTGAAAAAGAAATTAATACATTTTCATATGACAGATTTTTTAAAATACTGATTTCATATATATTATTCTCTTTCTGTATGTGACCTTAAGTTCTTTTGTAAGGTATCTTAATGACTACAGGGTAAAATATTCCATTAGTCAAAATATGAGAGGGGGAATTTAGGGAACAAGAGAACAATTCCTTCGACTTTTTCAAGGAATATCTCAGCTATCTCAGCCTACAGTAGGGTACTCACTCATCTTTAGGGAAGAGAATAATTTGATTCCTCTTAATTCAATATTCAGCCATACATATTTTTCTTGTGACTGTCAGGAACGAAATTAATTAGTTTCATTGGTGATTGGACGTGTTTTGTTTAATTTTTTTTTTAGTATGAACTTCTTCCTCCCCACAATGAAATTTAAACTCTTAAAAGTAATTTCCAACATTTTAAGAAACTAAACTGTGTTTCAGGCAATAGTATGAGATTTAAATGAATCTCATTGATTCATTGGCATTTGGAGGGATACATCTCCAGGTGGTAAGTGAAGAGCAGTTTTGACCACTCTATCCTGATATGTAGAGCCAAAAATATATATGAGAAATAGAGAGATCAGATAAGTAAGACCAAAGTACTTATTTGATTGATCCAGATAATTGCCATAATAGTCAACTTCACTATGTGTGTTTCTGTGTAGACTCTGAATACAGTAAACTTTCCAACTAACAGATTTACATCTAGAGAAAAATTCCTCCTAATTAAAGTTGTCCTTGGAAACACATGTTATGAGACCAAGAAACTCTGAAGAGTGAGCATATATTAACAGAGTTTAGGGTTGTATTTAAAGATAAATTTCAAGAAAAGATATATTAGTCATATAAGGTCATAGCATAAATATTATTGTCCAGCAGTGTAGCTGGCCACGAATGCTAAGCAGCATTTTTTCCCCTGATATAGAAGGGCATAGCCAAGGTGATGGCAAAAGGGCAGAGATCTGGCTGAGATCTTACCCAAACCCCTCCTCAAAACTTTTGATGATGCCCCCCCAAAATTATGGAGCAGCAGAATCTGCAAAAGAATGGGGTGAAACAATTTTCCAATATAAGAAAATTTAGAAGGTTGACAGGAAATGTCTGCTGCACCAGGGTGAGAGTTAAGTACAGGCCACATAAGGACAGATCTGGCCCCAGCAAACAAGAAGCAGGCCATGGGGGCAACTGAATCAGCTGAAACAGTGGCTCCTTCAGGTGCTCTCAGTTCACAGATGGTAAGTGGGTTAAACAACAGGTCAGAAGAAGATTACAGGTATCCTTTCATTGGCATCTGTGGCAAGACTCTACTGTCATGATTGGATCTAGGCCTCAGTTCTGGGTTTTAGTCCCAGGGAGGAGGGCACTAACACAACAGAACTTGTGGCCACAGGGAAGGGGGGCTTTGTCACAGTTTTAGGGAGGAAAAGAGTGCTTGTGGTCACCCACAAATAAGAACACAGGCCAGGATAGAAGTGAACACACTTCTTCTTAAATCATGCCACCTTAGAAGAACCAAAAACTTACATGACCCCAGAATTATCTCTAAAACTTAGGCACAAAAAACCTGAAGCTTGATATACTACCCCCTCCATATCAGAAGCAGAGGCCCATTTCAGCATAGAGGTAAATGTCAATAAACAGGCTGGAAAAGTGAACAAACAGAAAGGATAAAAAAAGATCCTGACTATGGAAAGTTACTATGGTGACAGGGAAGATGAAAACAAAAACTCAGAAGACAGTAAAGTCAAAACCATTATATCAGCAGTCTCAAAGAAAATATGAATTGATCTGAGGCCATTGAAGACCTCAATTTTTTTAATCAAGTATGAAATATAGAGGAAAAATGGGAAGAGAAATGAGCATGATGCAAGGAAATCATGAAAAAAGAGTCAACATTTTAGTAAAGAAGGGATTAAAAATACCAGAGAAAATAACACCTTAAAAACAGAGAAGGACAAATAGTAAAAGAAGCACAAAAAATCCAATGAAGAGAAAAATGCTTTAAAAATTAAAATTGGCCAAATGGAAAAGGAGGTACAAAAATTCACAAGAGAAAAGAACTCCTTAAGAAGTAGAATTGGTCAAACAGAAACAGAGGTAGAAAATATCATTGAGAGAAATGATTCCTTAAGAATTAGAATATGGGAAGAGGAAGCTAATGACTTTGTGAGACATCAAGAAACAATAAAACAAAATCAAAACCATGGAATAATAGAGAAAAATATGAAATATCTCATTGGAAAAAAAACTTACCTGGAAAATAGATAATTTAAGAATTATGGGACTGTCTGAAAGTCATGATCAGAAAAAAGCCTGGACAGCATCTTTCAAGAAATTATCATGGAAAATTGCCCTAATATTCTAGGACCAGAAGTTAAAAAATAAATTGAAAGGATCCAACCATCACAGCCTGAAAGTGCTCTCCAAATGAAAACTGCCAGGAATATTCTAGCCAAATTCCAGAACTATCAGGTGCAGGAGAAAACACTGTAAGCAGCCAGAAAGAAACAATTGAAATATCAAGGATTAATAGTCAGGATTACACAGAATTTAGCAGCTTCTATATTAAAAGTTCAGAGGACTTGGAATATGATATTCAGGAAGGCAAAGGAGCTTGGATTACAACCAAGAATCAACAATTAAGCAAAACTGAGTATAATTCCTAAGTGGGGAAAATGAAAATTCAATGAAATAGAGGATATTCAAGCATTCCTGATGATAATGCCAGAGTTGAATAGAAAATTTGACCTCCAAATGAAAGACTCAAGAGAAGCATAGAAAAGTAAACAGGAAAAAGAAATCATAAGGGATTCAATAAGGTTATACTATTTACATGTCTACATGGGGAAATGATATTTGTAATACCTAAATATTTTCTCATTATTAGGGCAGTTAGAAGGAGTGTACATAGAGAGAGGATGTGGATATTAATTAAATATGATAAGATAATTATCTAAAATATTTAAATTAAGGTGTGAGAAAGAACTGGGATAAAGGGAAAAGTACTGGGATAAAGAGAATAGAGGTAGGATGAGGTAAATTATCTGATAAAAAGAGGCATTAAAAAGCTTTAATGGTAGGAAGGAAAAGAAAGGAAGCAGGGGTGGGGAGTACATGAACTTTAATCAGAATTGGCTCAAAGAAGAAATTATGTACACAGTTGGGAATAGAAATCTATCTTATCATATAGGAAAGTGGACAGAAAAGGACAAGGGCAGGGGGCTATTAGGTTGGGGAGGTAACAGTCAGAAAAGCAAAAAACTTTTGAAAATTGACAAAGTGAAAGGAGAGAGAGAGAGAGAGAGAGAGAGAGAGAGAGAGAGAGAGAGAGAGAGAGGGAGAGAGAGAGAAATACACAGGGGAAATAGGATGGAGGGAAATACAGAGCAATCATAACTATGAAAAAAAATTTGTAGTAAGTTTCTCTGGTAAAGAATTCATTTTTCAAACATATAGAGAACAGAATCAAATTTATAGAAATAAGGACCATTTCTCATCTAATAAATGACCAAAGGATTTGAACAGTCAATTTTCAGATGGAGTGATCAAAGCTATCTTTATATAGTGATAATAAAAAATGCCTTAAATCCTTATTGATTAGAGTAATGCAAATGAAACAACTCTGAGATGCCAACCTACACCTATAAGACTGGCTAATGATAAAAAGAGAAAATGACAAGTGTTGGCAGGGATGTAGGAAAGCTGACACACTAATGTACTGTTGGTGAAGTTGTCTACCAATTCAATCATTCTGTAGAGCAATTTGGAACCATGCCCAAAGGGCAATAAAACATACATAGCCTTTGACCAAGTAATATCTCTACCTGGTCTGTATCCTGAAATGATGAAAAAAAAAGGAAAAAAATCTATATGTACAAAAAATATTTGGAGCAACTCTTTTTAACTGTGGCAAGGAATTGGAAATTGAGGGGATGTCCATCAATTTGGGAATGCCTGAACAAGTTGTTGCATATGATTTTGGTGGAATACTATTGTGCTATAAGAAATTATAAGCAGAATATCCTCAGAAAAACCTGAAAAGACTTTCATCAACTGATACAGAGTGAAGTGAGGAGAACCAGGAGAACATTGCATACAGTAACAGTAATATAATTTGATGATAAATTTGTTAATGACAACTATTCTTAGCAATAAAATGATCAAAGGTAATTCTAAAGGAATTATGATGAAAAAATGCTATCTATCTTCAGGGAAAGAACTAATAGATCCAGGTATACTTTTTATTTATTTTTCTTAGTTGCTTTTTTGATCTGCATTTTCTTTCACAACATGACTCACATAGAAATATGTTTTGTGTGACTGCACATGTTTAACCTATGTTGAATTTCTTGCCTTTTTAATGGACAGGGAGGAGGGAAGAAGGGAAAGAATTTGGGAGTAACTTCTTTTTAAAAAAAACAAATATCAAATATTGTTTTGACAAGTAACTGGGGAAAAATAAAATATTTAGTTAAAAAATAAACAAATGATATGGAACATAGCATAATGGAAAGAGCAGTGATGTGAAACCAGGAGATATTTATAGGTATTAATATAGACAGAGATAAATAAATACACATACACAGACACAGACACTGCACATATATAAACTTTAAATATAGTATATCTGCATAGTTGATATGTACAGTTTATTTTGTTTTTATAGTTATATGTAATATACTACTATATATGTTATTTTTAACTGCCATTTTGGGCAAACCATTCACCTCTCTAAGCTTCAGTTTGTTCTGCTATAATACTAAGGGGAATGGATCAGATGTCCTCTAATAACTCTTTAAACTCTGAGATTCTTTGAGTCTCTGGTATTAACTTTATATATCTACACCACACATTTCAAGGCCACCTGGAAATAGGTATGGGTAAATTATTGTAGTTAAGGAAATAAGCTACTGCGATCCCTTTAAATATCCTTCTTTTCATAATGCTGAGAGGGACAGATGCTTTCTGAGCTTTGTTTGCGTGTTTGCTTATTTTCCCCATTGGGGGCACCTGTTGCAACAAGACAGAAACACTTTTTTTCCCCTTTGATACATTCCCATGATTTCATTGGTGAAAGGAATTCCCTATGCAGAAATACAAGTCAAACTTATTTATAAATTATACAACTTCCTCCTACTAAGACTAGTATAAAATTTCCATTTCAAATAGACAGTCATGCCTAGGAACATCCACTGACAACCCTGTGAAACACAAGCATGATAAAGAACCCCAAAACATTGTATTGTCCAGATTCTGTCATATTAGCAAGTATGTCCTGTACTAAAGAGGATGTTGAATATGATCTCCTTATTGCCTTGTGCAATTTTATAATAAAACCAAAGGTTTAGTATTTGATGTTGATAGGGGATATTGTTTAATCAAATGACCTACAAAAATGACCATCCTTGCCCTTCAACTCCAGAACTGAAATGCCTTAAAAACTTGAGTATTGAGGATTTGAAAAGCTTTGAACCTTGAATCTCTTAGAGTCAATATGAGACTGTGAAAATTTCCCTGAACTTGTAATCAAGACAAATGGGTTCAAGAATTGGAATCTGACAAGTAGTATAAAACCTTAACCAGTGTGACCCTTAGGTTCAGGATGCCCAACATGTGTCCCAAGGCATTTGAGACTGATGCTCCACAGAGGTAAAGGTAAAATAACAGCATGCTAGATATTTACATGTACCAGACCACAAGTTCTGCTACTTTCTTCTTGGTAATTCTGATAAACTTTGCCTTTGTTGCCTCATTTCTAAAATAAGGATAAAAGTGGCACTTTTACTCACTGCACAAAGCTATAGAAATTATGTAGTAACATATAAAATGTGTCTGTGTGTCTGTGTGTATATATGTATATATAGAGAATTGAGAAAATATGTGATATATCTTGGCATAAAAGAATTCACACTTCAGACCATCAGAGAAAATGTCATGAATGAAAAAGTAATGCCTACAACTGAAAATAGTGTACCCTAACTCTATTTTTTCCTATAAGCTCTATAGTTTTTATTGTGCTATTTTGCATAGTGCATTGATTTTTAGGAATGCATATATTGCTTTATAGCACAAATGATTGTACAAACAATTAGGAAGGGGTGGTGGAACAGACAACACTTAGACCTCACTCTCATCTGAACTAGTCAAAGGAGGGAAGAATACATACACACATAGCTGGGTAGAGAAATATGTTTAATTCAAGAGGAAAACAAGAGGGAAAGGACAGGAGGATGAGGGAGCAATAAAAGAAAGTTTAGGTTAAGAGAGGGATTCATTACAAATGAAACAAATTCTTAAGAAAGAAAGATAAAGGGATAAATTAACAAAAGCAGATTGTACCCAACCTAGATTCCTGCTGCTGAGTACATGCCCTTCTGTCTCACCACCCTCTTCTACTGTACAAATAAAGAAACAAACAAAAAGAAGGAAAAGTATAAAAGAACAAGATAGAGAGAACTTTACAATTAATCATCATAAATATGAATGTGAAACTAAGGAAGCTAAAATTAGAAAGTATGCAGGTAAATGGAGGGAAAATCTTTGCAGCAACTTTTTCAGATAAAAGTCTGCTTGATAAAATAAATGTCTCATTTTATTTTTATGGTAAACTTGGAGAGATTTATTTATATTTTAGTACAATTAGATGATTTCAGACCTGAGCAAATGCCTAGATTCAATCCTAGTTAGAAATGACTCCATATCAACTTGGAAATAAATCTCTAGTGGAGTAACACAGGGGTCCATGTTTGACCCTATTTAACAGTTTTTTTATCATTAACATTTATATATATATATATATATATATAATATATGTACACACACATATATATACACACATATAAATATATACTGTTTACACATACACACATATATATACACAAACGTGTGTGTATATACTACATATATGACATGCTTAGCAAATTTGCAGATGTCACAAAGCTATGAGGAAAGAATGACTGTACATGACAGAGACAGGATCTAAATTCATCTTGAAAGGCCAATAAATGAATATAATAAGAAAAAAAATAATATGAATAAAGTTAGTTTTATACTTGGGATCAAAAAAATCAACTTCACTAGTCCCAGATTTAGGAGAAATGGCTATAAGTATGTTTGTTTTTCTTTAAGATCTGGAGGTTCTCAGGGTGGGGTGAGGTGGTGGAGCCAAGATGGCAGAGTAACAGCACACACTTTCTAGTGCACTGTGCTCAAACCCAGTCAAATACCTGTAAAAAAATGGCTCTAAACAAATTCTGGAGCTGCAGAGTCCACAGAATGACAGAGTGAAGCAAATCTCCAACCCAAGATATCCTGGAAGGTGGCCAGGAAGTGTCTATCATGCCTTGCAGGGGGGCAGGGCACAGTCCAGCATGGGCTTCACTGGCACAGACAGGGCCTCAGCAGGCCTTGGGGAGACTGAATCTCTTGCACCTGTGGCAGTTTCCAGACTTCAGGACCCCAAAACACTGAGGACAAATTGGGAGGTCAGTGGAAAAAGCCTGTGGGACCAATGTGGGAGAGTGGAGTGGTCTGGCCCCAGCCCCAGGGCAGCAGAGGGTTAAGGGAACAGAGGAACCCTCAGCAGCCACAGCAGCAGTAGTGGCAGTTGCAGGCACTATTTCTGGAGCTCTAACCCCACAGAATATGTGGGAATCCAGTGGGTGACAGTATACCCCCCCACCCCTACTGAAAGCAGAGAACTACTCTGACAAAGAGTTCAAAAGTCAGAAAAATGGGTGGGGAAATGAGCAAAAACCAGAAAAAGAATCAGACTATAGAATATTGCTTTGGTGACAAGGAGGACCAAAGCATGCAAAGAGAAGAAAACAAAGTCAAAGCTCCTCCATCCAAAGCTCCCAAGAAAAATATGAATTGGTTTCAGGCCATGGAAGAGCTCAAAAAAGGATTTTGAAAATCAAATAAGAGAAGTAGAGCAAAAATTGGGAAGAGAAATGAGAGTGATGGAAGAAAATCATGAAAAATGAGTCAACTGCTTATTACTAAAGGAGACCCAAAAAAAAGTGCTGAAGAAAATAATACTTTAAAAAATAGACTAACCCAAATGGCAAAAGAGATCCAAAAATCCAATGAGGAAAAGAATGCCCTAAAAAGCAGAATTGATCAGATGGAAAAGGAGATCCAAAAGCTCACTGAAGAAAATAATTCTTTAAAGATTAGAATGGAGAATATGAAAACTAATAACTTTATGAAAAATCAAGAAATTATAAAATGAAATCAAATGTATGAAAAATGGAAGATAATGTGAAATATCTCATGGAAAAAAAAACAACTGACCTGGAAAATAGATCCAGGAGAGATAATTTAAAAATTATGGGACTACATGAAAGCCATGATTATAAAAAGAGCCTAGACACAATTTTTCATGAAATTATCAAAGAAAATTGCCCTGATATTCTACCAGAAGGTAAAATAAATATTGAAAGAATCCACTGATCACTTCTTGAAAGAAATCTGAAAAGAAAAACTCCTAGTTATACTACAGCCAAAGTCCAGAGTTTCCAAGTCAAGGAAAAAAATATTTCAAGCCACCAGAAACAAACAATTCAAGTATTGTAGAAATACAATCAGGATAATACAAGACTCAGCAGCTTCTACATTAAGGGATAAAAGGGCTTGGAATGTGATATTCCAGAAACCAAAGGAGGTAGGATTAAAACCAAGAGTGACCTACCCAGCAAAACTGCATATAATACTTCAGGGGGAAAAAATGATCATTCAGTGGAATAAAAGACTTATTTTCTTGATGAAAATATCAGAGCTGAATAGAAAATTTGACTTTCAAACACAAAAAACAAGCATGAAAAGGTAAACAGGAAAGAAAAATCATAGGGGACTTACTAAAGTTGAACTGTTCACATTCCTACATGGAAAGATAATATTTGTAACTCTTGAGATTTTTCTCAGTGTGTTTATATACGTATAGACGAGTGCACAGGCTAAGTTGAATAGGAAGAGATGTATCTAAAAAAATAAAATTAATGGGTGAGAAGGAAAATATTGGGAGGAGAAAGGGAGAAATGGAATGGGGCAAATTATCTCTCATAAAAGAGACAAGAAAAATCTTGTTCAATGGAGGGGAAAAGGGGGCAAGTGAGAGGGCTAAAAATGAAACTTACTGTCATCACATTTAGTTTAAGGAGGGAACATGCACACTCAATGTGGTATGAAAGTCTATCTTACACTACAGGAAAGTAGGGGAGAAGGGGTAAGTGCAGTGTGTGGTGGGGATGATAGAAGGGAGGACAAACAAAAGGAGGAGATAATTAGAAGTAAACACTTTTGGGGAGAGATAAGGTCAAAAGAGAAATAGAACAAATGGGAGGCAGGATAGGATGAAAGAAAATATAGTTAGTCTTTCACAATATAACTTATGGAAGTCTTTTGCATAACTCCACATGTATAACCTATGTTGAGTGGTTTACCATCTCAGTGGGGATGGGTGGGGAGGGAGGAAGGGAGAGAAGTTGAAACATAAAGTTTTAGGAATAAATGTTGAAAATTGTTTTTGCATACAACTGGAAAATAAGAAATATAGGTGATGGGGTATAGAGATCTATCTTGACCTACAAGAAAATAGAGTAGAATGGGCTAAGGAAAGGGAGCGGTATGATAGAAGGGAGGGCAGATTGGGGAAAGGAGTAATCAGAATGCATGGTTTCTTTGGGTAGGGATAGGGGAGAGATGGGGAGAAAATTTGAACTCAAAATCTTGTGGAAACTAAAAAATAAATAAATACATTTAAAAGTGTTTTTTTTTAAATGATCAGGTTTCAGTCCACATTAGAAGCTCAACATCGATCACCAGTATAATTTTTGTCATTCAGTGGTTTTCAATAATTTCCAACTCCTTGTGACCCCATTTGGAGTTTTCTTGGCAAAGATATTGGAGTGGTTTTTCGTTTCCTTCTCCAGCTCATTTTACAGATGAGAAAACTGAATCAAGCAGGGTTAATCACCCAGGGACACATAGCTAGATCTACAGACCTCCAAAATCACACAACTGATCAAAGGAATTGGAAATAAAAGATATTACATATATACTGGCAACTACCTTAGCCTATATTGTTTTACCTTGTTTTGTTTTTTTTTTTTGTTTTGTTTTGTTTTTGGTATCATACACACTCTATGGTGTCTGGCCTCCCCACTCTTGATTTGATCTCTTTAGTAACTTAGTCTAGCTTATCAGTACTTTTTCTACTCAGCCTTTGATTTGTGCAGACTACACAGCCTTGGTTCCATTGTGTCACTCTGTCACCCATCTCTAAAATGTACTACCCAGGAATCTCTTTAAGAGATGGGTCTCATCTTATTTCATTCTGGCTAATACTATAACTCTCAACTTCCTTAGTGAGAAGAATTTTTGTTTGGCTTCCATCTTGCCAACCCAAACTGTTTCTTTCCGGTATCCCCATGAGAGGAATTTCCATTTGCCATTCATCTTGTCTCAGTGTTCCCTTATCACCTCTCACTTGTACTATTACAACAGCCACTAAATTGGTCAGCCAACATCCTCTCCCTTTCTCCTGTCCAATCTATCTTATAAACAGCTACCACATTAATATTTGTAAAGCTCAGGACTCAGAGGGAGCTCTTGCCTCGAGGATAAAATACAAACTTCTAAATACAATTTGACCTTAGAGTCAATAGGGAGCAACTTGAGTTAATTGAGGCTGGAAGTGACATGTTCATATCTGAACTTACTAAGATCACTTTGGCAAGTTGCTATGATGAGAAGCTTGAGGCAGAGAGGCCAAGCAGGAGGTTATTATAGTAATTTAAGTGAGAGATGATTGGGCCATGAACTGAGATGATAAATGTCTGAGAAAAGACAGGAGATAGATGCAAGAAATGTTATGGAGATAGCAAGAGCATGATTTGGCAAATGATTAGATATGAGAGGTGAATAAAAGTGGAGGGTCAAGGATATTGGCAAGGTTGAGAACATAGGTTGACTAGAAGGATGTTAGTATGTTCAACAGAAATACAGAAGTTTATAAGAGGAGTGTGTTTTAGGAAAAAGCTAATGAGCTCTCTTTCAGACATGTTGAGTTAAGATGTTTATGGGATATTCAGTTGAAATATCCAATAGGCAGTTAGTAATGTAAGAGTAGAGTTCAAGAGAAAGATTAGGCTGCATGGATCAGTCTCAGAGCCATGTGTATAGAACTTATAATTAAAGCTGAGAAAGATGATGAAGTAATGAAATAAGACCATGAGAAATAAGAAAAGAGGGCTCAAGACAGAGGCTTGTGATACTCTTAGTTAGTGAGTATGATATGGATGATGAGCCAGAAAAGGTGACTTAGAAGTTTCAGACAAATAGAAAAATCAAAAGAAAACAGTTATCAGGACAAGCTAGAAAGGAGATAAAATGTATTTATGAGTAAAGAGTGCTCAGCAGGATCAAATGCTTCAGAGGTGAAGAAGGATTAAAACTGATGCATCAAGTAAGAGGTCTTTGGTGATTTTGAATGAATGTGACTCAAAGAAGAGGAGGCGGCTGAAAAACTAGACTAGAAGGTTTGTGGTACACTATGGAAATAGGGAAGTTCAGGGTTGGGGGGAGAAGATCACTCACTCTCACTTTCCATAGCACTGAATCACAGAGTTCTCCTTGGTAATGATCAGAGGACAGGTTAGTAAGAAACTGGAGTGGAAGGGGGTGTAATGGAAATTTGCCTTTACAGCTGCCATGAGCTCCTGAGTTTAATTAAATTATAACCTTCCTGTCCTAAGGTGGGGTTGGGATGATGTGTATTATCCTTCAAATCCGGGGAAGGCTAGATGTGGGAGGGAGTGAAGTAGGAGAGTACAGAAGGGAATAATGTAGTCATGCTGAAGACAAGTGTACAATTGGCTATAGTAAGGAAAGCAGGATGTGACTCACATTCCCACCCCCAGAATGATTGATTATTCAACATTTTGGGTCAAGCCATGTCCACAGAACCCCAGAAATACCCAGCCCTAACTTTGGAGACCATTTCTCTGAGACATAATGGGAAGGGAAGTGGAATAATGTTTGAGTCCTTCTGTCTTGAAGGGTCACAATCTACACCTCACAGCCTCCTGCTGTGAGTCAAAGAACCCTGATAACAGCACACAAAAATTAATGCACAATTTGCTTTTGAAACTGATTTTCCCTGTGAGAAATGCACTCTGTCAGTTTCTACCATTTCTTTATCTTTTCTAAGAAAAATGTTGTCCTGGAATTGGGGTTGACATAAGGAAGAAAGAAGACAGGTATCATGCATCATATATCCAGTAAACAGGTTGCTATAGCTTCTTGCAACATGCTTGAATGTGTTGGATATGAAAAGATTGACCAGTGGGTCAGAAACTGAAAATTGTTTTGTGGAATAGTGTGAGTGAACAACTTAAGGTTATAATGATAAAGTGCTAAGAATATTTTTTTTTGTTTATTTCAACCTTTAGAAAGTGAGATCACTGAAGAAGCAAAAGTACAAAGAACTGTTAAAATAGAACTTAGCCTTTGCATTGGAACAGAGGAAACCTAAGATTTTGCAATTGACATGGACTTAAGGTTTCCTGCACTTAAAGAAAAGCTTAAAAGTTTTGCTAATTTTCTTTGGTGAATGGACAGACTAGAAGATAAAACTATATTTTACAATACCTTTGCAAGAGGTGTGTGTGTGTGTGTAACCAGGAGAACTGAAATATTATTAGTGTATCATAATGGCAAGCAATTAAAAAAATTTTAGTGGGTGATACAAATTAAAAAAATTAAAACCTTAACAGGAAATGAAATAGCTCAAAGATTCAGTGATGAATTCAATAATGAAACACAAGGAATCTTAACTATAGAGAATATGGAAAAGTACTTCAAGGATTTTGTTATATAAATCTCATTTCACGAATCTAATATTAGCTAGATTTATTAGCATTTCTTTTAATTGTTTTTCCTGTTGGGTCAAAGAAAGAAACTAAAGAAATGCTAGTGATAGTAGTCCTACCCAGGAGAATGTTACCCCAACTCAGGGACAGCCACAGATAAAAAAAAAGTCACAAAACAACCATTCACCCAGTCAACAAGCATTTATTAAATGCCTACTATATTCTCAATTGTGCATATAGAGAGGGGTTAGCCTTGACAAGGATAAAGTCCATCACTCTACATCTGTGGAGGAAAATTCTCTAATTGTTAACATAGGCAGTAAAAGAGCAGTTAGAAAACTAGTTATAGGATCATAGCTCCAGAGATGGGAATGAACTCAGAGGTCACCTGTTCCAACTCCTTCACTCTACAAATGAAAATACAAAAGCCCAAAGAGGTTAAATTATTTCCCTAAGGCCAACCAGATAGTAAGAATCAGGTAGAAATTGAATCCAGGTCTTCAACTCCAACACCACTGTTCTTTACATGGTTCTACACCTCTGTGAGGAAGACTTTGTCTCACCAGTGTATAGGATGTCTTCCTATATATCTTCCACATGTTATTTGAATAATTAATGCTTATTGGATTGGACTGGTGGTAGTTTGACTAAATGTCCTCTAATATATTCTAGTTATAATTATCAGCACCATCATCATTTATGTAGAACTTTAAGGTTTGGAAAGCACTTTACATATCTTTTATTATCTCCATTTATATATGAGGAAACTAAGGGTAAAAGACATTGAGTGGTTTGCCCAAGGTCACACAGTTAATTAGAAACTAGGGTAGGATTTGAACTCATGTTTTCTTCCTGAGTCCAGGTTTAAAACTCCCTAACTGCTTATGGAATTTTATGCTTGTATTTGATGCCATGAAAACAGCAGTTTTCACCATCTTGCTCCATTTTCTACAGGCTATATAGGGATTTACAGAGATATATTGAAATTATCTTGGATTTGGAGCAATGATCTCTACGGTTCCATGACATCACATCAGTGCATATCTTTTAAGGATGGGAAAAAAGTATTAATGAACTGAGAAATACAGAAATTGGGAAGTCAAAAGAACACAGGAAGAATTGTTTTAACTTATGAAGGATAAAGTAACAAGAGAAATAATATACAAAATGAAGAAAATATCACATAAAAAAGCAGGCAACATGCAATGACTCAACTGGATCCCAGAGAATACACTCCCTTCTGTCAGTTTTGCTTGACATTTTTTCTCTTTATTATTAAAGAAAGTATGTGGTAGACATTGGAAAGTGACTAGTATAAAAAAGTCATTAATGTAACATTAAAAAAATAAATTAGGGGAAAAAAGAGTTGAAGTTAATAGCTATGCCTTGTTTGGTAGCTGATCATGTACTAGCCTTTGAATTAACCTAGGCAGAGAGCACAGAGTTGTTTGAGACAGAGTCTGGGAGGGTTCACAGAAAAAATACTTGAGAATATGCATTACTTAGCATGCAGAAAAGCAATTCCAAAAATTTGTTGTTGTGTCATTTCAGTTGTGTCCAACTCTGACCCCATTTGGGGTTTCCTTAGCTAAGATACTAGCATGGTTTGCTATTTCCTCCTCCAGATCCGTTTACAGATGAGAAACTGAAGCAAACATGGCTAAGTGAATTACCCAGGGACACATAGCTAGTGTCCAAGGCTGGATTTGAAATCAAATCCTGCTGACTCCAGAGTGAGGGCTCTCTCCTAGCTGCCCACTTGGAAAAATAGTTTTTCCTCAGAAAAAAACATCTCATTTAGACTTTGAAACATGCCACATAAATATTTTTGCATTAATATTTCAAGCAAACTCTGATACACAGATATTTCAAAACCTTTGAAATGAAATAAAATTGATTATATTCTTATCATCCAAGGGGAAGATTGAGTATGTGGGTCAGGAGCTAGTCTTATGTTCTAGGTGTGATGGAAGAAAGCATCAATGACATAATCAAAAGACTGAATTCCCAAACTACAGTGGCAGTATCTGGGTAGGTAGGATGTAAACTCTGATCTAGAGTGTTTCCTTCACTTCACTTGCTTCTTCCTTACCTAAAACATTGCTCAATTCTGGAGGTATTAAAAGCTGTGACAACTATTTTCTTATTCCATGAAGGAAGTCATTGGCTGTTAGGAGATAAAAAGAAAGAGAAGACATGCCCTTTCTCCTGCATTTTATTCCCTCTACCACTTGATATGAGTTAATCTTCAAAATGTTGTAATTCATTTGTTGTTGTGTGGGTCCTTTGTTTTTCAAGAGGATTATGACATCAAGGAAATGATGACATGACTTGCAGTTGACTGAATTGAGTGAGGGAGGACTATGGAAGGTCATCAGCCTCACTTTCTCCTCCAGAGCCATCTGGGTCCAGGGGCCAGATATTTATCAGGATGACTGGAGATGGCCCAGCATGCAATGGGAGACCCTGGCTCTTTTAGGCTAAGGCCTTTTCAGGTACTCACTTAGATGAATTTAATGAATAGGCCTCTTTAAGAAGTAAGTGAAGGAATGATCCTTTTAATTAAAAAAAGGAAAAGAAATAAAATCTAGCTGGGAGGGGAAGACCTTCAGGGTTGTTGGTCAAAAGAGAAACAGTTACCACTGACATTCACTCCAAGTAACACATGTAACATTGTAAGCAAAGACTATTTTAAAAACCAATTCAGTATCTATGTTCTATGCAGCAGAACTGCTAGAAGATTAGCTAGTTTAGGACTAGGCCCTGATCAGCTGTCCCTCCTCCAGCCCATCTCATAGATAAACCAGTGTGAGCCTATAAAGTAACCATTCTTTGGATATGAACAGTTTTCAGAGGAAGAAATTAAAGCTACCTATAGTCATATGAAAATTGCTCTAAATCACGATTGATTAAAGAGATGCAAACTCAAAACAACTCTGAGGTACCAAATCACCTATCAGATTGGCTAACATGACAAAACAGGAAAATGATAAACGTTGGAGAAGAAGTAAGATAGTTGTGTATCAGTAATCACCCCAATACATGCAAGGGGGCTGCTATCACAGGTTCTTAGATCTCCACAAAAGTAAAGGCAACTTTTGAGGGTTAACAATCACTTTAATCAAGCTCATGTATTATTCCTTTAATGAAGCACATATATCATTTGCCTAGTTCAGAGGAATCAACACCCTGAACTTCAAAGAAAATACAGAGAAATTAAAAGCCAACAGACATGGCTTCCTCTGCCTGAATTTAACAGACACTTTGATCCCAATTCCCTGACTATAGTTACCAGAGAGGGAAGCATGGTATCTGGGTTCTCAAAGCTGGGGTGGGGGGCTCCTTAGTGTCTTCCCAGAGTGCTCACCTGGCTAAACAAACACTTCCACTCAGTAAGCCCCAAAGTAATCAACAGACATGGCTTTCTCTGCCTAACTATAATTCAACAGATAGGTACAGCTGTCTACCCATAGTTAGGAGAGAGGGAAGCACCACTTGTAAGGTTTTTAAAGCTGGGGGGCTCCTTAGTAGCTTCCCAGAGTCATTGTCAGTCACTTATACCTTATTACAAAAACTAAGCCCCAAAGCAAAACTGCACCCTCAGAGTATTTATACACTTTCTAGAGCCAGAGGTCATAACCCTCTGACCCAGTGCCTCAAATACAAAGAACAAAAGGTACTTGGGATACTCCTACAAAACAACTCCCCTAGTCAAGCTTCCCACAATGGGCAACCCCATCAATGGTGGAAAAGATCCTCCTCAGTCACATTCAAATAGAGGTATTATACTTCTTGATTATACTAAAATAAAACAGCAAAATATCCTATTTTCCTTGCCATTACAAGTTGGAAGACTAATTGATTGTTGATGGAACTGTGAACTGATCCAACCATTCTGGAGAGTAATTTGGAACGACTTCCAAAGGGCTATAAAACTGTGCATACCGTTTCACCCGGGAGTGCTACTTTTAGGGCTGTATCCCAGAGATCACAAAAGTGATAAAAGGAACCACATGTACAAAATTTTATAGCAGCTCTTTCTGTGGTGGCCAAGAACTGGAAATCAAAGGAATGCCCTCAATTGGGGAATGGTTGAACAAGTTGTGGTACATAATTGTCATGGAATATTATTGTGCAATAAGAAATGAGGACTAGGCGGACTCCAGAAAAAACCTAGAAAGACTTATATGAACTGATACTGAGTGAAGTAAACAGAATAAGGAGAACATTGTACAAAGAAACAGCCACAGTCTGTGATGACTGATTTAGATAGACTTAACCCTTTACAGCAATGCAATGACCTAAAACATTTCCAAAGTACTCATGACACAAAATGCCATCCATACACATTCAGAGAAAGAACTCTGGAGTTTGAATGCAGAATGAAGCAGACCATTTTCTCTTTTATTATGTTTTGTTTTTGTCATGGTTTCTATCAATTTTATTTCTTCTATATAACATGATTGATGTGCAAATGTGTTTAATTGGGAAAAAAAATCTTTGGAGATGGTGGACAGACAGTTCTGACTAGGAATAAAAAATATTCTGTATACAGTGTTAGAAACAGAAGGTCAACTACCAGACATAGCAGGGATGGGAATCTTTAGGAGTCATTTCAAGTTAATAAGCATTTATTCAGTGCTAACTGTGTGATAGGCACTGTGCTAAGGGCTGGGTAGAGAAATCCAAGCAGAAAGAAAGACAATTCCTATCCTCAAGGATTTTACATCCTAATGGGGCGGGGGGGAGGCAGCATGTAAAAAGGGTTGTAAAAAGGTAGGGAGGAAGAGAAGGGATGAAAGTACAACATGGAGACATTTTGGAGAAATTCTGGGAGGAGAGGCTGGAGAGGGATGAAGATATAGGTGGTCAGAGTATGATCCTTAAACAGGAGGTTCTAGGAGATATCAGCCAATCAGTAGGAGGAACCCCAGAGGTTATTTCCAATGTTTGAAGTCCAGGACTGGAGTGAACTTCTAGGGTGGCAAGATTTCTAGATCACTGTAGAAGGAGTTGAAGAGTCAAGTGTGTAACCAACACTTACAACTTTACAATTTTCAAAGATTTTTTTTATCACACTATTTAATTGGATGTTCATAGCAAACTCTCTGAGACAGATATTATAGATGTTTCCATTTCACAGAGGAGGAAACTGAGGGGCAAAAAGGTTAAATAACTTATCGAACTTCACACAACTAATAAAGACAAATTGCTTCCCATTTTGTTGATTCATGAGATTATACCTAGAGCTAGAAAGGCCCTTAAAAGTAAGTGAGTCCCACTCCTTTATTTTAAAATTATGAAACTGAAGCCTGGAGTGGTTAAGGGATTTACTCTTATTCATGCATCTGAGGCAGGATTTGAACTCAAGTTTTACTGCCTCAATCTCAGTTCAAACCCACATTTCTTTTGGTTTTCAGATTCCTGACTCTTCTCGATTATATTATTTTTCAAAATCACTTCTCCCAGAGCTAGTTCTCTAAATAAAACCCCCATAATGCCAGAGACAAGTCTTTTAAAAAAAATGATAACCAGTTAAACTTCCTTAAAGAATCAAGGACCCAGTTTTGGCAGCACCATGTAAAGTATTCTACCCAGTTTATTGACTGATGAAAATTTCTTTTGAAAAGCTCATGCTCTGTTCAGATTTACAGAATGTCAGAGCAAGAAATGCCTAGATCATATAAATCAACTTCTGTAATTTCATATACGTGGAAACTAAGATTTTGAGTAAGGAAGACCTCTGTTTAAATCCTGCCTTAGGCACTTAAGAGTAACATGGCTCTGAGCAAATCATTAAACTTTTCTGAGCCTCAATATTATTATCTTTAAAATGGGGGAAGTGGAATTTGGTGCATTCTGAGGTCCCTTCCAACACAAGCTCTTTGATCCTATGATTTTACAAAATGGGAAGTGATATGCCTAAGTCTACATATGCACTTAAGAAGTGACAAAGCTATACTTCAAATTGTCACTGACCCCAAGTCTAGGACCCTTCTCTTGTTCTACCATGGAAGCCTGCCAGATTCTGACATTATTATAAATTATTTCAGCAGGATCCATTTTGGCATGAGGATAAGGAACAAGAGAATGTGGTCAAGGAAGCTTCTGACAAATTTCTGAAATGAAATTAGTCTTCCTGTTTTTTACATCTCCTTCATCTCAGGCAATTCTACCTAAAGGCCTATACTTGCAAAAACTCTGAAATGAAAGGGAGCCAAGACTTTTTGAGGATGTTGCTGGGAGACCTAAACTGGGAAATTCAAGGGTGGCGTGATGTACTTTCAGAAACTCAATTAATGGCTCTAACCACTCAGTTGGCACTGCGAAAATCCCCTGGCTCCATAGTGTTTTGGTTGTTGTTTCTGGACAAGGGTCAATTGAATTATTGACCATGTGATTATTTAATGTTCACAGGGTTTTAAGAGTAAATGTGTTAACTGTGGTGTCCTACGCATATTACAACTGTGTCCTGCATACTTGAATTCTTTTTCTTGAGTTTCAATGGAATGCAGTCTTTTATCTTTTAAAAATTCACTCTAATGCAAACCACGCTTTGTTATACTGCTGTGTTATTTAAAGCTAAAGGGGGCTGAGTGATTTTGGCTTTTGTGAAACACATTGTTATGGGGAGAAAGTACAATCCAAGCTTATTTATTAAAAGTGATATCATTATGAAGTTATCGGTATATAAGGAAATCTTCGGAAACATTAAGTCAATTTGACAATAAGTCTATATTAAGTCTAAATACACAATATATGAAGCTAAGAATGAGGAAAATGATAAAGAGTATTTATTAATAACTTATTGCTTAATGAAGATGAATCAGTTAAATGGTGGATACTCCAAGATACAAAGACTGAATCTACCTAGACAATTAGAGAAGTAAAATTTAATAATCTTAAAAGAAAAATCAAGTCTATATATATTTAAAGTAGGAAGGCAGTAGCAAATGGGGAAAATTACCAATCTCATCTCCTATTTTTTTAGAGGCAAGTGTATCATAGAGAAATGAATATGGGATATGGACTCAGGAAGACTTGGCTCAGCTTGCAAATCAGATCTCAGAAGTTTGAGCAAATGCAAATCATTTTAACTCTCAATAAGTCACTCAATCAATTAGCATTTATTAAATGCATATTATATGTTGGCCATTAAGCTAGGCTCTATGGATATGAGTACAAACTGAGAGGCTCAGTTTCCTCATCTTTGAAATGGGAGTGAACAAAAACTGTAGTGTCTGGCTGACAGGAGTATTATAAGGCTCCAACGAGATGATGAAAACAAAACACCACACACATCAGTTACTATTGTTATTGTTACATGAATATTGTTATTTACAGCATTTACAAATAATAAAAATTCTGGCTCAGTTTCTATATTTTAAGATGTCCTAGACTTTGAGATCTTGAGGGGAAAGGAAGATTAGCTAATGTTCTTTCAATGCTTTGTAATCCCTAAAGAACTCTAACAAGGCTGTTATTTTTATGAGAGCATGAATGTAAGTCCATACTTAATAAAGAGTTACACTATTTCAGGCATGGTGGTCATTGTCACAAAGAGGGTCCCTGCCTTGCCCTCACAAACTCAGACCATATATTACATGTTTGGAGGGCACCGAAATTTACTTATTGCTTTTAATGGTTTCTTTTAGTTTTGCTTTTCTGACCTTTCTTCCCCTAACTTCTCAGTAAATGGAAGATATCATCTTCCAACCTTCCAAATTTCATTTTAACAAAAAAATAGAAAGGAAAGGTATAGAAGCAAATGAGTGAAATCTCAGGACTACTCTCTCTACCAGAAGAGCAACAGAGAAAAGTTATATTAGTAACTGCATGTGCTCTTTTTATTTTTTTGTTATTCATGGAATTTATTTATTTATTTATTTATTGGTTAAATTTTTTTATTACACTTTTTACATTCATTTTCACAAAATTTTGGGTTCCAAATTTTCTCCCCATTTGTCCCCTCCCCCACCCCAATACACTGAGCAATCTAATTTCCCCTATCACCAATCTGCCCTCTCTTCTATCATCCCTCCCTTCCCTAGTCCCCATCTTCTCTTTTGCCCTGTAGGGCCAGATAACTTTCTATTCCCCTTTACCTGTATTTCTTATTTCCTAGTAACAAGAACAATAGTCCATAGTTGTTCCTAAAACTTTGAATTTTAACTTCTCCCCATCCCTCCCTGCCCACCCTTTTCCTTTGGGAAGGCAGGCCATTCAATATAGGCCCTATCTGTGTAGTTTTGCAAATGGCTTCCATAACAGTTGTGTTGTGTAAGACTAACTATATTTCCCTCAATCCTATCCTGCCCCCCATTGCTTCTATTCTCTCTTTTGATCCTGTCCCTCCCAAGAGTGTTGATTTCAAATTGCTCCCTCCTCCCATTGCCTTCCCTTTCATCATCCCCCCCACCCTGCTTATCCCCTTCTCCCCTATTTTTCTGTATTGTAAGAAAGGTTTTCATACCAAAATGAGTGTGCATTTTATTCCTTCCTTTAGTCGAATGTGATGAGAGTAAACTTCATGTTTTTCTCTCAGCTCCCTTCTTTTTCCCTCCACTAAAACGTCTCCTACCTGCCTCTTCTATGAGAGATAATTTGCCCCATTCCATTTCTCCCTTTCTCCTCCCAATACATTTCTCTCTCACTGCTTAATTTCATTTTTTAAAGATATGATCCCATCCTATTCAGTTCGCTCCCTGTTCTCTGTCTCTGTGTGTGCATGCACGTGTGTATGTGTATGTGTGTGTGTGTGTATGTGTGTGTGTGTAATCCCACCAACTACCCAGATACTGAAAAGTTTCAAGAGTTACAAATATTGCCTTTCCATGTAGGAATATAAAGAGTTCAATTTTATTTTTTTTTAATTTTTATTTATTTATTTATTTAACTTTTTACATTCATTTTCACAAAATTTTGGGTTCCAAATTTTCTCCTGTTTTATCCCCTACCCCCACCCCAATACCCCAAGCATCTAATTTTCCCTATCTCCAATCTGCCCTCTCTTCTGTCATCCCTCCCTTCTCTTGTCTCCATCTTCTCTTTTCTCCTGTAGGGACAGATGACTTTCTATTCCTCATTAACTGTATGTCTTCTTTCCTAGTAGCAACAGCAATACTAAACAGTTGTTCCTAAAACTTTGAGTTCCAAATTCTCCCCATCCCTCCCTCCCTACCCATTCCCTTTGGGAAGGCAGGCAATTCAATATAGGCCATATCTATGTAATTTTGCAAATGACTTCCCTGATAGTCGTGTTGTATAAGACTAACTGAATTACCCTCCATCCTAGCCTGCCCCTCATTGTTTCTCTTCTGTCTTTTGACCCTGTCCCTCCCCAAGTGTTGACTTCAAATTGCTCCCTCCTCCCTTTGCCCTCCCTTCCATCATCCCCCCTCTTGCTTATCTCCTTCTCCCCCACTTTCCTATACTGTAAGATAGGTTTTCATACCAAAATGAGTGTGCATTTTATTCCTTCCTTTAGTCAAATGTGATGAGGGTAAACTAATTGTTTTTTTTTTTTCTCAGCTCTCCTCTTTTTTCCCTCCACTAAAAAGTCTCCTACTTGCCTCTTAAATGACATATAATTACCCCATTCCATTTCACCCTCTTTCCTCCCACTACATTTTTATCTCATCATTTACCTTAATTTCTTTTCAGCTATGGTCCCATCCTATTCAATTCACTCTGTGCTCTCTGTCTCTGTGTGTGTGCGCATGTGTGTATGTGTGTGTGCATGCATGCGTGTACATGTGTGCGTGTGGTCCCACCAACTACCCAGATACTGAAAAGTTTTAAGAGTTACAAATATTGTCTTTCCATGTAGGAATGTAAACAGTTCACTTATGGTAAGTCCCTTAAGACTCCTCTTTGCTGTTTACTTTTTCATGCTTCTTCTCATTCTTGTGTTTGGAAGTCAAATTTTCTTTTCAGCTCTGGTCTTTTCATCAAGAATGATTGAAAGTCTTCTGTTTCATTTAAAGACCATATTTTCCCCTGAAGTATTATACTCAGTTTAGCTGGGTAGGTGATTCTTGGTTTGAGTCCTAGTTCTTTTGACTTCTGGAATATCCTATTCCACACCGTTCGATCCCTTAATGGAGAAGCTGCTAGATCTTGAGTTATCCTGATTGTATTTCCACAGTACTGGAATTGTTTCTTTCTAGCTGCTTGCAAGATTTTCTCCTTGAGCTGGGAGTTCTGGAATTTGGCCACAATGTTCCTAAGAGTTTCTCTTTTTGGCTCTCTTTCAGGTGGTGATCGATGAATTCTTTCAATACTTATTTTGCCCTCTGGTTCTAGAATGTCAGGGCAGTTTTCCTTGATAATTTCATGGAAGATGATGTCTAGGCTCTTTTTTTGATCATAACTTTCAGGTAGTCCCATAATTTTTAAATTGTCTCTCCTGGATCTATTCTCCAAGTCCGTTGTTTTTCCCATTAGATATTTCCATTTTTTCAATATTTTGGTTTTGTTTTGTGATTTCTTGGTTTCTCAGAAAGTCATTAGCCTCCATCTGTTCCATTCTAATTTTGAGAGAACTATTATCTTCAGTGAGCTTTTGAACCTCTTTTTCCATTTGGCTAATTTTGCTTTTGAAAGCATTCTTCTCCTCATTGGCTTTTTGAACCTCTTTTGCCAATTGAGTGAGCCTATTTTTCAAGGTGTTATTTTCTTCAGTATTTTTTTGGGTCTCCTTTACCAAGGTATTGGCCCATTTTTTCATACTTTCCTTGCATCTCTCTCATTTCTCTTCCCAGTTTTTCCTCCACCTGTCTAACTTGCTTTTCGAAATCCTTTTTGAGCTCTTCCAAGGCCTGAGCCCACCGGACATCCCCCTGAGATGTCTGGGATACCGAGGCCCCGCCCTCCACGTCCTTCCCTGATGGCAAGAATACGTCCTCCTCCTCGTCAGATCCGAAGGTTGGGATCATTTGCATTTGTTGGAAAAAACTCTCTATAGTCTTATTTTTCTTCCCTTGTCTAGGCATTTTCCCAGCCAGTTACTTGACTTCTGAGATTTCTGTCCACCCCCGCCTAGATCTGCCCAGCTAGTGCTTGGGATCTGAGATTCAAATGGGCTTTCCGCGCCGCCCGCCCAGCTACTAATCAATGTTGCTTTAGTTCTGGTGCTGGGGTGGGGGCAGGGCCACCTCCCAGGCTTAGCTCCCTCAGGGGCTTTATGCAGAGACTTTCAGGAACGAAGCGGGTGGGGGGGGCGTCTCCCAGGCTCAGCTCCCTCAGGTTGTTTATGCAGAGACTTTCAGTAATGAAGATCCTGCCTGCTGCTGGGGGAGTCCCAGGCCACCGCGGCCACGCCGGTGCTGCCTCCGCTGCCACCCACGCCTCTGCCTCCAGCACTTCCTGCCCCTGTCTCTGCCGCTGCTGCTTCCTCCCAAGGGGGCCCGAGTCACGGAGACATCCCACTCCCCTCAGCCAGCCAGCCGTCTCTCTCACTGACCTGTAGCTTCTGTGGGCGGAGGGACTTTCCCGGCTGCCAGAGCTTCCGTCCCTGAAGCCTGCTCAGGTCAGCTTCTCTGGGGCCGTGGCCAGGGCAACCCTGGGGTGGGGTCCACTTTCCGGGGCGCGATGGACCCTGGGGACGGCTCTCCAAGGCTCTCTGGCACGGAAATCTCTTCCACTCCGTTTCTGTACCCCTTTCAGTGGTCCAGAAGTTATGGGGGTCTCTTTTTACATTAATTCTATGGGCTGTGGGTTGGAGCTCGTAAATGTGCATCCTTCTACTCTGCCATCTTGGCTCTGTCCCAAGAGTTCAACTTTAGTAAGACATTTATTATACAAGATAGAAGAGCTTGGCTTGCTATGGTGTTCCATGGGGTCTTGAAGAGTCAGATATGAATAAACAATAAAAAAGGGAAATAAAATAAACCCACCTTCAAAGTATTCATTGGTTAATACACACATAGAAAATAACACAACTTAAGTAACATAAGCCTTGTAATTCTTCTCCTTCCTTTCTTCTTTTCTTTCCTTTAATTTATCTGACTTGTCCCACTTTGCCATGCCCTGCCTTGCCTTGCCTTACTTTTTTATTCTTTTCCTACTGCTATGCTTTCTTCCTGTCTTTTTGCTAATCATGGTACAGTGGAAGGAATGCTGTATTTACAGTCAAAGGACATAGCTTAAAGTCTGGCTCTGTCACTTTCTATCTGTATGACCTTAGACAAGTCATTTAATGTCCTTGGGCTTCAGTTTCCTCACCTTTAAATGAGAGGTTGGAGTAGATGTCCTCTGACATCTCTTCAAGTTCCATATCTATGATCTAATGTCCCATATATTCTTTATTTTTTCCTTTACTTTTTTTCCCTTCTTTCCTTCCTTTCTTTTTTCCCTTTTCTTCCAAGGAAAGAGCACTGGGTTTAAATTAAGTGGAAACAGAAACTTTGTGACTTACTGTCTATGTGACCTTAGGTGCATCACTTCAACTTTGTAAGCAAGCCTGACATTGCTCGTCTAGTAAATGAAGAAAATACGAGATATCCTCGGATGTCCTTTCAACTCTAAATCTATGAACCTGCCTGTCTGGCTAGCATACTGCCATGGTACAGTGGAAAGGTCGTTGTATTTGGAGTCAGAGGGAAATTCTGTCTCTGCTACTTGCTTCCTGTGTGATGTTGGGCAGGTCACTTAATCTCTTTGGGCTTCAGTTTCTTCATCTGTAAAATGAAGAGTTAGACTAGACATCTTCCAAGGTTGCTTCAAACTCTAAATCTACAATCACTTAATCCTTCCTTGCTTGCTTCCTATATGCTTGTTGGGTTGAATTGGACTGGATCTATGGCCACAGATGTAAGTTTTCTTCTTTTCTTCACTAATGAATGTTTGATTGAATTTTATTATCTCCATGGTCATCGATCAATTTTAGCCAATAAACAAACTTTTCTTAAATATCTATTACTCTAGTCTTTGTACTAGGTACTGGGGATGTAAAGAGAAAAGTAAAAACAATACACACACACACACACACACACACACACACACTCAATAGAGGGTGCTTTTGAAGGTCAAGACCCTAGAAACTTGGAAGTGGGTTTAAGAAAAGCTTTATGTAGATATATAATGTCACTTAAAGTGAATCTTAAAGGAAAGAGTTCCAAAAGGTAGGAGTAATAAGGGAGCTTATTTCAAGAATAAGAAGCAGCTAATACAAAGCCATGGAGACAGGTGATGGACTCTCTTGTATAAGAAACAACAAGAAGTCCAAGGGATGGGGAATCTGCAGCCTCAAAGCTGCATGTGGTCTTCTAGGTCCTCAAGTGTGGCCCTTTGAATCCAAACTCCACAGAACAAATCCCCTTAATAAAAGGATTTGTTCTGTAGGGTTTGGACTCAGTCAAAAGGCTGCACCCAAGGACCTAGAAGGCCACATATATCCCTGAGGCCACATGTTCCCCATCCCTGGACTAGACCATAGATAATAATAAGAACAACATATTACATAGCATTTTAAGGTATATGGGTAAATATGTACATACATATTATATTATAAAAAGATAGAATAAAGAGGAATGATTTGTAAAATGGCTTGAAAAATAGATTGGGGCCTGGTTGTGAAGTACTATCAATAAGAATAGGGTTTTAATTTGAGCCTAGATTGGACGAACCTACTGGTGTTTATTTTTTTAATTAATTAATTTATTTTTAGTTTTCAACATTCACTTCCATAAGATTTTGAGTTCTAAATTTTGTCCTCATCTCTTCTCTTCCTCCCACCCCAAGGTAGCATGTAATTTGATATAGCCTTTATATGTACATTAATATTTTTGCTTTTGACCACAGACTCCCTCAATTTGCCCTCCCTTCTGGCCCTACTCCCTGTTCTTTCCCCTTTAGCTAACTACTGCCTATAGGGCAAGTTAAATTTCTATGCCTGAGTATGTTATTTCCTCCTTGAGCCAAATCCACAGAATCCTGAGTAAATAGTTTTCTCATCTCCTTTCTTTCTTTCTTTCTCTCTATTATAATATATATTTGTGCCTTTTCTTGTGATGTGATTTGCCCTTTTTTGTTTCCTCCTTTCTTCTTCTCCCATTACTATCCCTTTTCACTACTTATTTAGTTTTTTTTTTTATCATCACATCAAAGTCAACTTATACCACATTACCTGTCTATGTTTATGTCTTCCAAATACTATAATAAAAGATACAGTTATCAAGAGCTGCAAATATTGTTTTCCCATGTAGGGATGCAAACAGTGTGCCTTATTAAGTAACATTTTTTTTTCTTTCCTATATATCTTTTTATGCCTCTTTTGATTATTGTATTTGAAGATACATTTTCCATTGAGTTCCGGTTTTTTCATCAGGGAGGTCTGGAAGTCTCCTATTCAGTAAATGTCCATCCTCTCCCCTGAAAGATTATGCTAATTTGTTCTGGAGAGTTGATCCTTGGTTGTAATCCAAGCTCCTTTGTCATACAGAATATCATATTCTAAACTCTCCAATCTTTTAATTTAGAACTTTCAAGGTCCTGAATAATCCTGACTGTGGTTTCATGATATTTCAATTGTTTCTTTCTGGATGCTTGCAGTATTTTCTCCTTGACCAGATAATACTGGAATTTGGCTACAATATTCCTTGACATTTCCAATTTGGAATCTCTTTAAGGAGAATTGGTGAATTCTTCAAATGACTATTTTACCCTCTGGTTCTATGACATTAGGGAAGTTTTCCTCAATGAATTCTTGAAAGATGCTGTCCAGACTATTTTTCATCATGACTTTCAGAAAGACCAATAATTCTTAAATAATCTCTCTGGCTTCTATTTTCCATATCAGTTGTTTTTCCAGTATGGTATTATTTATTTTCTTCTATTTTTTCATTCTTTTGATTTTGTTTGACTTCTTCATATCTCATAGAGTTGTTGTTTCAGGTGTGAGTGTATTGACAATGTTTCCCTCTCCTGAATTTGTGTTTTGATTTTCCCTATTACTGTAATAATTCTCTGTGGTCATTGCTTCTCTTTGTTGCTTTTTACTCATGGTGTTTCAAAGTCATTTAAGTCATGGTCATGTACAGGGGCAGAGCCAAGATGGTGGAGTAAAAAGACAGACCTAGAGAAGCTCCCTCTCATAGCCCATAAAATACCTGTAAAAATGACTCTAAACAAATCCTAGAACAGAAGAAGGCACAAGACAACAGAGTTAAAGAGATTTCCAATCCAAGGCAGCCTAGAAGGCTGACAGGAAATGTCTATCACACTTGGTGCAGAGCAGAGTACAGATCAGTGTGAGCCGGGTGGCAGGGACAGGATCAGAAAAATTGTGGCATGGAATCCTGGGCAGCAGCTTTGGTTTCCAGATTACTTAACCCACAAATGCCAAGGACAGCTTCAAAGGTCAGTGAGAAAGCTCTTTCACTTGTGTGAGAAGAGAACAAGGTCTAACCACGGTGGCCCCAGGGCAGTAGTTGCTGCAGCACAGCATCCATTTTAGGCAGCCTAAGTCTAAAGCCCCTGGGGGAATCATGTGGCTGATCTGGGCCTTAGCCCTGAATGGCATTCCTCAGGTGAAGAGAAGCACTGGTGGAGCTGGTGGAGGGAAACCAACTGGCAGATTGTGGGCAGAACAGAGTGCTTGTGGATGCTCACAGACAAGAGTGTAGGTCAGGACAGGAGTAAACTCTTCTTCCTTGATTGTGCCACCATGGAGGAATTGAGAGCTTACAGGTCCCTAGAGTATACCCTCCTCTTGACAAAGGACTCATAAGTCAAGTAACTGGCTGGGAAAATGCCCCAAAAGGGGAAAAAATAAGAGTATGGAAGGCTACTTTCTTGGTGAACAGGCATTTTCTTCCATCCTTTTGGATAAGGAAGAACAATGCATACCATCAGAGGAAGACATAAAAGTCAAGGTTTCTGCATCCAAAACCTCCAATATAAATATGCAATGGCCATGGAAGAGGTCAAAAAGCATGTTGAAAGTCAAGTAAGAGAGGTGGAGGAAAAATTGGGAAGGGAAATGAGAGGAATGCAAGAAAATAATGAAAAGCAAGTTGACAGCTTGCTAATGGAGACCTAAAAAATACTAAAGAAAATAATACCTTTAAACATAGGCTAACTCAATTGGCAAAAGAGGTCCAAAAAGTCAATAAGAAGAAGAATGTTTTAAAAAGCAGAATTAGAGGGGTGGAGCCAAGATGGCAGAGTAGAAAGACACACATATGCTAGCTCTTCCCCAAGAAACCATAAAATACCTGTAAAGAAAGATTCTCAACAAATTCTAGAGCAGCAGAAGTGGAGAACAACAGAGTGGAGGAGATTTCCAACTCAGGGTGACCTGCATGAGAAGCAGAGCAGAGCCTAGCCCAGCCTTGGCCCCAGGGCTTGGCCCTGGGGGGAGGATTTGAACAGGCCTTGGGGGGCGGAATCTCCAAGCACAATAGCAGTGGTTCACAGATCCCTCAATCCACAGACACCAGTTACAGGGTTTTTTCAGTTGACTGAGAAGGTAACAGTGCCTTCCCATAGCTCTGGCCTCAGGCTGCAGTTCGCAGAAGTCCCATCAGGCAGGCAGCAACAGTTCCCACAGGAGCCCCTACAACAGCCCCAATCCATTGTTACCCTGGGGCACTGAGCAGCTGATTCTTACCTCAGCCCTGTGTACAGCTCTACAGCAGCTGATCTTTATCTCACACTGAATGACAGCCTTGCCCATCCACCTTATCTGAATCTCAATGCCCAGCACTAGCATGGCAGAACTGGAGGTGATATGGTTGTGATGAGGAAACTGCTAAGATTCTGGGCACAAAAATCTCTGCCTACTCCCACACCAGTGTACACACTTGATTGTGCCGCCTTGGAGGAAATGAGATCTTACAGATCCCCAGAGTATGCCCTACACTTGAAAAGACCCAAAATTCAAGTAACTTGTTGGGAAAATGCACAAAAAAGGAAAAAAAAATAAGACTATAGAAGGATACTTTCTTGGTGAACAGATATCTTCTCCCATCCTTTCAGATGAGGAAGAACAATGCTTACCATCAGGGAAAAACACAAAAGTCAAGGTTTCTGTATCTCAAACCTCCAAAGTAAATATTCAGTGGTCTTAGGTCATGGAAGAGCTAAAAAAGGATTTTGAAAATCAAGTGAGAGGGGTAGAAGAAAAATTGGGAAGAGAAATGAGAGAGATGCAAGAAAATCATGAAAAACAGGTCAACATCTTGCCAAAGGAGACCAAAAAACTGCTGAAGAAAATAATACCTTGAAAAATAGGCTAGGGGGAGTAGCCAAGATGGCAGAATAGAAAGACATACATATTTTAGTTCCTAACAAACATCCCATAAAATAATTGTAAAAAAAATAACTCCCAACAAATTCTAAAGCAGGGGAAGCCACACAATAACAGAGTGGAGGAGATTTCTGTTCCAGAGAGAACTGAAAAACTGACACCAAAGGTCTGTTGTGCACTGGACCTGGAGCAGAGCCCATCCCTTCCTTGGACATGCAGCACCAAGAGGAGCAGATTCTGAGCAAGATTCAGGGATGGAATCTCCACCCACAGGTGCAAAGGTCATTGAGAGAGCCTGTTTGGTGGGCCAAGAGGGGAGTGGGGTGTCTCCATAACTCAGATCCCCTTGGGAGGCAGCAGCAGGGCAGCAGCAGACAGGAGCTCCCAAAGCAGGTCTCCACATAAACCCCCTGGGGTAACTGAGCCCCCTCTGGGTCAGCCTTGCCCCAACCTGAGCAGCTGAACTTAATTTCATACTGAATAACAGCCCTGCCCCTGATGAAAGCCCTGAGGCTGGGAAGCAGCATTTGAATCTCAGACCCCAAGCACCAGCTGGGTGGATCTGGAGGTGAGGCAGGGGTGGAGAGGAATCTCACAAGTCAAGTAACTGGCTGGGAAAATGCTCAGAAAAGGGAAAGAAAATAAGATCATAGAAGGTTACTTTCTTGGTGAACAGATATCTCCTTCCTTCCTTTCTGAGGAGGAAGAACAATGCTTACCATCAGGGAAAGACAGAGAAGTCAAAGCTTCTGTATCCCAAACATTCAAAATAAATATTCAATGGGCTCAGGCCATGGAAGAGCTCAAAAAGGATTTTGAAAATCAAGTTAGACAGGTGGAGGAAAAACTGGGAAGAAAAATGAGAGAGATGCAAGAAAAGCATGAAAAACGGGTCAATACCTTGCTAAAGGAGACCCCAAAAAATGCTGAAGAAAATTACACTTTGAAAAATAGGCTCACTCAATTGGCAAAAGAGGTTCAAAAAGCCAACGAGGAGAAGAATGCTTTCAAAAGCAGAATTAGCCAAATGGAAAAAGAGGTTCAAAAGCTCACCGAAGAAAATAGTTCTCTCAAGATTAGAATGGAACAGATGGAGGGTAATGACTTTATGAGAAACCAAGAAATCACCAAACAAAACCAAAAGAATGAAAACAAGGAAGATAATGTGAAATATCTCATTGGAAAAACAACTGACCTGGAAAATAGATCCAAGAAAAACAATTTAAAAATTATGGGACTACCTGAAAGCCATGATCAAAAAAAGAGACTAGATGTCATCTTTCATGAAATTATCAAGGAAAACTGCCCTGAGATTCTAGAACCAGAGGGCAAAATAAGTATTCAAGGAATCCATCAATCACCACCTAAAAGAGATCCAAAAAGAGAAACTCCTAGGAACATTGTGGCCAAATTCCAGAATTCCCAGGTCAAGGAGAAAATATTTGCAAGCAGCTAGAAAGAAACAATTCCAGTATTGTGGAAATACAATCAGGATAATGCAAGATCTAGCAGCTTCTACATTAAGCGATCTAAGGGTGTGGAATATGGTATTCCACAAGTCAAAGGAACTAGGACTAAAGCCAAGAATCACCTACCCAGCCAAACTGAGTACAATACTTCAGGAGAAAAAATGGTCTTTCAATGAAATAGAGGAATTTCAAGCATTCTTGAGGAGAAGACCAGAGCTGAAAAGAAAATGTGACTTTCAAATACAAGAATCAAAAGAAGCATGAAAAGGTAAAGAGTAAAGAGAAGTCATAAGGGACTTACTAAAGTTGAACAGTTTATATTCCCACATGGAAAGACAATATTTGTGACTCTTGAAACTTTTCAGTATCTGGGTAGTTGGTGGGACTACACACACACACACACACACACACACACACACACACACACACACACACACATACACACACACACAAACACACGTGCATGCACACACAGAGACAGAGAGCACAGAGTGAATTGAATTGAATAGGATGGGTTCATATCTTTAAAAAAATGAGGTTAAGCAGTGAGAGAGAAATGTATTGGGAGGAGAGAGGGAGAAATGGAATGGGGCAAATTATCTATCATAGAAGAGGCAGGAAGGAGACTTTTTAGCAGAGGAAAAAAGAGAGGAGCTTAAAGACACATGAAGTTTACTCTCATCACATTTGACTAAAGGAAGGAGTAAAATACACACTCATTTTGGTAAGAAAATCTATCTTACAATACAGGAAAGTGGGGCAGAAGGGGATAAGTAGGGTGGGGGGTATGATGAAAGGGAGGGAAATGGGAGGAGGGAGCAATTTGAAATCAGCACTCTTGGGGAGGGACAGGATCAAAAGAGAGAATAAAAGTAATGGGGGGCAGGATAGGATGGAGAGAAATATAGTTCATCTTACACAACATGACTATTATGGAAGTCATTTGCAAAACTACACAGATATGGCCTATATTGAATTGCCTGCCTTCCCAAAGAAAAAGGGTGGGGAGGGAGGGATGGGGAGAAGTTGGAATTCAAAGTTTTAGGAACAACTGTTGACTATTGTTCTTGCTACTAGGAAATAAGAAATACAGGTAATGGGGAATAGAAAGTTATCTGGCCCTACAGGACATAAGAGAAGATGGGGACAAGGGAAGAGAGGGATGATAGAAGAGAGGGCAGATTGGTGACAGGGAAAATTAGAATCCTCAGTGTTTTGGGGGGAGGGGACAAATGGGGAGAAAATTTGGGACCCAAAATTTTGTGAAAATGAATGTAAAAAGTTAAATAAATAATTTATTAAAAAATTTAAAAAAAATAAAAACAGGTTAACTCAATTGGCAAAAGAAGTTCAAAAAGCCAATGAAGGAAGAATGCTTTAAAAAGCAGAATTAGACAAATGGAAAAGGAGGTTCAAGAGCTCACTGAAGAAAATGGTTCTTTCAAAATTAGAATGGAACAGATGGAGGGTAATGACTTTATGAGAAACCAAGAAATCACCAAACAAAATAAAAAGAATGACAAAATGGAAGATAATGTGAAATATCTCATTGGAGAAACAACTGACCTGGAAAATAGATCCAAGAGAGACAATCTAAAAATTATGGGACTACCTGAAAGCCATGATCACAAAACAGCCTAGACATCATCTTTCATGACATTATCAAGGAAAATTGCCCTGATATTCTAGAACCAGGAGGCAAAATACATACATACATATATATATATATATATATATATATATATATATATATATATATATATAAAGAATCCACTGATCACCTCCTGAAAGAGATCCATAAAAAGAAACTCCTAGGAGCATTGTGGCCAAATTCCAGAGTTCCCAGGTGAAGGAGAAAATATTGCAAGCAGCTAGAAAGAAGCAGTTCAAGTATTATGGAAATACAATCAGGATAATACAAGATCTAGAAGCTTCTACATTAAGGGTTTGAAGGGTGTGGAATATGATATTCCAGAAGTCAAAGGAAGTAGGACTCAAACCAAGAATCACCTATCCAGCAAAACTGAGTAGAGTACTTCAAAGGAAAAAAATGTTCTTTCAGCGAAATAGAGGACCTTCAAGCATTCTTGATGAAAAGACCAGAGCTGAAAGGAAAATTTGACTTTCAAACACAAGAATCAAGAGAAGTATGCATACGTAAACAAGAAGGAGAAATCATAAAGACAATATTTGTAACTCTTGAAACTTTTTTCAGTATATGGGTAGTTGGTGGGATTACACACACACAAACATACACATGCACATAGAGAGAGAGAGACAGACAGACAGAGAAAGAGAGAGAGAGACAGAGAGCACAGGGTGAGTTGAATAGGATGGTATAATATCTTAAAAAATGAAATTAGGGGGTGAGAGAAATATATTGGAGGAAGAAAGGGAGAAATGGAATGGGGCAAATTATATCTCATAAAAGAGGCAAGTAAAAGACTTTTCAGTGGAGGGAAAAAGGGGGGAGGTGAGAAGAAAACATGAAGCTGACTCTCATCACATTCGACTAGAGGAAGGAATAAAATGCACACTCATTTTGGTATGAAAACCTTTCTTACAATACAGAAAAGTGGGGGAGAAGGGGATAAGCAGTGTGGGGTAGATGACAGAAGGGAGGCCAATGGAAGGAGGGAGCAATTAGAAGTCAAAACTCTTGGCGAGGGACAGGGTCAAAAGATATAACAGAAGAAATAGGGGGCACGATAGGATGGAGTCTTATAAAACCTGACTATTGAAACCATTTGCAAAACTACACAGGTATGGCCTATATTGAATTGCTTGCCTTCTCAACGGGGATGAGTGGGGAGGGAGGGTGGAAGAGAAGTTGGAACTCAAAGTTTTAGGAACAACTGTTGAGTATTGTTCTTGCAGACAGCTAGAAAATAAGTAATACGGGGGGGGGCAGAGCCAAGATGGCGGAGTGAGAGCAACAACTCACCTAAGCTCTCGGACAAACTCCTCCAGGTACCTCTGAAAGGAGAATCTGACCAAATTTTGGAGGTGCGGAATCGAGTGGGAGACAGATGGTGACAAATTTGGAGCTCAGGTTGGACTAGAAGGTCCATGGGAAAGATCTGTTCCGCGGGGGTGAGCCCACAGCACACAGCGTGGCCAGCACAGCAGAGCAGAAAGGACCGGAGAAACCTGAGTGGCGGGCGGAGCCAGAGGAGCGGCACCCAGGGTGGGAGACAAGCCGAACAGAGTCAGTGAGAGCCATGGAGGGCCAGATATCAGCTCAGCAGCTGCTGAGACCTTCAGCCCGAAGATCAGACATTGATGTCACCTACTTGAACTTCTGGGAGCCAGGATAGTGGAATGATCGGTAAATGCTCTCTCGTCCCACCTCAATGACCTTGGAAGAACCATAAAATATTTTCCCAGAAAAATCCCAGATCAGTAGAAATAGAAGAAGGAGACCAATAGTCTCATAATACCTGAGAGGAGGAAAATAGCTAAGGGGGATTCCTCATATGGTGGCAGAGGCAAACCAGAAGGACAGAGGACCCAGGGCAGAGAAAACTCGCACTAGGACCCAGGCAAGCCTCAGCGCCAGGAGAGGAGCCCCAGGAGGGGTGGGAACATGCATTAGCATCTAGGTGTGCCTCAGCTGTCCAGGGGAATCAGAAAGACAATAGGGCAGCTGGGATTACCAGCTCCTGAGCTTGCCTTTGCCTCAGTTCAGCTGAGGAGATCTCCTGTGACCAGACCACTTCTTCCCCACACTTAACAAGCTAAACCCAGGGCTGATCAGGGAAACACCAAACAAAAACCTGCTTTTAGCTTTTTCACACATCAGCTCAGCAAAAAGTTCTCTAGCTTCTGACTGAAAGAACCAGAAGCCACAACACTCAAATTAAAATCATGAACAGGAAAAAGCAGAGGGCCGAAAGAAACATAGAATCTTTCTATGGGGATAAGGACCAAAACACAAACCCCAAAGAGGTGACAGTTGAGACTGTACTTCCATCAGAAACTTCGGAAGGGACTATGAACTGCTCACAAACACAAGCAGCTCTCCTGGAACAACTGAAGAAGGAAATAGAAGATAAACTGGCCAATGATTTTAAAATTATTAAGAAAGAATTCACTGATGAGAACATCTCCTTGAAAAGGAAAATTGAACAAATGGAAAAAGAAGTTCTAAAATTAACTGGAGAAAATAACTTCCTAAAAGGGCAAATGGAAAAGGAAGTACAAAAATTAACTGGTGAAAATAGCTTCTTAAAAGGAAAAATTGGGCAGATGGAAAAGGAGATGCAAAAGTTAGTGGAAGAAAACAATTTGGTAAAGATTAGAATTGGGCAAGTAGAAACTAACGATTCAATGAGACTGCAAGAATCAGTCAAACAAAATCTAAAGAATGAAAAGATAGAAGAAAATGTAAAATATCTAATTGGAAAAACAACTGACCTGGAAAATAGATCCAGAAGAGAAAACTTAAGAATTATTGGCCTGCCAGAAACCCAGGATGGAGAAAAGAGCCTGGACAATATCTTCCAGGAAATCATCAAGGAAAACTGCCCAGAAGTACTAGACTCATAGGGCAAAATAGTCATCGAAAGAATCCACCGTTCCCCTTCTGAAAGAGATCCCAAACTCAAAACCGCAAGAAATATAATTGCCAAATTCCAGAGCTATCAAGTGAAGGAGAAAATATTACAAGCAGCCAGAAAGAAACAATTTAAATATGAAGGAGATACAATCAGGATTACACAGGACCTTGCAGCTTCTACATTAAAAGATCGAAAGAACTGGAACCCAATATTCCGTAAGGCAAAGGAGCTGGGACCACAACGAAGGATCAACTACCCAGCAAAGTTCAGCATAACATTTCAGGCAAGGAGAAAGTCATTCAACGAGGTAAGGGATTTCCAGAGTTTCCTGACCAAAACGCCAGAACTTAATAGACAATTCGATCTTCAAATACAGTTCTCAAGAGAATCATAAAAAGGTAAACAGTGGTGGGGGAACAACTTGCTACTCAATTAGGGAAAACTGTTTACCTCCCTATAAGGGAAGATGATACCTGTTAATCTTGAGAACTGTGTGTCTATTAAGAAATATAAAAGGGATATGCATAGGGGGAACAGGTATAAAGTAAATGATATCATGATAAAAAATATGATTTAAGTATGAGAAGGAATTGTAATAGGAGGTGTGAAAAGGAGGAAGCAGAAAATAGCAAATTACATCACAAGAAGAAGTACAAAATCATAGTAGAGGGAAAGAGGGGAGGGAGATGAGCATTGTGTGAGAGGTACTCTCATCGGATTTGTTTAAAGGACAGAACAATACACTTAAGTAGAAAATCCTAACTAGCTCTATAAGCAGTAGGAGGAGAAGGGGGAAGAAAGGGGAGGGAGGCTAAAAGGGAGGGAAGAAGCAGAAGAGTAAAGGGGAGTTAAAGGGAGGGGGGGGTAAAAGAAGGAGGGGAAGGCGGCAAGAGGAGGTTGGTGAAAAGTGAATACTATTGGGGAGGGGAAGGGAGACAGCAGAGCTAAAAGCACAAAATGGGTGGGAAAGAAGATGGAGGGAAATACACAGATTGCAATCATAACTGTGAATGTGAATGGAATGAATTCTCCCATAAAATGGAGACGGATAGCAGAATGGATTAAAAGCCATAATCTAACAATATGCTGCTTAAAAGAAACACATTTGAAACGGGGGGATTACACATAGGGATAAAGGTCAAAGGGATGGAGCAGAATATATTGGTGCTTCAGCTGATGTAAGAAAGGCAGGAATAGCAATCCTGATCTCAGACAAAGCAAAAGCAGAAATAGATCTAATCAAAAGGGATAAGGATGGAAACTATATCCTGCTAAAAGGCACCATAGACAATGAAGCAATATCATTACTAAACATGTATGCTCCAAGTGGTATAGCATCCACATTCTTAGAGGAGAGGTTGGGGGAGTTGAAGGAAGAAATTGACAACAAAACTATACTAGTGGGGGACCTCAACCTCCCTCTTTCTGAACTTGATAAATCTAACCTCAAAATAAACAAGAAAGAGGTTAAGGAGGTAAATAAAACTCTAGATAAGGTAGATATGATAGATCTTTGGAGAAAATTGAATGGGAAATAGGAAAGGAATATACCTTTTTCCTCAGCAGTACATGGAACATTTACAAAAATTGACCATGTACTAGGACATAAAAATCTCACAATCCAGTGCAGAAAGGCAGAGATAATCAGTGCATCCTTCTCAGATCATAATGCAATAAAAATTATATGTAATAAAAGGCCATGGAAAGATAAAGCAAAAATCAATTGGAAACTAAATAATTTAATCCTAAAGAAGGAATGGGTTAAAGAAGAAATCATAGAAACAATCATCAACTTCATTCAAGAGAATGACAATAATGAGAAAACCTACCAAATCTTATGGGATACTGCAAAAGCAGTTCTTAGGGGAAGTTTTATATCTCTGAATGCCTACATAAATAAAATAGAGAAAGAAGAGATCAATGATTTGGGTATGCAGCTGAAAAAGCTAGAAAAAGAACAAATTGAAAATCCCCAAAAAAATACCAAATTAGAAATACTGAAAACCAAAGGAGAGATTAATAAAATTGAAATTAAGAAAACTATTGAATTAATAAATAAAACCAATAGTTGGTTTTATGAAAAAACTAATAAAATCGATAAACTTTTGGTCAATTTGATTAAAAAAAAAGAAATAAGAAAATCATGTTACTAATATTAAAAATGAAAGGGATGAACTTACCTCCAATGAAGAGGAAATTAAAACAATAATTAGAAATTATTTTGCCCTGCTTTATGCCCACAAATTCAATAATCTAAATGAGATGTATGAATATTCTAAGAAATAAAAATTGCCCAGATTAACAGAAGAGGAAATTGAATACTTAAACAACCCCATCTCAGAAAAATAAATTGAAGAAACCATCAATGAACTCCCTAGGAAAAAAATCTCCAGGACCAGATGGATTCACAAGTGAATTCTATCAAACCTTTAAAGAACAGTTAATTGCAATACTATATAGACTATTTTTTGAAAATTGGGAAGAAGGAATCCTCCCAAATTCTTTCTATGATACAAATATGGTTTTGATACCCAAAACCAGGAAGAGACAAAACAGAGAAAGAAAATTATAGACGAATTTCTCTAATGAATATAGATGCAAAAATTTTCAACAAGATTTTAGCAAAACGAATACAGCAATCTTATCAAGGAGAATAATACATTATGATCAGGTAGCTTTCATACCAGGAATGCAGGTGTGGTTCAGTATGAGGAAAACTATCAGCATAATTGATCATATCAATAACAAAATAACAGAAACCATATGATTATCTCAATAGATGCAGAAAAAGCTTTTGACAAATACAACACCCATTCCTACTGAAAACAATGGAGAACATAGGAATGAAGGGAACTTTCCATAAAATAATAAGCAGTATCTACATAAACCTTCAGCAAGAATTATATACAATGGGGATAAGCTAGATGCATTTCCATAAGGTCAGGGGTGAAACAAGGATGCCCATTATCACCACTATTATTCAATATGGTTCTAGAAATTTTAGTGGTAGCAATCAGACAAGATAAAGAAATTGAAGGAATAAAAATAGCCAAAGAAGAAACTAAGTTATCACTCTTTGCAGATGATGTGATGATATACTTAGAGAATCCCAGAGATTCAAGTAAAAAACTACTTGAAATAATAAAGAACTTTGGCAAAGTTGCAGGTTACAAAATAAACCCACACAAATCTTCTGCATTCCTATATATTAGCAACAAAGTCCAACAGCAAGAGATAGAAAGAGAAATCCCATTTAAAGCTAGAGTAGACATGATAAAATACTTAGGAGTTTACCTGCCAATACAAACCCAGGGATTATATGAACACAATTACAAGACACTTTTTGCACAAATAAAGTCAGTTTAAGTAAGTGGGAAAAACATCAGTTGTTCATGGGTAGGCCAAGCTAATATAATAAAAATGGCAATTCTACCTAAATTAATCTACTTATTTAGCGCCATACCAATTAAACTATCAGATAATTATTTTCTAGACCTGGATAAAATAATATCAAAATTCATTTGGAAAAACAAAAGGTCAGAATATCAAAGGGACTAATGAAAAGAAATGCTTGGGAAGGTGGCCTAGTGCTACCAGAACTCAAATTGTATTATAAAGCAGCAATTATCAAAACCACTTGGTATTGGCTAAGAAACAGAGGGGTAGACAAATGGAATATACTTGGCACTCAAGACACAGTAGGCAAGGGATTATAGCAACGCCTGTTTGATAAACCCAAAGATCCCAGCTTCTGGGATAAGAACTCACTCTTCGACAAAAATTGCTGGGAAAAACTGGTTAACTGTGTGGCGGAAATTAGGCATAGACCCATGCCTGACACCGTAAACAAGAATAAAGTCCAAATGCGTACATGATTTAGGTATAAAGATTGATACCACTAATAAACTGAAGAAGCAAGGAATAGTGTATTTATCAGATTTATGGAGAGGGGAAGAATTTTTTTTCTAAAGAAACGATAGAAAGCATTATGAAATGCAAGATGGATAATTTAGATTACTTTAAACTGAAAAGTTTTTGCACAACTAAACCCAATGCAAACAAAATTCAGAGGGATGTAGTAAATTGGGAAAAATTTTTTACGGCTAAGCTCGGGGATAAAGCCTCATTTCTAGAATATATAGAGAACTGACTCAAATATATAACCATACAAGTCATCCCCAATTGATAAATGGTCAAAGGATATGAACAGGCAATCTTCAGGGGAAGAAATCAAAGATGTCTATAATCATATAAAAAAGTGCTCTAAATCACTATTGATTAGAGAGATGCAAATCAAAACAACTCTGAGGTACCACATCACACCTATAAGATTGGTAAACATGACAGAACAAGAAAATGATAAATGCTGGAGAGGATGTGGGAGAGTTGGACACTAATTCATTGTTGGTGGAGCTGTGAGATCATCCAACCCTTCTGGAGAACGGTTTGGAACTATGCCCAAAGGGCTACAAAATGTGGATACCCTTTGACCAGCAATATCTGCTACTAGGACTGTATCCCTAAGAGATTATAAAAATGGGAAAGGGTCCCACGTGTACAAAAATATTTATAGTAGCACTCTTTGTGGTAACCAAAAACTGGAAGTCAATGGCATGCCCATCAGTTGGGGAATGGCTGAATAAATTATGGTTTATGAATGTAATGGAGTACTATTGGGCCATAAGAAATGATGAACAAGAAAACTTCAGGGAGGCCTGGAAGGACTTATATGACCTGATGCTGAGCAAAAGGAGCAGAACCAGGAGAACTTTGTGCACAGCAACAACCACAGTGTGAGAGAGTTTTTCTGGTAGACTTGGAACTTTGTAATAACACAAGAACTTCCTGAGAAAAAAAAAAATCCCAATGTCGGTCTTCTAAGGCAAAATGCCTTCCACACTCAGAGAACAAATATGGAAGTAATTCGCAGAATGTAAGCAGTTCATGTTTTGTATGTTGGGTGGGTTTCAGTGTATTATGTTTTGATTTGTTATATGATTTTCTTCCATTTATTTTAGTTCAACTACTTAGCATGACTATAGTGAAAATGTGCTCAATAGGAAAGTATATGGTAGAACCTATACAGAATTGTATGCTGTCATGAGGAGGGAGGGGGGTAGTGGGGGAAGGCTGGGGGTGGGGGATATAAAAATCTTAACTTTAAGGAAATGATTGTAAAACATTAAAAAAAGTAAAAAAATAAATAAAAAGAAAAAAAAGAAAATAAGTAATACAGGTAATGGGGTATAGAAATTTATCTTGCCCTACAGGACAAAAGAGAAGGGGATAAAGGAAGGGAGGGCAAGATTAGAGATAAGGATAATTAGAATGCTTGGTGTTTTGGGGTTGGGGGAGGAGAGAAATGGGGAGAAAATTTGGAACTCAAAATTTTGTGGAAATGAATGTTGAAAACTTAAATAAATAAATTAAAAAAAAAAAAGCAGAATTAACCAAATGGAAAATGAGGTTCAAAAGCTCACTGAAGAAAATCATTCTTTAAACATTAGAATGGAACCAATGCAAGCTAATAACTTTATGAGAAAGCAGGAGATTACAAAACAAAATCAAAAAGTGAAAAAATAGAGGATAATGTCAAATATCTCATTGGAAAAACAACTGACCTGAAAAATAGATTCAGGGGAAACAATTTTAAAATTATGGGACTACCTGAAAGCCATGATCAAAAGAAGAGTCTAGACATCATCTTTCATGAAATTATCAAGGAAACCTGTCCAGATATTCTGAAACCAGAGAGTAAAATAAATAGTGAAAGAATTCACCAATCACCTCCTGAAAGAGACCCCAAAATAGAAATTCCTAGGAATATTGTAGTCAAATTCCAGAGTTCCCAGGTGAAGGAGAAAATGTTTCAAACAGCTAGAAAGAAACAATTCAAGTATTATGGAAATACAATCAGGATTGACACAAGATCTAGCAGCTTCTACATTAAGGGATCAAAGGGTTTGGAATATGATATTCCAGAAGTCAAAGGAACTGGGATTAAAACAAGAATCACCTACCCAGCAAAACTGAGTATAATACTTCAAGAGTAAAAATAGTTATTCAAGGAAATAGAGGACTTTCAAGCATTTTTGATGAAAAGACCAGAGCTGAAAGGAAAATTTGACTTTCAAACATAAGAATCAAGGGAAGCATTAAAAGGTAAAAATAGCAAACAGAAATCAAAGGGGACTTACTAAAGTTGAAACTTACATTTCTTCATGGAAAGATAATATTTGTAACTCTTGAAACCTTTCTCAGTAATGTGGGTAGTTGAAGGATTATACACACACACACACACACACACACACATGTATACCCACATGCATACACACACATGGAGAGTTTAATAGGAAGGGATGATATCTAAAAAAGTAAAATTAATGGGTGAGAGAGGAATATATTGGGAGGAGAAGGGGAGAAATGAAATGGGGCAAATTATCTCTCATAAAAGAGTCAAGAAAAAGCTTTTTCAATGGAGGAGAAAAGGGAGGAGGTGAGATGGAAAAAATGAAGATTATTCTTACCACATTTGGCTTGAGGGAATAACATGAATACTCAATTTGGTATGAAAACTTATCTTACACCATAGGAAAGTAGGGGAGAAGAGGATAAGAGGTGAGGGTGGTATGATAGAAGGGAGGGAAAATGGAAGGAGGGAGTAATTAGAAGTAAACACTTTTGGAGAGGTATAAGGTCAAAAGAGTATAGAATAAATGGGGGGGAGGATAGGATGGAAGGAAATATATAGTTAGTCTTACATGACTATTATGTTATTACATAACATGACTATTATGGAAGTCTTTTGCAAAACTACACATATATAGCCTATATTGAATTGCTTTCCTTTTCAGTGGGGATGTTTGTGGAGGGAGAAAGGGAGAAAAGTTGGAACTCAAAGTTTTAGGAACAAATGTTGACAATTTTTTTCCATACAAATGGGAAAGAAGAAATATAGGTAATGGGATACAGAAATTTATCTTGCCCTATAAGACAAGAGAGAAGATGAGGATAAGTGAAGGGGAGGGGTGTGATAGAAGGTGGGGGGCAGATTGGGGGTAAGGGGTAATCCAAATGCATAGCATTTTGGCATGGGGAGAGAGGAGAGGTGGGGAGAAGAAAAATTTAACTCAAAATTTTGTGTAAATGAAAGTTGAAAACTAAAAATAAACATAAAAACCAAACCAAAACAAAAGTCATGGTCATTTAAAGTTGATCTCTGCTTCTGGGGCACAGAGGGCACTGTTTCATGCTTCTTGTGCTGGGTACTAGAAGCCTAGTTACTGACTTTGTGTGTGGTGACCTCAGATTCTGGAAGCTGGAGGCTGTAGGGGTCTGGTGACTTACCTGGAACTGAGCTGGAGCTGCTGCTGATGGCTGCTGTGTGCCTGGCTTTGGCACTTGCCTGCTCCACCATATTGGGGCTAAGGATCTCTCACTGGTTTGTTAATGTGGGGCTTGTAACTGGCTTTCCATTCTATGCTGGTCCCCTTTAGCCACAGCAAGAAGTACTTAATTTCTCATTAATCTCCCTTGCCTCCTCAGCTAAGAGACTGCTACACCCCATCTTTGTACCAGCTCCACTGTTTCAGGATTTTTCCTGGGGTGACATTCTCTTTTCATTTACTGATTTTCCAAAGTCAGTAAGAGAGGGTGAGGGTGACTTATTGCTCAATCTGCCATCTTGACTCCCAGAACCCTTCTGGGGTTTTATTAAGGAGAGAAATGAAATGGTTAGAATTGTACTTTAGGAAAGTCACTTTTTCAACTTTATGGAGATTAAATTGTACAAGGTAAAGATAATGCAAAAACAAATGAGCTGGATATTAATATAGTCCAAAATTGAAAGGCAATGAGACTGTAAGCTATCATGATAGCTGCATATGAGTAGAGAGCAATCAACTTTCCTTGCATCTTTTTTTGTAATGGGTCAAGGATTTTTCCTAGAAATTTTCTAGATTCTAAAATTTCTTTTGTAGACATTTTCCAGATTCCAGAACTCTTTCCAAAAATTTTCTAGATTCCCGAATTTTCCTAGAAATTTTCTAGATTCTAGAATTTATCTGGAAATTTTCTAGAAATATCCTAGATTCTAGAAATTTTCTAGGAATTTCCTAGATTCTAGAAATTTTCTAGAAAGCCAGATTTTAGAAACACCCAGTTTTTTCCTAGAAATTTTCTAGATTCCCAAATTTTTCTAGAAATTTTCTAGACTCTAAAATTTCTTTTCTAGACATTTTCAGAAATTTTCCTAGTATTTCTTTTCTAGACATTTTCTGCATTTAAGAATTTTTCTAGAAATTTTCTGGATTCCAGAATTTTTCTAGAAATTTTCTAGGTTCTAGAATTTTTCTGGAAATTTTCTAGATTCCATAATTTTTCTAGAAATTTTCCAGATTCTAACAAGTCATTTCCTAATTGATAAATGGTAAAAGGATATGAACAGGCAGTTTTCAGAGGAAGAAATTAAAACTATCTGTAGTCTTATGAAAAAAAATACCCTAAATCACTACTGATTAGAGAGATGCAAATCAAAATATCTCTGAGGTACCACATCATACCAATCAGATTGGCTAACATGACAAAACAGGAAAATGATAAATGTTGGAGAAGATGTAGGTGAGTTGGAACACTAATTCATTGTAAGTGGAGCTGTGAGCTGATTCAACCATTCTGGAGAGCAATTTGGAACTACACTCAAAAGGTTACAAAAATGTGCATACCCTTTGTCCCAGCAATATTGCTTCTGGGACTATATCCCAAAAAGATCATAGAAATGGGAAAGGATCCCACATGTACAAAAAATATTTATTGCAGCTCTCTTTGTGGTGGCCAAAACCAGAAATCAGGGGATGCTCATCCATTGGGGGATGGCTGAATAAATTATGGTATATGAACGTCATGGAATACCATTGTGCTATAAGAAATGATGAACAGGAAGACTTCAGAGAGGCCTGGAAAGACTTATATGAACTGATACTGAGTGAAAGGATCAAAATCAGGAGAACTTTGTACACAGCGACAACCACAGTGTGTGATGAATTTTGCTGATAGACTTAGTATTTCAGTGCAATGCAAGGACTTAAAAAATTCCCAACGGACTCTTGAGGCAAAAAGCCTTCCACATACAGAGAAAGAACTATGGAATTTGATCACAGAATGAAGCAGACATTTTCTTTTGTATTATGTTGTGTTTTGTTTTATGATTTCTCCCATTCATTTTAATTCTTCCGTGCAACATGACTAAGGTGAAAATGTATTTAATAGGAATGTTATATAAAATTGTACATCATCTCAGGGAGGGAGTGGAAAAGGAAGGGAAAAAAATCTAAGACATATGGAAGTGATTGTAGAACACTGAACACAAGTAAAATAATATAATAAAAAAAGAAATTTTCTAGATTCCAGAATTTTTTTAGAAACCCAGCTTCTATGAATTTCTGGAAATTTTCTAGATTGCATAATTTTTCTAGAAGTTTTCTAGATTCTAGAGTTGGCTTTTCTAGAATTTTCTAGATTCTAGTATCTTTTCTTAGAATTTTTCCCAGAAACTTTCTAGATTCCACTTTCCTAGAAATTTTCTAGATTCTAGAATTTTTTCTAGAATCTCTGAAAGAATTTAAAATAAATTTAATGTAGAGTCCCCACTTTCATGGAGCTCAAGATCAAGTTTGGAAGGAAAAGGCACATACATAAAGTAACTAGAAAAAAATTCAGGCACTTCTAAGAAATGACAAAAAACAAATCAGACCCCAAAACTGGTCAGTCAAGCATGGATGATTTATCATAGATATCAAACAGAGGGACAGGAGCAAGATTAAACACACTGTATAAAGCAAAACAAACTGAAGGACATGTGTGTGATTATAAACAGGTTAACTGTCGATAAAACAAGCATGTTACAAACCAGAATTGAAGGTGTTCTTTTCAACACAAGCGGTTATTGAATTAACTTTATTTAGGGAGCTAAATGTCTCAGGCTATGTTCAGTAGCGCTTTTGTTGCCTTGTCACATAGTAAAATTTCATCCATTTCTATCTAACTTAAGGACAAAAGTACACATATTATATACACCTGTATATACATGCATCCACATAAATTTATGTGTATAAGTACATACCCATATGTGTGCTCATATATTCATGCAGTGATAACGTAATTATCAAAGTTAACATGATTAACCAAGATAATATTTTTGGGGTAGGCATGAATTTTACTATATATACATGAATGTACATGAAAATAACACACAATAGTTAGCTATTTAATTTCTATACAACTTGTTTTTCAAAACTCAAGGACAAGGTTGTTACTGGGATCAAGACATTAAATCAACTTCCTCATATTATCAATGTTGTTTTTATTATCAATTATTTTTTGTTAATATCTGCTAAAATGATTTGTCTCCCTTGTCCATTTTGTTTTATCTTTAATTTAAGGAATAAAAATTCATTTCCATAGTATGGTACAATAAAAAAATAATTGCATATAAAACTATAGATCCACTCTATACAACTTGCTATTCATTTCAAATGTACAACAAAACTGTCATGTAAATTTCTTTTTCTTACCTCTTCACCCTCAAGATGGCTAACATGAGGCTCAAAAAAGTAGATATGTGTGTATGTATGTATATATGTAAAATTATTCTGTACATACTTCTATTTATCTTCTCTGGAGGCAAGTAGCATCTTTCTTCATGTCCTTTATGGTTAATTTAGGTATTTATAACAGTCAAAATAACTTATTTGCTCAAAGTTCCTCTTAAAACAATATTATTACAATATTCTCTTAGTTCTTCTCATTTTGCTCTTCCTTATTTCATGCAAGTCTTTCCATGTTTTTATTACAATCATATACCACAATGTGTTCAGCCATTCCTCAATTGATGGGCATCCCTGCAATGTGTAGTTCTTTGCCACCCCAAAGAGAGCTACCATAAATATTTTAGGACATAAAAGTTCTTTTTTCTTTTTCTCTAATTGACCTCAGAAATAGACCAAGTAGTGCTATTACTGGGTTAAAAGGCATAGGTAGCTTAATAATTCTTTGGGCATAATTCCAGATTGCTCTCCAAAATGGTTGGATTAGTTCACAAGTTCATCAACAATGAATGTGTCTCAATTTTTCAACATCCTCTCCCATATTAGTCACTTTTGCTTTCTATTATTTTAGCCAATCTGGTAGTTGTAAAATGATATCTCAAGGCTATTTCAATTTACATTCCTCTAATTAACAATGATTTAGAACACCTTCTCATATGCCTATAAATTGTTTTGATTTCTTCTTCAGAAAATTGCCTGTTCATATCCTTTAACCATTTGTCCACTGGGAAACAACTCATATAGACTTGACATGACTTGACTTGACTTATAGACTTGACAAAGATTTTTATATTTCAGATAGAAGACCTTTATGTGACAAATGGTCCATGAAATATTTTTCGCAAAATTTCTGCTGTCCTTCTGATCTTGGCTACTTTTGTTTTATTTGTACAAAACCTTTTTAATTTAATATAATCAAAGTGATCCATTTTATACCTAACTTTTCTTTCTATCTCTTCTTTATTGACAAATTACTTGCCTATCCATATCTAAGTAATATTTTTTGTGTTCTAATTTTCTTGTAAAATCTCTCTCTCCCTCTCTCTCTCTCTCTCTCTCTCTCTCTCTCTCTATATATATATATATATATATATATATATATATATATATATATATATATATATATAATGTCATGTATCCATTTTGACCTTATCTTGGTAAATGATCCATTGAAGTGCTAGGTTAATAAGGCCTCAAAGAAGAAAAAATGACATAGTGTATGTGTGTGTGTGTTTTACATTCTATCAAAAGAAATAAAACAAAACAAACAGCATTCCACATAACACAAAATATTTATAAATGATAAGGTTTCATGGGAATTTTTCCACAATGACATTTTAGCATATTACACTAGTTGATGGCTTTAAAGGAAGTTACATACTGTACACATTGCATATTCCTGTTTATATGTATACATATGCATGGCTAAATTAGAGAGGTATTAAAGAAAGTAAATCTTATAGAAATGGATTAGTACCCAACATCTTTTCATTTGACTGATAATAGGTAAAATTGTATTCTCCAAATCATAACTCTATACAAGAAACTCATGTTGTCTCCCTCCCTTACCCCCATACACACACATAAACATTTTGATCTAGTAAAGGCAAATGTGACATACTGGAAATAGAACTATACAATTAATTAGATGTTATGTGACCTTTAATAAGTCACCAAACTTTTCTAGTAATCTGTTTCCTCACTTGTAAAAAAGGGTTAATGGTCATATTTTCTACTTTATGCATTTGGTGTGAGCAGAATCCTTTGTGAACTTTTAAGTGCTACATAAATGTGAATTATTGTTGTTGCTGTAAAAAGGCTGTTTCTACTGATCATTAATATTGTTACCAACTTTAACATTCCATGGAGTTCCTTATAGTTTCTAAAATATCACTTTTAACATATGTCTATGTACCTTAGGCAAAGCAAAGTGTTGAAATACAATTGTCCTCACCATTTTTTCCATTTGAATCAGAAAAGAAATGTAGTTATATGAGAAGCTAAATTGCTTAATATGACTGAAACTCTTAGCTTATTTTGATATTTTTGGCCCCTGTAGAAATTAATTGTTTCATAGTATAATCCTACTTTTATATTTAAAAATCACTAAGATTATATGTGCGGGTGTGTATCTATCTACTTTGTTTATGTGCACTCATCATGCAGAAGATATAGCTATCATCAGGGTTTCCAAAATAGACTTTTAAGGAAGCTAACTTAGCTGGAGTAAGTATTACTAGACATAAAACTTCAATCAACAGCAGCCATTTACTGAATTAGCAAATCAAGATCCATAAGTCTTCAAGGGAAAGGATCATACATACCATCATATACCTTCAGAAGTCCAACCCTCTCATTTTTCACATGAGGAAACTCAGGTTCAGGGAGGTAAAGCAACTTACCCTAGGTCACACAGTATGCATAGTATGCTTGTCACATATATGTGACATATCAGAGAAACAAGTTACTATGGTCTCTGTGATTCCATTTTTTTGTACTGGACTTTATAAACCCTTTGCCCAACCCTGAATTTCCACTTTCAAGCAACTGTCTTCTTTATGTACTACTTAAAAATGAGATCTATCTCTCCCTGAAATTTTTACTTATTTAACCAGAATTCTATAAGGGGCAATTATCCCCTTGGTTTAATTCAGGTACTTTTGAGAACATATTTGCCCTTCTAGGTTAGTGGAGCATTTGGCAAATTCCTGCTGCAATGAACTCAGTGAGACCCTGGTGGTCTAAGAGAATGGATGGCCTTTCAATTTGTACCCAGGGAATAATTTACACTCCAGGAGGATCTGTTTTATTCAGACTGTGTATTTATTGGAGCAATGAAACAGATGCACAGTATATTATACCTTTTACTATATTTCCTTATGTTTAATTGTAACTTGCATCTAGAAAGCAGATTAAAAAAACATAACAGAGTGGGGGAAGAAAGACATTCAGAAAAATAATTCTGATCATAAGCATGCAGTCTCTATAGAAACCATGATGTTGGAAAAGGGTTTGCCATTTCAATGATCAAGTTAATGAAGGTATCATTAGAAGAGCTCTCTTCTAACACAGTGATTTTTGCACATATTACTTTTTTTATGGCTTGAGCTGTTACTTTGCTAATTTAGAATTTTACACGTGAAGTGTTTAAAATCAGAAATCCCTGCATTCCATGGGAGAGAAATATGTAATGCAGAGAATTTGAGATAAATAATTTTCCCTTTTGAAGTATGAGCCATTATGCTGTGGAGAGAAATTTTAATGAAAGCATACTTAGAAAGAATGGAATGTTCTACCTTTGCAACATAAGGTAGACATAACCCAGGTGTTACTCAGGTTTAGTTATAATCTGTGGGAATGTATGAGCATTGCATTAGCTAGGGAAAACATTCTCGAGTTCCCGAAAACAACAGCAGCATATGGGATATTACAGATGGGAATTAAAAAAGAAGGGAAAAAAAAGCCAGTCCCCCACAACAACAAATAAAAGACTATGGAGTTCAATCATGTTTTCCAGTTAGGATACCTCTCCCAAATTCCATGACTCACTGACAATGAAGATTCTCTTGCCTTTGCTAGGAAATGTGTGATCCTCCATCAGGACAGGGAGAGTGTGCCTGCCCCTGTGGACCTAGCGGTCACTGACAGACACCTAACTCTGCGTACATACAGAAATAATATGTTTTTGAGCTAAGACTGGTCACTTTGACCCTAGAACAATCCTCAGGAGGCATGTCCAGTCTCTCCCTTCACTTTGGAAAGAGCAGTGACTGGTGTCAGTCTAGTTTCTCCTCCACTGAGGACTGGGCATAGAGGGCTATGCATTTTCAAAAATCTGATCCTTTGACTTCCCAGAATAAATTCAAATAAAAATGTTTCTATAGATTTACCTGAAATCTGTTTTATCGTTGATACTAGCAAATGCCTTTGTCATTTTCTGGAAATACTGAGAGCTATGGTTTTAACTGAATTTTCATTTCAAATGAGTTAACTCTTTTAGTTGAATATTAGATGCACTATGTGTGTGTGTGTGTGTGTGTGTGTGTGTGTGTGTGTGTGTGTATTCTGCCTCCTACAAACTTTTCTCTGAATAACATTTTCAGTACAGGAAGCATCATGTTCATTGGTATTTATTGACTGAGTGATATGAATGCTGGAAACTAGGAGCAGATACAAAGAAGAAAAATAAAATGAACAAAATTATGTGCTTCAGATATATAGCATTTACTAGGCCTGATGTCATAGAGAAGATATTTTAAATTTCTCATTACTTGACATGCAGTTCTGATGAAATTACTTTATTTCTCTTGATCGACACGCAGGTTCTCCCTTTACATAGAGGGTGTTTACATGGCTCTTTATCTTGGAAATGAGTATAAATTCTTGTCCTCAGATGCTTGTCAGAAATAACAATAGTGAAGGCACATTGCTAATATAGCTCTCCTCTCTTCTGTCAATTCAATTAAAGAGGTCTACATTTATCATCTTTAGGTAACACCATTAATATTAATTAAAAGATATTCATGGCCCACTTGCAGGGAAAATGTTTGAACACCCTAAAGTTTGGCTTAAAGCTCTGCTTATACAATATCATATTTCAACAGCACACATAGACGTTGAAACATTCTGGCTGCAGCACTGGGAGAAACAAAAGGAATCGATTCTCTGTGCCCTTCATTTCACATTCCGAAGGGAAAGATGTGTAGCTTTGAAATACAACATTTCCATTTAGGAAAAAAAATATTGAAGTGTCAGTAGTGAGCAGTTGGCAGCAACACATTTACTATGAACTTGCCTAATGACTTAAATGACATCTATTCAAAAACCTTAGTCATTAGAAGGTGAATCTCTGTGGCACAGTGGCACCATTGACTATAGTTTGTAAAAGCTGGCAGGAATCCCTGTAGGTGGAAGATCACAACTCTTGCTATGACTACACCAAGACTGTGATTCTAAATGATATTAAAATCAAGTTTCCATCCTCCAAATTAAGAATTCAGACTTGCACATCCATGTTGACCCAATATGAGAAACAAAGGAAGGAATTCTATTTCTACAGGATTAATGCTACTCCCAGCTTTGCAGGAGTGATAGGAGGAGTGATAGGATGTAAGGCAGAGGTGACTGGTTCTAATCTGAGCTGTGACCTGGCAGAACCAAACTTCTAATCAAGTAAATGCTCAGAAGCTTGTACTCATGCTTAGCAATTTGTTTAGTATTATTCAATACACCCCTGAGGTGGAGCTAGCTAATTTAAATGCACGTGCGACCCATGACAAGGAAGGGAGAACATATCGGGAAGAATATGAAAGACATGGCCGAGGAAATTGCATCTAGTCAATGGAGAACAAGGGGGTGGGGGTATTTGAATCAGGAACAAGAAACAAATAGCCTTGCATTTTTATGAGCAAACAGACTCCTTAGAAAGTTACCCATTCACAAGGAATGTAAAATTAATGTAAAATAAAATAAGAGCTTTCTTGGCTTCACAATGTGTGTTGTTCTTTTGAGAGTTAGCATGCTTCTCACACCAAGAGCTAGAGTCAAGAAGAGCTAGAGATTTTCCTCTTGGGAAAATAAATTTTAATATCCACTGTTAATTTAAAATCCACTCTTTTTTTTACATGTAGTCGAATTTTATTTTTAATTTATGGAAAAAAAACATTTCCAAAATCTAATACAATAAAAACGTGATTGCATATGAAACTGTAAATCTACTATGTATTACTTCTATTCCTTTCAAATGTACAACAAAATTATGTCCATTTTTTTCTTTCTTCCCCCAGAGATGGTTACCACTAGACACAAATAGGTATATAAAATCCACTCTTAACATCATAAACAATATAAATTCAGTGACCTGTTTGCGCTTGCAATACAGCAGCTAAGCACAGCTTTGACCTGGATACACATGGACATCCTCTGAATGAGGATGTGAAAGAGGAAACATGCCTAGGGGACTATGTAAAATGAAGACAACTCCTAGGATTCTGTCCTATCAAAAACTCCTCTCTTGCTTTTAAACTGACAATTACTTTCACTGCTGTACGGAATTAAAGCTTTTGGTTGGGCTAGCTTCTTTACTTTTCTGTCACTTTCACATCCTAAAGTTTCCTTTCTACTGAGCCTTTTCTGGTTCTATCTGCTGGTAAACAGTTTAGCTACAGTTGTTATCTAGAAAAGATAGCTGTTTTAACTTGTAGCTCTTTTGTGAATCAGAGCCACAGCCACACTCAGTCATCAAGCCAAAGTGCTTTCAGGCTGAAGTTGTTTATTTTTTTAACCTCTTTGTGTTTGAGTGAATGCCCTTTGAGGTCTGTCATGTATCTGGACTTTCAATTTCCATAGTGCCTCTGGTTAATTGCTTGGGTCCATGCAAATCCCACCAGGAGTTTTGTTTGGCAAAACTGGATGATTGGGGGCAATTAGTCTTTGCAATTCTTTCCTACGAATATCAAAATCATTGTTCTTCCTACAATAGGAACTTTAGTTTCCTGTCAATGGCCTGAAATTTGGGCCCAGGTCCATAGTTAATTTATACTAAGAACTCTTTGGAGTTAGTTTGTTGCAAATAAAATAATATATTTTGTAGTCAGATTTATCTCCTAGCTCAGTCACATATCACCATAACTTGAGTAAATTATACACTTTTGACTTTGATTTCTTAATTTTTAAAGTAGAACATATGTCTCAAAAAATCTGTAAGGTTCCTGGTAGCTTTAAATATGTGATACTTGGATTTCCTCCTACATATGATGAACAAGAAGTCATGACTTCAAATTCTCCCAGAAGGTGAGATTTTAGGATTTGGGAATGACTTTTGTAGGCACTAATGTCACACTGGTGAATATACATTTAAGGACTAAGTTATCCCACCTCCCATTACTGATGATGATAATAGCAGATACAACAACCCCATGAAGTACATACTTTTACTAGGTATAGTAAAGAGGAAACCAAGATGGAAAGAGATAAATGAGTTACTAATAACATTAATAATAGCATTTAAGTAATGGTTACTATGTGCCAACTACCATGTTAAGGGCTTTACTTATCCCCACAACAGTCCTTGAAGGTAAGGGCAATTATAATTCCCAATTTATAAATGAGGAAAAGAAAGTAAACAGAGGTTAAGTGACTTGTCCCAGTTTCTACAGAGGCTGTCTGAGGCAAGATTTGAACTTGGGCCTTCCTGACCCCAAGTTCATTTTATCCATGCACAAAGGTACTTTATAGATACTTTGTGCTGGAAATCATGAAAGCTTAGAGGTGGAAGAAACCTCCAGTGTTGAATTTGAACCTGAACAAGAACTCCCCCACAGACCCATAGAATCACAGGATCTCAGGGATAGGTGGAACTTCAGAGGTCATCTGCTAGAACCCACACTCAACAAGAAGTCACTTAGCTTTTGATTAAAGCCTCAAGTAAAGGGACAACCATTTCTTTCCAAGGAAATGGATAACTCCCCTGCCACCCCACTTTTCCCTTTATATCAAGCCTAAATCTGCTTCTTTACAATTTTTACCCACTGTTAAAGGTTCTACATATTTGGGGAAAAAAGAACATGTATAATCCTTCTTCCTTAGGGCAAAACTTAAAACATTTAAAGATAAGAACCGCGGCTACTCCTGCAATCCTCAAGCCTTCCCTTTTCTAAGCTAAACATCTCCAGTTTTTATGAATGATCCTTATATATTATAGTATTGAGGACTCACCCTTCCGTGTTGACTTTTTCTGGACTCTTTAAAGCTTCTCAGTGTCCTTACTAAAATATAGCTCCCAGGACTAAACATAATATGACAGACATGACTGCAGGAAAGTTTTTTGGGAACATCCATTACCTCCTGTTCAAATAGGGAGATGCACAATGTGAGACTTGACCTAATGACCTTAAGACTGAACATCTCATGCTGTATAGATTAAGATAGCCATTGACTTTAAATGAAATTACTCATCATTTTATAATAGCCTATTGCAAAGCTGCCCCCTCTATACCTATTAACCACTCACTAGACATACACACACACACACACACTCACACACACACATGCCTTCTACATGTACTGGAAAAAATATCTTCTCAGGACAATAGATTCAGAAATCTTTATCCTAAGCCTTAAGGTTTTGGGTAGAGCAAGGACCAGTCGTTCCCTAAGAATATCAACTCAATTAAAGAGAAAAAATGCCCTAACCTCTCAAAAAGTAGAAAAAGAATGATAAAATGTTATGGTTAAAGAGAACATGGAGATGATTTACAAGGTGATTTTTGACGTCTAGTTCCACTTTGCCAAATATTGAATTCATCAATATGATTTCTGACAAATGATCCTCAAACCCTCTACATTTTTCAGGCAAAGACCCTGAGTGCCAGAGAAGTTAAGGGCCTTCTCTGTGTCACCTAAAATGAACTACAAACTTAATTATACAAGCACATTCAAATCTAGGCAAATAATGGGGGAAAAGAGAATTCAGAAATATATTTTCCAAAAGTAAATAAAAATTATTGCTACTCACTGAATTAACTTAGCATATTAAAATACCTGACTTCTGAATATTGAAAAACTATCATCCTGGAAAAGGTAGAGAGAAGAAAAATTGGCTTTAATTGAAAGGTCCATCTTCCTCTTCAAGCAAAAGATGAGCATGTCTAGCTAAAGCAAGATATATATTGACTTAAATCCACCAGGATATGTTAGTTCAAACTGAAAAATTCAAGGGAAAGTGACTGTTCAGTTCTAGGTGAGTGAACTGAGGTTTAATCTGATGAGTGACAAATCAGCCTTGTAGAATAAGGTGGCTGTCAGAAGGAGAAGAAAGAAATGACTGAAATCTTGTAGTTTTTAAATTCATAGGTTTTTGTTCTACTCTGGTCCAATTTTAACATGATTAAAAGGCAAAAAATGAAGGAAAATCAGGAATGATTCTTAATTTAAAAAATATAGATTTATGGTTCAATGACTGCAGATTCTTTTTTTAGTAATCCCTAAGATATTGACAGAAATGATATTGGCTAAATTAAAAATAATTGAAAACTAGTAAGAGTAAATAACAAAGTAACCGCAACAATGATGTGTGAATTCACTGACATTTTCACAGAGGAGAGGTAAAATTGAGTTCCCAAATCTGCAATACTGAGGAGCAGACTTGGATCTGAGATGACACTCACTTCCCAGGAAGTAGCCAGCCAATAAGCCCCTATTTGAGAAGTCAGACAAGAGCCTCATCTACCTCTCTTTCTTTACCACATGTGCAGTATGATAGCATGTAAGAAAACAGAAAGGTAAATAAGCAAATGAAGAGGACTGAGAGATATATGTTTTTAATTATGGTCCTAGATGGAGGGTAAGAAGACTATGTTTATCATGTAGCAATAATTAGGAAGATTCTTGTAATCTTTTGTGCCCAGGCATTGGGGAATCTTATCCCCTATAATACAACGATGGCATCACTTTAACTCTCCTTGAAGAATGCCACAGACCTACCATCTTGTCCAAAACTGCTACATTCTTGGAACTATAAATTCAGGCAGTTTTTATGAACTGAAAATCAGCTGGAAAATCAAGGTCATTTATTGCCCCCAGAGTGAAATTCAGTCAACAATCAAATAGGTTATTTGAAAGATTGGGTCAGAAAATCATCACCATTTTCTATCATCTCATATGTGATTATCACATGAGAGATTTAAAGATAAAAAAGGCTAAAGAATGCAGTTTAATAACCTTTGACACTAGCAATGTGTAGAGTGACTCTCAAATAAGCCCCATACTTATTCCTTTCCTAGCTCTACTTCAGATTTTCTAGACCAGGGATGGGGAACCTGTGACCTCAAGGCCACATGTGGTCCTCTAGGTTCTCAAGTGCATCCCTTTGCCTGAATCCAAACTTCACAGAACCCACCATTGTCAGCTGTCTTCTTCCCTCAAAATTTACTCAGAGCCTGTGGCCTCTTCACCCTACAATATGGCTCTGCCTCAGCAGCTCCCTTCTCCTCCAGGTGAACTCTTCTGAAAGCTTCATTTTTTGAAAGAGCTCAACACATCATCCATGCCCTCATATTTGTACGGCTACTCTCCTTTTCGACTCTTTTTAGAAACGTATTTGTCTTCTCCTGTTATAATACAATCTCCTTGAGGTAAGCAATTGTCTTTCTTTTCATTGGTATTTGTATCTCTAGTGCTTAGCATAGTGCCTGACACATAGTAAATGTTTCATGATACTTGTTGACTGACAGATTGTAGGAAATATGCACAGATTTTTGGATCTGATTTCTCTTAGTCTTCAGATAATATACAGCTTGATAGCCTGGGGGGCAAGGAGTTTGAACCAATTTTTTTGTTTTGTTTTGTTTTGTATTTTCTTGAATCCAGAGAGATACTATAGTTCTCTGTGACAATGAAGTAAAACAGTTATTTGAAATCTGAGTTGAGAAAAATTCTTGGTCTTGTTTTGTCCACTTAAAGTGAAATTTCTATTGGAGTTTTAAACCACTATAGACCAAAAAGGGTAGGGGAGAAACCAGTACATAATGTGTATGCATTTTAACATCAGAGCCATTTTGGACATTTCAAAAATGTTCAACTGCAACTCTATTTCTATAAATCTGTTACTGCTTTCTGGTGATGCTTTAAGATGTATGTACGTGTATCTTTTATTTTAATAAAACTATTCCTGGATGTATGCTGAGTAAATGTTTATCAGATTCAAAAACAAAAAAAGAAGCCACCTGTATTATTATCACCTAATCAGGTTGATGCTCCATGAAGATAAGCCACGCAAAGGTAGATGAAAGCTATTAGAAGCCTAAACATTAAAGTGAATTTGTTCATGGAGATCCAGAATTAGAAATAATATTCAGGCCCAGCATTATCAATTTGTGATTCTGGCACCACTAGGGAATGATATTTGTCTAACTAAATACACAAATAGCAAATCAAATATATAGCCATTGTGGAGAAACCTTGGCACAGGAGAAGAGGAGTCAAATTTTAATTCTTCTGTCCATTAAATAACCACCTAGAAATGTGACCTTAAGCAAATCCTTTCATATGTCTAGATCTAAATTGTCTCATCTGTAAAATGAAGCATTGGAAATATGATCTGCAAGGTCCATTTTACCTTTATTATTCTAAAAATCAATTCATAGAAGACATATTTTGATAAACTTGCTTATTTTCCCCTTCTGGTTTACTTTAAAAGAGCAATGTAACTAGCTCCTCTGTGTTAGACTATTTAAACCCTACACAATCTGACGACCCCAATCTGTCTTTCCAGTCTCTTTCTCTAAAAAGATGGATAGAGTTTCCTTTTCCACATTCTATAATCCAGCCAAATTTCCTTCTTTCTGCTCCTCACATATTGTACTCTTATCTCCTATCTCTAGATCTCTGTGCCTTATGTACCCCTCCATGGCTTCTGCCTGAAATTTTATTCCTCTTTATCTTTTTTCTCATAAAATCATTTTCTCATAAAATCATTCTCATGTTTCGACTCAAAACTTTTCCTGTTCTCCCCAATTTCTGCTCTTCTTCCTCACTAATCGCTGTTTGCTTATGTTCTCTTGATTTAGTTCATATTTTTTCAGTATATACTCATTTACATATACTTTTTATTCTGATAAAATAAAAATAGGTAGCATTTATATAATATTTTAAAGTTTGCAAAGTGCTTTACAAATATTAACTCATTTTATCTTCACACAACCCTGCGAGGTAAGTCCTATCAATGTCCTCTTTACAAAGAGAAGAAGCTGAGGCAGACAGGTTAAATGATTTGCCCAAAGGTCACACAGTAAGGTTAAGAGACTAGATTGGAATTCCAGGTCCAGAGAGTTTCTTGAGAGTAGGTGTACTGTTTTATTTTGTTCTGTTTTTTCTTTCTATCCCATGCCTAGCACAATGAATGTTAAGTAGTCACTCTATAAATTTTGATTGATTGATTGATAAGAGATTTCTATAATGATAGGGTGCTTGACAAAAGCATAGACATTCTCAAACATATCTGTAATACTTCTACTTTTTTTTTTCATAAATCACATGCCACGGTGTTTTCATTGCTTAAATCATGTCAACTTAAATATCCCTTATCAACCTACCCAGGATCAATTTTTATCACTTGTTACATTTCATAAATTTGTAAAATTATTATATCTAAGGAAAGTGGGAGTTCTAACTCATTCGATTGCCAGGATATTAAAATCAATAATACATCTAATTTCTAAATCACAATTGTCAGTCATTAAGAAGTCATACTTTTCCAAAAGCAATAATGAGGGCCATCATTCCATAACACTGAAAAAAGCTGTTTATTTTATTATGACTTCTCTAGTTTGAATGCATTTTAATGGATAGTCATAACAAGCTACTTAAGCAAATGTCTTCTAACCTTTGAGGTATAGTTACATGGTACAGCAAGCCTCTTCTACCTCATTCCTACCCCACCCCTGTCTCTTTTATTCCACTGACAAATCTAGTTTTCATTTCATAACTATCCCCTCTTTTTTTCCTAATTTTTCAGGATTAAAGAGGCAGTGTGGCAGTGTTGGACCTGAAGGATGGAAAGCCTGGACCCAAATCCTGCTTCAAACGTTTGCTGTATTTGAATGACCTTGGGGAAGTCACTCTCTGAATCCCTATGAAATAGGGGTTGTAATAACACATACCTCACAAGGTTCTTATGAGGATCAAATGAAATAATGTATGTAAAATGTTTTGGAACATTTTTGTGTTTCTCTGTCTCTTTGTATATGTACAAGTATGTATATTATATATATATATATATATAAATATGTATATACGTATGTGTGTGTTACTATTATTATTATTACAATGAAAAGTATAATCATTTAAAAAGTTGCTGATACTTAAAATCAAATTCTAGAAGTTAGCACCAACTACAGAACTTTTTATCTGTACTCCTGAGACTACTTCCTACCTAGTTTTCTTCTGCCTGGTCTTGCTCTTGATGTTAACCTAATTCTTGTTTCTATCTGACTAAACTTCAATTTTTTCAGGGTTTTGAAATGTAATTGTGGGATTCTTTTCATCAGCAATCCTCCCTGCTCCCTCCCTATCCTTACCCCCATCTCACCTTATTCATTCACTGCTGCTAGGTGATCCTACTACACTCCCTTATCAACCCACTATTCCACCCTCCATAGGGGCTCTTTCATTCCTCCTTCAAAATCCCATGACTGCCCTCTCCCAACTCTCTCAGCTAAATTCTGCCTTACATTTTACAGAAAAAAACTGAGTCCATTCCCTCTTCTCCCCTCATTGTCTCCTGAGTCCTTCTGCCACTATCTCTTCATCCCTGACTCAGATGACGAAGTGATCTTATTGCTTACCAGGCCGAACCTTCTACATGTTTAAGTGGTACATTTCCATCCAATTTCCTCCAACAGGTAGTCCCTTCACTCATACCTACTCTTGAAATTATTTTCAATTTCTATCTACTAGCTCATTCTCTACTGCTGAGAAACATATTTTGGTCTTCCCTATTCTGAAAAAAAACCACCCCTCATTTGAGCCTTCTAGCCTTCTAGTATCATCCTGTATCTCTTCTGCCTTTTGTAGCTAAACTCCTTCAAAAGGCTTTCTAGAGCAGATTCCTCTACATTCTCTCCTTTAATTCTCTCCTAAACCTCTTACAGTCTAGCTTCCAGTCTTACCATTCCCCTAAAGCTGCTCTTTCCAAAGTTAGTAATGATCTTTTAGCTGCCAAATCCAATGGCCTTTTCTCAATTCTCATTTTTGACCTCTCTTGCAACCTCTCTTGCACTGTGGATAATTCTTGCTCCCTGGACACTACTCCTTCCTGTCTGGGCCTCCGGGATACCAGTCTTCCTGGTTCTCTTCCTATGTATCCTGATTGCTCTTTCTCTGTCTCCTTTTTGGTAGTCTCAGGATTCTAGCCTCTGTTCTATCCTACGCCTTCTTCTCCTTTTAAACAATTTCATTTGGTGATCTCAATAGCTCACCTGGATTTAATGATGCTCATGATTCTCAAATCTATCTATTCTGTCCCAAACTCTCAGATGAACTATAATCTCCTATCTCTGTCTTTCAAACATCTTGAACTGGATATCCAGAACCACACTCATTATATTCTCACCTAAACGCTTCTCCCCTTCTTACTTCCCTATTATGGTATCATTCTTCCAAATCCTCAGACTCGTAACCTAGGAGTCAACATTAGCTCCTCACTCTTTCTCAACCCCCACATTCAATCAGTTCCCTTTTCTTGAATATGCTCCTTTCTCTCATCTGATAATGCCACCACTGTAGAACAGGCTTTTATCACATCATGCTGTATTGTTGTCATAGACTGTTGATATGTCTGCCTGCTCCAAAGTTCTTCCCACTCCAATTCATCCTCTATTTGGCCACTAAAGTGCTTTTCCTCAATAGCAGGTACAATCATTTAATCCTTCTACTCAATAAACTCCAGTGGCTCGCGTTTGTCTCTAAGGATAAAATCAAATCACTCTGGCACTCAAAGCCCTTCATAACCTATTTCCCTCTTAATTTTCTAATCTTCGTACACCTCACTTCCCTATACATATTCTTTTATCCAGTGAAGCTGGCATCCTGGCTACTTCATGAATTTGACACTCCATCTCTCAAATCTGAGCATTTCTCTGATTGCCCCTCATGCCTTGAATGCTCTCCCTCCTCAACTACACCTACAGATGTCTCTGGCTTCTTTTATGGGAGACACTAGCACAAGACCACTCAGCATGATGTGCACAAAGTAAATGTAGGATGTGCATATTTGGGATATCCACCCCAAACATCCACACAGACTATCTGTGGCCAACCTGTGGTAGAGCATTCTGAGCTCATATTGGTCTGATCAGCCACAGTCGGAGACATTGAAATTTCACTTTATCATGGTGATGTCATTTTGGTCCTCTTCGAAATGAAGGACAACAACCAACCAAGACCTAATCAAAATTCTTTCTTTTCCTGGAAGCCTTCCTCTTAATTCTAGTGACTTACCTTCGTAAATGATTTCCTATTTATTCTGTATATAGCTTGCTTTGTATATATTTGTCTGTTTGTGGTTTCCCCCATTAAATTGTAAGCTCCTTGATGGAATGGACTGTCTTTTGACTGTTTTTATATCCCAGCTCTTAGCGCAGTGTCTGACTCATGGTAGGTGTTTAATAAATGTTTTGATTGATTGGCTGATAGCTCACACTTAAATTCAGGTATGGACTAGGAAACTCCCTAAACTGTCAGATAAGAAGAGATTTTTTCTTTTCTGGACCCAAAGATATTTTTATCTTTCAGACTCTGAAACCAGCTTTCCACTATGACATACTTTATTGTTAATTGCAAAGACACCCCATCTTATCATCATATTTTCAGTGTCCTAATAATTCTGCAGTAACATTTCTTGAATGCTTTGATTATAAGCAAGATGAAGTAACACTCTGAGAACATCTTGGATCACAGCTTCAAAGAGTGACACAAAGCTGTAAAATCCTAAGTAATCATAAGAGTGGTCTTGTCATATAGTACGAGAAGAATTTGCTTAGGGTATTGGTGAACCCATGAGATTAGAAAAACAAACAAACACGACAAGAGTAAATAATTACAGGCCATGATTAATTGGTTGTGTCCAATGGTCTCAAGATAGACTATATAGTAATATTAATCTTAGATATGATCTTTGCTAAATTATTTTTAAACATGAGGCACTATAGCTATCATGGTGATGCTCTACAAATTACATATGAATGTCAACATATAGAGAAAAAGTTGGGAGAGATTATGTCCATACTTGGTTTAATACTGCCATGATTGACTGTCACACTCCACACAATGGCTGTTCCAAGACTTCTCTTCTCTTAACAAGCTCCTTACAATACCCTCTAGCCTTCCAACAATAGCTCCAAATTTACTCAGAAAAGAGAGGCTATTCTTTTTGACTTGCCTCTTTTCTCTTTTCCATATGTCAAAACTTTTCCTGTAGCCTCTTTCATTTTTTCTCTTTGACTCCAATTTTTGAAGTCTGTCCTCTTTGCCAATGCCAAGCTCAACTTCTACCCTGAAAACCATCCTTTCTCTGAACTTGCTCCATTGATGTTTTTCTTTATCCCATCTTTAATCCCAACTCATCTATTGATTTCTTCTCTGATACCTACAGACATGACTATTTATCTCCTCCACTAAAAAAAATAATGATAAAAAAAACCTCTCACTTCACTTTGTTATCCTTCTGAACCAAATCTTTAACCTCCCAAATCTCCTCTCTTTCACAGTCAAATATACCTGCAAAGAGGTGTCTACACTTATCTTTTTTCATATTCTTGACAGTACCACTAACTTCTCTCATCATAATTTACATTCTAATAATATTTCTCAATAAAAAGACAATCCCAGTCTATCAACAATCACTTAATTTTGAAGTTCCATCTCATTCCTCTTGCTTCTCCATATGACCACAACTTTTGACAGTGAAAGCAAATCCCTCCTTCTTTGATTTCTATCATAATTAGTCAAGAAAAACAATGTATTAAGTGTCTACTACGTGACACTGTGAATCAGTCCCTGACCTTGAGGAACTAATTATTCTCTCTTGTGTCTCTTACTAAATATCTGACCATTCTTTCTTAGTCTCTTTGGTTAAATTATCATTAATATCCTATATATTTTAGGGTAGACATACCCTGATGGCTACCCTGAGCTAAATTCTCTCTGTCTCTTTGGTTATATCAGCAGAGGCAATTTCTTGACTGATTTGAGTGAGAGAGGGCTGTGCAAGGTTACCAGTCTCACTTTCTCCTCCTTTCTGGGCCCTCCTAGCTCTCAGTGAATGTAAATAGCAGCTGTTTTCTCTTTTGGCCAGCAACCTCTAATGGTTTTTCCCTCCCACTTTATTTTTTTTAAATTAAAGGGGCCATCCCTTGACATAATTCTTAAAGAGGTCTATTCACTGAATGGGCATTACCTTACTCAAAGTGAGAACCTGAAAAGACCTTAGCCTAAAAAAGTTGGATCTCCCACTGCATTCTGGGCCATTTTCAGTTGTCCTGATGAATATTTGGCCAATGGACCCAGATGGCTCTGGAGGAGAAAGCTAGGTGGACCTGGTACAGCCCCCACAACCCCCACTGAAATCAAAGTCAGCTTCAAGTCATGTCATCATCTCCCTGAGAATGAAGGAAAAACACAGCAACAAGGCAGTTTCTTAATCTGAGTGTTCATTAACTTGTTCTTTAAAAAAATTGATAACTGTATTTCAACATAAACGGTTTATTTTTAAGTTATATGTAATATATTTTAAGGATTCAAAACCATTTTATTTTCTGGGAAGAAATCCCTATACTTCACCAGACTGCCAAAGTGATTGATCTCTCTGTCTATCTGTCTCTCTATCTCTCTGTCTCTCTCTCTCTCTCTTTATATCTCTCAAAGTCATTTCCTCTATTTCAGAGGAAATAGCTTTCAGAGCCTTGTGCCTCCTCCTTTATCTTATGACTAGTCCCTAAAGCAAATTCTTTTGAACCCTTTCTGCCCTTGATGTAAACTTATTTCTTTTAGCCATAACAATATCAGCTCTGACACATTATTTTAGCCAGGCCAGGACCCTGTGAACCTCCCTCTTTCTGTTTCTTTCCTAGTGGCCAATCATCCCATACCCTTACAGCAATGAGATCCGAGAGACAGACAGACAGAGAGAGAAGAGACAGACAGAGAGAGAGAAGAGAGTTAGAGACAGAGAGACTGAGAGAGACAGAAAGAGACAGAGAGACAACAAAAGACACAGAGAGAATGAATCTGTGTACTGTATAAAATATAGACTACATAACCTGACATTTAAAGCCTTTCCCAATCCAGGTCTCACTTAGCCTTCCCAGATATACTTTATATTACTTCCCTTCATGCTCTCTCTGTTTCAATCTAACAGGCACATTAGCTACTAAAAGAACTCAGTCTTCCTATCTTTACACAGGCTATTCCCCAAAGCCTGATACGAACTCCTTCCTCACTCGCACCTCTGGAATCCTTAGCTCCATCCAAAGGTCAATTCAAGTGCTACATCCTAGGGAGAACATCTGAATCTTCCAGGCAGTTTTTTTCCCCTCCTTCATCAATAATCAAGTTCTTAAGTATATGCATGAATAGTTCTACTGTCTGAGAAAACATATTGCTTTGTTTTTTACCTTTGTATCTCTTGCACCTGCCACAGTCCCTTGTTTAGTAAATTCTGTGAAATTGACTAGAACTGAACGAACTGATGCCCTATATCATTTTAGTTTGTCTGCTTTTAAAGAAAATTCTCAAAGAAGAATTATACAATTGCTCTTATATCTTCAATCAATAAACCAACACTCATTTATTAAGCATCTAATAATAAGTTTAAAGAAAACAGAATTCTAAGAATCAGAAATTATTCAATTAACAATCGCAAATGACAGTGCTGGGCCTGGAATTAGGAAAATCTGGCCTCAGATAGTTACTAGCTGTATGACCCTGGGCAAGTCACTAAATCCCTGTCTCAGTTTCAAATGTAAAATGGTGTAGGTGGGGTGAAGTAAATGCACCTTAAAGGTGAGGATTAAGTGAGATAATACTTGTTATCTTTCCATTGTTTTTGGAACCAGTAGCATCACAATGTTGAGGTATAGGCAATGTCTGGTCAGTCTCAAGAACTGGATTTAAAGGAAGTACTGGATCTTCAAAGACAAAAAACAAAACAGTATTTACCCTTAAAGTGTTTCCATTCTAAGTAGAAAACAGAGAGAGAGAGAGAGAGAGAGAGAGAGAGAGAGAGAGAGAGAGAGAGAGAGAGAGAGAAATAACTCATGCAAAACAGATGAAAAGTAACCTGGGGGTATCACAGAGGGTGTTACTCAGGCCAAGTCTTGAAGGAAACTAAAGATTTTAGATTAGGAAAACTTAAGATGGTCTTTAAGTAAAACTCATCTTGATTACTTCATAATATTTGACGCTTTTTCCACACTGTTCATTGACCATCAATACCATCCTCCTGTCACATTTCCATTCTGTTTCATAGTACTGGAGTCTTCTGATCCCAACTTCCATCTCTAATATTCATTACATGTGTGACCTTAGTCAAATTCCATATCATCTTTGGACATTAGTTTCCTCATCTGAAAAAAGAGAAGAGTTGGCCTTTAAAGCTTCTTTTCACTCTAAATTGATGATCCTACATTTTGTTCTAATATTTTCTAGTTTCTGCAGCCTGATAAAAAGTGACTTCTGACTGCCCACTTAACTCCTCTGAAAATTTGAAATGAGAATGATTTCTCCTGGACCAGCATGAATATTTTTTCTATGTCCTCCCAGCAGGTTTCAGAAAATATATTCTGAAAACCATGGAACTGACCCATAGTTCACTACGCCTTTTTTGCTTAAAGCTTAATTGCATCCTCTCAGCAGGATCATCCCTCATCATTGATTAGCTCCCTCCCATTACTCCCCAGTGATTTATTCTGGTCATGCCTATCTTTAAGGAATAGTACTTTTCTTTTCCTCCAGCTATTTAGACACACTCCAAAAATCAACAATGCAAACTCATTCATTCAGAATGATTGTACCAGAATAAACATTAATTTCCAATTTCTCTTTGAAATAAAGTTATTGGGTTATTTTCCCTAAATCTTTCAAATGAAAGGTAGAAAATAGAGATAAGAATATTCATGATTCCACATGTCTATTTCTCACCAAAAGGGGTTACACTTTCTCCTCCTCAATCCCACATTAACTTGCCTAATACTCTCTTTTTCAAATATGTATACAAACATACATACATATATATACTTAGAAATATTCTGTTGTTGTTCTTTGTGTTTTGTTTTCAAAGAAGACCAATGATATTACGGAGTGATGACTTGAGTATGAATTGGATTTAAATGAGACAGAGTTGCACGGTCCTCTGTCTTACTTTCTCTTCCACAGTCATCAAAGTCCAGTGGCAAGTCACAAGGCAAAAGGACTGAGTATGGTGTTGGATGCAGTGAGTGATATTGTGACCTTGGTGTCTTTGAAATCTGGTCAAGCTCTAAGTACCTGCTTCCACAGCACCTGCTGCAACCACCTTCATGACCAGTGGAACATAATTGTTCTCATCCACCTATTCCACCAGGGTGAAGGGAAGTCTTCATGTGTTTGGGCTAGATATCCCCCTAACTCCCTGATGGATTTGAGATCTGTTGGTTACCCTTGACCTGGTTTCACCTGTCTTCTGAGATAGTTTATCAGAGTGTGGACACTGCTCATTCTACAATTTCTTAGAGTCACAGGTAAGAGTTGAGTGACTAACTGGATACCAAATATGGATAAGCAGCCCTGAAAAGGGCTCAGCAAGCTCTCACATCAGAGGGACTACTCTTCCCTTAACATCCTATACATCTCTCAATTACAAGCACATAATGGGTGTATATGTATGCATGCATGCATGTATGTATGTAGACTTATATAACAACTCTTCTTTCCCTCATCTTTGGGCAGTTGAATAGGACCAAAAGTAATGACTTGGAATATATGTCTTTATGTCTGTCTGTATGTATATATTTATGCAAATTATAAACATATATGGGGTATATGTACATATAATATTGATTATGAAGCTATATAATTTTTAAAATTGTTTTATTTTAATTTATGGAATAAAACAAGCATTTTCATGACACAGTAGAATGACTACACATGAAACTGCAAACCTACTGCACACAACTTGCTCTTTTTTTTCAAATATATAAAAAAATTATCATGTAAGTTTCTTTTCTTTCTTCCCTTCTCCCTATCTTCCCCTTAGAGATGACTAAAATTGGACACAAATATACAAATTTATATATATATTTATATATACACACATTCACATATATGTGTGTGCATCTATATATACATATATGCATGTATAAGTATGTTTGTAAAATTATTCTATAAATAATTCTATTTATTAGTTCTTTTCCTGGATGCAGATAACATCTTTCTTCATATGTCCTTTATAGTCAATTTGAGTATTTATAGTAGTCAAAATAACTTTTTTGCTCAAAGTTGTTCTTAAAATAATATTGCTGTTACTGTACACAAAATCTCTTTGGTTTAGCTCTTACTCTTTATCATTTTGTGCAAGTATTTCCATGATTTTCTAAAATCATTGAGTTCATCATTTCTTATAGTGCAGTAGTATTCATTACAAACACATGGCATAACTTGAAACTTTATTTTAAAGTTTAAAAGGAGGAAAATATTTAAATTTTTAATAAAGATGTGAAAATAACTAAGATGAGTTTGCATGATTGGATCTGGGACTGCTGCATGTATATAGTGAGGTCATATCGGCTGGAACAACCTGTTTCAAGCAAAAGTGCCAATACCCCTCAAGGGGGCTTCCTCTGGAGGTTAAATGCGAGGTTAAAAGAGAAGAAGGTGTAGTAGATCAAAAAATGTCCAGCATGAAAATATAAGGTCGGAAAGAAAAGGAATTCTGATAGGCAAGAGGCCACCCTTCCCACCGTAAGGTTATCTTCTATCTGTTCTGCATGTGCTGTGTGTATGTGTGTAGGTATTACGTTTTTGTTGCTTCCTTTAGGCACTTAATAATTATTTGTTGGTTGATCTCTATCTCTTAGAAATCTTAGTTTCTTTTATATTTCATACATGTTTAATTAATGCTCATTGGTTTGTTCCTTAAGAAGCATTATAGAAACTGAATGATTTCTCTGTGAGGAGTCAGTTCAAAAGTAGACAGAGGAAGAGGGTACTCCATTGCATGAGGGCTCCAGGCTTAGGGAAGACTTTTGAGTATGGTGATCCAAGATGGTAATGTTGGCCTCCTCAGATTAAAGATAGTGCTAATAGACCTCTGCTGCCTCAGTTTCCTCAATAGCAATTGTGTGGTAACCTACCTTCCCAGGGTTTGTATGAAGGTCAAATGAGAAAATATTTGTAAGTGATCGGCACAGTGTCTGGCACATAGGAGCTACTTGATGCTTATTCTTTCCTTCTCCATTGATAAGCTTCCAACTGAGAGGTTCTTAGAAGCAGAGGAGAGCATGTTTGTCTAGAGCAGATGAAGCTTGTTATCTACTGCTTTATGGATCTCAAAGAGACTTTGGATACTAGATATTTTAAAGACTCCAACAACATGGAGAAAATAGTTTGAGAAAAATCTGATCTCCCACTTTTCAGCTAATGGTTTTCCACTTTTAAAAATGACTTTGTCTTTAAAAAAAACATTCTATTTAACACTGAAAGAGACATGGTTACATCAATATTAGTATTAGTATTATTATTTCTGTAATTATTTTCAAGTGAATACTAGAACTTCACAGTAATAAGTGATTTATGTTTCAATCAAATCTCAAAAATATAGCTTTTTAATTTTTTTTTCCCTTTGAAAGACATAAAAGTGACTTAGGTGTTTTGGATTTTGAGTAATGCATTTATCCTAGAGAGATATTCTTGACCATCTAAATACTTTATTGGTTCCATCAGTTTCTTTTCTCTGCCGTCTGAACTCCATTAGCACAAATGTATTCCTTTTGAAAAAGTTTCATAAAATAGGTATAGAATTATCTATCTGTGAGTATACATAGTCCACTCCATTTATTTTTGGGAAGCTGAGAGGAAAAGTTTTAAAGCAACCCAAACCAAATACATACTTTGCATGGAGGTGAGGGAGGGGGAAGGAATCCAGCTGCTTTGATGAAAGTGAGAGGTCATATATTGTGAAGGCCCTAAAACTGTATTACCCTGCATGCAAGGGTACACATAAGAAAATTTCTTGTAAGCAAAATGTGGAGAAGATTGAAGAGCTCTATAACCCAGACCCCAAACTATGTGATGCAATGTAAATGGATCTATTCTGGGCTTTTGACTCTCTCATAAAACGTGAGATGGTAACGAGAGCTTTCTTTACAAGTAGGAAAAATCATCTATTAGAAACTTTACTCTGGAAAGTGTAACCCCCAGCAATTTTTTTCACGATGATATGAAGTAATATTTTCTAGTTTCTTAACAGATAATGAAAGACTCAGTATTGAAACTGTTTCATTCCTGTGCTCTTATGTAGGACAGGATACCCAAGAATCCTATTAAAATGCCTGAGGATCTTATATCTTAAATGAGTTTACATTGCTTCTTACAGCTTTCAGCTTCCCGTGTTGAAATTTCAAGTGTACAAGGGTACCTTTATTATTAAATCTCCAACAGGGAACCTCACCTACATTACAAGGTAATGCTTTTACAGCTTTTGTATTTATATTGAGAGTATAGAATATTGTGTGAAGGCTTGGGAGCTCTATTTCCATTTCAGGAGAGGCAGCAAGAGGGCAGAGAGTTGGTGATGAACACAGCTTTGTGGTATATGTATATACTTATATGTATGCATATGTACGTAGATAAATATGAATATATGTGCATACTCACACACATACTTATGTACATACACATATATTGGTTCTTATACTATTCACCATCAAAAACAAACAAACAAAAACAGGTTGTATTCAGCATATCCCTACTATGGGACTTCCTTTTTTCTCCCAGATTATGTTTGGGTTGGGAAGGGTAAGAGAGAAAATTTTTAAAAAGAAACAACATTTGAAGAAATAAACCTGTTTTAAAATCGAGGTATATATTTAAAAATTAAATGTCACAGTTATTACTTTCAAAAAGGATGACTAGTGGTACATTCCCACACTTCATCTACACATTGGAAATTACCAGATAGAAAAATAAAGTCGAAGTGTGAATTTCCCTGACAGGGAAATTCTATCTCATTCAAAAATACTTCTTTAGCACCTATTCATGTGAGAAATATGAACTGATAAACAAACAAACAGACATTGTTCTTTCCCTTAAAATCACTGACTTGGGCAATTCCAACTTAAGGAGAAAGTTCTTTGAAATTAGAAAATAAACAGAATTATCATCAATTACATACTTAATTTGATCATACTAGAAAATTAATTTTAGAAAAGCTAAACTTGTGATACAGTAGAATTGTCACATACCTACACATTTTAATTTATTAAGATTTCTTTTAATTAGCTTTGATTCTTCGGAAGATCTAAGCTTTCATTTTAATCCTTTCTACTATTATTCTTAACCCTTCTATCTTTCAAGAATTGCCCAGTAACAAAGTGACTTACTCAGTGCTAGTGTAGCCAGGTTCAAAGAACCTTAATCCTGGAAGCTAACTGAACTTGACTAGGCTGGCACTGAGTGATACACACCTTGATACTAGGTCAACTACCAAACTTTGAAGTAAGATAATAAACTTAGAATTGAAAGAGTTCTTGGTGGACATGTATCTAGCATCATCATTTTAAAGATGAGGAAATGAAGGTCTGTAGAAGCTATGATTTGCCTATGGTCCCATATGAAGCAAATGATAAAAACAGGATTTAAACCCACACCATCTAACCAGCTCCAGAGCTTTTTCTTTACCATGTCATGCCCCCACAAAGAGATTGAGGTATTTAAGAAGGAATCCATTCTTTTTCATTTGTCTTTATTCTTCTCTAGGCTATACTACTGGCACATCTCCATAGGACTTTCTCTAGAATGCCATAGAAACCTCTTCGTCCTGAAAGTTTTCTCCATCCCTGGACTATATTGCACTCCTGTGAAGATGAAGAGGACTTCACCCCTGTGACCTTTCCATCTGATTAACTGATTTTTCCCAGAAGGAGAGCCTGTTTAACCATGTCTGCATTCCTCCTGAAGCTGTCTTGCTGATGCATCTCTGCAAGATTTTCTCTACCACATTCCCTCAACTAGTACACACACACCTCCTACCCTAAACACTTTTAAACTGTCTTTTATTCATTGCCTTCCCTCATGAGAAGGCAAGGTCCTTGAAGACAAAAAATGTCTTTCCACTTACATTTTTCGTCCTATAACTTAGCACAGTGTCTGCTGCATAGTAAGTATTTAATAAACACTTACTGATTTAAGTTGATTGGATTTTGGAGGAGAGGAATTAACCATACAGGGGAATAACAAAGTCTGGAGAGTCAGGATAAGAGTAAAGAGGGAAGAAAATCATGTCTGGCTTGAGACTTCCTCAAAAAGGAAGCTACAAGATGAACTCAAAAAAAAAAGGGAGACGGGGACCACAGGGGCAAAGGTATTTTCCCTTTGAGAAGGAATGTGAGGCATGATGGTAAATCTGACTAGGCAGCAGTGGAGCTGGGAAAGGAGTGAAGGATGCTCAGTCTGGGCACTTGCTTAAAATTGAAATTTCAAGAGAAACTCACCAATACAAGAAGGAGTGGTGGTGAAGCAGAGAGATCTTCAAGAGTGAGAAGGTAGCAGGGGAAAGAGAGATTTTCCAGGGTGAAAGAGTAGCTGACACATAAGGGTGGCAGAACTGGTAGAAAAGAAGAGGATGGTATAGTGGAAATAGAATTGGACTGAGTTTGAAAACACAGGTTTAATATCTGTTCTCCCACTTACTAACAGTATGATCTGGGCCAAGTCACTGAGTTTCTCTAAGCCTCCATCCTATTAACGACCTTTCAAATGAAGGAGTTGAAGAGATGAAGTCTTAGGTTCCTTCTAGTTCTAAAACTCTATAACCTTGAGCATAAGTGTAAAGGATTATAAGATCTATAAATTATTACATCTTTGTTTTTTTTTTTTTACTATATTGAGAGAGACTACTTAAATTAAAAAATTCTAGATAGTGCTTGGGGAATATAATTTTCTATTATTTAAGAACACTCTAAGAAAGCATTTTTCACAATAGATGGATACATAATAGGAAAACTTAGTAGTGGTTATACTATGTTGTGTGATACTATGTTGTCTAACTATGTTAAAGGTATCTCATATAAACTTATATATTCTATGCCCAGGATGTCCCACTGGTTTGGTTCTGCCTTTTATGATAAATAGAAGGAACACTTCAGACATTTTCTGGGTAATCAGTATACTCGGCTACTTCTCATTGCAGGCTGATTTCTCTTGTATAAGGTGGCCATTTCTTTGTTTTGTTCATATTACTAGTGAATATGATAAACCAGTCAAAAAAAGGGATTTTTGCTCTCCTAGATCAGAGAAAGACAAGAACAAACCTTCTGGGGTCTAAATGTCATTGGACAAAATACTATGGGAAGAGATACAGAAAAGGACATTGAAAACAGCCATCAGAGCATGAGCTGCCTTTGTTCTAAGACCCTCTCAATCTATTAAGGATGCAATCCATATAAACAAGTATCCTCCATTTGCACAGATAATCCCCCAAATAAATGAGATTTTCTTAAGATCACTATTATCCAAATGTCTTAAAGAAGTGATTTCCAAAAAAGAAATTGATAGCTTTTGTTTTTACATATCCTTAATTTCCCGATAAATCTCTGTCACTATTTGGCAGCTTTCTATAATCATAATTGAGAAGAAATTGAAACAGATGGTACTCAGTATCTTGCTGAACTATTCTCACAAATGCATACAAAGTACTCTCCCCTAACCCATATTCTGGTCCCTTAATTCCGTAATAACTTTCCCAGGTCATTGTAGGGTGTTTTGGGTAATTAATTATATAACCATAGACTGAGCTCTCTTACATTACAGTCTGTACTGTCAAATCTATACAAAAGACAAATCTAGGAACAAAAGTATTTAAGGCATGAAACAATGTAGTTAACAAAAAGAAAAAAGAGAGAGAGTGAAGGAAGGAAGGAGGGAAAGAAGGAAGGAAGGAAGGAAGGAAGGAAGGAAGGAAGGAAGGAAGGAAGGAAGGAAGGAAGGAAGGAAGGAAGGAAAACTTGAATAATAAAAACATTCTTTCTACCTATACATAAACAAAAGCCTTCTGTCATAAATTTATGGCCCTCAGCTCAGAGTGAGGAAGCAGTCTTGCCCTGTCCCCTCTCTCGTATTCTCAGCAGCCATCATAAGACTTCTACCTCTCAGGGGACAACTGGTCTCTGCTAAAAGATAGCAACTGTGCTACATCAAGATTCCAGCTTAACACTTTTCCAAGCCTGCTCATTACCAATGCTAGGAGCGTAACTTTTTTTTCTTATGTTTTCAAATTTCATGAGAGCAGGGACTGTTTTTTTCCCTTTCTTTATACACACACCACTTAACCCTATGCCTAGCATAGATTAGTCACTTAAGGAAATATTTATTGACTGATCATTTGGGGGCTCTTCAGGACTCCCTCTATGCTGAACCTAATAAATTTCTAATTTCCCACTTTATGTGGTTCTACTTGATTTCCTTTTATACATTGTCAACTTAGTAAGTCTAGCTGTTTTTTTAAACACCTTCCTTGGGGGTAATGTGAGGCTAAAATGAGATAATGAATGTAGACCGCTTTGTAAAACTTAGAGTGTTATATAAATTCTAGGAATTGTCATTATCATAATGATTACTGTGATGATGAAGATAACTCCGTTCCTTGAAGCTCTGAAAGTCCTGAGTTCAAGCAGTGTTTATAGAACATTACAAGGATATGCTGGTAAATATTTAACAACGAGGCTCTCTAGAAAAAAATGCAAATGAATATACTTTTAGGTTAAATCAGTATTACTGACACTTCAAGTCTGGGAAATCAATTGAACAGTAAATCAAATGAGTCCTATTCTATAGTGATTTCTGAGGTGTAAGTGCTTACAATGAAAATTTAACAATTTTTCCCAACTAGCACACCCCTGCTATGTATATACACATATACGCATAGAATCAATATAGATTATATAGATATGTCTATCTTATATCTATCCTATTATCCACTCAGTCACCACATCAATTCATGTTGTCAAGAGCTAAAGTTTCCCTTTACAGTTCTAGCAGCTTTATAGAATAGCCCTCTTCACAGCCCCTTGCCTCCCACACAAAGTTTACATCTCCCTTTATACAAACTCAAAGGTAAAATTTTGTCTTTTACATACACATGCACATATATGCACACATGAATATATACACAATAGGGAATTAATATTTTTTTCCAAAGAGATCAGAATAAAATTCCCTAAAATTCCATTAAGATACATTTTATTTACCAAAGTTAAATTTACCTACATCTTCTTTTATGAATCCAAATAAATTAAATTCAGTATTTATTGATAGTGTTTTGAGTGCCAGCAATATAGTTTTTATTATACAGGATCTAGATGAAATCAATCTTGACTGTCCCAAACTATGCACCTTCTGAGCTTTCCATTATCCTGTGATAGTGGCCCACATGAAACTTAGCTATCACTCCTCTACATACAACTTGAGCCACAATGGGCTTCAATAAGTGAGTTTTCATTTTCTTTTTCCCAGTTCCAGACCTCTACCTCACTTCCAAGACACCAGCTCCAAACCACGTGCCTGCTCCTATAACATCACCTTCTAGCTCTTCCTCTTTTTTGAGAGGAGGTCTGACTATCTCATTCAGGCGACAAGGTCTGCAACTACTTAGGGTATCTCATGCTAATCTGCCCAGCTTAGACCTGCTCCATTTATGACCTAGGGAGTATTTGCCCCTCCTTGTCAGCCTGGTACCCCTCTGTCCCCCTCTAGTATTAACCATATCGGTTCAGACTTAGTGTGGAAATCCAATTTGTTTAGCACGCTATATAACTCAGGAGTACTGAGCTCAGTCAATAAACCCCATAGAAGGAATTATCAGAATTCAGAACAATGACCAGCCATGCTCACCTTTACTAGACAGTATGTTCTCTAAAGGGTTTAACCAGCTTATTTACATTTTTATTCTCAGAAATTAGCACTTGCCTGGCATGTAGTAAATATAAAATAAATGCTTTTTTTTTCTAAATATTTGCTCTAAGACAGTTAGGTGCCAAGGTGACACAGGGCTTGGAGTCAGGGACACTTGCCTCGGAGATTTAGTAGCTCAGTCAGGCAAGGCATTAAACCAATCAGACTCAGTTTTCTCATCCTTCAAATGAGGATAATAACACCACCTACTGATAGCGTTGTTGTAAAGATAAAATGAGTTAACAGATGGAAAGTACTCTGTAAACCTTAAAGTGTCATGTAAATGCCAGCTATCATTATCATTATTATTTTACTGTGGCAGAGGCCTCTACCCTCTAGGTGCATACATATACCTAGAGTTATGTAAAAAAAAAAGTACTGTAACTCTGTAGAGGAAACAGTACCTCTTCAGAAAGCAAACTAGGATCAGAAATCCTTTAGCACTTAGGAGGTTGTACAGCGTTCCAGGACTTGGTGCATTTCATACAATTTCACGTAAAAATAGGGATATCCATAAGACACAATGATCACTTGGTATTCCCGCTGCAGGTTATTGTTTGGGACTAGGACGCTACGATACAGACCCTAGGCATCCTGGGTTAGCTCTTCTTCCACCACAGGGTTATTGTTATCCTAGATGCTATGGGAAAATCTGAGTAGCTTGAGTTAATTTTTCCCCAAGGTAACTTCCAGGGCTTTTGAACAAAAAATATAGGACTGTTCTGTTGTTTGTTATGAGGACTTTTCAGACAGGGAACTTCCATTCAAGCTGCTTTTTCCTGAGCCAAGGTAGGTTGGTAATTTTAGTAAAGTAATACTTTGTCTGAACCTTCATGGCCATGGTACCCTACTGTAACCTATTGTACCACATATGGAACCTTTGAAGACAATTGTAAATTTAACAATGATTTAAAGACATATTTTAATACATAATGCACAAGAAGGAAAATTGTATACAAAGCAAATGCACAGTTTAAGGAAAAGTATATTTATATATGTGTGTAATACACACACAAATACATACATATATGCATATATTATATATATATGTGTGTGTGTATATATACACAGACACATACATCTATCTCTATATCAATATATAGATATAAATTTACAAAGACTGTACCCCATTATCAAAGGTAGCAATAACCATTTGGTACAGAAATGTTGGCAGATCATTTCCTTCTCTCTCCAGCATCATCCCTACATATCCTTGGTGTAACCTGGCTTAATAGGGTCTTGTCAAGGTTTCCACAAACTTGTGTAGTTTGTTGTTTTTTTTCTCCTTTTTTTCTCATTGCTTCATGAGGCAATATTGCTTGGTGATTTAATGACTATAATTTTTAGTAATCTATTTTTTGTCTGTCATTCTTTGTTTTACTAGAGTAGAAAGGGGACTATATAGGAAGATATAGACATCTAGGCGGTGCAGTGGATAGAGCACCAGGCCTGGAGCAAGGAAGGCTTATCTTTATGAATTCAAATTCAGCCTCAGACAACTGTCTGTATGACCCTGGGTAAATCATTTCACCTTGTTGGCCTTAGTTCCTCATCTGTAAAATGAGTTGGAGAAAGAAATGGCAAACCACTCCAAGTAGTTTTGCCAAGAAAACTCCAAATGGGGTCTAAAAGAGTCAAACAACTGATAACAACTAGCTACGAATACCGGAATAAGGGCAATTTAGAATTTTTTGGTTTCATAGTTTGTTGTGACTAAAAAAATTTATCAACAAGTGGACAGAGACAGATCCTTTCTAAACTCAAGACACATAGACCATCGGATGGCAGATACATTCATTTGCCCAGATTGTACACAATTGTTTGTACTGACAAAATCTTGAGGAAGCAAGTTCACCACCTTACCAAAATGCAACATTCTAGTAAGAATGTCATAAAGCACGTCATGCTTACTACTTAATACACAACTGCAATACTATTCAATATGCAGCACTTAAAATTATACTAAATTATCTTTTTATTGGGAATGTAAGTTTTGTGATGGACATAAAACTATTAGAATAAGGCACCTAGAATAGTTGGAATCCTTTTATGAGCATGTAGGTTGAAGGAACTGAAGATGTTTAGCATAGAGATAAGAAGAAATATAGATTTAAGGACTAATACATTTTGAGAATGAAGGAAGATTAAAGGACATTAAGTGTGTCCGATACATTTTACAGATGAGAAAAGTGAGGCAGAGAGAGGCTAAATGACTCATCTAGGGTCAAAAAAGGTTGCATCTGAATTGGGATTAGAACCTATCCTCCTGATCCAGGTCCATGTCTCTACCCACTATGACTCACTGACTGAATCCATGAGACGTGTAAAAATACTAGTCTTACATAATTAAAATAAGGTATTGGATTACATGATTTCTAAGTTACCTTCTAGGTCTAAATACTTTAATTTGGATGGTGGTAGATACCAGGAGTTAGGTGAATAGCATAAATGAAAGCACATGAGTATGATTTATGTAGAACACTATAGAAATAGCTATTTCCAAGTCAGTGATAGAGGGTAAAAATCAGTCTTTTTTTCTTCATCCTATAGTTTCTTCATAGACTAGAAATATACCCATTTCAAGTAGAGAGTTCCTCCCTAGCAGGTGGTTCTATCATTTTTGTACATATGGGAAAAGTGCATAGGAATGTGACATATGAACTATTTCTCATTTTTCCCCAGAGAAAATGAGGTTCCCATATGGTTACTAATTACTATTATGTTGCCTACAGAATTCTCTCTAACACACATTCTTTTCCCTTTAAAAAGTCAACTAAATGGTTTTGTTCATAGCTTTTTGGCCACCCAATTTCCCAAATTCAGGTTCAAAAACTTACCTGATTGTGTCACATAGAATTTGAAACACACACGCAGTACACACACATACACACATATAATGAAAAGCGAAGCTGATAAAAGTCATAAATTTACCAGAGACTTAATTTAATATGTATTGCACTATTATATTAATGAAATGATTTATGATTTCACTGCATATCCATCATCAACAAATTTCAATCTCTCCACACCTCAATGGGTGAATTTTATGTCTTTCTTGGCCCCTTAGTAGACATACATGCCTACATTTATATATATATATATGTATATATATATATATGCCCATAATTATTACACATGCTAAAACATAGATTTGAGAGGCCAGTAAAGGCATAATTTATATGTGTGTATATATGTGTATGTATGCATATATACATATGTGTATGTAATATGTATATATATAATCACTGTGTATCACATACATATGTTATATAGATGGTATAGAGAGAGAGCTAAGGGATATTTCACATCTAGGAGTCAGTCTTCTAGTGATAAGCTTCCATTGTGCTGGTCCTTAGACCATAATTGATCAAAGAGCTTTAGACAGAGGCTTTCTACCTTGACAGGACTTTCCGGGATTTACTATTTACTGGAAAAATCTTTAAGAACAAAGTTTCCTTTTGACATGATAATAATAGTGTTGATGACAGCTAACATTTATATAGCATTTTAATGTGTTCAAAGTACTTTACCAATATTATCTCATTTGATCTTTATGTATGATGACATAAAAATTAGATCTTTAGAGGAGGAAAATGTACATAAATAATAAGGAAAGTCTTAAGGTGGAACTATGATCAAAATAAAGAATCTCTTCCAAAATTTCAATGTGTTCCATGTCTAGCTAAGCAATGTAAGTTACAACTTTGTTTGGTTTACAGAGTGTACATTCTCTGTTGCTTGCACAAGAAATTCAGAAATTCATTTTTAAAATGCATTTTATCATTTTTTAAGAAATCAAATGCATCTCCTTTTTTTTCTTTTTCTCCGGACATCCCACCCTTCAGCTGAATGACAGCATCATAACAAATATGCATGATGAAGCATAGCAAATTCTCTCATTGTTTATGTCCAAAACTGTATGTTTCATTTTGCATTTTGATTCCATCACTTCTCTGGGAGGAGGCTGTTATCATGCTTTATCTTTGGTCCTCTGGAATCTGGTTTGTCATGCAGTGATCAGATTTCTAAAGCTTTCAAAGATAGTTTTTTTTAAATGTTGCTAATGTATTTTTTTCTCCTCATTATGCACATTTCATTACGTGTCACTGTACAGAAGTCTCTGTTTCCTCTGAAACAGTACATTTTGCCATTCCTTAGGGGGCAATAATATTTTATTACATGTATATACCCTAACTTATTTTGCCATCCCCTCCCCGATGGATCAGCACTCATCATTTTCAGTTGTTTTCCCTTCCTTCCTTTATTCATTTTTACTATTATGGAAAGAGATCCTATAATGATTTCTGTACATTTCCCTCTTTCTTTATTCTCTTTGGGGTCATATGACAAGTTTTGGTATCAATGATTCTAAGAGATTGGTCTTTTGAGTGACTTTTGGGGCATAGTTCCAGATGGTTTTGTTTTGTGTTCCCATACTCCACCCTAGAACAGCTGGCTAAATTCATAGCTCCACCAACACTGTAGCAGAAATTCTGCCTGGAATCTTAAAGTATAAATTCCTAAAATTCTCATTAGTGATCATGCATGAATATAATTCATTGATCAAGCAAATGTCAGGGAAGACTCAACTATATGTTAAATTTTCCTGTGATAATTAGAAAAAAAATGTGTCTTTCTCTGTGTTACAGGGAGTTATTATTCAAACATATCCAAGGAAACAATATGTCAAATTCAAAAAGTGCCAACTTTGTATATCCTTTTCTGAATTCAACTGTTTTATTCACAAGATAAGCTAAATAATTAAAGATAGTTCAAAATGTTTTGTACCTTCTTGGGCCAGCTACTTAAGCCTGAAAAGTATCTAGATTTCTAATGTCCTCCTTCGGATTTTTGTATAATGTGTTATTTTCATATGAAGGTTGCTGGACCATAAATAATTCAGGAAACAAACATGCATTCCATTGTAATCCAGAAGTAGAAAGCCTGATTTGTCCAAAGAGTATTTTTTTTTTGTGCTGCACATACAAATATGCAAAGCTCTCAATGGGAGTGAATACGTATTTTATAATTATAACAGTTTCTTAGCTGATACTTTTACATAGATCTTCCTCTCTTTGGGGAATTAGAGGAAAACAAAATACTTCAACTGTCCTCCAGTTAAAATACAACAGGATTTCCATTATCTATTTTATTTCTGGAATTTTTTAGATTGTTTTTTAGAAGTTGTAGCTTATTGAGAACATACAAATATGAACAAGACAGTCCAACTTTAAAAAATGTTTTGCATATGCTGTTTATTCATGCAAACCAAAATCAACCCAAATTCCTTAGAGTGAGGATATTATTCAGTAGAAAACATAAGTTGAGTTCATCAAACTCCTTTTATGGGGGTGAGGGAAGGTGGGTGTATGTTCATGGGTAGAGAAAAGTCTACAACACTCCACATGGCTAACATTTTTTAAAGTCTGGAGTTTAAATCTGTTTTAGTTTGATAACATGAAAGCTATGGTAACTATATAACCATTTACTTTTATTGCAGGTCACTGTATTTTGGGAGCACAGAACATTCTCTTACATGTTTATTTTTTGTCTTGGTGAAAGCTACTAAAGGTGATGAAACAGTTTCATAAATTATTGCTCTTTGCTCTTTTGATAGACTAATTTCAAATATAGTAAAGTATGTAAATTGTATATGACAAATCCAATCTTATTGATAAAGAAAGAGCAGATTGCTTGCTTTTAGAGAAATATTTTATTCTTTTAACGTTATAGGACTGTTTCAATACTTTGATGGATCTGATATCTCATCAATGAACTCTCACTTTTTCCTTGAGGGCTAGCAAAGTTGGTACTTAATAAATTAAATTGAATGTGAGTACATCCTCCATTGGTAAAGATCCACACATTCCTGTTTAGGCCATTTTTGTCCACACTCTTCTAATAATTCTTTATAGTATGAATCACAATTGCTAATACTTATAAATGCTTTCAGGCTTGCAAAGCACTTTATGTATATTAATTCATTAGATCTTCACAACAAACCTATGATGTAGGTGTTATTATTTCCCCATTGTACAGATGACAAGAGTGGAACTGGTAAAAGTTAACTACCTTGACCAGGATCACAGAGATTGTAAATGTCAGAGGTGGAATTTCAACTAACATCTTCCTGACTGCAAGTCAAAATCTACTTATCACATGAACGTGCTTTAGTTCTTTTGATATATCATATTAATGTAACATGACATATTAGATAGTAACACATTTTCAGAATCAAGAATCTTAGATGGTCTAGCTTTTGTTACACACTGGCTATATGACCCTGGAAGTAAGTCACTTAAAACTTCTCAATTTCCAGGCAAATTTCGAACACTATAAATTGCAGAGAAAGTGCTAATCTACATTGATAGAGAAAATTTGCTCATTTTCTATCCTAGTGAAATTATAGAACTCTTCTGCAACAAAGACAACAGCACTATGTTTAGTATATTAATATTTTTAAAATCAACAATGACTTATCAAACATCTAATGTGTGCTTAGCACCAGCCAAAGTACTTAGAAAGAAATAACCTAGAAAGTGCTAGAGAAGAAATAAATGTCCCTGCTCCCAAGGAGCTAACATTCTATCAAGGAGAACAACATTTTGTACACACACACACACACACACACACACACACGATTGTGGGGAAGAAGAATACTAATCAGTAATTTTCTTAAATATCCCTTATGGCACTTCCCATGTGCATATTATCCCTGGTAATATGCTGAATCCCACTTATATACTCACCATGTTTCTTTCAAAAGGTCTTTGGAGCATCTGCAAGTTTTGTTTTTCCTAGATTATATTTCATGATTCTCAGCTGAATAATATTACTGAGAGTATGTTGGTGTTAACAAGATGGATTTTTTGTCAGGAAGCTTATCATAATCAAGAAAGCACTGCACAATTTCTCAAGTAAGTTCCATTTCTCTTCCTTTTCAAAATGCTAGTCCCTTTGCAGTGTTGGTCTCAGGTGTTTGAACTGATAGACTAACTCAGTTTGTCAATTAGGCCTGACCAACTGAATGTCATATTGTCAGAAAGACATTCCTGTTTTTTCTTTCTATGTGGATCATAGACCATTCTCTTGTGAGTGGCCATGAATCTTACTAAGGGAAATTTACAGTGTTCTAGGGCTCTATGTATAGGCAAGTAGGTGGTGTGGTAGATAGAGTGCCAGTCCTGAAGTCATGAAGACTCACCCTTCCAAGTCCAAATCTAGCCTTAGGCACTTACTAGTTATGAGAACCTGGGCAAGGCACTTAACTCTATTCACCTCAGTTCCTCAACTGTAGAATGACCTGGAGAGGAAAATGGCAAACCTTTCCAGTATTTTTGCCAAGAAAATCCCAAATGGGATCATGAATAGTCAGACAAGACTGGAATAACTGAACGACAATAACAGGACTCTACACCATCAACACTATGTGTCATCCACATGAAAAACTGTGTTGATTAAATATCCCTAAATCAGTTGAGTGTTTAACAAGCAACAGCTCATAATTGTGTTAGGAACAATAAGGAACACATGAAAAATAGATAGGAAATGGGCTACCCTCAATTTTCCTCTAGCACAATATACTTTCACCCTGTTTATTTCATTTAAATAAAGTTCTTATTACATTTGCCTGGTACTGTACTATATAAAAGTGTGTATGATTAATAATTATTACTTGGCTAATAGTGTTGTGGGAACATATTATGTTCTATGTTCTTGTTCGGTCATTTTTTCCTTTGTGTCCAACTCTTCCTGATCCCATTTGGGGTTTTCTTAGCAAAGACACTGGAGTGATTTGCCACTTCTGTCTCGAGCTCTTTTTATACATGAGAAAACTGAGAAAAAGAGTACTAAGTTACTTACCCAGGGTCATACAGCTAGTAAGTGTCTGGGGCCAAATTTGAACTCAGAAACAAGAATCATTCAGACTCCAGGCCTAATTTTCTATCCACTGCTACCACCTAGCAGCCAGTTCTATTCCATGAGGTTAGTTAAACTAATCCCTTTGAATAAACATAGTTTTTGCTGAGGAGGCTTTTATATTGTTTGTGAAAACAGGATTGAAAATGGGAAGCGATTAGAGACCATTCAATTATATTCCTTCACTTTAAAGATAAGGAAACTGAGACACAAACAGCTTATAAAGTGTCACAGAGCTAGAAAGTATCAGAACTGAAATTTGAAGTCATCTCTCCTAACTGTAAATCAAATGCTTCCTATTTACTTGTACTCAATACAACATATTTCTCTGTTTTATACATTGCTTGATATTATCACTTATGAACTTGTTGAACAAACTTATTTCTGCAGTAGCACTTTTTAGAGTTTTGCATGATTTTTACATATTATGTGATGTCCCTTATGCGAAGAGTATTCTAAATATTGTTTTTAACATTGTGTTGATTCTAGCACAGATTTTTTTTCTCCCTGTGTTTGGTTGGGTCCAGTTGTTTTTCCTAACTGTATGTTGTTAAGTACCATTGCTACTTCCTCATATGGTACATTGGGTACTGAGATGGAGTAGTATAAATGTGGTGATTACCAACAGCAAGAATATATTAGTGTAAAAATTATTCCAGATCTGTTTCATTTAATACAGGGCTCTAGCCTTCCTTTTGGTTTTGTCTATGATGCACTCAGTATAGTGTAACTTAGCTATATTTAAAGACAAATTTTCTTCAAGTTTGTTTTCTCAACTACATTTTTGCTTGTTTTTTGGGGCTATATTAACAATAATGTTCCATCTTCTCATTTATACTGCTTTGTATGTGAACTTGTTCTCTGGACTGGTACCCTTGATTGACATGGCAAAGAGATTGGGTGTCTTTTGTCTGAGGACATCTCCGGGATCATTCAATGTCTTTGTTATGGTGACTTTATATATTTAAACTTTTCTAGGAAATATTAATTTGCAGGCAGCATCTTTACTTTTAAATTATTTGCCATTTTGGACTCCAGAGCTTGACTAAGAAGGGAATAGAATTACTATAATTATACAAGATATTTTCTCATTTTCATCCTTTTTTTCTAATTTTGTAATTTTTTAAAAAACATTGAGCCAGAAAAGACCTAAAAGTCTAATGCTTTTATTTTATACATAAAAAAACTAATATTCATAACATGAAAGTGACTTGACCAAGGTCATGCAGCAAGAGAGTTGGGATCTACTCACAGGGCTTCACTTTGACCTTTCCCCTAGCCATAACCTTGCTGTTTGCACACAGTTGATACTGAAATTACAGAATTGCTATTTCCTATCTATTTTCCTTCAATGTAATGTTTATGGGATCACAAAATCCTACAATAGAAAGTGATCCAGAATTTTGGAGGTTATATAATCCAACTTCCTCATAAGTAGGGAGACTGACCGGCTTCTCAAAGTTTATATGAGGAGAAAGCAAGAGAATCACTGTAGAATAAGAGAAATACAAGTTTTTAAAAACTCTGAGTTTTTACTTCATGCTCAGAATATCGGCAAAGAAGTAGTCAGTGTTGGAGATTGGGAAAAGAAGGGATGAGACATCACTAGAATGATGTCCCTAAAGATAACTATCATAGAGAACTGTAGGGATTTAGAAGTCTCTTGAGGTGTGGTCAGCTATGTGATGCTGTCCTAATTGCCCCCACTTCTCTAGATCTTAATTTTCTAATTTTAGAGATTGCACTAAATCATCTCTAAGATTCCTGCCAGGTCAGACAAGACATTCCATAAACATAGAGCATTGCTTCTTCTATGAATTTATTTACATATCAGATCATATGATCACAGATATGTAGATGGAAACTTAGGGGCCATCTCGTCCAATAAACTGAGTCTCAAAAAGTTTAAGCCATTTGCCTAAGAATATATTGGTGAACTTCTCAACTAAGCAATTGTTCAGAAAAAAGACTAAATAGTCTTTTGTGACAAGCAGTCTCCCAGTCTAAATTTATTATATAGTTGATGCACTAAATTTAAAAATCAAAATCTATAGTAATACATGGTAATTTCATTTGTACCCAAAATTGAATTAAAGTTTTATATTCTGACTGCTTTGACTGTATGCAACATACACTGTGCCTTATTCATTAAGCCATAAAATGAGATATGATATAACTATAGTTGAATACCAAAAATACAGTTCCTCTAGCAGCAGCCATAGTACTTGTTATTCAAGTATAAAAAAAAAATTGTTCAAAGTGGTCTGCACCAATAATTTCATTTTCCTTTTAATGATTAAGTCCTGAAACTCACTTTCAAATCTATTGAAGCTTTCAAGTACTCTCCACACAGATCAATGCCCCTGAAAGTTGTTCTGATTTGAGAGCAATTGTGGACAGTGATTCCTCATCCAATATTTCAATAGCTCTGCTTCTGAATGTGAAAAACAGAACCGCAAAGACCAATCTGCCTAAGTTAAGGCAAGTGGAAATCAACTAAAATTAAGCATCCTTCTCAAAGCAAAATGAATGCATGAGAAATATCTGTTGAAGATGATCAGAAATGTCCAAAAGGAAAAAAAAACATTATCTGGAAGACTGAGGAAAGAGGTGGGCATAGAGAGTGAGTTTTGTGTAGCAGACAGAGAAGAAATTAATGTAAATATTGTATGGACTTGGCTCCTTTTTATTTGCATGGCTACCAGCCCTCCCAAGAGACTTGGCATTTTGCAAAATAACATTAAGTACATGGGGTCCTCAGGGATCCACAATGACTAATAAGGATTTTTTACAATTATAAAAGAGCCACAAGAAATAGAAAAGCTGTTTGAATTTTTAAATGGTGCTTTTCCCACAAACATAGGAAGCAGATTGCAGTTACATTCCTTCTGCTTCACAGACAAATGTCCCTTTTCAGACATTTTCCTCCCAGATGGCCATTCTATCTCTATCGCCTACTCTCCCAAAGGAAGTATTGCTAGTAACTGATATTTTCTTTAACTCATATATATTTAGTAGTCTTTTTAATATTTCAGTATGAGAGTGGAACTCCAAGGTAAGCCAGACCAGCTCCATCTCATTTCTGATTCATTTCCCAGGAGATTCACTCATTTTAATAAGTATTAAGGAGATTTCAAAATAATCTCATATGATAAATGATTTTATAATGTGTTTTAATGAGACTTTAAAAATGTCCTCTCCTAAATTTTGAGAAGGCTTACAGCTTTAAATGAGCATGGTCTGAGTTTGAGGGCTCTGTATCTGCTGCTGAACTGTAGAGAGCTTATGTAAGTGAAACATCTGGCTAAGCTACATAAGAAAGTTGTTTTTCTTTGTTTTACTAAAGGGAAAATAAGAACTACGTAATAATGTATATAATTTGGTAACTGCTTTTCCTGCATGTGAACACTGCTCTTCTTTGAATCATGATAAATTAAATAGAGCCAATACATTTTGGAGGTTGACAGTTCAGTAACTTAGTATTTTTTCCAAACTGTATCTTTGTTTAAAATCTTCAAAAGACTTGCCTCCTTTGATTAAACTCTTTATTCTACTATAGTACATGAGTAAAAAGCCTGAAATGGGATTTGTGGTTTAGGCTGCTAGCTGAGAACACAATTCTGCCCATTATAAGTTTTCAAGTGGTCACGCAATTGAAATTCAATGGAACTTGATAGATGGGTAGAGTCAGAGACCCATGATTTACTGACTGAGTACTACAGTTTTTTCCTGAGTCCAACAAATAGATTTTAAGCATTTCCTAAGGTATTGTGCTAAGTGCTGTGGGAGAAATAAAAAGGCAGTAAACCACAACCCCTGCCCTCAACAAGTTTACAGCCATCAGGGGATATAGAACATACATATCCAGACACATAATTTTGAAAAAGGAAGCATGTGCTAAATAGTATGGCAGAGGTATTAACAAAATAGCCAAAAAAGCTTTCAAAAAAGGAAGAGATTGTTTCTAAACCACATAATTGGGGAAATTTTCATAGGGGAGTTAATATGTTCACTGGTGCTTGAGTAGTACAACAAGTGGAGGCTAGAGAGTGATACTCTATATGAATTATGTTCTAGGAATAATTTTGAGTATTCCAACTGAGCTGAATCAGTAGAGGTATAAAGAGGAATAGTGGGAGAGATTTCTGGACAGCTAAATTGAAACTACATTGAGTTGAGCAGAGAAAAACTTTGGAAGATTTGTTAGTAGGGAAGGAATACTTCCCTTTAGTTGAGGAAGATTCATCTGATAGGAGTGAACAAGATGGGAAGAAATTTGAAGGCAGTGAGATTAATTAGTAAGCTACTGATACTATAGTGAGAGGTTGGACAATATATAACTGGACAATCATGGAATCACAGAATGTAGAGCTAGAGGCAGCTGATTGGTCCAGTAGATGGAGTACTTGACCTGGAGTCAGGAAGAAATGAGTTCAAATTTTCCCCAGATACTAACAAGCTGTGTAATTTTGGGCAAGCCACTGAGTTTCCTCAATCATGACAACAAGAATAATAATAGCACTTGATTCAGAAAGTAATTAAGAGGATTAAAGATAACATTTATAAAATACTTAGCACAGCCACATCATCCTTATCAAATTAGCTAACATGACGAAGAAGGAATATGATAAATGTTGGAGAAGATGTAGGAAAATTGGAACATTAATGCATTGTTGGTGCAGTTGTGAACTGATCCAACCATTCTGGACAGCAATTTGGAACTATGTCCAAAGGGCATAACTTTTGACCCATCAATATCACTTCCAGGTCTGTATCCCAAAGAAATCATAAATATGGGGAAAGGACCCACATGTACAAAAATGTTGATAGCAGCTCTTTTTGTGATGGCCAAGAATAGTAAATTGAGGGGATATCCTTCAATTGTGGAATGGCTGAACAAGTTGTGGTATATGAATATAATGGAATGCTATCATTCCATAAGCAATGATGAGGAGGGAGACTTCAGAAAAACCTGAAAAAATTTACATGAACTGATGCTTAGTGAAGTGAGCAGAACCAGGAAAACTGCACTCAGTAATAACCACAGTATGTGATGACTGACTTTGATATACTAAGCTCTTCTCAGCAATGCAAGGATCTAAAATAGTGCCAAAAGACTCATGATGTAAAATGCTATCCACATCCATTAAAAAGAACTGTGGAGTCTGAATGCAGATTGAAGCCACTGATCTGCTCTTTCTCTCTCTCTCTCTCTCTGTTTGTTCTTTCTCATGGTTCCTCCCATTGGCTCTAATTTTTCTTTACAACATGACCAATGTGAAAATGTTTAATATGAATCTATATGTAGAGCCTATATCAGATTGCAAAACGTCTTGGAGATGGGGAGGGGAGGAAGGGGGAGAAAATGTTAACTAAAAATCTTATGGAAATGAATATAGGAAACTAAAAATAAATGAATAAAAAGCACTTAGCATATTACTTGCCACATAGTAGATACTTAATAGCTTCCATCTTTTCTTCCTTCTTTTCTTTCTTCCTTTCTTCCCAAAAGGAAAGATCACATAGTCTGGTGTTTTGAGAATTTATTATGGTTCAGATTCGCTCCTGTAAATGACACTCGGACACAGCAGTTAAAAGTGAAAGTAAAATTTAATTATGCACAATTATATAATACTAAGAAAATGGATAATAATAATATGGGAATAGCTAAACTATTAAAATAATGAGTAGCACTTTGAGATTTAAATAAAAAATCATACCAATGATGATTAGTATCAGAAGTAACTAAATGTGAGGCCTCGAGAAGTTGATTTACAACTATGTGAGTCTGAATTCGACTCACATTCGTTTAAGGCGCGCTGATTAGACTCTAACATTCTTTTCAGGACATAAGATCGATTGAGAATATCGATTAAAGGTTGTAAAGATAGAGAAATCTGAGAGAGAGATAACATTTTGGGTACCCATGTTAAATTCTGAATAACATCTGTATCAGGGGAAAAAATAAAAGTCATCACCCTGAAACAACCAGAAAAAGGAGGAACTTGTGAAACAGAAGCTAAGTCTGTATTATTATTAGAAGTAATACATATATGTTGGGAAGATACTTCATATAACATAGAGAAATTATTCAAAGGATACAAAGTTAAAATACAAAGGTTAGAAGAATGCGGGAGAAGGCAGGGCTCCAGCTGCCGGGTCATCATCCCATAAACTGCACCTTTATCAGTATCGATACGATCATTTAAGGTATGAGTTACATTTTTATACAAGGAATAGGTTGCTTACAAAAAACACCAAATACCACAAATAACAAGAAGTATACACCATATAAGAAGAATAATAGAAATAGGTAAAGAAAACATCACCGATTCGGGCGAGCACCAACTCTAACAGTCACGGCTGGGGAATCCCGGTTCAGCAGCCTCTGAGTCCCGAATGGGAAGGTCCCAGGCAGATCGTCATCTCCATGGGTGAGATTCCAGAGGCTCTGAGGCTCGCTAGCTAATATAGGTCCTTAAACAAAGAAGGCCCTCAGCCAACTAGTCTTAGCAACAGGATTCTGCACACGGGGCACATACGTGACTTAAAATGGGAAATAAGTCAATCAACTATTTGAGTGGAGTGTTATGGCTTGGAACAAGAAACAGACTGTTCTTTGATGTTTTAACAAGAATATGCAGGAGGGGAGTAGCCAGATCCCTTCGCATAAACAATTCCAGGAGGGGGTAGTTCCTGGGTCTGTTAGCTTGAGCCAAGTCATAAAGTTCACAGAGCGGTTACATTCTCATGGGCCTGCATTTCAGTTCCTGGTCCTCATATCAATTAGGGTGAACTTATTTTATATAAGAATTCTAATTCTTTATTCATCTGGTCTCTTCTTTTTTACTAATAATAACTGTGAGGCTCAGCAAAGGACAGTGAATTCCCTCTAGCCATTGGTAAAGGTAGATCTGAACTAAAGTGTCCTGAATTTTCAAGTACATGGAACTTAATTTCTGGTGGTGGCTGTGTGAGTGGGAAGATTGTTGACATCAGGAACACAGTCAAGAGACAACAAGCAACCAAGTTTTGACCAGTGGCAAGAAAAAGTGATTAGGAGTTGAAAATCCTGCTCCAAGATCATCCCCATATAGTTGATCCTTCCAGCTACAGTTTTGCTTTAGGATATTAATAGCATTCTATGAAGTGATCAAAGAATCTCAGAGTTGGAAGGGATCACAAGTTCACAGATTTCCATCCATTCTAAATAAAGCAACATTTTTGGTAAATTATCTTACAGCTTCCATTTGGAGACCTCTAGGGATTGGGAAATCAAATCAATGCTTTTCATTTTTCAAATATCCGAATTTTAAGGAGTTTCTCCTTTTGTGGAGATACCATCTAACTCTGAAATTCTAACTAATCAAGAAAATCTTCTGCTTTCTCCTAGGTAACAATCCTTCATTTGAAGGTAAGGAAAATGTTCTCACTAAGTCCTCTCTTTTCCCTTCAAAACATCCCCATCTTCCTTCAGTTACAGTAATATTTTGAATCTACTTACCATCCTGTTCTCCTTTCATTGGAATCATTCAAGATTGTTGATATCCTTCCTGAGTTAGTTGAATATAGATAAAAATAATGCATTACATAGTACAGAAAGGGTTTCCTTATAGCACTGTGGAAACAATATGTGATTTAGAGACAGAATGCCTGAACTCAATATCTGAATCTGAAATTTCTTGTCTCTATAACCATGGAAAAATCAGTTAAACTCTTTGGGTCTCAGTGTGTGTGTGTGTGTGTGTGTGTGTGTGTGTGTGTGTGTGTGAGTGTGTGTTCAGTTGTTTCAGCCTTGTCTGACTCTTCATGACCCATTTGGGGTTTTCTTGGCAAACATACTGGAGTGCTTTGTCATATCCTTCTCCAACTCATTTTCCAGATGAGGAAACTGAAGCAAAAAAGGCTAAGTGACTTGCCCAGGGTCATAATGCTAATAAATGTCTGAAACTGGATCTGAACACAGAAATATGAGTCTTCCTGACTCCGGTCCTGACATTCTTTCCACTGCAGCACCTAACTGCCTCAGTTTCCTAATCTGTAAAATGAGAGGCTTGGATTAGATGACTTCTAATATTCTTGCCAGCTCAAAAGCTCTGATTCAGTGACTTGTTCTTTGTTTTGTTTTATTATTTTTATGCATTTAGAAAAGCTGTTTTGAGTAATGGGTCAAGTTGTACTATTTGCTATAGCACTACATTCAAGGACCTATTGAATATTTTTTTTTTCCTTTTTGTATTGTTTCTAGATTGTAATTGATAATTCAAAATTTATTTGCCACACACAAACTGAAAGTCTTACTGACCAGATCAGTTCCTTCACTCTTATTGTTATACAATAAAGTGCTCTTGAAATTCCATTTTATGGTACCACAAAGTGCTATTGAATTTTTTGGCAGTATTACTGAAGTGACAATGTTCAAGTGGGCATTGCAATTATGCATTTGAATAGACATTGTGGCCATGTAGCTGATGGAAGACTGGTGCTCCTTCACAGGACTTAACCTGCAAGGGGGACTATTGATCCTTCTTAACTCTGATGCAGATGACATTGCACAGACACTATACTCCATTTCTGATAATTTGAGGGGATTGAAAATACAGACCAAGGAAACCTGAGGTGGAGGATAAATGATTCATGTTATATAAAATCTCCTGAAGCTGTGATACCGACTGAATTTCAAAGAGATCTAATTGGATTATTTAAAATTTAGCAATCTCCCTAACTGCTGACCAATTCAATTCAATTAATTTAACCATCACCAAAAGCAGAAAGAAGTTCCTGTTCTCAAGCAACTTATATTCTTTGCTAAAAACTGAAATTTACATAAGCTCTTCAAAGTTTATGAAGTATCTTGTATACATTATTTCATCTGCATTTCACAGAAACACTATGAAGTAGACCATAAACTTTTTGAAAATGAAGAAACTGAGTCATAGTACTTAAATTATTTTCCTATCACCATATAGCTAACAAGTCTCAAAGTGAGTATTTGGACTCAGATTGTCTTGTCTTAAATTCCAGCACCACATCCTCTAGAGCAAAGGTATCAAATGCATAACCTTGTGGCCTCCAATACTCCCAAATTAGATCTGAGACAGAATAAGATATTTTAAAAATTTAACAAAAATACAATAGAACAGAGATAAGGTTATTATGTGGTTTTCTAAGTCCATATGCCACCCTCAGGAATCATTATCTTATACTTTGGGGACCCCAGTTTCTATGGGACTTTGATAAAGAATTCCAACAAGAGGAGAAACTGAAATTTTGGAGAGTTTTGTGCTAATATGAAAGGCTCTCTCTAGTAGCTCACCTGTATGACAAAGTGATAACATTTTCAATACAACATGATGTGTGGTACATCCACTCAGGAATAATAATAGAAATAAAATATAGAATGTAAGCCTGAGTTTATGGTCCTTTTCAAGAAGGTGTGCCCATCCACTATATGAGGGACTCTTTACTTAGTACCTAGGACAATCCCACTGAACTAATACAGAAGGATCAGGGAAGTGATGCAGAGAAATGAGGGAGCTTCGTGGCTTCAGGGGCCCCACAGTTGATCCTCTGACAGAAACGATTATCTCTCTCTCTCTCTCTTTAGTAGCCAGTTATTAAAATTGAGGCAACCCAAGCTTTTTTTCCCCCATCCTATTTCCTTTTTCAAACTCTTAAGGACAGGGTTGATACATTATTATCAGGCCCAGGGCATTTGTCAGTCACCTTGAATTTGACAAGCACCTAGTACGTATCAGACATTATGCTAAGCAATGGGGATACAAAAAAAGACAAAAGATCATTTCTGATCTCAAAGAGTTCACAGTCTAATGAGAGAAACAATATCACCCAACTATATATAAACCAACTATAGAACAAATTAAAAATATTCAATGGAGGGAAAGCATTAACATGAAAGGGAATCAGGAAATGTTTCCTTTAGAAGTCCCTTTAACTGCAGCTTGAAGGAAAGAAGCCAGGGAAGCCAGGAAAAAAAAGATAAGGAGGCAGAGAATTCCAGGCATAAGAGACAGCCAATGGAAAGTGCAGTGTCAAGAGATGGAGTGTCTTGTGCCAGGAAGAACAAGGAGATGGGAAACTTTAACCCCCTCCCCTTTTCTCCCATCTACCTATATTACGGAATATTTTTGCATGGCTAGCTATTGCCTAATGATGTATCATAATGTAATGTAGCTGCTTAATTGAGCTCAACATAACATTCTCTGGAGGCTTTCATTATATCTCAACAGACTCAGCAATTATATTATTGTTCACCTTCAAAAGCAGTTTTAGTAGAGTGACAAACAGAGAGAAGAGGGTAGAAGACACTATAAGAAGTTAATGAAAGATAAGAAAGTGACATTAGTGAATATCTGAATACCATACTTTCCTTTTTTTAAGTTTATGAAGAAAATGAGAGAAACAAGGTTGAAAATTAGAGAATATGAGGGGGTGGAGCCAAGATAGTGGAGAGAAGCCAGGAAGTTGTCTAAACTCTCCCCAGTTTACATCAGAAAAGAAAAAAAGTTAAATTAAGTCTCAAAATGAATTCTGGAGTTACAGAATCCACAAAGACACAGAGCAAAAAAGTTTTCCAGATTACAATATCTAGGAAGGACTTCAGGAAAGGTTTATTTCACTTTGGTGAAAGGGGAGTGCAGTCTAATTTAAATGGTATCCAGGCAAGACAGTATGAGGCTCTCAGCCAAAACACAGATCAGTAAGAAGCCAGGCACCTTGATCCTGGCTCAGTAGCCCAGTGGCACAGCAGGTCAGCTGTAAAACCTTCAACTTCCACACGAGGCAAATTGCCAGCCCTGAAATTCAGGTAACAATGGCATAAAATCCAAATCTCAGAGAGTAGCTAAGTGAATTACAGGAAGAAATAGACAACAAAATGATTCCAGTGGGAGATCTCAACCTCCCCTTCTCAGAACTAGATAAATCAAACAAAAAAAAATAAACAAAAAAAGAGTTAAGGAGGAAGATATAATTTTAGAAAAGTTAGATATGAAAGACCTCTTGATAAAACTGAATGGGGATAGAAAGGAATATACCTTTTTGTCACTGGCACATGGCACCTACACAAATATTGACCATGTATTAGGGCATAGTAACCTCACAAGCAAATACAGAAAGGCAAAAATACTAAATTCACACTTTTCAGATTATGACATAATAAAAATTATGTGCAACAGAAGGCCATGGAAAGATAAATTTAAACTTAATTAGAATCAAAATAATCTAATCCTAAAGAATGAGTGGCTCAAACAACAAATCATAAAACCAGTCAATAATTTCATTGAAAGGAATGATAGTAATGAGATATCACATACTAAAACTTATGGGATATACAACCAAAGCAATTCATAGGGGAAATTTTGTGTTTCTAAATGTTTATATGTATAAAATTAAGAAGGGAGAAATCAATGATTTGGGCATGCAAATAGAAAAATCTCGAAAAAAAATTTAAATCCCCAGTTAAACACCAAATTAGAAACTCTAGAATTTCCGAAAATCAAAGGCGGTATTAATAAAAGCGAAAGTAGGAAAACTATTTAAGAAAATACTTAAATAATCTCATTTCAGAAAAAGAAATTGAACAAGCCATCAATGAACTCCCTAAGAAAAAATCTTAAGGGCCAGATGGATTTACAAGTGAATTCTCCCAAACATTTAAAGAACAATTAATTCAATACTTTATAAACTATTTGGAATAATAGACAAAGAAGGAGTGCTACTAAATTCCTTTTATGACACAAATATAGTGCTGATACCTAATCCAGGAAGAGCTAAAACAGAGAAAGAAAACTATAGATCAAGTTCTCTAATGAATATTGATGCAAAATTACATAAATTAAACAAAAGGATTACAGCAAATTATTATGAGGCTAATACAATATTATCAAATGGGATTTATGCCAGGAATACAGGACTAGTTCAATATTTGGAAAATAATCAGAATAATTTACAATATCAACAACAAAACTAACAGAAATCATATGATTATCTCAATAGATGCAGAAAAAAAACTTTTGAAAAAATGCAATACCCATTTCTATTAAAAACATTAGAGAGCATAGGAAGAAATGAAGTTTTCCTGAAAAGGATAAGTAGTATCTATCTAAAACCATTAGCAAGCATTATATATAATGAGGATAAGACAGAAGGTTTCCTAGTAAGACCAGGAAGGAAACAAGGATGCCCATTATTATGACTATTATTCATTATTGTACTAGAAATTTTAGCTTTAACAATAAAAGAAGAAAAATAAATTGAAGAAATTAGACTAGGCAATGAGGAAACAAAACTATCCCTCTTTGTTGGTGACATGATGGTATAGTTAGAGAATCCTAATTAACGAATTAAAATGCTTCTTGAAACAATAACAAGCTAGCAATGCTGCAGGATATAAAATAAACCCACATAAATTATCAGCATTTCTATGTATTACCAACAAAGCTCAGCAGAGATAGAAAGAGAAATCCATTTAAAATTACTGTAGATGACATAAGATATTTGGGAGTCTATCTGCCAAGACAAACTCAGGAACTATATGAAAACAATTCAAAATACTTTTCACTCAAAAAAAGTCAGTTCTAAACAATTTGAAAAATATCAATTGCTCATGGATAGTCTGATCTAGTATAATAGTGACAATTCTATACAAGTTAATTTACTTATTAAATGTCATGCCAATCAAACTACCAAGAATTCTTTTATAATGCTAGAAAAAATTAATATGAAAATTCATCTGGAAGAACAAAAGGTCAAGAATACCAAGGGAATTAATGAAAAAAAAATTGCAAAGGAAGGTGGTCTAGTCATACTAGATCTAAAACTATATTCTAAAGCAGCAATCATCAAAATTATTTGTTACTGACTAAGTAATAGAGTGGTGTATCGGTGGAATAGTTTAGATACAGAAACAGTCAACAATTACAGTAATTTGTTTGACAAACTCAAAGATTCCAGCTCTTGGGATAAGAACTCACTATCTGGCAAAATCTTCTGGGAAAACTGGAAAACAGGATGGCAGAAAGTAATCATGGACCAACATCTCACCCCCTATACCAAGATAAGACAAAGTGTGCACATGATTCAGACATAAAAGGTGATACATTAAGCATTAAGAAAGCAAGGAATAGTTTACCTGTCAGATCTATGGAGAAGGGAGAATTTGTGACCAAACATGAAATAGAGAACATTACGCAATGCAAAATGGATAATTTTGTTTACATTAAATTAAAAGAGTTTTGCACAAACAAAACTAATACAAACAAGATTAGAAGGAAAGAAGGCTGAGAAACAATTTTTTAAAACCATTGTTTCTGATAAAGGCCTTATATCTAAAATATAGGGAGAACTGAATCAAATTTTTGAGAATACTAACCATTCTCTAAGTGATAAATGGACAGGCAGTTTCAGTGAAGAATTAAAGCTATCTTTAGTCATATAAAGTGCTCTAAATCACTATTGACTAGAGAAATGCAAATTAAAACATCTCTGAGGTACCACCTCATACCTATCAGATTGGGCAATAGGACAGTAAAGAAAAATGATAAATGATAAATAAATAAATAAAAATGATAAATGTTGGAAAAGATGTTGCAAAATTGGAACACTAATGGTGTTAGTGGAACAACATTCTGGAGAGCAATTTGGAACTATGCCCAAAGGACTCAAACTGTGCATACCCTTTGATCCAGCAATACCACCACTAGCTTTGTGTCTCAGAGAAATCATAAGAAAAGGGAAAAGGACTCACATATACAATCATTTATAGTGGCTCTCTTTGTGGTGGCAGGCTTGGAAATTGTGGGGATGCCCATCAATTTGGGAATGGCTGAAAAGTTGTGGTATATGAATTGTTCTATAGGAAATGATGAGCAGGCAGATTTCAGAAAAATCTGGAGAGACAGGAACTGGTGCTCAGTAAAGTGGGCAGAAACAACTGTGAAAGACTTAGCTCTTCTCAGCAATAAAATTATCTTAATTAAAAGAGTCAAGTTAGAAAATACTATCCCCACCTAGAGAAAGAATTGTGAAGTCTGAATGCAAATCAAAGTATTCCTGTTTTTTTTTTTCCTTTCTCAAGGTTTTTCTCTTTTGTTCTGATTTTTCTTTTGCAACATGACTATTCCCTCCAGCCTTATGTCTTTGTTTTTCTTGGCCTTATTGAAGGGGCCATGCCCTGGCTACCACTTAAAGAGTCCTATTCAGTGAATAGACATTGCCTCACCCTAAATGAGTACCTGCAAAGACCTTGGCCTACAGGGTCCAAGGTCTCTCAGTGCATCCTGGTCATCTCCAGTCATCCTGATGAATATCTGGTCACTGGATTGAGATGACTCTGGAGGCTGGTGACCTGCATAGCCCTCCCTTACTCAAAACAAAGTCAAGTGCAAGTCATGTCATCATTTTTCTGATGACATGGTTTTCTTTGGCAATGAAGGATGGACACAATGTGTAAATATGTTTAAAAGTGATTGTAACCTATATCAGACTATTTGCTGTCTTGGGGACATAGGATGGAAGGAAGGGAGAGGAAAAATTTGGAAGTAAAAATCTTACAAAAATTAATATTGAAAGCTATCTTTACATGTAATTTGAAAAAATAAAATACTATTAAGTGAAAAAAGAGAAAACAAAAAATCTAAGAAAATTAAGTATTATCAAGGTCAATGGATATTTTGGAAAGGAAAGCCCTGACTATAATTTTCAACCAAAATTGAGAACTAGTAGATAAAAAGAAGATGCAAGAGAGAAAGTGTTTAGGTATGTGGGGTAAAGAAAGAACAGGATTAATTCATAGAGGTGAAACAAATTTGCTAGAGAAAGAATCAATTTTATCCTGGGTTTCACTGATATGATCATATACTCTTCTACATACAAAAGATAATTAGGTTTACTAAGCACAAAACCTGATTTAAACATTATAATAGTCAAGTCACTTATCCTCAATTTCCTTGGCTGTAAAATAAGGAGCTTAAGCTATGTGGCCCAAGGTCCCTTTGAGCTTTGTACCTATAACCTGTGTTGTTATTACCAGAGCCAGAGGAGCTAAAGAAATATACCAGTGACCTGTTAAGATTAGTAAAGAAGTATAAAGAAAGTTGACATTGAAAGAAAGTTGTTTCTTCTTTTTCAGTGGAAAAGCTGAGAGCCACAAGACTATATGTAACAGATAGATGCTTAGCTAAAGAAGCTTCTGAAAGCAAGTAGAGATTCTCCCCTTCAGACACTCCAAAGGGGCTAAGCATAAACGACATATAGGAGAAATATGAGTTGTTTGGGAAAAAAATCAAAAAATAGAGATTCCTAGTTTTATTGTAAGCTAAAATCATAAGTTAATTGAACTATGTTTAGCTATGAAAGAAATGATTCTTCATTAGCATATTTTTGTATGTCAGTTTTTTCTTACTTATTTGGAAAAGCTGGGTAAATTGGAATCATCCCTTAGAGTAGATAAACTCCTTGAGATCAGAGACTTTTTCATTTTTGTCTTCATATGTGATACCTGACAAATAGCAAATTGATGCTAGTTGATTCACTGATTGTTGACTTGCAATAGTAGAGGATAGTTTCTTCTATGTGGTAGAAGTCAGAGTTAGCACATGTGTAGCTCTTTTTTTTGAAATATGACAGCAGTTAAGAGAGGTTATAGTTAATTAGCAATGAATGAGATAGGATGGCTATACTAGCATAAATTTATATGCTGGTAGGTTGGGATTAAAATAATAGTGTGGTAACTGGTTTAGGGAACTTGTTTGTCTTATTGTTTTGTTTTGCCATCATGTTAATTACAATACTACTAACCTGGTTCTTCCTTGTTTTAAATAACTCCATCTATAGTTGCAGAGGACCTTCATATATTGTATCTCAAAGAGAAATCTAGTAATTGACTTGTGGAAAGCCCAAATTTCATTCATGCCCAGGTATAACTAGGTGGTAGCTTAAATAAAACCTAGAGGCCTGAAATCAGGAAGACCTGAGTTTAAATTCAACCTCTGATACCTACTAACTGTGTGATTTGGGGCAAGTTGCTTAAACTCTGTTGACTCAGTTACTTCATCTGTAAAAGGGGAATAATATTAGCACCTACCTTCCAGGGTTGTTATGAGAATAAAATGAGATAAAATTTGTAAAGCACTTAGCAGAGTACCTGGCACTTTGCAGGCACTACATGCCCATTGATGATGGTGGTGGTAATATTATTACCAACAACCAATAACATGGCCGTTATTATTCCAGCCATGAATCCACTGGCAATCTAAATAATCTGGGTCCATTTATTGAAACCACTGATTCAGTAGTGATTCATTGCCTAGTTGCCTAGAGTTCATTGGTGCTGAAGTAATCTTTTTCATGCTGAGGAAGACCTAGTGTACAATAGCTAGGGGTAGATACCCTTTGTCTCTGAACTACAGTGTAATCTGAACAGCCCTCCTCATGTAAAGCTCTGACTGTTTTCCTGTATAACCCAGTTGCCAAAGTGTTTGCACCAGTTGAACAGCAGAATGGCCTAAGGTCTTCTCTCTTTCTTAGCTTCCAATACCACTGAGCCCTTAAATAAGTAGATACGTTCACCACCAATTCTTTTTAACATCCTTTTTTTTAAATTTTAAATTCCAAATTATCTCCCTTTTCTATCCGCTCTTCTACCCACTGAGAAGACTAGCCAATCACACATATGAAATTATGTAGCACATTTCCGTATTAGCCCTGTTGCAAAAAGCAAGAAAAATAAAGAGAGAAAATTACACTTTAATTTGTATTCAGAATTCATCAGTTCTGTCTCTGGAGGTAGGTAGTATTTTTCATCTTGAGTCCTTAGGAACTGTCTTGGATCATTATATTGATCAGAGTAGTTAAGTCTTTCACAGTTGATCATCATTACAGTATTGTTGTTGTGTACAATGGTCTTCTGGTTCTGCTCATTTCATTCTATGTCAATTGATGCAGGTCTTCCCAAGGGTTTCAGAAACCATCACATTTGTCATTTCTTATAATACATTAGTATTTCATTACTATCGTAAACCACAACTTGTTCAGCCAATTGATGGGAATCCTCTCGATTTCCAAATCTTTAACACCACAAAAAGATCTGTTATAAACATTTTTGTACATGTAAATCCTTTTCCTTTTTCTTTTGTCTTAAACCAACCCTTTACACAATTGATAACCTCTGCTCCTATTTTAACAGTTTGTGCTCAATTTATCTTAAGGCATCTATTTATTCCTGGAGTATACTACTCCTTATCTCAGAGGTAAAGTGTAATTTCATTCTCTTATAAATCCTTACATTTGAGGACAAGATACAACAATTGTATTAACATGAAGTTGCTAATGATCTGTGAGTGTATTTTTACAGAGGAAGTTTACCATAATATGTGGAAATCTGGGAAAGGATCTGCTCTCTTCCTTTCATATCATTCACTCTCTAGTTACTTTCAAGGCAACGAAGGACAATGGCAGTCATTTTTTCCAGTCCTTCACTCCGCCCCAGTTAGTAACATACCTTGAAGGATTTAACTCTTTCAGTTCGGGAAGTTTTGCCCTGGAGTTCTGCTACCCTGATTGGCTTGTGCTGCACATGATCCACTACATGGAGGCAAGCTCTGTCCTTACTACATTTTAGTACCTCTGCACCATTTTCTGTTACCCACAGTCTTGCTGCCAACAAGGTAACCTCTGATCTTCATTGTGCTGCCTTCTTGTTCTGGGGCTACAATCAAATCAAAACTGTGTTTGCTATTTTTCAATGGCTACACCTACCATCCCTGTGTGTCAGTGACTCTATAGCCCCCAGAGACTAAAGACCCCACGCCTCATGTGTACCATTAACAGGTTTGGTGGTCTCTTGTGTTTCCTCCTAATGCATGGATCTACACACTCCCATTCCATTTAACCACTTAACAGCCAGATTAGCTTTTATGAAGGAATGCTTACTTCACAGGTATTACCCAATACCTGAGTATAATCCCACCAATACCACTTTGGTTTCTGAAAAGAAGGAAAGGTTCAAGCTCACAATTTATCTCAGTTTCTCCACAGCATTAGTCACACCAATTTCCAAAGCCAAAATCAGAGCTCTTTTTGGTCTTGCATCCAGATACCCTGATTCCCCAGCAAACATCAGACCTAGAATTCCAATAACCCCATAACTGGAGGTTCAAGATCCAGGGACCCCACTTCTTGCACCTGTAATAGTAAAGGACAAACAAAATGGACCAAAACTCCAGAGTTACCACAGGCCTAAGAGGACAGGAAGGTGGCTTTCAGCCCCTTTCCTCCCAGCTTATTGCATCATGTCATTGCTGTGAGTGAAGGAGTCATTTGCCTCTGGATATCGCTGAAAGAGAGAGCAACTATACCTCAATAAGATATTTAAAGGCAGCTTTAGCTATACATTCAATAGAATGAGTCTTCTCCCAGAAAACAAGTCCATGAGATTGAACTCCTCAGTGAGTCGATTTTAAGTGGTCTGGGCATGGCTCAATTCCCTGTCACAACTGAAAATTGCTGTTTTGTTTGTGTCCCCTGACTTTGGTAAATATCAAGGGATTGATTTGAGTACTTTTTGCTCATTCATTCATTATGCTGTTGTGACATCAATCAGGGAATGCAGATCTGCTAGAGAGTTATTCATAGAACAGAGCTATTCTTATGTAAGGGGGTTTGACTACACCCCCTCTACTTTATGTGTAGGATCTTTTCATTGGCTGTGTATGTGTCATTAAACTGTCCAGATTAGAATTGTTACTCTTTTTCTTTCTCCTTTATCCAGAAGGTAAGGATCATAGTTATGTCCTGAATTCCATAAACTAAATTAGGAGGATGGATACATCTCTCGTTTTATTTTACCGCAACTGAGAAATGGACGGACCTGTGGTCTCTAATCTGTGTTGTTTATCCTCAGGTTCAGGTTCCTCTGGTGATCTTGTGATGATTCTCCACTGACACCAGGAGTTTGAACCATGATGATTTTGAAGCCAAGATCACAAGTAGAATGATGCAACCACCCTGGGAAGCCCTGAGAAACAAGGCGTTTAGAACTCAATCCTAAGGGAGATTTTGGACTAGTAACTAAGCTGTGAATCTAATTATCTTCCTGTATCCAGAGAACAAAAGGTTGCAAAGGGAGAGAAGGATTGTGCTCTAATTATTGAGACATAAATTTGTACATTTGTGATTATAGATTTTGAAAGAAATATTTCTTTCTAAAAATCAATTTAGTTTTTAACAATTAAATGGAACCAGGAATGCAGAGGACCCCCTTACATGGAAGGAAACATAGTAGGTGGATAGTATAGATACATGCCCCTAACCCCCTCAAGGATACCGGAGAACCATAGGTGAAGGGCCAAAGGTAACATACCTGTTCTTCAGGTAATGTGGACCAGGGAAGTTTGTATTATTAAGTTTAGATATAATCTTTTTAAAGAGGGAGTACACACACAGACACACACACACACACACACACACACTTTTATAATTTCAGAGAAGTTTAATTATACAGAAGGCCTCCAATCTTAGAGATCTTAAAAGAAGGATGGAAAGGGAGGGAAAGGAAGATTCACTAAGAAATACAGTAAGGGAAAGTAGGGAAAGGTTTGGAAAAATTATCTTGTAATGGGTGGGGTGCAAGTAGAAGTTTATATAAACAAGAATGAAAGGAAAGAGGAAGCAACTGACACTTGATCTTTCTCTATTTTGAAGCTGTCAAATGAGGGAAGAACACACACATATACACATAAATACTCAGTTGGCTACAGAAAGTTTTTTGACTCAAAAGGAAAGGAGTGATAATTAGAGAGAGGAGCCATTAAGGGAGATATTAGTCCTAACCAAAACAAACTGTGATGATGCATAAAAATATTTATAACTTTTTTTTTATGATGATAAGGAATAGGAAACTGAGGGGGTGCTTATAAACTGGGGCAAAGTTGAAAAAGCTAATTAATATAAATGTGATGGAACACTATTCTACTCTAAGAAATGATGAAAGGAATAGTTTCAAAGAAAGATGGGAAGACATATGAATTTACACAGAGTGAAGTAAACAGAACCAGGAGAATAACATATACAAACAGCAATATTGTAAAGACAAACAACTTTAAAAGATTCAGGAACTCAGGAATCACAATTCCAGAGGAATAGTTATGAGACATGGTACTTATTTCCTGATAGAAGAATTAGAGCACAAAGCAACAAGTGTTTGGGGTGGATGTGGACACTGAGGGATTTTTTTTCTTAGCCATACATGAGTATACATTTTTTCTTTTGTTCTCAATTAGTATAAGGAAATAGAGGAGAAAGAGAAGATAGATTTTTGATTAAAATAAGTTTATTTTTTCTTTTTATTTATTTATTTCAGTTTTCAACATTCACTTCCTCAAAATTTTGAATTTCAAATTTTCTCCCCTTCTTCCCTTTCCTGCCACCTCGAGACAACATGTACTCTGATTACCCTTTCCTCCACTCTGCCCTCCTTTCTATCAGCCCCTCTCTTGCCCCACCTTCCCTTCTGTTTTCCTACAGTGCAAGATAGATTTCTATACCCCCCCATTACTTATATATCTTATTTCCTAGTTGCATGTAAAAACAATTTTTAGCATTCATTTTTAGAGCTTTGAGTTCCACATTCTCCCCTTGCTCCCTTTACACCCACCCTCATTGAGAAGGCAAGCAATTCAATATAGGTTATACATGTGTAGTCATGCAAAACACTTCCATAGAAGTCATGTTGAGGCAGACTAACTATTTTCCCCTATGACCTGTCCTGCCCTCCATTTATTCAGTTCTTTCCTTTGAAATCTGCTTCTACCAAAGTGTTTCCTTACAATTACCCCTTCCCCCAATCTACCATTACTTCTATTATTTCCCCTTTCTTATCACCTTTCCCCCTGCTTTCCTGTAGGGTAAGATAAACTTCCATATCCAGTTGAATGTGTATGTTATTCCCTCCTGGATCCAAATCCAATGATACATATTTTACTTTCAACTATCCTATTACTGAGAAAGGTCTCAGGAGCTGCAAATGTCATCTTTTCATGTAGGAATATAAACAGTTCAACTTTAATAAGTCCCTTATGGTTTCTGTTTCCTATTTACCTTTGCATGTTTCTCTTCATTCTTGCATTTGAAAGTCAAATTTTCTATTCAGCTCTGGCCTTTTCAGCAAGAATGCTTGAAAGTCCTCTATTTTATTGAGGTTCCATTTTTTTACCCTAAAGTATTATGCTCATTTTTGCTGGGGAGGTGATTATTGCTTTTAATCCTTTCTCCTTTGACTTCTGGAATATCATATTCCAAGCTCTTTGATCCCTTAGTGTAGAAGATTCTAAATCTTATGTTATTCTGATTGTGTTTCCACAATACTTGAACTAATACTTGAACAGAAGAAATTTCTAGCTCTTTGTAATATTTTGTCCTTGAACTGGGAACTCCAGAATTTGGCTACAATATTCCTAGGAATTTTCCTTTGGGGATCTCTTTTAGGAGGTGAGAGAGAATTTTTTCCAATTTTATTTTACCCTCTGGTTCTAGAATATTAGGGTAGTTTTTTTTGATAATTTCCTGAAAGGAGGGGAGGGGCCAAGATGGTGGAGTACAAAGACACACATAGGCTAGCTCTGAACCCACAGCTTATAAAATATCTGTAAAGAAGAGCTCCTAAAAAATTCTGGAGCAGTGGAAGCCACAGAACAACAGAGTAGAGGAGATTTCTGTTCCAGAGAGACCTGAAAAACCAACACCAAAGGTCCATCATGCAATGGACCCAGAGCAGAGCCCAGCCCTGCCTGGGCCACGCGGCACTGAGAGGAGCAGATCTGAGCAGGCTTCAGGGACAGAATCTCCAGTGACCCCACAGGTCCATCCACCCACAGGTGCTACAGGTCAGTGAGAGAGACTGTTTGGTGGGCCAAGAGGGGAGCAGGGTGTCTCCATAACTCAGGTCCCCTCGGGAGCCAGCAGCAGAGGCAGCAGAGGACAGGAGCTCTCAAAGGAGGCAGGAGCTGGGATCCATTACTGAAGGTCTCCACATAAATCCCCTGAGGGAACTGAGCCTGGGAGGCGGCCCTGCCCCCACCTGAGTATCTGATCTTAATCTCACACTGAATAGCAGCCCTGCCCCCGCTGAAAGCCCTGAGGCTGGGAAGCAGCATTTGAATCTCATTCCCCAAGCACTAGCTGGAAGCAAGGTGGGGGTGGAGAAGAATCTCAGAAGTCAAGTAACTGGCTGGGAAAATGCCCAGAAAAGGGAAAAAAAATAAGACTATAGAAGGTTACTTTCTTGGTGAACAGATATTTCCTCCTTTCCTTTCTGATGAGAAAGAACAATGCTTACCATCAGGGAAAGACATAGAAATCAAGGCTTCTATATCCCAAACATCCAAAATAGGTATTCAATTGGCTCAGGCCATAGAAGAGCTCAAAAAGGATTTTGAAAATCAAGTTAAACAGGTGGAGGAAAAACTGGGAAGAGAAATAAGAGAGATGCAAGGAAAGTATGAAAAATGGGTCAATACCTTGCTAAAGGAGACCCAAAAAAATGCTGAAGAAAATGACACCTTGAAAAATAGGATAATTTCCTGAAAGATGATGTCTAGGTTCTTTTTTTGATCATGGCTTTCATGTAGCCCATTAATTTTTAAATTGTCTCTCCTTGATTCATTTTAGGTCAGTGGTTTTTCTAATGAGACACTTCACATCGTCTTCTAATTTTTTCATTGTCTTGTTTTTGTCTTATAATTTCTTGATCTCTCATAAAGTTATTATTTTTCCTTTGCTCCTTTCTAATTTTTAAATGCTTTAATTCATTCTTTATTTTTTTCAGTGAGTTTTTGAACCTCTTTTTCCATTTGGATCATTCTGCTTTTTAAGGAATTCTTCTCCTCAGTTGCCTTTTGGACCTCTTTTGCCACACTTGGGTTAGTCTAATTTTAAAGGTGTTATTTTCTTCAGTATCTTTTGAGGTTTTCTTTAGCAAACTGTTGACTTATTTTTCACGATTTTCTTGCATCATTCATTCCTCTTTCCAATTTTTCCTCTACTTCGCTTACTTGATTTTCAAATCCCTTTTGAGCTCTTCCATGGCCTGAGATCATTTCATATTTTTCTTGGATGGAGGAGTTTTGTTTTTGCCGTCTTCTTTTGGTTGTATGTTTTGATCTTCCTCATCACTAATCACATAAGAAAATACCTCTTCATTTGATTACATTAAATTGAAAAGTTTTCGCAAAAACAAAGCCAATACAACCAAGGTTAGGACAGAATCAGAAAAATAGGAAAGATTTTTTTTTTTTTACAACTACTGTATTTGATAAAGGCCTCATTTCTAAAATATTTAGAGAACTGAATCAAATTTATAAGAATACAAGTCGTTCCTCAATTTCTAAATGGTCAAAGGATATAAACAGGATGTTTTCAGAGGAAGAAATTAAAGTTATATAAAAATGTTATATAAAAAAGTTATATAAAAATGCTCCAAATCACTATTGATTAGAGAGATGCAAATCAAAGCAGCTCTGAAGTATCACATCACACTATCAGATTGGTTAACATGACAAAATAGGAAAATGATAAATGTTGGAGAAGATGTGGGAGAGTTGTAACACTAATTCATTGTTGGTGGAGCACTGAGCTGATCCAACTCTTCTGAAGATCAGTTTGGAACTATGCCCAAAAGACAATAAAAATATGCCCAAAAGACAATACCATTTCTAGGACTGTATCCCAAAGAAATCACACAAATGTAAAAACAACCCACATGTACAAAAATATTTATAGAAGCTCTTTTTGTAGTGACCAAGAACTGGAAATTGAGGAAATGTTCATCAATTGGGGAATAACTGAATACGTTGTGGTATATGAATATAATGGTATACTATTGTGATATAATCACTTAAGCATTTTGTGTGTGTCTAAGTCCTCAAGTCCAGCCCTTTAACTGAATCCAAACTTCACAGAACAAATCCAAATTAAGATATTTGAACCCTGAGCAACAGGACTCCACCATTTTCCTACGTCCATTGATGGTTTACCACAACTCTTAGGTGAGATTTCCCTAAGGCACAAAGCAAATAGTGTATTCATTGTTGATTGAATCTTCCAGAAGCAAAGTGCATTATAAGTTACAGTATCCTGACATCTTAGAACTGTAGGATAATCAATTTCTATTTCAAGTCATGGCTGAGTTTACTCATTATGAAGAGTTCACTGTCATAAAAAAAAACCCAGCATGGTTGTGGATGTTGATCTAACAAGCCTTGACCTCTAGGTCCTTCTCAGGTACCTCAATAGTGTCTTGCTGGCCCCTTAGCAGTTGTGGTAGTAGATTACCTGTTCTGCCATTAGATGTTCATGATGAATAGTAACAGTTTATTGTTATCTCACAGGAATGATAAGTAACTGGTGAAGGTCTTGCACATACTGCACATGATGATGAATTTCTGGGAGTCAACAAAACTCTCTAGCGTCATCTGGATAGTCATGTTGACATCACCTTTCAGCATATAGTCCCAAAGGTGAACATGGCCATGGGCTTCTGCCATTTGCATCATTGATCGAATGTGGCAAACCATGATGGGGATGCTGCCTGTGGCCATGGATTCTTTCTGTCGGTCACTGTACATTTTGGCAACTTGATCTTGGTTCATTTGTTTGAGCTTTGGATGGATTTTCTCCTTGACATAGATGATGTGCTTCTTCACTATCTCCTGAGGTAAGGGCTCCACACCATATGTGTTAGGCAAGGCTGATTCCAGTGTCCTGCCATTGGTTACCTCCTCCTCCTTATTGCTGGGGTGGTGTTCAGCATTACTGCCAACCACAAAAAGGGCCAGTATTTCATCCTGAACAGGATCCACAGTATCCCTCACAACACACAGGACATCAAAACAGGAGATGATGGGCTCTGTGAGGTCAACATTTCCTGAGAAGGTCAATGAGGAATCACACTGTCCTCCTATGGGGTTGGCAGCAGCACTGATGGTGCAGCAGGCCTATAGGGAGGTGATGATGCCAGCTTTGGGTATAGAGATGCTCTGTTGTTCCATGGACTCATGGATGTTGGTCTTGTCCTGGTCATTCAACTTGTCAAACTCATCAAGCAAGCCTACCCCTCAGTCAGCTAGAACCAAGGTCCTAGCTTCTAACGTCCATTCTTGGCTGACAGGATGTCACTGAACCTCTGCAGTGAGCCTCACAGCTGAGGTCCCCCTGACTAGTGGTGAAGATGACTCAGTTAGACCCTTTTTTGCATTCTCCTCCAAATAGAGCCAGGGCAAGTCCTCTCTTAATGTCTTCATGTCCATAGATAGAGGGGGCAATGCTAGCAAAGGCCTTTTCTACAATTTGCTCATCAGGATGTGAAGGATTGTTGTGAGGATTGTTTTTGATATACTCAGTCTTCCACAACAAAGCAAGGACCTAAAACATTTCCAAAGGACTCTTGTTGCAAAATGCCATCTACATCCAGAGAAATAACTATGGAGTTGGAATGAAGAATAAAGCAGACTATTTTCTCTTTTGCCATGTTTGTACTCATACTTTCTCCCATTCACTTTAATTCTTCTATGCAACGTGACTATTGAGAAAATGTGTTTATAAGAATGTTTGTGGGGTGCAGAGGAAAGATGGAGGAGTAGAAGAATGGACTTTTGCTAGCTCTCCCTCCATAACCCATGAAATATCCATAAAATTATTCTAAACAAATTCAAGATCAGCAGAAGCTACAAAATATAAGAGTGAAACAGGTTTCTAGCTCAAGATTGCCTGGAAGGCCAACAGGAAAGGTCTATCACACTAGGCTTGGAATGGAGCACAGTCCAGCCTGGGCCACATGGCATGGGCAGGACTGGAGCAGGCTACAGGGCTCAGAATAATCATAGGTCGCAGCTGTGGTTCCTAGATTTCTCAACCCACAAATGCTAAAGACAGTTTCAAAAGTCAGTGAGAAAGCTCTTTCATCTTTCATCAAAAGTCAGTGAGAAAGGAGCACGGTCTGGTCCCAGTCTCTGCCCCAGGACCACAACAGCCGCTGCAACAGCAGCATCCACTTTTGGAGCCCTTAGCCTAAAGACACTGAGGGAATCAAGCAGCTGATCTGGATCTCAGTCCCTAGTGCTCCTGGATTGGGCAAGAACACTGGTACAGTGGAGGTGGTTGTGGCTGGGGAGAAGGAACCCTACTCACAGTTTCAGGGCAGAAAAGAGTGCTTGTGGTTGTTCACAGACCAGAGCACAGGCCAGGAAAGGAGTAAACTACTTTCTGTTGATTGTGCCATCTTGTAGGAACTGAGAATTTACAGGTCCCTAGAGATATCTCAGAGGAAAGCTGCATAAAACCTCTGAAGTCTAGGGTAATATATATCCTCACTTGACGAAGGAATCAAAGGTCAAGTAACTAGTTGGGAAAATGCCCCAAAAGGAAAAAATAGTAAGATTATAGAAAGTTTCTTTTTGGGTGAAAAGATACTTTCTTCCATCCTTTTGAATGAGGAAGAACAAAGCGTACCATCAGAGAAAGACATCAAAGTCAAGGTTTCTACATCAAAAGCCCCTCAAAATATGTTTATCTGCAATGGTCTCAGGCCATGGAAGAGCTCAGAAAGGATTTTGAAAATCAAATAAGAGAGGTGGAGGAAAAATTGGGAAGAGAAATGAGAGTGATGCAAGAAAATTGTGAAAAGTGAGTCAATGATCTGCTAAAGGAGACCCAAAGAAATGCTGAAGAAAATAACACTTTGAAAAATAGACTAACCCAAATGGGAAAAGAGGTTCAAAAAGTCAATGAAGAATGCTTTAAAAAACCGAATTGACCGCGTGGAAAAAGAAGTTCAAAAGGTCACTGAGGAAAATAGTTCTTTAAAATTAGAATGGAACAGAGGGAAACTAATGACTTTATGAGAAACTAAGAAATTATAAAACAAAACCAAAAGAATGAAAAAACCGAAGATAATGTGAAATATCTCACTGGACAAACAACTGACCTGGAACTTAGATCCAGGAGAGGTAATTTTAAAATTATTGGTCTACTTGAAAACCATGATAAAAAAAAATGATGCTAGACATCATCTTCCAAGAAATTGTCAAGGAAAACTGCCCTGATATTCTAGACCCATAGGGTAAAACAGAAATGTAAAGAATTTCACTCATCACCTCCTGAAAGAGATCCCAAAAGGAAAACTTCTAGGATTATAGTAGTCAAATTCCAGAGTTTCCAGATCCAGGAGAAAATATTACAAGCAGCCAGAAAGAAACAATTCAACTATCGTGGAAATATAAACAGGATAACACAGGATTTAACAGCTTCTACACCAAGGGATGGGAGGGCTTGGAATATGACAATATGATGTCAAAGAAGATAGGATTAAAACCAAGAATCACCTACCTAGCAAAACTGAGTATAATACTTCAGAGGGGAAAATGAAATTCCAGTGAAATAGAGGACTCCCAAGTATTGTTGTTGAAAAGATCAGAGCTGAATAGAAAATCTGACTTTCAAATACAAGAATCAAGGCAAGCATGAAAAGGTAAATGGGAAAGAGATACCATAAGGGATTTATTAAATTTGAACTGTTTACATTCCTACATGGAAAGATATTCTTTGTAACTCATAAGACCTTTTTCAGTATTAGGGTAGTTAGAGGGAATATACACATATATGAGTGTACATACATACATGCATACATATACTTATGTAAGTGTATATGGGTATGCATGTGTGTGTATATTGTATATGTATAGGTACATATATGGACATGGATGTATGTATGTGTATATGTATGTATGTATGCACACATATACATATAGACAGAGGGCACAGGGTAAGCTGAATATGAAGGGATATTATTTAAAATAAAATGAAATTTATTTTTGAATGGAATATACTAGGAGTAAGAGAAAGGGAGAGTTAGAATGTAGCAAATTATTTCATAGTGGAAAGAAAGAGCTTTTTACAATGGAGGGGAAGGGGGGGAATGAAAAGATATAAGTGAGCCTTACTCTCATAGGATTTGGCTTAAGGAGGAATAACACACACTCAATTGGATAAGGAAACCTATTTTACCCTGCAGGAAAGTAAGGGGGAAGGGAAGAGAATGGAATAAATAGAGGGAATGATAGAACAGAGGGAAGTGTGGTTAGTCTTTGACAACATAAATATTATGCAATTGCTTTTCACTGTTACACATGTATGACTTTATATTTAATTGCTTGTTTTCTCAATGAGCATGGATGAGGAGGGAGGGAGAAAAATGGAACTTAAAGTTTTAATCATGAGTGTTAAAAATTGTTTTAGCATGCAACTGGAAATTAAAATATGCAGGCAATGGAGTATAGAAATCTATTTTGCCCTACAGGAAAATAGAGGGGAAGGGGAATGGGAGAAGGGTGGGTAATTGAAGAGAGGACAGACTGAAGGAAGGGGTAGATGAGGTGTCTGCTATCCTGGGGTGCAGGGTGGGGAGAGATGGGGAAAAATTTTGAATTCAAATTCTTGTGAAAGTGAATATAGAGAACTGAAAAATAAAATATATATACACACATACAGATACATATACATATATATACATATATATATATGTATATATAATAAAAGAATGCATGTATAGATTTCATATGTTTGCCTTCTATTTTAGGGAGCCAGGGGGGAGAAAATTTAAAACTTATGAAAGGGATTGTTGAAAATTGAAAACCAATGAATAAGTTTGAAAAAATGGAAGAAAAAATAAAATACCTCATCACTGAGAAAGTAAGAATCTGTAGTCTGTGTCTTTTTCCCCCATTTACTCATTTTCCTAGCCAATTATGTGACTTTTGATCTTTTTGTTAGGTGGAGAATTCCAGAAACAGCCTTCATTTCAGAAATGACTGCTGCAGCCCTAGGGTTGGGGCCAGGGTTGGGGCCAGGATTGCGTCCAGGGCTGAGACTGGGGTAGAGCCAGGTCACACTCCCCTCTCAGTCAAATGAGACACTCTTCCCACTGACCTTTTGAAGCTATCTTTAACTTTTATAGGTTGGGAAGTCCAGAAACCACAGCTGTCTCCAGTGATTCAGTCCCTTAAGGCCTACTCCAGCTCCATTTGCTCCCAGACCAAATTGTGCTCTGCTCCCAAACTGGAATGATAGACCCTTCCCATTGACCTTCCAGATTGTTTTGGGCTGGAAATCCAGTTCAATCTGTCATTCTATGGTTTCTGTTGCTTCAGAGTTTTTTAAGGGTCATTTTTTTACAGATTATTGAGGGGTTTGAGAGGAGAGCTTTAGCAGGTCTGTGCTTCTACTCTGCCATCTTGGCTCTGCCCCCTAAATTTATTTTTTTTAAAAGAAACACATATGCTTTCTCAAATACCAAAAAGAAGACATGTAACAAACTGATGAACAAATGTTACTCCTGCTCAAACTGTAAGGCCTTGCCAGTTTCCTTTACATGAGATAATATAGGACATTCACTTATGTTTGCAAAAGTACTTTTCATCCATCACATAATTTGTGCCTTAGAAGTAACATGAAGCCTTATAAATTATCTCCATTTCTATATGAGGAAATAAAAGCTTAGAGAGGATACAACCAATGTCAAAAGAGGGATTTGAAATTATGTCTTCCTGACTTTGGTCTTTCCATCTCATAGTGTTCCTGAGCCCAGAGCAGCAGCAACAATGGCAATGACCGCAGCAAGCGAACAAGTTGTTATGTTATACTCTGAGACTATTGTGCTAAAAGGGCTCTACAAGTACTGACTGTTCTTAGCATCTCTCTGACCTCTCAATCTTCTGTTTGCCTCAAGCTTCAGAGAGCCATTTGTGTCATAGGCAGGATTTTTGGTCTGCAAATAATCTGGCTACCTTATTATAAAAGAAGTATATTTTATAAAATTCTGCCCTTCTCATTTAATTTAGTACTATGACTTTCTAAGTTAAATAATAATCTTTCTCAGTTACCTTATCTCTTGAGAGCAAAATATCTCCCCCTCTGTTCTACAAGTATGAGATTATTTGTATCACACTATTTTCCTTCTGGAAAAAACCATTCAAATCCAAATGGATTTCCCACTAAATTATGTAGAAAAGATCTGGCCAGCAGATGGTAATGATCATCGTTCAAGAATGGGTGAAAGTTCAAAGTCAAAGTTCAACAAACAATGCAAAAAGCAAAGTTCCAATGGAAGACTGTTTGGCTAGATGTTTGTGTTGAAACCAAAGAAGTCTAAGCTGAGAGAAGGAAGACAAGGTGAGTATGGGATGAAACGAGGCCCAGAGTCTCACTAAGAGGTATGAATCTGGTAGGGATCAAATAGCAGCATGACCTGGGTCAGGAATCAATAAAAAAAGAAATCACAAAAAGTGGGTGTTGCATTAAGGTTAAAAGAATCATAGAGTCCTTAGGGTCACAATGGGGAGTGCTAATGTTTAAAAATGATGCTTGATACATTAGATTTGATCTCAAGTTGCTTCATGAACATATGTCTTTATATTATATTTTCAGGTGTAATGCAAGCTTTTCTCATGTATGGGTCTTGTCTTTTATACCTTTGATAGTGCTCATTTTCCAACTGCTTGAGCTACATTCCCAATAGTCTACTTCCTATTGTAAAGAAAGCATTGTAGGTACTTAAAAATGCTTACTGAATTGATATATATATGTATATGTATGCATTTCATTATGTATTATATGCTATATGCTGTGTTATACCATATCATATATAAAATGCATAAGTGAATATTTTAATGTGCATGCATTGCTATATATACATATACATATATGTATGTATATAGCATGCATTGCTATATATACATATACATATATGTATGTATATAGCATGCATTGCTATATATACATATACATATATGTATATACATATACATATATACATATATATATATACATATATAAAATGAAAACTGACCTTTTTAATCTCCTTTTCTTTTTGAATCAATGGACACTGGGAAATTCAAGATGATTCAGAATTTTATTCAGCTCCATCACTAAAATGTAGGTGAATATCTTAAAATATTAAAAATGTGAACAATTTCATCAAGCTAGTGTTTTGGTGTTGCATTTGTTGGGATATAGTGTGTTAAGAAATGTTATGTGTGAAATGTTTTTTTTAAAAAGTAGTGTGTGTGTGTATATATATATATATATATATATATATATATATATATATATGAATGAATATTGGCTACAAGAAATATGTTTTTTTTCCTGTTGAATAGGAGATTGGAGGGAGAAAAATATATTTCTGGTATCTTTTTGTTTTAATAGAAAAATAGGGAGGGTGCTAGAGATGTGATACATTGCATGTGCTTTCAAATGAGACCATTGGATAATTAGTTGTGTTTCACTTTGTTACAAGAGAACTCTCATGAAGTGAAAGCAATCTGTCAGGCACCACATTAGAAATCTACCACAAATGTACACTGTCCAACTAACGATTGATGAAATGTTCATATTTGAATCCAATGGATACTTGTAATGATGTATCAGTAAGCACCTGACATGCATGGGAGGAGCTACTATCACAGGTTCTTAGAAAGCAACTTTCAAGGGGTCAACAATCACTTTAATCAAGCACATATATCATTCACTTAATTCCAGGGGAAAAGTCAGCACCTTGAACTTCAGAGAAAACACAGACAAATCTAAATGAGCAGACAGCACTTCCAACCTGTCTGACAGTAAGCAATACATATATCACAAATCAACAGACAGATGTAACTGCCTGACCATATGTACATAGTTACCAGAGAGGGAAGCACCAACATCTGGGTTTTCAAAGCCTGGAGGCTGCTTAGAAGCTCCCCACAGTCTCATCTTCTCATCTGGCACACAAAGCTTCTTCCAAAAACTAAGCCTCAAAGTAAAACTTCACCCTCAGAGTATTTATACATTTTTTGGAGCCAAAGGACATCACAACTCTTGAGAACCAGTGTCTCAGTAATGAAAGGTGTGGGCTTTCTTACAAATCTTAGCAGGCCCATTAATGTGTGAGGAAATTCTTCTTTATTCACATTATTCAATCAGAGGCACTTTATATCAAAACAAAATCAGCAAAATATTCTACTTTGCTTGCCATTACTTATGATAACCTCTACATATTCCTAATGGACTGTTCTTCAAACAAAAATAATTCTGCCTTGTGATACAGAAATGATATGATCCAGACTGAGCATGGATTGATAAAACAAAAGGAGTCTGAGATAAGATGAAAACTTATATGGGTTGGAATGCTTAATAATTTCATGTATGAAAGAAACATAAATGGATTTCCTGGAGCTGACTGAAGAAAAAAGACTGATTGAAGTTGGCATCCCTTGCCTCTTGAGGAATGATTAAATAAATTATAGTACCTGAGCATAAAGGAACATCACTATGCTGGAAGAAAAGATGAATGTGATGAATACAGAGAAGGATGAATACAGAAAAAGAACTACATGAACTGATGCAGAGTAAAGTAAGCAGAGCAAACAAAACAGTTTTCACAAAGATTAAAACTGTTTAAATGGAAAGAACTATGAACAAAAAATTAAAAGTGAGTGTTGCCAAAATAGGAAGAGTAAGCATGGTTCAAAATAAAATATAGGAAAAATGTTCCTACCATACTCCTTATTAGAAGTGAAATGTCTACAAATGTTGCACAAGGCACATTTTTTTTAGGTTATTTTAACCTCTTTATGAGTGATGCTGATTTTTCCTCTTTTTTTAACTTTTTCTTTAAAAATTCTATTGTTATGTAGGATAACTCTTTAGGAGAGTAAAGGAGGTATACAGGAGGAGATTATGGTGATGTAAAAAAATAAAAAAAACACATTCAAAACTTCTTTTAAAATAACCAAAAAAAGAGAATAATACCTTCATTTTAAATTTTCTTCTTCTGGGCTATACACGGGAGAGGAATATTTCTGATAAACAGTTATTTTAAATTGAATTAAATATTTTCCAATTATCTTAATGAATTCAGTCAAAAAAAGTGTTATTTTGTAAAGATACAACCATATCATATTATACCCTAGTTAAATAGTGAATTAAAACTTCTAAGGCTCATTTTACGAGATTCTTTGGCAGTCAGCACATCAGATAGAATGTCCTTTAATGTGTCTTATGGTATAACTGGGAAGTGTAAAACAAATAACTCCATATGGATGGAGGTACAAATACATTTTCTCTAGTAACACCTAACACTTTCTTATCACTGAATCCTAAATGACTTCCTGGCATATGGTGATGGTGGGTGTATAATCAATTTTTTGAAGTTTGGGTGATAATGTGGGAAAAGTTCTTACGCATGGGTGAAAGTAGAGATCCTGTAATAAACAATCAATATATGCTTATCAAATGGAATTGATGAATTTAAAACAAAAGAAAGAAAATAAGGGGATAAACCTTACAATAATAAATAATAAAATAAAATGATAAAGGAATGTACATGTTTACTGATAATGGTTTATATTTATGGGATAGTTTATATTTATTAATTCATTTGATACTTATGATAACCCTATGAAATTTATAGTATGATTAATAATTCCCATTTTACAGGTGAGGAAATAGAGAGACTCAGTGACTTGTCTAACATCACTTAACTAGCAAGTGATAGGTATAGGATTTTAACCTAGCTCTTTTGACTCAAAACTTACTGATCTTTCCACTATATGACATTGCCTAATACACCCCCACTAAAACTAATTAATGATTCACAAATGGAAAAAAAGTAACTCAAACCTTCAAAAACAAATTATCCTGGGGAGGCTTCTGGTTCTGTAGTTCAAGAAACTTGGTTGAACAGATTCATTTCTCAATAATTCCAATAGATCATATAGAGACTAAAAATGGTATTTAAGATTTTTTGTTTGTGTCTCTCATATCTCTCACTGAACTTTGAATCACAAGAATTGTTGGTAAAAGTGAACAACCACTTAAAAATCCAAGCAGTTTTACCATAGCATATGTAACATAACAAGGCACTGAAAAAAACCAATTTAATGGATAATGTAAACACTCAAACTTTTCAATTTTTGTTGAAATGAGGTTGGGATTGTGTGTCTAGGAAAAAGGAAGCATTGATTTATTTTTGTGTGTGTGGAATACATTGGAAACATCACTTGTTATTTTCAAAATAAATATTTCTAAACCTTAAATCTTTTTGTAGAATCTCATGTAAACACACAATATGCTCACAATTTTGTTTAAAATATGTCCTGGATCATTACTGCATTCGATATGAATCCTTTTGTTCTTTAGTTGAAGAAAGGAATGGTTCTATGAAAAAGCACTTTTTTCTTTTAGTATTTTCAAATCTTTTTGAATCAAATGTCTAATTATGAGATGATAATCAGAAATGTTACCACATGAATTCAAATTATTCTTTGATTAAATTTCATAACAGTGTGGAGCTATAACAGAAATGAACATTATAATGAAATTATAATTACTTGATAATAGATATTAAGCTAAATAATACTTAAATAGCCCATTTAAGAGGGTCTAATGCTAGGTGTTCAAGTAATAGTGTGGGTTTTCCACAAATGTGACCCTGGTAGAGTGTTCTAGGCTGTTAGTTCTGTTGTTTCACTATATTAATTAGGACTTTTAGCTGAATATCATGATCAGCAACATGCATGATCAGTTTATATATGTGTGTTTATGTATGTATGTGTGTATATATGTGTGTATGTATGTATATGTATCTATACCTATAGATACATATATAGAGATACATGCATATATATATATATATCTATATACAGATAGATAGATAGATAGATAGATAGATAGATAGATAGATAGATAGATAGATGGATAGATGAAATAAGTAGCTTAAAATTTCTTAGGATTGCTTAGGAAGGTATTGAAATGTAATTCTAAGAAAGCTGAAAGCTGGCTGTCTTTGAAAGGGACCAAAAAGACAGAGCAAGGTTTCTCAAATGTGCTTCTTACTAAGGAAAATAAATCAAAACACCCTTAGGAAGCAATGGTAGAGGAGAAGGAGGCATAAGATATGTGGGGTTGAATAGGAATACGATGCATATGTTTGAAAGAAAGCATCTAAGGGGGGAAGAGTGATTAAAGGGCTATTTTTCAAAAGAAACAAATATTAAAATGGTGGTAAAGTAGTGTGTGGGGTGACGTATCAGGCCATTACAATAGATTCCTTACAGATCTTGCCATCACAGTTCTTGCCCCCATTACACCCATCACATGCTGTCCTTCGCCCCGACAGACAAATACATGAATGTAACCATGTCATTACTCTGCTTAAAAAGCTAGTAACAACAACATGAAAGAAGTATTTCCATTCACTAACAAGAACAATTAAAATTAAAACAATGTTGATATTTTAGTTCATATTCATCAGATTCTGCAAATGTATGGAAGCAAGGCGTTACATTTTGTGGTCAGGATATGGCTCTTAGATCTGTTTGATCAGAATATAAACTGTGCAGAAGTTAGTGCTATGAAGTAAGTTTGAAGTTGTAGAATGGAACCATGGTGTGGAGAGTCTCAAATAATTGTTGGTTCAGTGATGTCTGACTCAAGAAGAGTCCATTTGACTCCATTTGAGGTCTTCATAACAAAGATTGGAGTGGTTTGCCATTTCCTTCTCTAGCTCATTTTCCAGATGAGGTTAAGTGACTTGCTCAGGATCACATAACTAGTAAATGTCTGAGGTCAGATTTAACTCAGGAAGATGAGGCTTCATGACTTCAGGTACAGCACTCTATCTGCTCTACCACCTAGCTGCTCTCCTTAAGGTCATATGGAACCACAAATATTTTGCGAGTGATTGTATAATCCAACTATTCATTAGGAAGATTTTTTTCATCTTTGAGAAGAATTGTTGGAGAAAAGAGTCTGGAGGTAACATTATCCTTAAGAGGATGTTATGGTGGTCAACATGAGAGGTAGTGAGGAGGAGGATCTGATACAGGGTAGTGTTAGAATGAAGGAGAAGAGGACTGTTATGACAGATACAGCAGAATCAGTATTTGGATACAAGATTGAGGAGGGAAAAGGAAGAGGCAATGATGAATTAGTCTTCAAAACTTAGGAAATTGGTTCCCTTACCCATGTTAATGGCTCTAGTCCAACCAAATTAATAGCTTCCTATCCCCTGTATATGCCCTATACTTTTATGTCTGTTTTACAAACACTATTTATTATACCTAGAACCCTTTTTCTGTCTACTACTTGTCGAATTCTCACCTATGCAAAAAAATCTCACCTGAAATATCAATTAATCAAAAAAAGTTTATTAAGTGCCTACCATGTGCCAGACACTTTTTCCATGAAGTCTTTTGTGTTTGAACGTCTTAAGTCACAATTCTGTCTTTCAAAACTCTTCCTTTCTACTAAAAAACCATATGGCACTTGGTTTGTACCTATCCTGTGTACACTTTTCAAGAATTCAATTCATCAACGAGTCTGTGACTTGACAATTGCTATTACAAGTCTTGTGGACAAAATGATGATACATGGGTTGAAAGATACTATGGTTTAATGGACTGGCAATGTTTTAACCAAAGGATTTATTGATGGATGGTAATAGGGAAATGTTAAATGGAGCTATCCAATGATCTGGCCATATTTTTAATCAATGATATGGATAAGGCACTAATAACTTTTTTCTCATATTTTCATGTAACCCAACCTAGGAGACATACTAGCATATTGGATGATAAAGTCAGGAAACAAACAAAAATCTCAAAAGATTAAAACAGTAGTCTGCAAACTACAGTCAAGGGGTCAGATCTGACATGCAGCCTGTTTTTGAATGACCCATGACAAAAATAAATTTTTAAAAAAATATTTAAAAGTATAAAAAACATTTTTAGCTTTCAGACCACATATAAATGGGCAATAGGCTAGATTTTACTTGTGGGATATAGTTTGCCCACAAGTAAAGCCCTAGGCTAGAACATAGTGGTAAATAAAAATACGGAAATTTAATGGGTAAAAATTTTAAGTCTTATATTTGGTTTTAAAAAGTCTACATAAGTACAAAATGGAGGAGGTATGGCTGGATGGTAATATATTTTTAAAAGTTATTTGGAGGATTTATGAACTGCAATCTTAGTATAAGTCAAAAAGTTAATGTGGTAGTCAAATGATCTATACTGAATACACTAGCATAGGTTCCAGAAATTAAAAAAAAAAAAATGGCGGCTCTGTTGTATTATTTTATGGCAAAAAAAAACTTGAAGAGTTTTGTGTTCAGTTGTAGTCACTATATTTTAGAAGGCCATAGGTAAGCTGGGGAGAATATAAAGGAAAATTACCAGAATATTGATTATTTCATGCTATATATGGATTGACTGAATCAGGTTAGGAATGGGGGACTCACTGGATAAGGAAGAGTATTTTTTGGTTATGGGTCTGCATTTTCTACATTCTGTCTGTAGGATAAAATAAAATCTTCCCTATATTAAATACGTGCTAAATATAAATGCAAATGGAGAATATTTTAATCATGCCTGTAGAGATTTAGACATGAATTCTATTCTGAGATTCCCAAAGGGAATTCTAAGTAGGAGTAAAATGAGTTACAAATATCACTTGGGGAGTGGTGGGTTCTTGGGATTGAACTCTATCCTTCTAAACCCAGGTCCTGGGCCCTGGGCCATAAGTCGCATCAGTGAGGATACTGATAAATTAATGATAACACAAGTCTAGAGATCAAGCTAGTTGAAATTATCTGCATTAGACTTGAAGAGAAAAGACTTTTGAATTCACTATCTTTGTCTTTGAGGTTTGCTCCATAGGAAGGGATTAGATTGTATTTCTATGGCTCTGTTCAATTGACCTTGAAGAGAAGAAAATCTGAACTTTATAAAATAATCACAATAGCTAGCATTTATATAATGTTTAAAGGTTAAAATTATTTACATATATTATTTTCACTTTATCCTCACAATAACCCTAGGTGGCAGGTATTATTATATTCCTCATTTTACAGATAAAGAAACTGAGATAGACAGAGGTTATGCAACTTTCATAGGGTTACACAGTAAGTCATTTGTCTGATCTCAAAAATTTCTGTTTCAATGTCCAGTGTTCTAGCTACTGCACTGTCTGCTTGCCCTAAGGGAAAAAGGCAAACATTTTCACTACTAAAAATTATATGAAATACTCTGTAGGTATTTGAAGCTCCTACTAGACCTCTACAAAGAGAAGAGGAGTGAATGTTGCTCAGAATTTTGTAGAGGAAATTCTTGGTTCCAAGTATTTTGGCCAAGATGACATCCAAGACTTCTTTTAATGTGGAGATTCTGCAATGTTATTTCAAATACTATAGCAATCCCTTTAAGTTAGGTAGACAGAGCACCAAGCACAAAGTCACCAGCTTGATTTTTCTTATGTGACACCACTGACATGTTAGAAGATACAGGAGAAGTGGGAAAATGTGTATTATTTGTGTTGTAGAAGAAGCTTCTCAAAAATGTTCAGTCATTGCTTTCTCACTCTAAAACCAGTGCAGAAGAGGAGGTTGTACATTTTTTCATAGATATTGTTCAGGTTCTGCTATACAGAGAGTCATAATAGTTGATAAGCATGATATTTTTCTATGAAAAGGAGCAGCTTCCATAACAGATGGTTTGACAGTGAAATTTTACCACATTTTTCAAAATATTCTTTATAAACCACTAGTAGCCATACTTACTTCTGTCTGTGAGTATGGGAAGATGAGAAGATGATGACTCAGGCATCATTAACTGTATTTTTAAAACATCAGATACAACAATATCTTGAATAGCAATTATAAGATATTGGGAAAGATTTCTTTGGAAGAGATTTTCAGAGTATGTAGAAAGGTTGTCAGACAAGTGTAGGCATTTGTGGTTAGTGGATTTATGAAGATGGCTGGTAAAAATTGATAGCATCCACAGTGATAACATGAACGTTCCCAGTGTGAGTCTTGTAAAAAGGAAATATGAGTCAAAATTAAAATTAAGCAGATATTCATTAATTGATTGCAGTAAGAAGAAACCTTCACTGGGCACTGGGGACATACTTTAGATAGCCCTCTAAAGCAAGCAGGGAATGCTTTTTGGAAGAAGTGATACTTGCATCTTAAAAGGAAGGTAGGAGTGTTGATTCAATTAAATTTTGCAACAACTTATGAAATTGGCAAATGCACACCTGAAAAACAAAATAAAATCTATCTGTCTATCTACCAATCTCTCTCTCTCTCTCTCTCTCTCTCTCTCTCTCTCTCTCTCTCTCTGTATGTATGTACTTATGTATCTATCGAAGTATCTATTGAAGTATCCTATGTATCTAAGTATCTATCTATCTATCTATCTATCTATCTATCTATCTATCTATCTATCTACCTATCTACAGATCCATATGTAACTATCTATCTATCTATGAATTATTATTTTTGGCTGTCTGCATAAGTCCAAAGCACTAATCATTCACTAACTTCATTTTTCATCTTTTGCTGTATAGACTGGACAGAAGATTAACCCTTCTTAGAGGTGAAGGTTGCCAAGTTATTAGATGATAAATTTGGAGTAAAAAGAGAGTGTTAGCAGTCATATATTTCAAATGTATCCTTTTATACATGAGGAATCTGAGACTCAGAGGGGTTAAATCTCTTGTCCAGTGTCACATAGATGCAAATTCAAGAGCAAGGATTTCCTCATCTTAAAAAAAAAAGGAAGTTAAAGGAGACAGACTCTAAGCTGATCTCTTATAGCTCTAGATCTATGACCTATGGTTTGAAACTAGGTCTTTTGGCTTCAAACAATGCCTCTTCCAAGAAACTATACTGTTCATGTAGCTTATATCTTCTCATGACAATTGTCACTTGGAATATCGGTGTCAACTGCATTTTTGAGAATATAGTATCATATCTATTGATGTAAATTGGTAATTTTTATCATTTCTTCATGTCACCACAACATACCTCTTCAAGTCCCACACACTTTACCTCCTGGCCTTTTTCAAATTACCAAAAAGAACTCATCATTTTGGAAATATGGGAATTGACAGTTGATGGCTCCTGAGTGTTGTCTGATAAAAATTATATATAATCTCAAGTATTTTATGCCCTCTTTGTGTGCTCTACTATATTGAGGAATTAGAGTGAAGAGTATCTAAACAGAATCCTTTGTAAAGATAAAAATATATATAATTCAAAGACATTTATAACAATCAATCACAAAAAAATGTATGGGATACCAAAAAAAGGTTTAATTCTGCCAGATTCAGATTTTGCAAAAGCAAATCAAGAGGACTCCCATTCATCTATTAAAGTCCAACTCAAAAGCTAACTACTTTCTGAAATCTTTCTTGATTCTGAATTCAGTTCTGATCTTTTCCTTCTGAGGTGTCAACTAGGACTTTGTTGCTGCCTCTCCTATACAATTATGCATTTTGCCTCATAGCTTTTGATATATGTGTCTTCCTACAAGTCTGTAAGTTCCATGATGGAAGAGACCCTGGATTAGTTAAATTTTGTCCCTGCTAGCACAATGCCTGGCACACAGTGGGCATTTAATAAGCATTTGTGAAATTTGAATAAATATTACTTTGTGCATATCATATTGTTTGGGTGGTGTAGATACAGCAGAATCAATAGAAAATGGCCTTAGTTTTTAACTTGAAAAACTTTTAGTTTAGTTCCAATAAGACATAAACACACAGATCCCCCCAAAATTCATTGTTTTTGGCATTAGTCAATTGGAATGCCAGGTAATACAACTTAAAGAGCAATTTGTTTCTTTTTTTTCTCCACAGCTCATACTTGACCTAAAGGGACAAATGGGATGGAAAAAGAGCAGGAGCACAAAAGACTCTGAAATTCAATATAGTTGCCACCTTCATACAACTTATAGTCAGTAGAGGAATAATTTACATGCACAATATAATGAAATGTATTACATGATAAGCAAGATGAGATAATCAGAAGAGATGTGCAAATAAAATTATATATGAGGTGCAAGAAGAGGATAGTTATTACTGACTTTAAAGACTAATTCCCTCCACTGTCTTCATAAATTAAATTTAATTCAATTAAAATTGATTTTTTTAAAGCATCTACCATCAATAGAGCACAATTTCCAATGCTGAAAGATGAGGGGTGCATGAACAGAAAAAGGAATAAAACAATGTCTCTGCCCTAAAGAAGCTCACAATTTAGTAGGGAAAGGTTTGAGGAAGACTTTGATATTGAGGCAGCATTTGAGCCAGACCAAAGATAGCATTTGAACTGAGGAAGGATAGATATTAGGTGGAGCTGAGGGGAAATATAACAATTGGCCAAGGGATTAGGGAGACTAAAATATAGAGGTGGGGAAGTTTAAGCTATATTTGGATAATAGAAGTAAATATATTTCAGGAATATGGCAAATAGTTTATGGAGAAATTTTCATTTAAAAGACAGTCTGGGGCCAGTGAAGATAACAGCAAAGTATGTGTGCAACAAAAGAGAGTGGAAAGTAGGCTGAACTTGGAGTCAGGAAGATGGGATCAAATGCTACCTTAGACATTTAACTATGTTTCACTTAACCTTTTAGCACCCCAGTTTTCCCACATTGAAGTCAATGGCTTCAAAATTTCTTTCTAGCTATTAATTTGTAGACTTATAACTTCAATATTATTTAAAACCTAAAGTATCTCTTCTGGAATACATATGCATTTATTTGTGTACGTGTGTGTTCACCCATAGACACTCAAAAATATTCATTTAGTGAATAAAAACAGAGTGGATATAAGGATGCCATACTGATATGTATATATATATATATATATATAATGTATATATATATATATATATAATGTATATATATATATATATATCATATGTTTAGCATATGTGATATGTGTGTTTATAAAGCCTTGACCTGGCTGGTGTCTAAGATATAATTTTATAAAACTTGATCTGAAGTCACAGTAATTCTGCACTACAAAGGACAGTTATGACATGGCTAATACTGATGGTGACAGAACATACAGATCTCTATAGCCAGGGACTAGGGTTGCAAGTCCCATCCCTGCAATGGAAAATATCCCTCTCTCCTTTGTGGCTCCCATTATGCTTATGCAGCAAACAAACACCTAACAACATAAGAATTGGTCAGCTACAAGAATTTATGAAAAAAATACATTTAGGAAATGTATTCTTCGACAGAATAAATTTAAGAAAATACAAATGGAAGTAATTCTGGGTCAGGGTAGGGTCTTTCTATTCCTTGTGGGAGCTATAAGTAGGAAAAGTGCCCATGACAAGGCACAGAAAATCATTAGCACCTTCTAGTTTGACCATTAAGAGAGGGGTCATCTCTCATTTTTTTATAGAAGGGCACAGATGATATAATAGGATCACAGGTTAGTTCACTCTCTTCCCAAATTGTAAAGAACTATAAATCCTTGGGAGGTTTGTGGTTACCCAAACCCTTGAGAGGGGCTATTACATTCATGTCCACACACATGACAACATGTTACATTTTGAAGAAATAGAGGCAGTGAATGTGACTACTGTTTTGAGAAGTTTGCCCATAAAGGAAAGAGGACAAATGAAACAATAGTTTCAAAGAACAGCAGGGTTTGGGAAAGGTTATTTTGATTGTTTTATTTCTTTTATTTTTTTTTCTTTACTTTGTTTTTAGACTAAGGAAAGCTTTAACATCTTCATAGGCAGAGGGGAAGGGATAAGTGGAGAGAGTGATGAAAAGTAAAGTCTCAGAAGAAGTGAAAGATGTGAGAAACAGAAGTAGCTGCTTTGAAGACGAGAGTAATATCTTCCTCTGTGAAAAGTTAAAGTAATGAAAAGTATTTTAAAGTAGAAGAGGAGTGAAGTTATGAAGTTCTCATCTATTAATATAATGGGTGCTTTGGTCTTTACCAATGTTTTAAAATAGCATCTTTAAACATATCTATGTGGTAATAATAATTAATAACCTTCGGGGCTTTGTAAAATCTACAAGTTTCATATTATTTTAACCTCACAGCAATCTCATGAGGTAGGTGTGATTACGATCCCCATAGTGTTAACGAGGAAGCCTGAAGTACATTAGTGTGAAATGATTTGCCCAGGACTAGGTACCTAGTGTCTAAGGATAAATTTGCCCTCCAGGCTTCCTGACTCCAGGTCCAGCATTCCATCCACTATGAATTTCATCCTAAAATGATCACCAAATTCTGCCGGATTTTTTCCTGCTTGATTTATCAAAGATGGAACCATGTCTATGAAAATAAAGAGTGAAGAAGCAATTTGCAAACCATAATCAATAAGTAGCTGACTATGCTTTGTTTTACTGTTCAGCCAAACTATTGATGATGGTCAATTATACTTCTAATACATTACCCCTCAAAGATTTCTGGAATGATTGTAAACATATCAATCTTCTTTCATAATCAATAATATTGATTCACTCTAACAAATGCAATTTTCTTTATTTGAATGGGTATACAGAGAGTAATGACTATATAGAGAATAGTTAATAATGTGGAGGTAAAATATAAAAGTACTTAAAACCATTCAAATGTGGTTAATATAATAATCAATGAAAGGAATTATCCAGTTACTACAAGGTCTTGAACTTCTTTCACATTGAAAAGGTAATAATCAAACCATTTTAACCTTTTGAAGTCCACCAGATTAATTTTCTATCATGTTTTATTGCATTCAGTACCATAAGATCATAAACTGTCAAAAACATATTCCCATACAATGTATGTTTTTTTTTAACAAATTCTAGATACTATCTGACCTTTCCATATGACTTCATTGTTACCTTTAACTCCTTAAAAATCAAGATTATGAAAATTGGTGATTGGGAAAATATAGTTGGTAATCAAATTAGGGGCAGCTAGGTGACACAATGAATAGAGCACTAGACCAGAAATCAAGACTCATCTTCCTGCATTCATATCTGGCAACATACACTTACCAGTTGTATAACCCTGACAAAGTCATTTAACCCTATTTGCTTCAGTTTCTTTATTTGCAGAATGAGCTGGAGAAGAAAATGGCATACTACTCCAGTATCTTTGCCAAGACAACCCCAAATGGGGTCACAAAGAGTCAGACACGACTGAACTGACTTCACAAAAAGCAACAAGAAGACTGGTCAAATTACAGTTTCTATTTTTAACTACATAGTATGAGGGATCGGAGTTCTGTTAATAGTTTTCAGTGAGACTAATTTCTAAAACAGAATCTTTAAGATGTAAAATATCACAGCCTTTAAAGAACTAAATTTTAGGGTCATCCATAAAGCAATGGAGAAGTACATGGTGGATATGGGTTAGATATAACTCAAAGGACATAGTCCTGACTGGAAAGAAGGTCAATGACTCATGAGGTGAAAGTAAAAGATAATTGAGATACCTTATGCATATTCCATTGGTTTCCATGTAATGTTAAGAAAACTTCAACAACCTCTAAATAATGTTAGATGACACCCCATCATGGAGGATTTGTGGGAATTATTCTGGATAAGCAAATAGATAGATGAATTCCAACATTATTGAAGAGAGCACCTGCTTCAATACTATCACAAGTAAGTAACTGTATGAAAATAATCAAAAACAGCTTTGTGTGTGAGTAAAGATACTATATAGAAGTGCCCAACAACCCTGAACAATCTAAAGAATCTGACTTCTCAAGTCACACTGTTAATATTAATTTACTTATGTGTAAAATTTTTCAAGAGGTTGTTTTTAATGTAAAAATGATGTATGTCTACCCAAAACCATAATATTTTTAATAGGAAACACTTATTCACTATTTTTTGACTTCCAAAGAGGCTACTTGTTAGATTTTCTTGAGGGACTTAAGGCTTCAGGGAAGGGCCGATTAGATTGATCCATGATCCTTTCCAATTTGAAGGTTCTATCCTGTTATTCTACAAAATTCTTGCCAATTTGAAATGTTCATTAAGACTAGGACTAAAAATTTTCTTGCTGGAAGCAACTTCATAAGGTTACTCAGTTCATCCTCTTACCTTCAGGCAAGGTAACATTTTAACTATCCAAGACTGATAAAATCTCTTTTCTTAAAATGTAAGAGATAGCCTTCCTAAGACATATGCTTGTATTTATGTAGCAGAGCTTGTATAAGGTAACCATTTTCCTATTATTTTGTAGCTTATTGAAAGAATAAAAAAGGGCTAGTTCCATGATAGAACCATTCAAAGTTAAGACAGGTTAAATAACCAATATTGAGATATCAAAATAAAGAAATTCTCCTCACATCCATAAGCTTTTCATCTTTACCATTAGTTTTTGAGCTGGAAGTCTTCTCTTTAAAGACCAATAAAGATGCAAAATACCATCACAGATCTGCTTAAATATGTTGGTAAGAATGACTTTCATTTGAACTAAGGGCTAAAAAAGTGAAGGCAGCTTTAAGACCAGTGACACACAAATAGATGCCTATGGGAGTCAGTTTTCCCCAGGAATATATTCCTTGTATCATATATTTCTCCTGAGTATTTCTATTTGATCAAAGTAGCAATGGTTCAACAAGTGTGACATAGTGTATCACAATATCTATAATAATTCTCTAAAGGCCAGATGACCATTTTTTCAGTGTGGATTTCAACATTGTTCTTCTCTGAAATAAGTAAACTCAGGCTACAGCAGTCAAAATTTCAGATCACGAATATCCATCTTTGTGCACATTACAACCTAATCCTGAAGTTAATTAATAAATTGGTTGAAATAGCAGCTTGATTAAAATCTCAGATGTACTAATACTCTTTCCCACTGCCCTTTAATTAAGGTTTTAATAGAGTCTGCAATTATCAAGATTTTTCTCTTTGCCTCAAATATTTGTGTTCTTCTCCTGAAACTTTCAAAGCTCAGTCTCCTAACCACAAGAAATGTCTCAGATAGCAAAAATAAAAATTAAGAGGAAAATATTTTTTCTTTATATGGATGCTGGAGAATACTTCATTTTTTTTAATACTCATTTTAATTCAAGGCACAAACGGCTCTTCTGCTTTTTCTCGGCATCTTTTTTCTTTTGGGAAAACATTACTTCTGGTAAATGAGATAGTCTTCTTTAGACATTTCTATTTAAACAATCCTATGTTTAGGTAGACTTAAAATCTGGACATTTGTACTCTGAGTTATGTTTTAGGAGTTAAAAATTTTGACTTCTGAATGTATATGTGGATATACATACACATAGACAAACAGATACATGTTAAACATAGATAGTATCAACTTTAATTCTTAAAGGTTATTTCTTCAATATTTAGTCTGTTGAATCATAGCTACTAACTGTACTGACATTTGAATAAGTAAAGGTCAAATGCCAATTTTCCTAAAACTCTTATAATAAGATGAGTTTGTTTCTAAAAATTGTATGGATGCAAAGGTTAGCTTTTTTGCCTTGAATTTAAGATAGTGATGAAGAAATTAATGATTTGATTTTATAGTTACCATGAACCATACTTCCTTTTTGAAGTAGCCCAATTTCTCACAGAGCACCACTCCCACCCTTCCTTCTGAAATCCACAGCTAATCAACTAAGTTCAGTTGAATCTGAGATTTGGGTGACCATTGTTATTCACTAAAAATAACACCCCTTATATGAGTGCCATCCAAAATAAAAAACAAACAAACAGAAAAGTACCTTCGGAAGAAGAACTGAATTCTCCTTAGTCTGTTGCTAGGAGACCCAGTTAAGATTAACAAGGAAACTTCACCAATGCTGTGAAAACATTTGCTACAGTACAAATCAGAAAGTACCAGTGTGAACGAGGAAGCATAGCATGTTACCCTTTCAGTTCTGGATGTCTAGACTGTAAAATAATCTATAATGGCAAATTTAAGGATTTGACCTTGAGCCACGACCTAGCACCTCTGGTTTGCTCAGAATGGAAAATGTTTATCTGAGGAACAAAAATTAGACTTTAGATGAAGATAAAATACGCAGTCTCTATGATGTATATAATGAGAAATAGAAGTATAATTGCATAAAGTTAGTTAATACCTACAGGAAATGATGAATGCTTTTGAAGGAAGATCATTACAATTACTGATATTATGAATGACAATAAAGTATTTCCAAAAAAATTGACGCAACAACATTTTATTACTCTTCACTATAGGAAATTAATTCTAATGCTTTTATTTTCCATTCTTATATGTTAAAGAAAGGTAGACCATGCTATTGAAATTACATGATATCTCTTTTCTTTTGTGGCCTCTGAAAAGATCTGTGACTATCTATAGGGTTATATCATCTACAAATGCAGACCACAATTGCTATAAGTTTTAGCAGGATGTTTGTATTGGTTTCTATGGTCAAAAAAAACCAAACCCAGCAAAAGCTAAAGCCAATATCAACCTATTGTCCAACCTTGGACTAATGAGCCCTTCCAAATTTAGGCTATTTTTTGGAAGATGAAGACATAGTCTGCCATTTGACCAGATTTGCAGACTTGCCAAATGTGGTATGCTAAAATGGCCTTTAAGAGCTCAGGGTTGTTTCTTTACAACAATGAGGCAATGATGTCAGACATCACTGCATATTAAATATAAATGCCTGGAATGAGGTTACCCATGTAGCCCACTTTTTAGGCATTTGAGAAAATAAAAAAAAAAAACTGTCAAAATTTTAATCTCAATACATTGTACATAGGAAGTATTTGCAAATGCCATTTTAAAAAGATTATGGGGGAAGCAGAGTGTGTTTAAAAATATTAATGATATTCCTTTGATAAATGTAATTACTTTGATAAATAGATGCTGTACTGAGTTGAATACAGTCAAGGAATATTAGAAAGCTACTTTCAGGAAAACATTCACTGAAAGCTGCCTAAAACCCTCAGCTATAGTAATCATGAGAAGAGGCTATAATAATGCTAATTGCCAAGGAAAGGATACCAATATTTAAAAAGATTATCTCTTCCTTTTTCTCTCTTTTACTTCTTTTTCTGACAATGTTAAGTCAATGCTCTCAAGTTGTCTTTCTTTCTTGATCTGTTTTCCTAGGTCTGTCTTTGGGTTTACAATCACAATCATCATGAAACTCTGAAGTGACTAATCCTCTTGCAAAAAAGGGAGGGGACATCATGGCTCTGATGTGAGTTCATGGAAATGTATACATGTGTATTATATATTACGGGCAGCTAGGTGGTGCAGTAGATATTGTGCTGGACCTGGAATCAGGAAAACATCTTCCCAAGTTCAAATCTGTCCTCAGACACTTACTAGCTGTGTGACCCTGGGCAAGTCACTTAAACCTGTTTGCCTCAGTTCCTCATCTGTAAAATGATCTGGAGAAGGAAATAGCAAACCATTCCAATATCTTTGCCCCTCAAAAAGTGGCTTATGAAAGATTGGATGCACTTCAATGACTGAATAACAACAAAATATTGGAAACTATTCTCCTACATTCCACAGGGGTGACATTTCATCTGAATCAGTACCAATGTGCCACCTTGGTTTTCCCCATTCTTATTAAAGTCATTCAAACCTCAGTTACTTTCTGAACAAATAACAATTTCATAGCTCTAATGAGGTGTTGATAAGAAAGTTCCTCTATTAAGGTCCATTTTCATTTGTTCTGGAATTTATTTATTTATTTATTTAGAGAGTTGCCTGGAGCACTGAGAGATCATTGTAAGAGACTTGAACAAGCTCATTCAGTTAGTGTGTTTTAGAGACAGTATTTTAAATACTCTCTTTCTAAGACTATGACCAGATCTCCATTACCCTTACTATACTGTCTCATTAATGATGGAAAGTAACTACCACAAAAATATAGCTATAAAATGATGATTGGTAGATGATAGATAGGTAGGCATAAAAATTGATTAGAAAGTCATTGTAATAGCCTAGGTGAGGGGTAATGAGCAATGTGTGAGTGGGGAAAAGCTAACATACACAAGGAATGTCAAAGGATAAAATGGCAATATTTGACAACATACTTAATCTATGATGTGAGTAGTGAAGATTTGAAGATGACGTGAAAGTTGGGAGCTTGGATGATTGGGAGGACAGTAGTATTCTGGATAATGAGAGAACGTTGAGAAGAGGGAAATTGGGTGGAAAAACAAGGAGTTCTATTTGAATACATTAAGTTTGAGAAGATTATAAAACATAATTTGAGATAATATGTAGTTGGTGATTCCAGGATGGAGTTCCAGAGAAAGATTAGAACTCTGCATGCACATCTGAAAATCATCTCTAGAGAAGTGACAATTAAACAAATGGAAGCAGACGATAATCAAGTTAGATAGACTAGAAAGGGAAAAAAGAAGTCCTAAGATAAAGCCAATAGTTGGTGGGGGTCGGGGTAGGAATTTGGGGACTCTACAGTTACTAGGTATGATCTGAAGGGAAGGTTCAGCAGTGACAAAGCTTGGAGAAAGATCAAGAAAGATAAAGATTGGGAAACGATCATTAGATCGGGCAATTAAGAGAACAATGGTGACTTTTGAGAGATCACTTTCAGTTGAATTATGAAGTTAGATAGCCAGAATGCAGATTTAGAAATGAGTGAGAGAATAGGAAGTGGAGACACCTAGTGTAGATGACTTTCTCAAGGAATTTAGATAAGGGGGGTAGGGCGAGAGAAAGAGAGAGCTAAGTTGATTGGGGAGGGGTGGAAAAACTCAAATTAAGATTTTTTTTTTAAGGATGGGATTGACACAAGCATATCTGTAGGCAGCAAAGAATGGACCAATAGGTAGAAAATGAAAATGAGGCAGAGAGAGAGGAAGAAGGAGGAGAGGAGGGAGAGAGAAAGACAGAGACAGAGAGGAATCTTTCAGAGAAGGTGGGAGGAGGGGAGTCAAGGATATACAGAGAAGGATTTGACTTGGCAAGAAGGGATAACCCATCATGTGACACAGAGTGATGGAGGAAACCATACAGGAAGATGCTTGAGCGATGTAAAAAGTGAAGAAAGGTGAAAAAGGGAACTCATTTGTAAACAGTCCCATTTTTTCAGAGAAGTAATGAAGCAAGATTGTTAGCTAAGAGCAATGAGGGGAGAGATATGGAAAGTTTGAGACTGGATGAAAAGTTTTGGTATAGCTGCTATATCGAGTGAGCAAGCAAATTTATTATGGAGGTATAAAAGGATTTCCTTACTGAAATGAGGGCCTGGAGGGAGTTCACACATTAGAAGTTCTACAAAGTGATGAAATTACACTATCTTTATATGTTTTATGGAAACCTAGAAGACAGTAGATACTTAGAATCATAAAGGAATAATTTAAGGATAGGACAGCAGAAATAAACCAAAGAAGGAATTGCAGAAATGAAGGATTTTCATCCAAATGAGATATTGTGCAGTCACGAACAATTTCTATTGCACACAGCTTAGTGTTATACATGATTAACTAAGTTCTAATAAATGGGTCATTCATGATTTTCCAGTAAAATAAGAGAAGGTAGGCATGCCACCCTCAGAAGCAGAGTATTTTGGACATCACAGCACAAAAGAGAACTATTATAACTACTACTAATAGCAGACAGGGACCATGATCTGGAATCATTTAGCATGATAAAGCCAAACAGCCTTGTCTCTCTGGGTACTTGTTGAGGATCTTTCAGAAAAGCACAATGATATATAGTAATATTATACTACATTATTATAGTGCAGTAATGACCTTGAGTTATGACAAAGAGTATAAATTTCAGTAACCTCTGTTTAAGAAGGCAGGGAAAGTGTAACACATTTTTGAAAGATATCACCCAAAATGATTAAAAGAAGTTTTGTTATCTAGTGTGCAAACCCTTAGCTATCCAGAAAACTGTCCTATTCAAATTGACTCATTTCCGTAATGGTTCTGGATAAAAGATACTTTACTTACAGATCAATACAATACAATAAGTATTTGACCATTAGGAATTTTACTAGATGGAAAAGTTTATTGAGAATAAAACTTTTCCCATTATCATTAACATCATCCACAAATGCTAATGGAAATGGAGAAATAAGTGGTTATTTAGGTAATTTGATATTCTGAGTAATTTTCTCAAAGAACAGGTCTAACCATGTCACTATCACCACTTAATAAATTCCAGTGACTTCCTGTCACCTCAAGAATCACATATAAAACCATTTGTTTGGCTTTCAAAGACCTTCAAATTCTGCCTTCCTCCTCAAAATTTTGTCTGTTTATACCTTCCACACCTCCTTACCACATACTCTGTGATTCAGTGATGTTAGCTTCCCTGCTGTTTCTTGAAGACACGTGTCTTCTTTTTTGTGTTACCCATTTCCTGATCTTTGGCATTTCCGCTGATTGTCTTGCGTGTCTGGAAACCTTTCCTTTCTCATCTCTACCTCCTGGCTTCCATGGCTTCCATCAAGTCTCAATTAAATCCAACCTTTTAAAGGAAGCATTTCTCATTCCCATTAATTCTAGTTCCATCCCTCTGCTAATATTTTCCCAATTTATTAGGTATAAAGCTTGTTTATATATAGTTGTATGCATGTGGTTTCCACCATTAGAATTCAACCTCCTTGAGAGAAGAGAACATTTTCTTGCCTTTCATTGTCTCCCTAGTGTCTAGCACAGTTCCTGGCATATAGAAGTTGCTTAATAATTCCTTGTTTTCCTCTCTAGAATTAATGAGCTAATTTTTGTAGAAAAAAATACATACAAAGCTTTATTTCTGACATTACTAAATAATCTAATTGCCCATGTTGGGCTAGCATCCACCCTTCCCTCATGTTCACTGCATTTCAAGATGCCCAATAAATAACTGGGGAACCAAGTAAGAGCAAGAATAAAAACATTTACTCAGCACTGAAAAGGGAAAATACCCCAGAATAAGAGAAAGCAAGGAAATAACCTTTTAAATGGTCACCCAATTAAAACCCTCACATACCTATTGTTTCTATTTTCTACTGTGAGTTCTTTATTAAACTAAGTAATCAAAGAAGCTCTTCTATATGATGTAGGAGGGAAGGATGCTTTACTGAACCCTCAAGCAGATTTCTGTTCCATTACCTACTATGGAAACTCTGTTCCCTACCATATTGACATTATTGAGATCTAATTGAAAAGTTATGAGTAACATTCAGCAAAGGTCATGAAAAAATCCTTATTTTAACATACTCCTAGCTCTCAGGACATGGTCTCTGATACTGGCAGGTGTTTAAATAAAAACAGTAGATTTCCTGGTCAATTGCTGTTCTCCAAAAAAATACTGGATTAGGAATGAAATGACCTAAATTTGAAACCTGCCTTTGCTACATGAATGATTTTGGACAATAATAGCTAATAAATAACATTTATATAGCATTTTCCGTGTGTCAGGCACTGTACTGAATGGTTTACATTATCTCATTTGAGTGTTACAGCAACCCTGGAAGATAGGTATTGTAATTATTCTCATTTTACATATAAGGCAATTGGGTCAAACAGAGGGTGAGTGACTTGCCCAGGGTCACACAGCAAGTAAGTGTTCAAGACTATATTTGAACTTGGATCTTCCTAATTCCAGACCCAGTGCTCTATCCATTGTACCACCTAGTTGCCATATCACTTAAACTCTATAAGCATTAGTTCTCTAATCTCTAAATTGCAAGAGTTGGATTGCATGACCTCATAAGGCTCCATTCAGCTCTAAATCTGTGATGCTATGATCCTACTTGCATTCTCCTATTCTACTTATAGCTTTACAGAATATGTTTAAAACCAAAATGCCCAATTTCATCCTCCTTTTCAGAAATATGTAAATCTTTGAGTTGAACTTAAAACTGGTTCTTTTAGGATAATTAGAAACAATTAGCACCTTGTCAGCTATAGAGTAAATAGGAGTTCTGTTTTCTTTCAACTATTATTACAGCTTTGCTTCCTTGTTAGCCCTAGATCAGAATATGCACAGGTTGACAAAAGAAAGATAAGGGGTGGAGAGTGAGGAAGGGAAAAGAAATATGGGTCATGTAAGAGCATACTAATTTTATGGGGGGGGGGGTCTAAGTACACTTGTAGCGTACTACAAGTTAGTAGTATTGTTATAAATAATAACACCTTATACAGACAACAGTTTTAAGGAATTTAAAGCACTTTCCATATATTCACTGATGAGGATATGCTTGTAAACTGCAAAATTAAGGCGTGCCAATGAAAACTGCATAGTACATTGGTTTGACAATTAATTGATTGTGATTGATTGGTGGCTTGCTACTTGGCAGTCTTGATCATTGTTTCCCAGTTTTTTGCAATCTGCCAGTCCAGCCATCCAAGGACTGCTATTGGAGTCTAATGCTCTCTGTTCTCTCTTCCATCTGTTGTAAGTTTCTTTTTTTTTTTCATTTCCTGCTCACAAAAATCAGAGGCAGGAACATGAGAAAATCTGGGAAGAGTTACAGCTGTACTAAATTCATCTCCATTGTTTGAAGAGGTAGCAGCATTAAACATGGAGGGTAAAAACCTGGTATTGATCTATTTGACCCTATGTACATCTCAGCCCTGAACCCCAATTTCTATATGATTTTTTGCTGTTCCTTCTAGCGTGATGATTTGAGAATTCAAAAGACTTTAATAAGGTGAAGGTTAAAAGGAAAACAAATTTCAACACATGGATCATTAGTAAAATGATGGCTAGGCAGTTAATAACAATGATGGAGAAGTATTAGTTTTATAGAAATCATTCCTATATAGTCTTTGTATGTCTACAAACCATAACAATGTGCATTTTAAAAAATGTGAATTCAATAAAATTATAAGAATTTTGGCTTACCTGGCAAAAACAACTAATTTAAGTTTCATTTGGGACTTTTTTGTTTGTTTTTGCCATAACCAAGACTGCAGGGAAGGACATACTTCCTTTATCTTCTTAATGATTACAGAAAATTATGTACATCAGAGGTATCAAACATGCAACCTAGAGGATTCATATCTCCCATAATGCTCCAAAGAATAGCAGATTAAAACAAATTGGGAAATGTTTAACAAAATAAATAGAAATGCAATAAGACATATATAATATCACATTTAAAATGTAAATCAATATGAAGCCTGCAGGTTTTGTGGCCCTGTTCCTATTTGAATTTGACATTATTGATTTTCATAAGAAAATTGCATGGGTTGGGGGGTAGAGAGTCATATATATAATAACATTGGTGCAATTTGAGCAGAGGAATCTCTTTTAGTTACTTTTATGTGTTCAGACTAACAACTTTTAGTGGTATTCAGAGATATAGGAAGTGAGAAAAAATTACTGTCTCATATTTCTAATGATATTTCATAACTGAAAAGCATTTTAAGTATACATGTTTATATATATATATATATATATATATATATATATATAATATTAAGTACTTTCCAAAACTTTAAAGGTACATATACATGCAAACATTTATAAACATACATATATTTGTGAGGGGTAAGTGTTATATTCTTCCCATATAGGCTATGTGTCCACATGGTTCTCTCTTGGTGTGCCTCTCAGGGAAATATGAATAGATAACCTTCTTCAATGTCATGTATGTGGCACAGCAGAAACAGTTCTGGACCTGGAGTCCAGAAAACTTAAGTTAAATTTCAGCCTCAAACACTTAGTAGCTGTGTAACCCTGAGTAACCACTGTCTCAGTTTCCTCAACTATAAAATGGGAAACCTAAGAGTACTTACTTTGCAGGGGTGCTGTAAAGACCAAATGAAATCAAGTGGCTTAATATTTGTGAACTGCTTTGCACAACACCTGACATATATAAGATATATGTTTGTTCATTTTCCATATCACCCCCTCCCAGGAGGGCAGAAGGAGATTGAGGACAGAGGAGGTGACCACTCTGATCTCCTCAGAGAAAGGGCACAGGACTAGTAATATATCTGTCCATCCTCCCTGCCCTTATATACTGTTAGCCTAGGAGAAATAATTTTTTGGCTCATGATAAGCTTATAGTCACTGTCTCTTAATGGGGAAGGAGTATCCCAAGCTATATATTGAAGGCTTAACTCCCTTTTAACAAAATGCTGGTGCTTCAATGAAAAAAAAGTAGCAAACAAATTTGTCCAAGCTGATAAGCAAATCGAAATAAGAGATAGATAGATTGATTGATAGACAGACAGACAGATAGATAAACATGCACACTAGATAATACATAAAGTGAATGAGCTCTCATATTGGGAGCAAGATAGCTCAACCAAGAAAGTTCTACATCTCACCCACAGGGAAATTTCCTGATGTCTTTAGTTAAGGAAGCTTGGTATAGGGACATAATCTAGCTGCTGGCTCATCTACATAATAATAGATAACATTTATATAATACTGTGCTAAGCACTTTACAATTACTATCTTAATTGATCTTCACAAAAACCTTGTGAGGTAGATGCTACTATTATCTACATTTTGCAGATAAGAAAATAGAGGCAAAAAGAGTTTCAGTGACTTTCCCAAGGTCACACAGCTAACAAGTGTCTGAGACTGGATTTGAACTCACATCTTCCTGACTCTAGTCCACAATGTTTTATCCACTGTGCTTCTTAGCTGCAAAATACACATGCATGTTGGCTTCATTCCTGAAGACTTTCTTTGCTTTCAGGTACCTGAAGAAAATCTGGAATTGCACATCCAAACTGGATGCTGAAAACTCAAATTAGTTCTTTGTTGAAGGACTTGCCAACTCCACTTCCCACTCAGTTATGGAGAATTATCTTTATATAATGCAAATGGCTTCCCAGTGTAGGTGCATATGTGGAAAAAGAGAAGCAGACCCATCTTCTACTTAATTTCCATAGCTGCTGTTACTCCAATAACTCATGGTCTTCTATTTTAATGTGAATTAAATATATATAACCAAATTGCAAAAATGGATCTCAAAAATTAGTTAATGAGAATTGCTAAATATTTGCTAGAGGCAGCCAGGTTGTGCAGTGGATAGAACGCCAGTCCTGGAGTTGAGAAGACTGAACTTCCTGAATTCCAAATCTGTCCTCAGACCCTACTAGCTGTGTGACCCTGGACAACTTAACCCATTTTATCTCTGTTTCTTCAGAGATAAAAAAGAAATGGCAAACCACTCTAATGTCTTTGCCAAGAAAACTCCAAATGGAGTCATGAAGATTCAGACATGACTGAAACAACTAAATAGCAACAAATATGTATTTAACAAGGCATGTATTTAAGCCCATGATATTTTGAGGTATAAACTAACATCAAACTTAGATCAAGATACCTGTTTTCCATTAGGTATAGAATTCCTAAACTAGTTTTATTTTATTTTATTTTTTTTAAGTTTGATGATTTATTTCATTAAATACCATTTAGAAATAACCATGTGCCTTTCCCTTCCCCACCCCCCCAACCTCCATCCTATGAAATCTACTAAACATGTACCATAACTGTTGCAAATTTCTGGCACTACATTCTCATTTGTCTTTCAATTACTCCCTCCTCCCTTTGCCCTCCCTTCCATCATCCCCCCCCCAATATCTCCTTCTCCCCCGCTTTCTTGTACTGTAAGATAGGTTTTCATACCAAAATGAGTGTGCATTTCACTCCTTCGTTTAGTCAGATGTGATGAGGGTAAACTTTTGCTTGTTTGTTTGTTTTTTTTTTTTTTCCCCTCAGCTCTCCTCTTTTTCCCTCCACTAAAAACATCTCCTACTTGCCTCTTAAATGACATATAGTTACTCCCTTCCATTTCCCCCTCTTTCCTCTCACTACATTTCTCTCTCACCATTTACCTTAATTTCTTTTAAGGTATGGTCCCATCCTGTTCAGTTCAATCTGTGCTCTCTGTCTCTGCATGTGAATGCATGTGTGTATGTGTGTGCATGCGTGTACATGTGTATGTGTAGTCTCACCAACCACCCAGATATTGAAAAGTTTTAAGAGTTAGAAATATTGTCCTTCCCTGTATGAATGCAAACAGTTCATTTCTGGTAAGTCCCTTAATACTTCTCCTTGCTGTTTACTTTTGCATGCTTCCTCTCATTCTTGTGTTTGAAAGTCAAATTTTCTTTTCAGCTCTGGTCTTTTCATTAAGAATGATTGAAAGTCCTCTGTTTCATTGAAAGACCATATTTTCCCTTGAAGTATTATACTCAGTTTAGCTGGGTAGGTGATTCTTGTTTCAGTCCTAGTTCCTTTGCCTTCTGGAATATCCTATTCCATGCCCTTTGATCCCTTAATGTAGAAGCTGCTAGATCTTGGGTTATCCTGATTGTATTTCCACAGTACTGGAATTGTTTCTTTCTAGCTGCTTGCAAGATTTTTTCCTTGAGCTGGGAGTTCTGGAATTTGGCCACAATGTTCCTAGGAGTTTCTCTTTTTGGATCTCTTTCAGGTGGTGATCGATGGATTCTTTCAATACTTATTTTGCCCTCTGGTTCTAGAATGTCAGGGCAGTTTTCCTTGATAATTTCATGCAAGACGATGTCTAGGCTCTTTTTTTGATCATGGCTTTCAGGTAGTCCCATAATTTTTAAGTTGTCTCTCCTTGATCTATTTTCCAGGTCAGTTGTTTTTCCCATGAGATATTTCACATTCTCTTCCATTTTATCGTTCTTTTGGTTTTGTTTGGTGATTTCTTGGTTTCTCATAAAGTCATTAGACTCCATCTGTTCCATTCTAATTTTGAGAGAACTATTAAATTCAGTAAGCTTTTGAGCCTCTTTTTCCATTTGGCTCATTCTGCTTTTGAATGCATTCTTCTCCTCATTGGCTTTTTGAACCTCTTTTGCCAATTGAGTGAGCCTATTTTTCAAGGTGTTAATTTCCTCAGCATTTTTTTGGGTCTCCTTTACCAAGATATTGACCTTTTTTTCATACTCTTCTTGCATCTTTGTCATTTCTCTTCCCAGTCTTTCCTCCACCTGTCTAACTTGCTTTTCAAAATCCTTTTTAAGCTCTTCCAAGGCCTGAGCCCACCCAACACCCCCCTGGGGTGTCTGGGGTACTGAGGCCCCGCCCTCCACATCTTTCCCTGATGGGAAAAATACGTTCTCGTCCTCCCCATCAGATCCGAAGGTCGGGATCATTTGCATTTGTTGGAAAAAACTCTCTAAAGTCTTATTTTTCTTCCCCTTTCTAGGCATTTTCCCAGCCAGTTACTTGACTTCTGAGATTCCTTTCCACCCCCACCTGGATCCGCCCAGCTAGTGCTTGGCCTCTGAGATTCAAATGTGCTTTCCCACAGCAAGCTTTAGTTCTGGCGCAGGGGTGGGGGCAGGGCCGTCTCCTAAGCCTGGGCCCTCAGGGGCTTTCCGCAGAGACTTTCAGGAACGGAGCGGGTGGGGGCGGGGTGGGGGGCCCCGCCTGCTGTGCTCAGCTCCCTTGGGGGTTTTATTCAGAGGCATTCAGCAGTAGAGCAGGGTGGGGGCAGGGCCGTCTCCCCTGCTCGGCTCCCTCAGGTTGGAAAGACCTTCAGTATTGAAGATCCTACCTGCTGCTGGGGGATTCCTGAGTCCCGGGCCGCTGCCGCCTCAGCCGCCCGCCCACGCCTCTGCCTCCACCGCTTCCTGCCCCCGTCTCTGCCGCTGCCGCTTCCTCCCGAGGGGGCCCGAGTCACGGAGGCGCTCCGCTCCCCTCCCCTATCGCAGGCTTCTTTCTTACTGACCTGTAGCTTCTGTGGGCGGAGGGACTTTCCCGGCTGCCGGAGCTTCCCCCGGAGCTTTCCTCTCTGAAGTCTGCTCGGGCCAGCTTCTCTGGGTCCGCGGCCAGGGGTGGGGGTGGGGTCCGCTTTCCGGAGTGCGATGGACCCCGGGGACGGCTCTCCAGGGTTCAGTGGAACGGAAATCTCTTCCCCTATGTTTATGCACCCCCTGCAGAGATTCAGAATTTATGGGGATCTCCTTTTACCTCAATTCCATGGGTTGTGGGCTCGGAGCTCGTAAATGTGCGTCCTTCTACTCCGCCATCTTGGCTCCGCCCTCCCTAAACTAGTTTTAAAGAATTCCTAATACAACATGTCAATGGAGGGCTATTGTTGTGCAACCAAAACATAAACGTTAGTAAAGAAATTGTGCTTGTTTTCTCTATTTAGTTTTGCGATATGTGTTTGTACATAGATAGATGTATATTATAATTATAATTGTATCACTTCTTAACAGTATTGTCTCTTCAAATGATGCAATACAAAAGTCTAAAAAACATTTGTTTCCCTGGTGATAGGTAATTAAGGATATTATTAATATTATCTTTATTACTAAGGCTAGAATCAAATAAGAGGATTTTATATAGCAGAGAGGGTTTAATTATAATATTATAGTAATTACTTAATAAACATTTGTTGTGTATGGTTTAAAGGAGCTAGGCATTTAAGAACAGAAATTCAAAATGTTGGACAGATGAAGGATATGAATTTCTCCATTAGTAAAATGAAGCAGTTTGATCAGAAGTATACATTGAAGGTGCTTGAGATACCAAATGACCTGTCAAGGTTTATACAGTCAATCAAAATTTTGTCTTCTCATTCCTAGTCCAGTGTCCAGTCTACTATGTTGTTCTGTCTTCCTTAACACCACTTTGCATCTAATTCAGTAAGCATTTTTATAGTAGCTATTATACTAGTTGACTAATGAACTTACTTCTCTATTACAGAAGATATTTTTCCTCTAAAAAATTCAGTGACACAGACTAGAGTTTTGTGGCTTCATGAGAAAAGTGGGAATTTAGAATGGCCTTGAAAGGTGGGTAGAATTTAACTAAGCAGAAGGCAAAATATGATAAAAATCACAGAGTAGGAAATGCCATGGCCCTAAATAGAGTTGTCTAGGTAAAGCAATGTATTCATTTTGGAGAATCCAGAAAGGTAAGTTTGTTAAGGAAAATTGGATGAGTGTATGGATAATCTTGTATACATAGTTTCAGACTTTGCCTCATGGTCAATGGAGAGATTTCAGCATGGGAAAGATGTTGAAAAAATTCATGACTTAATGGAAAGAGCACTGGTATTAATACTGTGATTCTGACATTACCAGTGTGAATTTGTACAAGTCATTTGAACTCCTTAGTTCAAATAACTTAGTTTCCTCATCTGAACATGAAAGGGTTAGACCAAATGGCATTGAAGGTCCTTTTTACATTTAGATCAGTGATCAAGATATATGAAATAATGATGACATTTACAAAGTCCTAACCCTCTTCTCTTGCTACTTTCTTAAAAGATAAAAGTAAGACAGGAGGATGAAACTTAATTTCTTGTTTAAAATGGAGTTGTTCTAAGTACTATTCCATTTGAATTCATCATTGGATACCATTAACGTCATCATTATCTTCATTATTTTAGAATATTTATTTGTTCTAAGCCAAGAAATTTAATTACTGTAGTTCTTGTCTCTTGAAAACATTTCACTTAAAATGGATGACAAAAACAATGAACATAAATAAAACAAGAAGAGAAATGTACAGCTCCTGTATTCAAATTCTAAGAGGCAATTCCATGAGAGAAGACAGACTGAAACAAAATAAATCAAATAAGAAAGTGCTTATACTATGTAACTGATCTCAGTAAGAAATGAAATTACCTTAAGCATACATGAGGAAAGAATTGGAAATGGTCTTCTGCTGATTCTTTCAACATTCCCAAAGTACACCACTAAACTTTTCTGCCTGAGACAGTGTTTTCATACCCATTCTGTTAATGTGGAATTTCATCTTTTTTTTAAACACAGTTTATCTCTCTGTCTCTCTGTCTCTCTCTCTCTCTGTCTCTCTGTCTCTGTGTCTGTCTGTCTCTCTGTCTCTCTCTCTCTATATATATATATGTATAAACACAGTTTACATATCTAATGTGATATATAATATTGTAATGCATATAATATTACATATGTATGTATACATAATATTAAAGTTTTTTCAATAACCAAATGAACCCAACAGAACTTGCACAAACTCAGCCTGTCAGTTTCCCATAGGTTAGATTTGAACTCCCTGATCTCAAGTTTTAATATTTTCTATTCACATTTTCACCCCATTCTTTCCTATATTTTTTATCCTTCTGTTCAGTTGTTCTCCTGACACTTTTTTGACATGTCTGTTATCACAGAAAATCATTATTTCTAAGATTATGAGGTTTTTTAATCACTTTGACACTGCTCAATTATTTCTTTCTATCTGTATCTTGCCTATTCCTTGGCTTCCCAGTCACCTAATTTGGAGTAATTGGAAGCAAAGATCATTTCTTATCAGACGATTGGAAATGAAACATTGTTTTGCTTTTATCTTTTCCTTTACAACACCCTGTTTGTTGGAAAGTGAAATCTTTTCTGCCCTGGACAGAACAATTGTAGGGAAAATAGGAGACTTGATATTTCTTCTTGATGCTAGCTCTATGTCCTTTAGCTTCCTAAATTTTTATTAAAGTCCCCATCTTTGAGTACATCAGTTTTTATTTTCATCCTCAGATATGTCTTTTTCAAATCCTTTCTTGACTTTTCTTCTTGTTAGCTTACTCTTCATATTTTTCTTTGCCATCATCTTTACAATTCTTTCCAAAGGTACTCTTAATCTGTTTTCTAAAATCACTTCTCTTTAATAGCCTATGCTTCTCTTTAGCACTAATAGTGTAGCCCATATTTTGACTTAATGCATTTTCATAAGCTATTCTCCCATACCTAGAATTCTCTCACTCGTCATCTCTCTCTTCTGAGTTTTTTGGCTTCCTTCAAGTATCAGTTAAAATTCTACCTTCTAGAAGAAGCCTTTCCTGGACCCTCTCAGTGCTATTTATTTTCTTTGGAGACTATCTCCAAATTAGATAGTTGTTTGAATGTTGTCTCCTCGATTAAACTGTGAACTCCTTGAGGGCAGAGGATGTGTTTGCCTTTCTTTGCATCTCCACTACTTAGCACATAATAGAGACTTTAAATGCTTGCTAACTTGGTCAATGAATCAAATTTATTTTTTGTTTTATTTGGTTTTTATTTAAAAAATAATGCACACAGCAAGATTTCGTATTCTTTGATGCTTTCATTCAATTATTTGACTATAAAATCTAGTCACCTGTAGAATATTGCTTATGAAAACTTATCTGGTCTCATATTTTCTTAAAAGAGGTATCACTTATTTGCCCAAAGATTTACTAAAGGTGAAAGTAGATTTTTGGTCAATAAATATTATCTGATCATCACTTTCTTTAGTAATATTATCATTTCCAATTGTTTGGCAACTTCCACCCTTTCACATATCTTGAGTCTCAATAACTTGATGCTTTAAAAATTTTACCACCTTAGCTTAGTTTTCTTTAATATATAATTAGTTTAGAAAAGTTGCTATACCTATTTCAGTTTTCTTTAGTAATATTTCCTCTTTCTTATATAGCACATAAGGGAAAGAAATGTTAAAATATAAATATGATGAGTCCGCTGTCATTGAAGAATTTTTTTTTGTTATTGAAATCTTGATAGATCTATTATATATACTTGTGCATATATATACATATTATACACACTTATATGTATTATATATATATATACATGTACATATGTATATAAATATATGCATGTATATGGGTATATTTGTCTATTTTACCTTTCCCTACTCCTCAGCTTCATTTTAAAATTATTTCTGGATCATCTGGCTTAATGCCTTATCCTAAGTTTCCTGCAAAGGCTCAAAAAAAAGGCACATCATAATGCATCACAATGTCTCACCATTGGGTGGAGTAAAGTCTGATTGCTTCTATCTATGCCAGTAGAGCACAAAGTCTGGCAAGTTCTTCCATTCTGGAAAGGCTTTGAGAACAGTCCAGGCAATATGTTATGTCTGTTATCTGAGAACCAGTCTAGCTAAGTAGAGTGATGCTCATCTCCATGACTTTTTTTATACATAGAAATTCACAAAACAAAAAAAGCTTAAAAACTGTCCGGTGTCTTGTGTAGTCTCCATCTGTTTTTGCAGTGAAGGTGGCAGAATGATAAGAAAGGGGGCAGAGGGTGCAAAGAATAATTACTTTTAGAATATCTATGAATATTAATTTATTAGTACCATAAATGTGAGATCCTTATCCAACAACCTACAATTCCACATAGTGCATCTCCTTCCTATACAACACAAAGAATGTTCAATCACCTTCTCAAAAGTTTTGTACAACTAAACAGTGAGATCATAAAATTCAGAAATCTTTCTGTCCCTTCAACAATTTGATTATGGTACCTACTTCTGAAGCTGGGGGGTTTGCTGTAAAATAATTTGTTTTTCTGTCCTTTGATTGGTAGTTGGGCACAAACCCACATCTTTTCACCATACGGCAGATAATTTCTTGATTTTAATACTGAAACTTAAAGATGCTTCCATTAATTATAGTTTTTATTTTAGTACCACTTTAATCTGTTACTTGTCATCTCTTAAGGCTACCAATGTCTTTTCCTGTGAATAGCTAATTTGTTCTTTAATTTAGACTTTGGTTTTACTTATTCCAGGAAAGCATGTATAATACCAGCTGGTACTGGTGATCAGGGTACAATGAGCTACATCAATCACCCTGTAGACTTGGAGGCTTCTCTTTACATTTGACAGCCAGAGTCAGGGGGTAAAGAGGGCACAATTATTCCTTCCTCAATTTCATGAGTAAATGCTTCTTTTTACAACATTCCTTCTCCCATGATAGAGATAAGATTTTTTTTTCATTTGGTTTTCCTGGAGATGAGGGGCATGTATTTAAAATTTGATTTTTTTTTCCTCTTTCCCAATTTCATTTCTGTAATTTGAGTGCAACACATGTTTAAAATACTGAATGTATATGTTATATACAACTGAGTGCTGTATATGAAATACTGAACAAGGCTCTGAAATCAGTACCAAGTTGACATAAGAGGTGATCTGTATACGCAGATTAATTTCATAGTCATAATAACTCAATTTTCCAAGCATTTATTAAGTGCCTACTATCTGGTCCACGCTGGGAATGCAAAAGCAAAAATGAAAGCACTTTTGTCCTCAACAGCTTACATTCTATTGGAGGGATACAACATTTACCTTAAAAAGAAATACAAAGTTTTACAAAGTAATTTCAAGGGGGTAGAGACTACTGTTGCCATCATTATAACTCTTCAAGGTAACAGTTCTTAGATTTTTTGGGGTGTATCATAGACTGCTTTAGCAGCCTGGTTTTAAATACTTAAAATACATAAGATTACCAAGGAAACCAGTTACACAGAAATATGGTTATCAATGTGTTGTTATAATGAAGTTCATATATCCCTAGGTCAGTGTTATTAACATTTAGTGATAATATTATTAACAAGAATTAACAATACTAACATTTAGATAATTACTCAGGAGTTAGCTGGATGACTCAGTGGATAGGGTTTTGGGGCTGGAGTTAGGAAAACCTGAGTTCAAATCCGACCTCAGACATTCACTAATTGTGTGACACTGGGCAAGTCACTTAACCTCTGTTTGCCTAATACAGTGAAGAAGGAAATGGGAAACCACTCCAATATCTTTGCCAAGAAAGCCCCATCGATAGTATGGGGTCATGAAATCAGACATAACAGGATGAGTAAACAATGATGATTTAAGTTCTGCAAGGCACTTTACAAATACTCTGGGATCTCTTTGATTTTACAGATGAAGAAATTGAAGCAGATGAAAGTTATATTGTTTGTCCTGAATCCTACAGCTAGCAAATATCTGAGGACACATTAACTAAGAACCCTGCCTTGAGGTTTGCAAGAATCTTTCCTTACTAAAATTCTGTTGTAGGAGAGTATGAAAAACACACAAAAATTAGGATAAAAATTAATACATGCTGTACCTTAGGGATAGAAACTCAATCTGTCATTACAATGGAGTATGAAATATCCAGGGCAGAAATTCCCTGTATCCATACAGGTCAGCACCTTCTCTGTAACTGAGTCTTAAAGATTTGGCCAGAGCCTGAGAAGTTCTGTCACTTTCCAAACTTCACACAACCATTATGAGCTTTTCCTAGCTTTGAACTCAGATCTTTCCACTTTACTGTGCTACCTTCTAGGAGAGGCATGAAGTGCTATGTGATATCCAATGGCATTAGTAACTGGAGGGAAATGATATATACATATATGTGTGTGTGTGTGTATATATATACACACATATATACACACATATATATACACACATACATATTATATATAAATATATATATATTAAGCTAAGCCTTCATAGAGTATGAGACATTCCATGATCATAATCTCCAAATGCACATTCTCCTAATAGATGAATATTTTTGTCATTTCCAAAGCTGATTCTCAAATGAAAAATAAAATCTCCCTTAAAGAAGTCTTACCATGAGCTTCTGTTCTTAGAAGATTTTTGCATGTTCTCATTTCTTTTAATTTTTCAGTTTTGTTCTCTTCCTATAGCACTTGTGGAAGACAAGACTATAAAAATCCACATCTATTTCCTTTTCTTTTCTCTCTTTGCTCTTTTCTCACTGCCTCTATTATATCCCAGTTATTTAACTTTTTTCACTATTTCTGATTCTTCAAGGGTCCTATTTGCAATTGAGTAGTGACACTCACCATTACTGTCAGTTGATGAACAAGGGAAGCAGCGCTCAGTACATCCACATTCCCACAGTGTACTGCACAAAGCTTTTCTTTTTTTTCATCTCTCCCTGACTAGTGCCCACAACCCAGTCTCCCCATACTCTTCTTAATTTAACAACTGCAACATCTCCCACAGCAGCTCACCCTCCTCCTCTCTTCCTCCTCCTCCTCACCTCTGGTCATGCTAACTTTGAACATCTTCTGCTTCTCTCATTTCATAAGGAAGAAACTGAGGCCTAGAGAAGTTCAGTGACTCTTCCTAAGTAAAATAGATGGTAAAGTGGCATAGGCAGGATTGGAATTCAAGTCTTTTGTCTCAAACTTTGGTCTCCAATCCAGTGAGTGTTCTTGCCACTACACAGCACACTATTCTTTTTCCAAATGTGCACCACCCAGATGAAAGCTCCTTAATCTTTGTAGCCACTCTGTGATGTTGGTAAGGAAGTTTTTGTATCAGTAAGCACCCCAACATACACAGGGGTACCTACTATCACAGGTTCTTAGATCTGCATTCATTAAAGGAAAAACAACTTTTGAGGGATTAATCACTTTAAATAAGCACATGTATCAATCCTTTAACCAAGCACATATATCATTCACCTAGTTCAGAAGAGACAGCACCCTGAACTTCAAAGAAAATCCAGAGAAATTAAAAGTCAACAGACAGACTTTCTCTGCCTGAATTCAGCAGAAAGTTCTAACTGTCTGAACATAGTTACCAGAGAGGGAAGCATGACATCTGGGTTCGCAAAGCCAGGGGGTTCCTTAGCAGCTTCCCAGAGTCCTCATTTGGCACTCAAATCTTATTACAAAAACTAAGCCTCCATACCCTCAGAGTAGTTATACACTTTTTAGAGCCAGAGGGCATAATCTTCTGACCCAGTGCCTCAATAGAAAAAACAAAAGGTACTAGGGACCTTCCTACAAAACAATTCCCCTAATTAAGCTTCCCACAATGGGCAGGCCCATCAATGGGTGGAAAAGATCCTCCCCAATCACATTATTCAATCAGAGGCACTTTGAGTAAAACAAAAACAGCCAAAGATCCTAATTTTATTGCGATCGCAGTTTATATTAACACTATTCTAGAGAGCAGAAAACTGAGGTAGAGGTATATTAAATGACTCTTTCCCCACCCCCAAATTTGATATGATCTTTCTTTCCTTGGAATTCACCATAGCACTTTATTTCTGTTTAAGAAAATTATCATGTATTATTTTGTGTTACAGTTATTTATGCATGTATCACACTGTACCCCAACTTGACAATATAGTTTTGAGTAGCAGGGTATTTTGCAAACCCTAAAGTATTGTAAATACATGAATAAGGGTGATGGTGGTGATAACACACTTTACCTCTTGAAATTCCTTTGCATTTTTTTTATTGTTTCTCTCTAGCAGAATATAAGCTGTCTTGGAGAAAGTTAAATTTGAGGGATGTAGATGACATACTGGATAGAATGTTACATTTAGAGTTAGAAAAACATATAACACAGCTGTGTTACACTGGATAAGTCTTTAAACCTCATTATGCCTCAATTTCCTTACATGTAAAATGAGGGAATTGGATTGGATGGCCTCTAAGTTTCCTTCTAATACAAAAGGACCTATAATCCATATGTATATGTGCACATATATGTATCTATGTGTATGTATATATGTTATATATATACATATGTATACACATATCTACATAAGAAAATATACCTAAACATGTATACACATACAGATATATCTTTATGTGTATATTCATGTGCATACACACACACACACACACACACACACACATATATATGCATATACGTGGATATGTGTGCATGAGTTTTCAAATGTATTATTAACCTGAGAAGAAAAAATGTTTCTGCCAAAGCCATTATAAAAGGAGAAAGATCTATTCTGTTTCCTCTTTAGCTTAATGATTGTAGTCTTTCCCCCTTTCTCTGAATTAAGACCAGATCAAATATATCCAGTTGTTTTTATTAAGGAAAATATTTCCTCTTGATAAAATCCATAATTTTCCATCATTTCCAGGAATGTCTTCACTAAAGGGATCTGGATCAATTTGCCAAATACTAAATGAAGCAACAAGCAATTTAACCATCCAGGCAGGATGACATTCTGCCTGCCTAAACTCCTCTTGACATTTTCATTGGCTGAGGTATAGTACTTTGCTGTCTATCCTAAAACTGTATGGGGCTGCAATAAAAACAGCTGCTCTTTTTCATTTGAAAAATGACTGTATTTCAGTGGTAGATTAAGTGGTGTTTATAAGTAGTTTTCAAGTTGAGTTACAAACTGCTTTGAAATTTGGCATTAAATAGGATAGTTTGGAAATCCATGAAATCTCTCCAAAACAGCATACTTACTTAGAGGCACTGTAGTATAGTGGAGAGAGCTGTGGACTTGAACTCATGAAGAATGAGCTTTGACTACCTCAGACATCTTCTAAATGACATTAGGCAAGTCACTTAATCCTCTAACCCTCATTTTCATCATACACAAACTGAGGTGGTTAGGAGTAATAACATGTTAGGACCCTTTGAATGCTAAATCTATGATGCTCTGTTATGACAAACATTCATCATCATTATCAAATAATTAAGGGTAGTTTCACTACATATAACATCCTTATTTCCCACAAAATTGCAGGGTCCTTTTGTTTTGCAGGTACAGTGAGGTAATATATCTAAAGAGCTTAGCACGGTGCCTGGCACATAGAAGATACTTAAAATTCCCATCCCACATACCCCCAGATACTGGAATATCTAGGGCCAGTTCTATGCAGGTGAATGTTTATTACAAGAAAAGTAGGAAGAGGGAAAGAAGAAAGGAAAGAAAGAAACAAGGAAAGAAGGGAGGAAGGAAGGAAAGGAGAGAAAGAAGGGAGGAAGAAAGGGAGAAAACAACAAAGTAAGGAAGGAAGTATGTGTTCATCTTTCGTTGCTGAAGAAGACCATGCCATCAGAGAGATAATGACATAACTTGCGCTTGACTTTGTTTTGAGTGAGGGAGGGTTATGTAGGTCACCAGCCTCACTTCTCCTCTGGAGCTATCTGAATCCAGTGACCAGATATTCATCAGGATGACTGGAGATGACTTGGGGTTAACTGACTTGCCCAAGGTCACACAGCTAGTGAGTGTCAAGAATCTGAGGTGAGATTTGAACTCAGGTCCTCCTGGCTCTTGTACTGGTGCTCTATCCACTGTGCCACCTAGGTGCCACAAGGAAGGAAGGAAACAACACAGGAAGGAAGGAAAGAAGGAAGGAAGGAAAGATGCATTCATGGTACAATTTTAATTTTAATCTTCATTATTAACATTTTCTCCATCACTTTCTTATGTCTGGACTATAACAAAACAATAAAATAAGCTGTGATTTCTGTCACTTGCTTATTTCTGAGTTATAAATGCTGAAACAAAAATTTAGCACTAGGTTTTCCTGAGCCAGTTCAAGCTGGTTCTAGCACCATGTGTATGACCCATTTTATAATTTTATTATTCAAACTAAGTAAATATACATTCAAAATGTCCTTATTGTATTCACATGATATAGTTTAAGGCAAGGATAACTTTAATAAAAAAGTAATCAATAATTATTTGTTTTGAGTTTGTTTTATTTTTGAACATAATCAAACATGGTGTCTTTGTTTTTCCAACAGTAATCTGGCCAGCCACGTTACCCAAAAAGGACATTAAAGGACTGGTTATTGGTTGAGTTTTCTAATGTGATTTCCAATGAAGTCAACTAATTTTTTGCTCCTATATCTCATATTTCATAGCAACATGAATTCAGTAGAAATGAGTTAGGTTTAAAATAAAATGCAAAATCCAGAATCAATGACGACTCTAGGTAATTCATTCTTTCCTTCTTAGGCCCATAATTGTACATATCTGAAGTCATTTTACACTGTAAAAAAAAGCATATTACTTTTACATAATTGGAGGTAATGTCATTTTTTCCCAGATTGTTGCTACATCATCTATAGAACCTGCAAATCGTTTCCCATATTTGTTCACAGCAGATTTTCTGAGTTTGTAATCTTTTCTCCTTACCTCCATCATACCCTCAGAATAAAAAGGACAAATTGAATGTAAGTTTGATTGAGTTCATGAAGTAGGGAATTGGGGATATTGAAGGTAGTAGCATAATGAAATGAGCAAGTGGAACCAAAGGATTAACAGTTTTTGAAAGATACCACCCCCACCAAGTATAGCTGACTTATTAATTATTCAGGATATCAGGAGTCTTACTGTCAGAGTTTTTACCTGTCCTACCTGGTCAAGTCTTGCTCTTAAGAATGGGCTCCGTGTGAAACTCAACCCCACTGTAACTTTAGAGTCATATTCAACCCTATTCCTAAATCTATGTAAATAACTTCTGTTTTGATAACTTCTTGAGTAGGTATTAATTGCAAATATAACCTTATCCCAATGTTCACATGGCAGCAAGATAAGTCATAACAAGTTTAGTTGCATTTTTAAAGCTATTCATTAAACAACCTAACAAATGTCAGCTAATTGTCCTACATTTGAAATTATGCCTGTTAATACATTTCAAAAAATGGGATGATACATATTTTTTAACATAACCCCAAATGTTTCCTTTATAAATAGACAGAAATCTGAGCTCCAAAATCACAGCTTAGACATATCAAAATAAAGGGGACATAAATGAGAAGTTAGCATATTTGAACAAAGTTGGAGGTCCCAGAAGCTTGAAATCTGTTTTGTTTTGGGGTTGGCTTTTTTTTCTCCACTGATATAAGTGAAACTGCTACTGGAAAAGATAATTGGATTTCTCAAGTGCCAATATAATTCCAAACATTTTTTTAAAAAATTCAACACATTTCCCACTCATTATTTGCACTTAAGGATTAGTGCTTTTCATATTCTAATTAGACATTACCATGCACTTTCTAATTATCTCAATTCTAAACTATTAAAAATTAGAATCAAAGTCCTGAATGATGGTAACAATGAATTAACCACAAGGCATGATGACAGGAGTTAACTCTGCATAAGAAGAAAATCTATTCTTCCAAAAAATCATTTTCATTAAGTGACTTTCACTTTAAATTATCTGAAAACACCATTTCCAGTAATTTGTGAACTAAATTGAAATATCCAATTATTGGGGGAGAATAGGTCAACTGATTAAAACTCTGAAATTTTAAAAGCCTCCTTCACAAAGCTTTACAATATTAACACATTCTCTTCTGTCTTAATGTACTAGATTACTTTATAAGTAACTAGATCAAAAAAGGGACTAATAAATAATTCACAACTTATTAAAAAGTTCTACCATGTGTCACAATGAGGACCTTAGGAAATCAAGGTAGAAGGATAGCTTGATTAAAATTTTGTGTGAAGGTTTTTGAACATTTCCTTGGGGAAAATAAACAATATCATATATTATGGAGGTTACAAAAGTATTGGAGTAATCATTTTTTGTAGGGGGAAAACAAAATTAAGAATTTTTATCTATATTTTCAACTCAATCTGCAGAGATTTATAACATGTTCCACTGGTCAATTATCTGAAAGTTAGAAATAAACATATGGTTACAAGATCACAGATATAAGTTATTTGGGGAAATTTAAAGATTAAATTAGTATCCAAGTTAATCTGATACATTGGTGTAGTGGAAGTTAAGAATGACACACATAAAGGTAAGCAGAGAGCAACACCTTTCAGGAAAGAAATAAAGAACTGACAGCAAATAGGATAGAAAGATATAGCATCTTGGATGATAACTAAAATATGAATCATCAATGAAGATCAAGCTTTCTTTAAAAAAAATCAAGGGTGTAGGAATTTACAAATGAAGATTCCCATTATGCTTATCATTAATTAAAGTTGATACTTATACTAAAGATAGATATGAGTGTCTGTAATGCAAACTCCTCTTAATAACAGGATGGATGGGCTTTTGGCAAGGGATACAGTACATTTCAAGATAACAAAAAAGAATGTGTTTGGAAGTCAACTTGATCAATCAACTTTGATCATGAGTGCCTTGAACTGAAATTTGAGGTGAAGGGAGAAAAATTCCCAGATAAATCTTTAAAACTAGGTAGCATTTGAATAAAATGTGTATTACACAGAAATGACCATAGTGGAAAAAGTAATGATCAGAGATAAGCAAAAGGGAACATGTCAATCAGGAAATAAATGTTTATTAAGCACCTACTATGTTCCAGACATGGTATTATGCACTAGGAACACAGATAAAAGACAATCCCTGATCTCAAGGTGACAATCTAATGAGATAGACAACACGTGAAAAACTATACACAGAAAAGTGATAAGAAAGGGAGGGAGGGAGGGACAGAGGGAGAGAGAGACAGAGAAAGAGACAGAAATAGAGACAGAAACACAGAGGCACAGAGACAGAGAGACAAGGACAGAGAGAATAGCAGGAATTCAGGAAGGGGGAGAATTTAGCCAGTGAAAATGCCTAGTCAGGAGATGGAGAAATAGAAATGTAGATAGCCTAAAATAATACATATTATCTCAATATTTTCATGCCAATGCCTATATCACAAGCAATGCATGAGATTAACTTGAAATTTTAAAACAGGAAAGTAAATGTGACCTCATGGATATTGGTGAAAATATGTGGAGTTGAATTCACATACAAATACAAAAAAGGCAATGATATACCTTGATTAGATGAAATACTGAATTGAAAATATATGTATATGTGTGTATGTGTTAAATGACATTCTGTATTAGAAATGAATGAACCAGAGAGTGAAAGTGCAGTGAAGTATTTTTAGTAAAGATAAAAGGAGAAATAAATATTAATTTAAGTTTAGGACCATAACTACAGATCACCCAGCCAATGAGAGGCTATGGATTGAGCCTTCCTCATACAGAATACAGTTTTAGCATATAAGTAAAATACAGCAAAGACAAGAAACCTGAATTATCTGAACAGTAATTGAATATTTCACTCTACCGAATTTAGAATATATTCTTGCTTTGCTAACAATTTGATTGTTCAGAAGAAACTGGAAAAAGGAAAGGCAATTGCTATATACAGTGCATAGAATTGTGAATAAAAAGAAATTAGTCATGAAAAATTTAGAGTTCAAAATATCCAAATAAATAGACTTTAGACATATGCTGTACACTTTAGACTTTAGGATCTTCAATTTTTAATTCTTGGAAACATGAATTCATGGAAAAAACTCAAAATAAGAATATAGTTCAAAAGATTTGGGAGACTCTAAAATGTGTGACAAAATCATCAACAATTAAAATGAATAAAAGTGGAGCTAAATAAACAAAAGTGATGGCACAGAAAGATTGAGGATAAACTCAGACTTTTTAAAAGACAAACAAAAAAGAAGAGGCAAAGCACATAATCAAAGACTCACACAAATGACAAGAATGAGGTGTTGTGAGAAAAATACTGAGTCCAACAAGAAATTATTTATTTTTAAAGTTGTAAATACAAATGCTTGCCGACTTATTCCCCAAAGTTTCTATTCATGTAACTTTCCAAAATAAAACACCTTCTCTCAGTTTGCCACATCTTTGTACGTTTCTCCTCCGTTACAGTGTAAACTCTTTGAAGGCAGCCACTATCTTTTGTGTATGTGTCTTCTGGGCTTATTTCAGAACTGAAGGTCCAGTAAGAATTTGAGAAGTTCTTCATTCATTCACTTGCTCATTTACCATACATTATTTACTTTGAACTGTGCCTTAGAAGAAAAATAAGTATGTTATTCAAGACTGGATTTTCATTTCCAAAAGAGATTCTAGAATATTATGAAAATACAATTTCCAGAGTGAAATTTTATAACATAGTGAGAACTTGCGTTTTGAGGAAGTAGGATTCTAATTATGCAAACTCAAAATTCGTATTTTTGCTTGTAGCTCCTATGAGAAAATTTTTTAAAAGGACTTGTCTGAAAGAAAATTATTGTGGCAGTTCTTTATTACAGTCTTTTAATTATTTTAAATATATTAAGAAGTATATTTTGAAGTGGAGACTTTTTTCAAAATACAAATGTGATATTGATCTGTTGATTTTTTTTCCTAGAGTTAGATATGAATTCTCCAAGTCTTCTTATGTGATTTAATTATGTTTGCTAATTGTGACATTATCCCTATTTACACTAATTACTAATGGGTGTAATTATACAAATCATGCCTATACACACTAATTTACCTAAGATGATATTTAAACAAGCCTTCATTTATTCCCCTGCCTTACAAAAGAGAATAAGGCTTTGATATTTATTGAGTTAGAGGGTCAGATACCACAAGGACATTGCCAAAGGGCTCTGAAGAAACCTTAGAGACTATAGTTATTGACCTCTAAACATGTAACATGCGCTTTAGAGTTTCTTTAAACAAGGAGTACAATTCATATCGTCAAATATTTAGAGTTAGTTGGGACCACTGAAGTCAGCCCATATTTCTGCTTTTAGAGATAAGGAATCTAAGACCCACAGAGAAGAACAATGCTTAAGTAGATAGATAGATAGATAGATAGATAGATAGATAGATAGATAGATAGATAGATAGATAGATAGATAGATAGGTGGATAGGTAGGCAGGTAGATAGATAGATAGATAGATAGATAGATAGATAGATAGATAGATAGATAGATAGATAGATACATAATTGTTACATATAACATATATTTACTACAGATATAGACTTATGTACATAAATATGTTCATACAACACACAATATCTGCATACCTATACCTGTGTACATACTATGTATATGTACACACACACACACGCATATATACCTTGAATGTATGTATGTATGTATGTATGTATTGCACCCCTCATCCATGACTGTGTCCTGGGGTGTAACTGTCTTCTATCTTCAGTACTACTGTTGGATTCGTAGCAGATATTTCTAGTGTGACAGTAAAAACTTTTCTCTACTACTACTATGTGGCTTACTTAACCTCAAGCAAATTTCACTGGTGAGACTTCCTTCAACTACAAACAATTATCTTCTTGCCCTTTCTTATCAAAACACAAAGAAGACAAAGTGCAAACATGTTGGGAGCTGTATCTCCCTACTATTGCCTCCTTACTATTATGGAATAACTACCTGTACCAAATTAATCAGGTTCATCCTACATTCCTGAAATTGGGGAAGGTCCTATCTTCATTGGCATTTCCAAAGGGATAGTATTATATTTCACTCAGCCTACACTATGACTGATTAAGAGATAAATCTTGTCAAACTCAGGCGAGACCCCTATCATCTCCGTGGGATAATAAACAGAGTTCAGCTTCTGGATTTCCAGCCTCATGAGCCAAACAGAATGCCAGAGGATTCATCCTCCCCAGAAAAGGATTAAGAGCCTACAGTCTCCAATATTCTTGTGAACTAAGGTCACTGTATCTTAAGTCCTAGATCCAACTTAAAACTTCTCATATTTTAAAAATGTATTTATATCTTTTCCCCCAATTACATGTAAAAACAATTTTAATGCTTTAAAAAAAACTTTGAGTTCCAAATTATCTTTCTCCCTTAATTGAGAAAGAAGCAATTTCATATAAATAATACATGTACAGTCATGCAAAATAAATTTCCATATGTAAAAGAAAACAAAACCAAAAATAAAAAACAAAGTAAAGACATATGCTTCAATCTACATTCAGACACCAACAATTCTTTCTTTGAAGTTGAATAGCATTTTTCATCAAAAATCTTTTGGAATTGTCATACTGAAAATGGGTAAGACATTCATGGTTGATCATTGTACATTATTATCATCGTGCGCAATTTCTGGTTCTGCTTGCTTTACTTTGTATCAGTTCATGTAACAAACGTTTCCAGATTTTTCTGAAAGTACATTTCTCATCATTTCTTACAGCAGAAGGATTTTCTAGTACAATCATGCACCACAACTTTTTTCAACCATTCTTCAATTGATGAGTATCTCCTCAATTTCCATTTATTGCCACAATTAAAATAGTTGCCACCGTTAAATATTGCCACCATATGTACATATACATATGTACATACTATGTCATTTTCCTTTTTTATCTCTTTTGGATACAGACTTAATGATGGTAATGCTGATTTCAAAAGGTATGCATGATTTTATGGCCCTTTGTACATAGTTACAGAGTGGTTGAATCAATTCATAACTCCACTGACAATGTACTGGTGTCCCAATTTTTCCACAGCCCCTCCAACATTTGTCATTTTCCTTTTCTGTCGTATTACCCAATCAGGTGTGAAATGGTACCTCAGAGTTGTTCTAATTTTAATTTAATTTAAATTAAGTAATTAAATTAATTAAGCTAATTAATTTAATTATAATTAATAGTGATGTAGAGCATTTTTCCATGGATAGCTTTGATTTCATTTGAAAACTTCCATTTCATATCCTTTGTCCATTTGTCAATTGGGGAAATAGGTCTTATTTTTTTTTATAATTTTGACTCAATTCTCTACATATTTGAGAAATGAGGTCTTTTTGAAACTTACAGTATTTTTTTCACAGTTATGATTACTGTGTATTTTCCTCTTTCTGAGTTTTTTCCCATTTATTCTACTCCCTCTCCTCTTACTATGTCCATCCTCAAAAGTGTTTTGTTTGTGAGTACCACCTTCTCGAATCTGCCCTCCCTTCTATTAGACCACCACACTCATCTCCTTCCCCTCCTTTTTTCCTGTAGAGTAATATAGATTTCTATACCCAACTGAATGTAAATTCCCTCTTTCAGCCAATTGCAAAAAGAGTAGGACTCAATTGCACCCACCCCCCCCAAACTCCCCCATCTTATCCAATGGTAAAGCTCTTTTATACCTCTTTTATGTCAGAGAAGTTATTCAATTTGTCCTCTCGCTTTCCAATTCTCCCAGTGTATTCCTCTTTATCATCCCTTAATATTATTTTGATCATATTATTTCTCGGAGTTTTCATGTTGGAATCTCTTCCAGTATTATCAGTGGATTCTTTCAATTTCTATTTGTTCTCTAGTTCTAAAATATCAGGGCAGTTTCCTTGATAGTTTCTTGAAAGATATCTTTCTTATCATGACTTTCAGGCAGTCAAGTAATTCTTAAATTATCTCACCAGGTTCTATTTTCCAGGTCAGTTGTTTTTCCAATGAGGTATTTCACATTTTCTTCTTATTTTGTTGTTTTGATTTTGATTGTTTCTTGATGTCTCATGGAATAATTAGTTTTTTAAAAAAGAATGTTTAAGTTGTTTTTACATTTAATTAATTATTTTCCTCTGTGAGCCTATACATCTTTTCTCATTTGGGCAATTCTGCTTTTAAGCAGTTCTTCTCTTCTGTGGATTTTTATGGAACTTTGACCATATGGTTTATTCTGCTCTTTTTAAGGTATTATTTTCTTTGGTGTCCTTTACCAAGCTGTTGCCTTTTTTCATGATTTTCTTGTATCACTCATATTTCTTTTTCCAGTTTTTCCAATTTCTCTCTCACTTGAATTTTAAAATCCTTTCTGAGCTCTTCCAGGAATTCTACTGGGACTGAAGACCAATTTGCATTTTTCTTTGAGGCTGTGGAAGAAGTTTTGACTTTGCTTTCTTCTGAGTTTGTGTTTTGATTTTCCCTATCATCAGAGTAACTTTAGATGGTCAGATTCTTTCTTTGTTGTTTGCTCATGTTTTCAGCCTGTTACTTGACTTTTAACTCTATGTTAAAGTGGGGCTCTGCTCCTAGGGTGAAAGGGTCACTGTTCCAAGCTTCAGTCCCTTCTTGCAGCTTGTTCTCAGAGCTAGGGGGGTCTGCAAATCCTAGGGGGGCTGCAAGCTTTCAGTTCTTCCATGCATTATGGTTTAAAGAAAGCTGTGTCTCCTACTTTTCTGGCCTGTGCTCTAGTCTGTGAATGACCACAAGTACTGTTTTCTATCCTGGACCTCTGACCAGCTTCCCCATTCCCCTCTGGCTACAAACTCTGGTGTGCTAGTGCTCCTCTTCTCCCTGGGACCATGAGTCAGGACTGAGACTCGAACGCTCATATAAGCAAAACAACAGAGTTCTGCACAGTTCCAGCAAAGGGATCCCTGTAAACTCCTTCTGACCAATTGTCTTAACTCCTTACCTTTTGTTGACTGAAAGTTCCAGAAGCCAATTGTGTTGTCACTGATTCAGTCACCTCTAAGACTTCCTGCTGGTTTCCTAGGGCATGGACCACCCTGATTCTGTGTTCTCATCTCGCCATTGTGCAATAAATCTTTCTTGTCAACTTTCTGAGTTTTCTTAGACTTGCAAATCATTTTACCTCATCCTTTTGCAGGTTCTGTCACATCAGAATTCATTTTGAGATATTATTTAAAGTTTTTTGAAGGGGAATAGGGGAGAGCTCCAGTGAGGCTATGCCTTTTTTTCTATCATCTTGGTTGCATCCCCCTAAAGATTCTTACATTATAGAATATTAGAATGATGTTCTCTAGGTTTGGGTCATCACTTCTCTCCTGGCTTCATCCCTGACTCTCAGGACGTCACTATACCTCAGCAAAATATCCTTGTGCTGCTGTAGCCCCTAAACCTTCATTTTGAGCAAGTGATTAGGCCAAACATATTCTCTTCCTCACTTCTCTCTCATCTGCACCTAATTTTCCTAACTTCTCCTCTATGCCTGGTCACCTTGCTTTTTAACTGCATTTTATGTGCTGTCTTCTACCACTAGAATATAAGTTCCTTGATAACAGTGGTAGTGTTTCTTTTTGCTTATATAGTCAATACTCGACATTAACACATTTAACTTTCACAGTTTCAAGCATTTGGGTGATTTTATTAGTAATCTCGTTTTTGATTTGCACATTGGCAACTGTGCCATTTAGTGACTATGAGCAGTAAGTACCCAAGTTTGTGGAAAGGCTGGTATCTTACCAGGTGCTTTGCTTGTCTTGTTTATAGTATTATTGTAAATAGCCCCCTATGCATTCATTGCATATTTTCATTGTTTGCCTTCAAAACTCAAGTTCTGTGTTGCAATTATGTCCTCCCCAAATCATAGTACAAGAACTTTGGAATCTAAGCCCAAATGCACAAAGTCATTAATGTGACTTAGTGAGAAGATAAATAGATAAATTTCATGCCATAATTTTGGCCTAATTGACTGGTTGGATAGAGGCATCAAGGCTATCAATCCCATCCTCAACAGTAACATCCACTTGCTTCTGCTATTTTCTCATACTCCAAGACACTTTTGCATCTTAAATAAAGCAGGCATTTCTGATGGATTATTTCAAGTTGGTGTATCCTTCATGATCTCCAATGCCAACCACTTGCCATGAAGGACAGTGTCAGAGATGATGTGTAGACCTTTTCAGTCTCAATTTCTTCTAATAGTAAGAACTAAAGTTGAAGTAACCTTCCCCTTAACTTTTAGAGGGCAGCCAAAGTAGATACCTACAAGTACAAAGTACTATACCTGTATAGCATATAGTACAACACCACCATCTGACATAAGAGAACATACTATTCAGGTTTAAAACTGTTTTAGTTTTAAAAATTTTATTTTCTATATGGTGTTTGTGGTACTATAGATTTTGTGTTATGAAAAATGAATATTGTCTGAAATCAATGTAGTTGTTGTATTGAGAGGCTTGACCGAAAGAAAAAGTCATGGCATTCTAGAGAATTACTAATAGGAAAAAAAATGTTTTGTATGTTACCAATTTTATTTTGTGTGCTGTGTTTTATGGATTATTTCATGGTTACCATGTTAAGAAAACTACATATTATCAAAATTGATGTTTTGTTATGAAGATTTGTAATCAGAAAAGTATATTTTCAACAATCCCTAGCAAAAGATAACCGTTTTTGTTGGTCACAAGAAGCTAACACCAAATTTCCCATTGGTTCAATTTATCAATATTTGTGTTTTTACATGTGTGCTTTTTTCTAGGAACATTGAAAGCACTAAAAATACTAGCTGTATTTATTTTCCTAGTATTTGGCAAAATGCCTAGCAGATAATAAGCACTTAATAAATATTGTTGACTTCTTGGCTTTTCTGAGCAGAAAAATTAGCATTAAAGACAGAATATTAGTGCTTATGTTTTTCATACTATTTAATTCCACACTTAGAGGTGGATAGAGTACTCAGTAAGTGTATACTATTTACTGGCATGGCCACCACAGACTTTCACCAGTCAGTACCCTGTCTTAATCAGCTTTCTCTTTCATGACACAGAGATATCTTTACCCTAGCAACTCATTTTACACCTAGACAACACATTGGCAGTACTGGCTTTCCCTATGGTCACTCCTTCTGATTGACTATTCCTTACAGAAGCTCATATCTTCATTTTTCTCCAGGTTGTGCTCCTGCCTTTCTGGACTTTCCATACCATAACATCACACCAGATACCACCATCTCCCTCCCACCACATTCATTTGAATGTACTGCCTTCCTCAATTAGAATATAAACTTCTAGAGGGCAAGCATGATCTTTTTTTCTCCTTATATTTTTATTTCTAACTTAATGCAATGCTTTGGCACATAACAACTGCTTTAAAAATGCTTCTTGATTTGAATGACTGACTCTGTCACTGTTGACTAAAGAAGTTTGAGCTTATGAGGGGAGCTCCATGAATCTATTCATTAGTGACTCTCATTAAATCTTGGACCTGTCAGAATTGGGACCTTCCAGGTAGTCTAGATGTATGGCCCTTTTTAAACTTTTCTCTGTTTTTGCTGTTTGTCACAGGTTTGACTGCCCCTTCCCTTCCTATTTGGACCTACAGTATTTTGTAGGCCCTCTGTGAATGACAATACTCTGGTTCCAGCATTCTGGAGAATCAATGAATTATAGATAGTTAGAATTGGAAAGAAATTTGTTGATAATATAGCCCAGCATCTTTGTCTGTGCATAACAAAATTAGGGTAGTATGATAGATTATTGGACTAGGGATTAGGTAGCCTGAGTTCTAGATACAGCTCTATCATACATCTTTTGTGTTACTTTAGGCAACCAATTTTACCTTTCATGTTTTCAGTTTCATCTGTTAAAGAATTAAGGTTATGGACGATGTGGCACAATGGAGATAATGTTGCATTTGGAATCAGGAGATCTGAGTTCGAAGCCTAGTTCTGCTACCTCTTATCTATACAGTTTTTGAAAAAATCATTTATCATTCCTTGACTTTTATTTCCTCAGCTGTAACGTGAGATTGGGGGTGGAATGGGATTAGATTAATTGATGCCTAAAATCATTTCTAAAAAATACTGTGATCAGAAAGGTTCTGTCCATTCTATCTCTGACAAACTATATGTCTGTGATTTCTTGATAAAAGGAAGCTATGAATTGCCTGTGGAGACACAACCAGTCAATGGCAGTCAGCATAAGAATTCAGTCCCTGATGTCAGTATCAGTGGCATGACACCACACTATTCTTTTGCTTCACATTCCCAGACAAATATTAGTAATTAGTGCTCTTGAATCAAACACCAAGAAGGAAGGAAGGAAAATATGCATTAATTAAGGTCTTGCTATGTGTCAGACACAGTACTAAGGGCCAGCAATTCAAGTACAAGCAGAAGCAGACAATATTTGCCCTCAGGTAGCTTACATTCTAATGAGGGAAGACAACATTCCAAAGGGGTATATCGATAGTTTCCAACTTGATTTTGTAGTAATGATAACCGGCATATAAATGCTTTACTGTATTTGATTTATTTTGCTAAACATTTCCCAATTACATTTTAAAATATCATTTATTTTAATATTCTTTTTTAATGTTAAGTTCCAAATTCTCTCCCTTTCTCCTGCCCCACCCATCCATTGAGAAGACAAGCAATATGATATCAATTACACACATCAAATCCTGAAAACTATATTTTTATATTGGTCATGTTGTGACAAAGCGAGAAAAATAAAGTTAAAAATATGCTTCATTTTATACCCAGAGTTTATTAATATTCTTTCTGGAAGTGGATAGCATTTTTAGTATGAATCCTTTTGAATTGTCTTCAATCATTGTATTTATCAGAATAAAAACTAGCATTTATTAAGTGTCTATTATGTGCCATGTTTTCTAAAAAATATCTCGTCTGATCTTCACAAAATCTCTGAGAGGTAGGTGCTGTTATTATTTTCATTTTACAATTTAAGGAAAATGAGGCAAACAGAAGTGACTTGTCCAGGATTATACACCTAATAAGTGTCTAAGGTCAGATTTGAACTCAGATCTTCTTGAGTGCAGTCCCAGTGCTAAGAAGTATGTTAAGGAAAAAAACCCAACATACTAAGAGATAAGAGTCATACTAAATACTGGGGATACAAATGCATATGTGAAAACAATCCCCATTCTCAAAGTAGTTTTGAACACTGATCCTGGGGATCTGCTGTTCTGATTGGTCCTTGTATTAATCATTCCCTATATTTAGGTCCAGGCTCCAACCTGAGTTCTGAACTTCATACTAGCTATCACATAATCTAATCCTAACCCTGATTCTTCTTTATTTAGTGCTTGGATCATAATCATGCCTCCTGGAAAAACTATGGAAAGAGTGCTATTTCCAATAGATAAAGCCAAAATATACAGGAAAATGGAGGCAATGGAGTAACATTTTTGGAAGGTTTCAAGGAAATTATAAGTGGAGCCACAAGGGAATGGTTTGATATATTTCATGTGGAGGGGTGAATGATAATGAGGTTTAGAGAATGATGTGTAGGTTAAAGCCTGGAGGACTGGCAGGATGGAAGGACCCTTGACAACAATAGGAGGAGTTTATTTTTCCTATTTTCCAGAAAGTTTCCAGGTAACAAATGTGCTCATTGGGAGAGAAGTGATCTCCCAGAGAGCCATGTATAAGATATTTACCAATGTTGCCATGCATAGGCATCATTGAAAGTCATGAGGAGAGGCATTTTGGCAAGGGGATGAGGTGTCTAAGAACGAGGTGTGAAAACTGCAGAAGGAAATCTAATTCTATTGTGAGTAGTACAGGTACGAACCTCAGAGTCCAAGAGCAACCTGAGGGTTGTGAAAAATACAAAGCTACATTGCCCTATACCACACGAATGAAAGATTTCAATCTGAAGTACCCATCTGTGAATTACTATCATGCAGGGTTATGATAACCTCAGCATGTGGGATACAAGATTGAATATGGGAAGAGTTTGGACTGTCATCATTTTTTATATTAGTGCTCTGTGGATTCTTGATTTTCATTATATTTTTACTAATCAAATTAAACCACTGGTTTAACTATGACTTTAAGATTTCTAATATAATAATATGGTAGGCATGTAAGGAATAGGATTATCCAAATTGATAGAGTCTGACTGAATGAGTGACAAGTTCCTAATTAACAAGTAATTCTAGATCAGGTTTCTTAACTTTTTTTTGCATGTACCATGGATCCCTTTGAAAGTCCAGTAAAGTCTAGGAGACTATTTTCAGATAAATATTTATAACTAATTGAAGGAAATTATAAATTTCGGTTAGAAGTTAATGAAGTTAAAGAGATATTTTCCCATTCCCGTTCACAAAAAAATAAGTTAAGAAGTCCTGTCCTAGATTTAAAGGATGAGATATTATAGTAAAGAGTGGAGCTACCCCAAATCCTGTAGTAGGAAGGTCAGTCCTTATGGAATGACTACAGAGGATATACTTGATTTTCTCCTAAGGATGCTTATATTGTATTTTACAGATTTTCTATTTCTTACCTGTGAGTATACCTAATATTCATTCATTTTATTATGGTGATGAATAAGTATAGTGAAGCTTAATGGGGAATTCCTTGTAGTCGTTAGTGAAGGTATCCCTATAAAGGGTTGTATGTGCTTGCATGTATGTGTGTGAGAGACAGACAGAGAGAGACAGAGTCAGAGAAAGAGACAGATACAGAGACAGAGAGAGTAAGGAAGCAATGTGCTCTTTTGTTAAACTCTGATATAGGCTGACATTGAAGAAACAGCAGTGATTTTAGTACTAACACTAAAAGCTTTAGGTTTGTGCCAATAAAATTAATTGGAACATGGGGTATTCCTACTAAGGTAAATTGGAAGATGAAACTTTCGTTTCAAAAGAGAAAGGGCTCATTTGAAAAAAGTATTGTCAAGAAAGAGAAAATTACTCAGTCATTGGATTTTCTGAAGTCATTGGCTTCATGTTGAGTGTGGGTCTGGTGAGATCATGGCTCAGGAATGAAGATGATAATTATTTGGCATCTATGTTGCTTCTTACCTTCAAAGGACACTCAAGGCATGGAATTTAAACATTTTGATAGGGAGGCTATTGAGTTAGTCTGCAGGTGATGAATGAGAGGGTTCAAGTCATTGCAGAACAATGAGCCTGGTATTCAACAGCTCGCACAGCCTAACAAGTCTAAGAGAACAAGGTGCAGGGTACTGTAATAATTGCTGGGAAATTTTTAAAGAGGTTGTTCTTGCATTTTTTTTAGCCTTTACCTTTCAAAGGGAAAAGGTGGAGAATGGAGGACAGATATAGTACAGTAGGAAAGAAAATTTAACTTGAAGTCACAGGATCTGAGTTTGAATCATTCAAATCCACTGTGATATAGTGAATAGAGCACTGGTCCTGGAGTCAGGAGGACCTGAGTTCAAATCCAGCCTCAGACATTTACTAACTGTGCTGCTTAATAATGTTTGCCTCAGTTTCCTCATCTGTATGATGAGCTGGAGAAGGAAATGGGAAACCACTCCAAGATCTTTGCAAGAAAACCCCAAATGGAGTCATGGATAATCAGGCATGACTGAAGTGAGTCAGCAATAACAAAAATGATCTCTGTGTTGTATGACATGTGATCAATTTATTTAATCAATTTCCTCATCCATAAAACTGAGTATGTTGGACTACATCAGTGGTGTCAAACTCAGACAGAAATGGAGATCATTAAAATGTACATAAAGATCCCTGTGGGCCATATTTTGACTTAGACACATGTCTATAGATTTTATTTTTTATTAATAGATCAACACATTAAAATCAGATGGAAACTATATTTTACCTGGTTTGGTTCTCACTGAGCTGTGTTATGAACTCTGTGTAGTCAACAGGCCATCTGTTCAATACCTCTGGACTAGATCATTGCTAAGGTCATGTAGGTGGCAGAATGGATAGAGTTCTGGGCATGAAGTTGGGAGGACTCAAGTTCAAACTCAGGCCTTGGAGATTTATTAGCTATGTGGCCCCAGAAATAGTGAAAATAATAGCACCTGCCTCAAAGAACCGTTATAAGGATCAAATGAGGTAATATTTATTCCTTAAGGGCTTCACATAGTGTCTGGCATAATAATAGATACTTAAATGCGTTGTTTTTTCTTCTTCCCCTATGATTCCTTTCAGGTTTATATCTATGACCCTAAGAATTAAGACAAATATAATTAAGACAAAATATACAAAATGCAAATACAGAGTAATTTGGAAGGGGAAGAGCACTAAAGGGAGTTGATGATGATGTACATTGGAGGTTCAAGGGACAGTTGATGGAAAGATGAGAGATGAAATGTTCCACATAGGGAATGGCTGGTAGACCAGATTTGTTGGAATTTAGAGAGAACAATAATGTACAAAAAATGTGAGAAGGTGCATTTATTCATTCACAAGAAAGGATATTAGATCAATATCATTTGGTCCAACTTCAGACTAGACCAACACATGTATTTATGAGACATCCAACATAATTTTAAGATTACAGAATCCAAAATCTAGAAGGTAAGGACAGGGGCTTGTGGTTTCATGAATGTTGGGAACTTCTGGATGAATAGATTCCCTTAATTAATGCTGGTCACACTCCTTTCTGCAGTTTATAGTCTTAGAGAGTTGACCAGACTAGAGCACTGAGAATTTAAATTACTTTCCCAGGGTCATATACTTAGTATGTGTTGGAGGTAAGATTTAAACTCTGGTCTTCTTGGCTAGGAGGCCAGCTCTCTGTCTTTTATGTCACAGCTGACCTCAAGAATTGAGAAATCATTTAGTCTAAGAGTTCTTGGGATCTAAGGATAGGGGGATAGATTTTATCAAACCTGTGAACATGGATGGTAAAAAATATATATATTTTTATTTTTACTAATCTCTAAATGAAATTTAGCATTTTCCTCAATTATTAACACACACACACACACACACACACACACACACACACACACACATATATATATATATATATATATATATATATATATATATATATATATATATGTATATATATTCTGAGAAGAGATACATAGGTTCTACCAAACTGCCAAAACGGTCTGTGGCACCAAAAAATGTAAGTATTCAGAGTCCCCTTGATTTTTTTTGGAAGGGGAAAGCAAACCAACTGTGGTTGGGTGACTAGCCCAAGGTCACAGAGTTAATAAATGTATCAGGTGTCTGACATCAGATGTGAACTCAGGTCCTCCTGTCTCCAGGGCTGGCACTCTACTCACTGTGCCACCTAGCTGCCCCTTGTCATCTTGATTTACAGATGAGGAAATTAAGACCCTGTTAGGTAAAGCGAATAACTGAGATCTGGAGAACAGATTTCTGCACGGCCTCTTCAATCTCCACTCTTAAGTGTCTTGACTTAGGTAAAGACAATTGGAGGCAGGAAAAATAAATATTCAAATTCAGGTTCTGTGACTAAGCTATGTTGAGCTCTTTGTGCTCTGTAACAATACCAACAGACCTGTCAATACGATGAAGCTGTCACATCCGAAACTGATCTGCCCACAGCGGTCTGCTCTCCTGTCTTTTGCTTCTTTTTGTACCTCCAGTACTTAGCACAGTACCTAACATCTATCATTGTTGTTCCGTCATTTCAGTCACACCTGGTCCTTTGTTTCCCCATTTCTGGTCTTTTTGGCAAAGATCCTGGAGTGGTTTGCCATTTGCTTCTCCAGCTCCTTTTAAAGATGAGGAAACTGAGGCAAACGGGGTGAAGTGACTTGCCCAGGGTCACACACCTAGGAAGTATATGAAACTGGTTTTGAACTCAAGTCCTCCAGACTCCAGACCTGGTGCTCTTTCCACTTGCACCACTTAACTGTCCTACCTAGCCATGGAGTTTATTTAATTGAATTATTGAATTTCTTGGGAGTAGCCATGCCCCATGGCTACAGAGAGTCCATCTGGAATATTTAATGGAGTAGACAACAAGTGTAAAAGTCTTTCTCTTCTAGTTGCAAAGACTCTAACTTCCTTTTTAGTCCACTTGACCACACTGGCTACCTTAATCCTAAAATCTAAAGTAAAAGGGAATGAAGTATTTAAATTGATATCAGAAGATCTGGGTTTGAATATCAATTCTGTTATGTATGGTAGTATGATCTCAGATAAAGCACTTAACCTCTTTGGATCTCAGTTTCTTCATTTTTAAATGAGAAGATTGTAGTAAATGACTTCGAAGATCAGTCTGTCTTTAACCATATAAGTCACAGAACTGCTTACAGAGTCTGGTGGACTGGCTTCCATTTCCTATTGGTTATGTCTATCTGTTTTTATTCTGAGCTGGTGCCTTAGGTTCTGGTCCAGAGTAGGTGGATATCATATTTTGTGTTCCTGGAAAAGCTAGATTCCAACAGCCATTTAATTAGCACTCACTGTGTGCTAGGGATGCTGTTTAGAGCTGGAGATACAAAGAAATAAAAAAACACAGCCCTGAGGGAGCTTTCACAGTAGTAGACCTTTACAGGTCTGTTTATCTGTGTGCTTCTCAAAGATCTGAGGGACCTGGAGAACATGCTTGAGGTGATCAGTTGACTAGAGTTCAGGGCTCTTTATGAAATTTGAGCCCACTTCTAGATACACACTTGTACAGGAAAAAGGGGAAAATATTATAGTTCTGGTAGCTTCATTGCTATCTCCTTTTCAGTTTGGGAAAGGAAAAAGAACACGGCATTTGAGTATCTTCTGTTAATACATTTGTTCCTTTGGGGGTATTAGGAATCGTATCATAATCCCTCCTTACAATATTCTCTCATCCTAAGTTAAAAGGTATTGAAATATTCTTTATGATTTACAGTTGTCATCATTTTCTTACTGCCTGAGTACAAAGCAGTACCAAGAGCTCCAGAGATACTTGGAAGCACTCTGATGTTTGGCCTGTGGCTGAACATCAGTAATTCAGGCAAGGGAGATTCATTAGCTTAATCAACTTGTGGTGTCCTTAATGCCTATCCTTGTTGAATATCCTTCTCTTGCTACGGCTAAGAAAGTAATTTTTTGTTTAACTGTTGAATGAACTATGTGTGTCTCCTTTTGTTCCAATATCAAACCAAATTAGCAGGAGATTGATCTTAGGCCCAGTCCAAAAGAGCAAAACAAGATATTTTACCTCCAATTTTCTTGTCTATAAAATAAGAGAACTGGAGAAGATGATTCCAAAGGTTCTTTCTAGTACCATCACTCTATGACTCTGTCAACACCCCAATTTACTTTCACTGTCATTGTCATTTAAGCAATCTTGTATGACTGGTCTTGCCTTCTATCCTCAGAATTCTTTCAGGTAGTAATCGCTTAACCACCACCTACAGTCTTTAGCTGTGCACCAAATCCCAGGACCAATATCACTGCTGGAACACATGAATAGAAGAACTTCTAGATCATGACTCTGGGGAGTCAACATCAAATCTTACATCAAACGTAACCTTGTGCTTTGATTCTAAACCACTGGATTCCAACTTTATCCATTGAGACTAAGTTCCCATCCTTGTGCACTCATTTCACTAGCAACCCTTTATCATAGTCTCCCAACATCTTATTCTGCTGGCCTTTCTCATATTACAGTTCTACTGGGATTGTGGTAGACCTTGTAGGGATGAAAAACTTACTCTAAAGTACAACCAAAATATGTGAATCTTTTTTTTACCAAGTATCCCTTTAAATAGATCTCTGATTTACCTAGACCTTCCATTGGCATTACATGAATGCCAGGTTCTCCTTAACAATAACATTAGTAATAACACACACAAGCACACACACATACATATGTGTATTTATATATGTTATACGAAACACATAAAATTAAACTATATCTGTATATGCATATGTATGTATATGAGCAAATAGCTTTAAATACAAATTGGAGACTCACAGCAATCCTGTGAGGCAAGTACTGTAGGTATTATTTCCATTTTACAAATTAGAAAACTGAGGGTTATCCAGGTTAAGGCACTTGGCCATGGATAAACAGGTACCAAGGTCAGTAGCAGGATTCAAACCCAGGTTTGCCTAATTCCAAGTCCACCACTTTAGCATCTATATTAAATTGTCTTTCCATTTCTTAGTACTTCTCTATTTCTTAGTACTTCTACTTTCTTCTCCAGTCCAGGACTCCCTTGGTACCTACCATCTACTCTGTATATTTATTAATATCTGCTACTATATTGCTTTGATAATTATTATTCAAAGACTGTCTGCTAACATCCATGCTTAGGGGCAACTCACATTTCCTGCTTTATCGCAGGGTTTGGCTCTCTGAGTCTTAGCCACTGTTAGGGGCCAAGCTCTGGACCGGCCTTGGGGAGCTGGCTCCGCCCTCAGGGAGCTGGCTCTGCCCTTAGGGAGGAACATGGGCGGGGCTCTGGCTGGGGATATAAGGAGCTGTTGGGGAGGGATCGCAGAGAGATGTAACCAAGAAAGAGATGTAGAGGACGCCATCAATAAAGTGAAGAGCACTGACATCCTCGGGTGCGTGTGTAGTCATTGTTCCCTCCGTGGAGGAGGGGATAGCCCTGTCGCGCAGCTAAGCCATACGGTCGCACGGCAGGGACCGGAGACGTCCAAAGACCTGGAAGAAAGGTTCCCAAGCGAAGTCTGGGGTAAGGAATTGGGCCCTGTGTTAGAGTACCGCCTGGAATATTGGGTGAAGACCCCGGAGAGATTACCGCCTGGAATATTGGGCGAGGCCACCTGGTTTAGTAGCCAAGTGAAGGCCGGGGATTAGCCCCGAGCAAGCCACTTGCAGCCTGACCCATTCTGTCATTGATTGAACACTTGTACTGCCAGCTTACACGGCAGGTAGGGCTGGTATCAATATGCTCTTTTTACATGTCCACTTTATACATTTACAATTTACAATGAATTGAACTCATCATTTTCTCCCTCAACATGCTCTCCCTCTAAATTTCCAAACATCTGTTAGGGGGGCCATCACCATCCTTGAGTCTTCCAGCTTCTGTAACATCAGAATCCTGAATTCTTTCCTGCCCTTCATTAACAGATCCAATCAATTGCAAAATCCTATTGATTTTATTCCATATCTCCAGCATCTGGGTCTTCCACTTCATGCCCACAGCTATCTCCTTATTTATAGGCCCTTTCCTCCTCTCCTTTGTTCTACTGTCATAGCCTCCTAACTGATCTCTATGGTGTTTGACTTTGCCTTCCCAAATCTATATTCCATATAGATTCCAAAGTCATTTTTCTAAGGCAAAAGTCTGATGTCAATCACCTGCTGAAAATCTTTCAACAACTCTCAATTATGCAGCTATCCAATAGTTTTACATGTAAGACCGCCTACACCATGACTTCCTGATGTTTTCAGACTTATTTCATATGATTTCTCTTCATCTGAAGTGGATTACTAGCTGTTTTCTGAACTCTAACTTTGACTTTTGGGCATTTTCATAAGACATGTATCATGGCAAGATTGCATCCCTTATGTATTTCTTCCTCTCATAATTATTTTCTTCTTTCAAGGAGCTACTCAAGTGCTACCTTCTACACAAAAGACTTTCCCCCCGATAGCACTCTCTGAATTCTCCTTTTACTATTCCTAGCTGTGTGCATGTTATAATCCTACAGTAGATAAAAGTCAAAGAGAAAATTGCAGACTTGGCGAGTAGAATTTATGTCTTCTTAACCCTAGCCTTAAAGCACTCTCCATCTCATTCAAGCAATATTTAGTATGGATCTTCTGAAAAGTAGAGCATAAGCCAGTTGTATGATATAGAATCACTTACTTTATAGAACTGATTATTTATCAATATATCAAAATTTATCTCCCCAAAACAAAAGGACTCCATATAGCAAACGCCTCATATATAACCATTACACTAAAGCAAATTTGTTAATCCTATTTCCTTAATCCAATGGTTAACAAAACTACTCAGAAAGAATTTGAGAATATAGCGATCTCCAAATCAATAATACTTGGGATCATTAAACCACAGATTATAAGATAGTATACTAGCTAAAATAGTGCTGAACAGAGAATTTTTTTTTTCCTTAAGAACAGAGAGAATTAACAAGGTCTTGCAAATCTATGAACTTCCGGGGAAATTTCCTGCTCATTTGAAGCATACGAGTCCATCAACAATATCTACAAATGGAGAACAGAATTCATAACAGTAAAATCAAAGAATGGATATATAAACATTTTTTAAAATAATAGGGCATTCATCCACATCCAGAGAAAGAACTTTAGAGTTGGAATGTACAATGAAGCAGACTATTTTCTCTTTTGCTAGGTTTTGTTTTGATTTGGATTTCTTCATGGTTTCTCCCATTTAATTCTTCTAGGCAACATGATCTTATTCACTTTACCTAAATATATAAACTAATTTATATACTCTAAATGTTAAACTAATATATTTTTATGAGACAGACTAAAATGAGACTATTAAATAAGAGATCCAAATCAACCCAAAATATGTATCAATTGAAAATCTAATGTCATACTATTTTTTATTTAATTAATTCATTTGTTTTCAGTTTTCATCACTTCCATAAGTTTTAAATTTTCTTCCCCTTCTTCCCCAAGGTAACATGAAATCTTACATGGGTTCTACATACATTCTTATTAAACACATTTTCACATTAATCATGTTATTCATTATCACTCTTTGGTGTTCCATATAATAATGTCTGGCCCAGAACTCAGTTCTTCAAATGTCAAGAGAAGTAAAAAAAATATATTTAATCAAGGTAGTGCATTTCTCTTTAATCTGACTTTGACTATAAAAAGTTTCTTTGCAGTTTTATTGAACATCCAGACGGAGGAAAAAAATCACATTCTCTTTCTAGTCAACAACTGCCATTCTCCCATGTGTGGTAAAATATTAAAGAATTTCAATATTCACATTGATAATTCATTAGTCTGACCTCTAGCAAAACCCGAATTCCTAGGATTTAGTCTGCTGTTTTGTGCTTCTATGAGCAGCTTCACTTGGGATTTATTGGTTCCATAAGCTCCACTTCCCAATCTTTTTGTCACCAATTTAACTCTCTCTGATCAGTCTTTCCTGTTGCTCTTCTGAGTCTCATTTTAGTCTGTCTCATAAAAAATATATTAGTTATCACCCTAAAAGACTCTAGCATTCCATTACTAAACCTACCATGCAAACTATGTTGTTTTCCCCTCTCTGGCAGCTGAGCACAATAGCTTTTCATGGTTTATCTGATTCCAGGATTATTATTCAGGGTACCTTCTCTGTGGTTAAAGATCACCTGGTCTTTGCATTAAGAGGCTCTTTAAGATGCAAATCTAACTGCCTAAAATTCTTCTTTAATTGTACTAAAATAAGGTATCTAGATTTCTTGTAGAACCATAAATAATCCACGAAACTTGCTCTGAGAGCTCTGTTTTAGGGAAGTTGGGGGAGATGGTGCTGACCATAAAAAACGCATAGGGCTAACAGGACACAGTAGAACAGATGACTGGTTAAAAGTGTCTTTGCTCAAGGTACTCTTTCTTTCCAGTGCCTCTACTTAATCACGAGTTCACATAAAGACTCCTGTGACCATTTGATAGTATTGTAGTGGTTTCCTTATTACTAGAGACCACAAGGTACAAAGCAGAGTGTAGTACAGTTTCCTCATAACTTAACTAAACCAGAAACATTAACTCCCTCCGACAATGGTCTGATTATACTGGCTTTTATCTCGATCACCATTTCCATCCTGTGGAAAGTAGCTTCCATTATAGAATTAGATGAAAATAACAATTGCATTTCAAAATTGTAGGGAGGCTTTTCTCTAGGTCTTAGCTCTAAGCACTTAAATAAATTATCCCTGGGGTTGAATTTTCTCAGTTAAGATGTGATTATATTTTGGTTTCACAGCAGTGCATTAAACAGCATAAATCAGAGTGACAAAGGTTACTTGACTATGAATTCATTTTCAGTATCACATATTTAGCATCACATAGCTGACTGATTAGGGAAAATTGAATCCAAGGGAATCTAAAAATACAGGTGATAGTGAAATGCATTAAGAGAGAATATATCTATATCTATATATATGTTAGAACATTTACAAAAATATATCTGATTTACTGATGATATTATTTTTAAAATCAGTTTCGATCTTTCATGGCAGGGGCAGTATTATGCCCATATTTGGATTCCCAGCATCTAGTACAGTGCCTTTTGTTAAATCAAGCATTTAATAAATATTTGCTGAATTCAGTAGTTTGAATTCATTGCATCCTGGTGAAGAGGTTTCATAGACTATCATGATATTCACCCAATATAACAGTACCCAACTTATCCAAAAATTGGATTTAAGACACTGTCAATCACACAGAACTAGCATGTAACCAGATACAGTATTTTTAAAAGGTCTCATAAGGAGATACAAAGCTTTTGAAAGGTTTAACCTTTTTAGAGTACCTTGGAACCACCTTCAGACATGTGATTTAGAACTGTATATTAAAACAAACAAAGGAAGAAAAACCAATTAGACATAGAGTGAGTCTTGAGAGTAGTGAGAAATGGTGACTGACAAAAGAAAAGACACAGAGAAACTATAAAAAGTAGTTGGAAAAACCTTTGTAATGTTGCATTTTAAGGGTGATTTAATGTAGCACAGGCTTAATTAACTCAGTAATCTCTAACTACATTGTTGTATTCATTGTTTACTAATAATTGATTGATATAATAATTCTGAAGAAAGGATAAGTGGTAGTCAACATAGGAGTGTTTAAGAGATGGGAATTGGTAAAGGTAAATTCAGTGATACTGAAAAAATACATTCTTTAGAGTTCTCATTCACTAACTGCCAACTGTGAAGTCAACATCTAGTTTTTAAATAAATACATTACTTGCTTATTTCTCTATTTTCTCTAAAACTAAAAGATGAACAGGGAAATGAAAAATTTATTAAGCACTTAATATGTGAAAAGCATTGAGGATACAAATATAAAAGTAAAACAGCTCAAGTAACTTAAATTATAATAGGGGAGACAATACAAAGAAGCTATCAGATGTAAGATGAAAAGTTTCCATGGTCGTTAGGATGCATCCATGAAGCTGATGTAATAGTGCATCTTTAACTATTCATGTAATAGTTTTTTTTTTTTTCCTAGTAAAACCATGCATTTATAACATTGAATCATTTCACAGTGCCAAAGACTTTGGCAAAAAGAATTTATCCTTTCAGAGTCTTCAAGAGATAAAGCTGTAGCATATGATGATAGATAGAATTCCAGATAGAATCTTCACAGAAATTGATTTCCAGAATGATGGACACTGGGCTGGAAGCATTGCTGTTCCCAAGGTTCTTGGATTTTGGATCCTGAGCTGTCTCATTGGGGTGAGAGGGGAGATGGTGGTTAAGTTGGTGGTGGGGTGATCTGCTTGGTTACATGCAGTCTCTCCCACAGAGCACCTTGTCCCTTCAGTTACGTTGCTACCTGCCCTGCGGTTGGCACTTGAAGGAGATGGCTGACCCCTTCTCCACAGGAGTTGCTCAGCAGATGACAACTGTGAGAGGTGGATTGAAATTAGGGACTGAGGTTAAGGATGGGGTTGGAGGAACTCTACCATTCTCAGGCATACTATGCTTATCTTCCCATTAGTGACATGTGGTCAGCAGTTGTAGCTGATACTGATAATATCTCACATTAAATATAAACATTATTCTAATCTACAATTACTACCTTGCTAGCTAAGTCTCTTGGAATTTTATTTATTTGTTTCTGCCATCCACTTAGCTTTTCTTTAAGGAAAATACAGCATTTTTTTCATTTATCTTTAACACTAACACTATTTCATGGCTATGGTACTTTTAACCAAATACAATTTCTCAATTCCTTGCTTATAATTTATATACAATAAATAATGTATGAAATATTATATTATATATAGGTGATATCTTTTGATTCATGAGTAAATTGGATTTAAGTAAGGGAGAGTTGCATGAAGTCTTCAGCTTCACTCTCTACTCCAGAGTCATCACAGTCCAGTAGCACGACAGAGTCAAGATGACTGGAAATGGCTCAGGATGAAGTGGATGACATCTTCAGTGAATAACCAAGCTCTAAGTGTTGCACATCACCTGCTTCAGCTGCCTTCATGGCTGTTGGAAGAAATTACTCTTTCTTCCATTCCTTCAAGGGAAGTCTTCACATGCTTGTGGTAGACATGCCCCTAACTCATCAATGAGTATGAGACCCCTTGGTTACCTTCAACCTGGTCTAGCCCATCTGCCGAAATGGTTTACTGGGGTGTGGCCTCTGCACATGCTGCAGTTTTTTGGAGCCACAGGTAAGAGCTGGGTGTAACAGTTGGACACCAAAGGCAGAAAGCAGACCTGAAAGGGGCTTGGCAGCTATCACACCAAAGGTGCTGGTCCTCCCTGAACACACCCTGCACCCCATTATATATAATAAATATATTACATATTATGTGCATATTACATAGATATAAAATATAAATACCTTATATTATTATAACTACAAAGTATTTGTTTACTGTATTTTACTTGAAATCATAAATCCCATCCATTTTTGAGTTATCTAAAGCATAAGCAATTCTATTCAAATCAAATGAGATAGCATATGTAATGCATATTAGAAACCTTAAAGAGTTTTGTATATGCCAGTTATAATTATAAGTTGTTACTCCAAAATCTTTTTCTGACTATGTGTGAATTCTCATCTCTATGGCATTCTTAACCCCCCCCCCCAACTAAAGTCTGTTCCTTTCAATGACCCCTAGACAATGTGGCAATCCCAAGGAATAACAGTCTTATCACTCCCTTGGGTACATGAACACTTCATCATCATTTGGCACTTTTATGTTATTTACATTTGTTTGTCATTCTTAGGAATTTTTTCTCCTGCAGTTTTAGTTTAAAACCTCTTCTGAACTCAGTTTTCTTAAAATAAATGCTTAAAAGTCATGAATTCTCTTAGAGTACAATTTTCTTGGATTATGGTACTAAATTTCACTAAACAAATTATCTACGGGTGGAAGTTTTCTTTTTTATTTTCTATTTGGAACATTTTACTCCAGTTTTTTCTTTAATTTCCAACTGTTAATGAGTTGACAGATACTTTATAATAAAGTGTTCTTGGTAAGTGTCCTGAATCCACTTGTATATTCACAGATTTTTTTTTTCACTTTAGAGGTAATGTTCTGCAATCTGATGACAATATTTTGAAGAGGAATTAAAACTAGAGTTTCTCTATACTATTGTCATTTGAATCCAATTGAGCTACTCTTTGACTTATACCTCAAAAGTTAAGGAGAAATTTTTTTAGTGATTTCCAGAAATATGTTATTTGGAATTTTTGTTTTGTTGCTGAAAGCCATTATTTTTAGATTGTTTTCCCAAGGTCTATATTCAAGGTTAGTTGCTTTGACTTTAGAGATAACCATGCACTATTGTAATTTTGTTCTCTTTCGAAATGTTGTACTGTGTTGCTGACATTTTAAGGGGTTTATTTTATTTTCTTCCCTTTTCTTTTTCAGGATACCCATTGCTTTGTTAAAGTATTCTAGCTTTCATTTTTCCTTCTATGTTTTTCTTTAAGATCTCAAATTGACTCCTCATTTTTTTGCTGAGTACTAGGCTCTTTTTTCTTAATTTTTATTTTTTTATTTAAATTTATTTAACTTTTTACATTCATTTTCACAAAATTTTGGGTTCCAAATTTTTTCCCCATTTGGCTCCTCCCCCAACCCGAATACACCGAGCATTCTAATTTCACCTATCACCAATTTATTCCCTCTTCTATCATACCTCCTTTCCCTTGTCCCCATCTTCTATTTTGTCCTGTAGAGCCAGATAACTTTCCATTCCCCATTACCTGTATTTCTTATTTCCTAGTAGCAAGAACAATACTTGACAGGTGTTCCTAAAACTTGGAGTTCCAACTTCTCCCCATTCCTCCCTCCCCACCCATTCCCTTTGGGAAGGCAGGCAATTCAATATAGGCCATATCTGTGTAGTTTTGCAAATGTCTTCCATAATAGTCGTGTTGTGTAAGACTAACTATATTTCCCTCCCTCCTATCCTGCCCCCCATTGCTTCTATTCTCTCTTTTGATCCTGTCCCTTCCCAAGAGTGTTGATTTCAAATTACCCCTTCCTCCCATTGCCATTCCTTCCATCATACCCCCCACCCTGCTTATCCCCTTCTCCCCCACTTTTCTGTATTGTAAGGTAGGTTTTCATACCAAAATGAGTTTATATTTTATTCCCTCCTTCAGTTGAATATGATGAGAGTAAACTTCATGTTTTTCTCTCAGCTACCCTCTTTTTCCCTCCACCAAAAAGTCTCCTGCCTGCCTCTTCTGTGACAGATAATTTGCCCCATTCCATTTCTCCCTCTCTCCTCCCAATACATTTCTCTCTCACTGCTTAACTTCATTTTTTAAGGTATGATCCCATTCTATTCAATTTACTCTGTGCTCTCTGTCTCTGTGTGTGCATGCACGTGCATATGTGTGTGTGTGTGTGTGTGTGTGTGTGTGTGTAATTCCATCAACTACCCAGATACTGAAAAATTTCAAGAGTTACAAATATTGTCTTTTCATGTAGGAATGTAAACAGTTCAACTTTAGTAAGTACCTCATGACTTCTCTTTGCTGTTTACCTTTTCATGCTTCTCTTCATTCTTGTGTTTGAATGTCAAATTTCCTTTTCAGCTCTGGTCTTTTTCTCAAGAATGCTTGAGAGTCCTCTATTTTATTGAAAGGCCATTTTTTCCCCTGAAGTATTATACTCAGTTTTTCTAGGTAGGTGATTCTTGGTTTGAGTCCTAGTTCCTTTGACTTCTGGAATATTCTATTCCACTCCCTTCAATCACTTAATGTAGAAGCTGCTAGATCTTGTGTTATCCTGATTGTATTTCCACAATACTTGAATTGTTTCTTTCTAGCTGCTTGCAATATTTTCTCCTTGAGCTGGGAGTTCTGGAATTTGGCCACAATGTTCCTAGGAGTTTCTCTTTTTGGATCTCTTTCAGGAGGTGATCGGTGGATTCCTTGAATACTTATTTTGCCCTCTGGTTCTAGACTATCAGGGCAGTTTTCCTTGATAATTTCATGAAAGATGATGCATAGGCTCTTTTTTTAATCATGGCTTTCAGATAGTCCCATAATTTTTAAATTGTCTCTCCTGGATCTGTTTTCCAGGTCAGTTGTTTTTCCAATGAGATATTTCACATTATCTTCCATTTTTTCATTCTTTTGGTTTTGTTTGGTGATTTCTTGGTTTCTTATAAAGTCATTAGCCTCTATTTGTTTCATTCCAATTTTGAAAGAACTATTTTCTTCAGTGAGCTTTTGAACCTCCTTTTTCATTTGGCTAATTCTGCTTTTGAAAGCATTCATCTCCTCATTGGCTTTTGGAAGCTCTTTTTGCCAATTGAGTTAGCCTATTTTTCAAGGTGCTATTTTCTTCAGCATTTTCTTGGTTCTCCTTTAGCAAGGTGCTGACCTGCTTTTCATGCTTTTCTTGCATCTCTCTCATTTGTCTTCCTGGTTTTTCCTCCACCTGTCTAACTTGATTTTCAAAATCCTTTGTGAGCTCTTCCATTGCCTGAGCCCATTGAATATTTATTTTGGATGTTTGGGATACAGAGGCCTTGACTTCTATGTCTTTCTCTGATGATAAGCATTGTTCTTCCTCATCTGAAAGGATGGGAGGAGATATCTGTTCACTAAGAAAGTAACCTTCTATGGTCTTATTTTTTCCCCCTTTTCTGGGCATTTCCCCAGCCAGTTACTTGACTTCTGAGATTCCTCTCCACACCCACCTGGCCTCCAGATATGCCCAGCTAATGCTTGGGGACTGAAATTGAAATGGTGCTCCCCAGCCTCAGGGTTTTCAGCAGGGGTGGGGCCGCTATTCAGTGTGAGATTAAGTTCAGCTGCTCCAGTGGGGGCAGGGCCACCACACAGGGCTCAGTTCCCTCAGGGGGTTTATGCTGAGACTTTCAATAATGGATCCAAGCTCCTCTCTGCTTTGGGAGCCCTAGTCCACTACTGCCTCCACTGCTGACTGAGTTATGGAGACACCCTACTCCCCTCTCAGCCAGCCAAAAATACTCTCTCACTGACCTTTGTGCCTGTGGGTGGAGGGACCTGTGAGGTCACTGGAGATTCTGTCCCTGAAGTCTGCTCAGATCTGCTCCTCTTTGTGCTGTAGCCAAGGCAGAGTTGGGCTCCAGTCCAGGTCCAGTGCATGATGGACCTTTGGTATTGGTTTTTCAGGTCTCTCTGGAACAGAAATCTCCTCTACTCCATTGCTGTGTGGCTTCCACTGCTCCAGAATTTGTTGGGAGTACTTCTTTACAGGCATTTTATTGGATTAGGAGTTATCATATGCGTATTTTTCTACTCTGCCATCTTGGCTTCTCCCCCACACGAGGCTCTTCTTACACAATCATCTGAAGGCCATTCCTTTTTTAGTGTCTCTTCAAGTATTCAGTGTTTTGCTGTTGTTCTTTTAGGAATTTTAAAAAGTATTTATTTCTCATTCATTTTTTTACTCTTGATGTTTTTTTTTTTTCCTACACTGAGAGGAGTGAGGCTTTAACATACCTGTAATTTAGGCCCCTTACCTATTCTCCAGAGATACAGTTGACTTTGCATTTGGCTAATTTTAATTAACTGAAATTAATTAATTTTTTTTTTTTGCTGATTTTCTATTTCAAATCATTCAACTAAATATTTTGTGCTGTTATGAAAAAGAGGAAGATGGTCTTTATAAAAGTCCCTTTACATGGATTCAGAGCCCCTGAAAATTCTGGACCTAAAGATAATAAACCAAACAACTGAAAATTCAGTTTTCTCTTGAGGACAAGTTAAAGATTACTCACAAGCTCTTGAGATAGCTCATTCTAATATTTAGACAGTTTGAAAGGCTAAGAAGTACTTCATTAATTCAAATCTCTTTTCTTCAGTTTCTACCAATTGTTCTAGTTATGTTTACAGAGATCAAACAGAAAAAGTCTAATCCTGCTAACTTGTAATAACCCTACAAATATTTGATGACAGCTATCATGGCCTTCCCACAAAACAAATACTCATCCAAAGTCAAATTCATAGAACATAGGTTTAAAATAACGAATCTTTGAAACCTTTCCTGATTTTCCTAGACATGGGACTTCCCTCAAAAAATTGCCTCATATCAATGTTACATATGTGAATGTTCTATTTCTACATTTAGAATTTGAGCTTTTTGAGGGGAGGGACTATTTCATTTTTACTTTTATGCACTTACCTCCTGGAATTTTTGTGCATTATAAACCCTAAAGCAATATACAAATATTAGTTATTATTATTGCCATCATTATTACATAGTAGGCAATTAACAAATTATTGCTATCAACAATAATCTTAGAGATTATATTTTTACGAATAAAACAGGACATATATTTATAAAGCTTGTTCTTTCTTTGTGCCTTAAAGGGTCACTAGTCCCAAATGATCCTCCAAAGCAGAAATAATTAGTGCTACCTAAAAGTGAAATGGATGCTTCAGCAAGTGATGAGCTCACTTCTACCTGAGGCCATTAAGTGAAGGTAAGATGACCACTTGTCAGATCCTTTGTAGAAAGGATGTTTATTTTTTCGAGGTAGAGGTTTAAGTAAGTAGTTTCTGTGCATCTTCTCACTCTGACTTTTGTGATTCTAATGTGGTTTAGAATTTCTTCTTTCTTTTAAAGCCCTATAGGAAAGTAACTGCCCTTGCTAACTTATTTCAGTCTTTGCTTTATTTAATGCTCATGGAGTTATCCCTGGGTATCTAAAATATCCCCAGGAGTCAAGATAGTGAATTATCTATGCAAGCTTTAAAATATTTCATCATATTAATTTTCTAATGTTTTAATTATTTTCATTGTTCCGTTCCGCATACTCAGCAACATTTTCCAAAGGTCTTAGTTATGGAGCTCAAAACGGAATGGGGATTATAATGGATGGCCACTATTTTAATACCCAAGAATCATATTAAGGTTTTTTAGGATCAATACTAATTTGGATTTATGGTGAATTTATTATACTTCACTTTAAATGTAAATATTATATGAAAAATTTTGATAACAAGATATTTATAAAGTACCCACTAAAAGTATAATGAAGAAGGAAGAATGTGTGTATAGAGGTGTGTGTACAATACTGTAATTAAAAAAATCTCCTATCAATGCCTTTTCTTTTGACATCAGACATGTGAAAACTGGTGAATTAACAGCAGAGAAGGCTAATCCCAACATGCTTATTAGTATCACCTCCCCCACAAACTCCTACATTCTGGTAAAATAGCAAACCAATTAACCTGACTTGTGCTCCAAAATCCAATGAACAATTTCCTTCCTGATATTGACATCTTTTTCATTACACCATGCTCATATCCTTACCCTTATTCTGTGGCAAAAGGCAGCAAGCATTACAACTTCTCACCGTCTTGGAAAAGAGATCAAAGTGTAGAAAGCAAAGATGCTTCTAAATGAGATTGCAAATAGCTTCAACAGAGTTGCATACTATCAAATAAAACCACAGATATCTGTGGAATTTTTGTATGATAATTAATTCAATTCACAAAAATATAAGAGGAAATAACATTGAAATACAAAATGTATAAAATATTAGAGGTTCAGTCTATCAAAGCACACGATATGAACAGCAAGAGGAAAATTGAATGCCCATGGTTTGATTGTTCCATATAATAAAAGTGTCAATACTAGTAGAATTAATTTACAGTTTTAATGTCATACCAAACTAGCAAAGATATACTTTCAGAGAGGAGGAGCCTGTGGCCTTGAGGCTTTAGATTATTTCTATAAAATAATAATAATTTTGGAAAAAATAACAGAAATATAATAGAAATAATAACAAAATGTAGGAACAAGTGGGAATCAAACTTCTTGACACATAATATGTTATAAAGTAGTATAAGAAGATCAGACTAGATAAGGGAAATGGAACAAACTAGACAAGGGAAAATCAATAACTATGGAACTCAATAGTCCAAACTCCTAACCATAAATTAGGAAATAACAACAAAATGAACCAGAGGGTCATTTCATATCCAGAGAACAGGCAAAGATGCCAAAACATGGGAACAGTAGATGGAGAGGGTATATAAGGGAGGTTATGAGACAACAGGTATACCATTACATGGTTGGTGACAATCTGCACAACCATTTTAGAAAGCATGTGGGACTTAGGTAAAGTGATCAAAATATCTACACCCTTTGACAGAAAGGTTTCATTATTAAATACGTAGCTCAAGACATCATTGAAAGAAGAAAATTCCCATATACACTTGATATTGATAGCAATACTTTTTGGAATAGCAGAGAATTAGGGGGAAAATGAGAAAGGAAAGAAAGAAGGAAGGAAGGAAAGAAGAAAGGAAGATTCACAAGGACTGGGAAATACATGAACAAATTGACATATGTAAGCAAAGGAATACTACTGTGCTGCAAAAAAATTACATACATGATGAATACAGAGAAGCTTGGAAAAGCTTACATGAACTGATGAGAAGTAAAGTGCAGGCTTGTGAATTTTAAGCATATTATAAGCTATGAGTTTGGCTTAAGGTGAACATTTGCTTTGGAGAAAGGCCATGATAACTGTCATCAGATATTTGGAGAGTTATTGCAAGCTAGCAGGTTTAGACTTTTTTCTACTTGAGCTCTGTAAAAAGAACTAGAACAATGGGTAGAAATTGAAGAAAAGAGGATATGGATTTAAGGAAATATTTCTTAGGAATTTGAACTGTCTAAAATTGGAATGAGCTGTCTAAAGAGTTTTTGAGTAATCTTTAACTTGTGATCTTGAAAGGATGGCTGAATTTTCAAATGTTTGATATGAAAGATGGATGAAAAGTGATATATGGAACATGTAGCAGCAGAAACAGTCCCCAAGCAGAAAAAAAAAGTGAGCCAGTAAAACGGTAGAAAGGAAAGCAGCCTTCATACAGTGATGTGGATGGATTTTTAGAGCAATTGAATTATTCCCAGAATGACATTCTGACCTTAATAATAGTTATTCTCTGTGTTTCTCATACATCCTTTCTTTTTCTTTTCTTAATATTTATTTGGAAAGATAAGCGCAGTGATAGCATGTTTAAGGGCATCAGTACTAGGTATAAGAACATGGAAAGGACACAGACAATTTCTCCATTCTTACTTCTGCATAGGCAATTTCTATCTTTGAATTTAGTTTGTCTCCTTTTGAAATACTTACAGAGTTTGCTAATTAATGACACAAATGTCAAATGTTATTCACCATACATGAATATTCAACTATCAAAGACTGCCATAAAAAGAAACACTATTCTCTTAAGTATCACTGGATTTAAAGTATCCAGTGATATTTAAGATAGTAAGTGAATTTTATTCAGTTTTTTGAACCCCTGTTCCTATCCACCGCACATATACATATCATACACAAATTTAAGCCTTTGTCAATGATATTGAATGAACAAAGAAATAAAATAAGAAAACTATTTATCAAAGAAATATCATGACTTTGGTCAGATTACTTAGTCAAAATCAAGAGTGCTTTGAAATGCCTTGAAACTTTACAACTGTTTAAATTGAATCTTTAACTTATAATCTTCTTTTCAGCAAATACATCTGACAAAAAGGCTTTGTGCTTACTTGTTTCTCTTCAGAGTCTTGACCTTTTGGTTAGCGTTTAAACAATGTGCTTTCCTCATTTATATGATCTTCAGTCATCTTGTCCTTCAATATTCCAACTCTGCCCATCCTTAATCCAGGGTATTCTAGTCCTACTCTTAAACTGTTAACTGATACTGAAATAACTTAAAAAGTCATGGTGACTGGGTCCATTGCAAATTCTTTCTATTTAATCTCAGCTGCTTTTCCTAGTATGGAGATAATTTATTTAATTAATTGTTCATCCATTCATTCATTTACTTATTGATGCATTTGTTTGCTCACTCGTTTGTTTTCCCATTTATTTATCTGTTTGTTTCTGTTGGCTAGTTCATTCATTCATTCATTCATTCATCATTCATTTATTGGTGTCTGCCTCATTCTCATTCTCTATATTGGCTATTCCAAATTGCTTCTCTCTCTCTTCCCTTCCCATCACCCATGACCTTCTTTTTCAATATTCTTTTTTCTGACAAGACATACCATATGTTTGCTGTGGGGAGGGAGGAATCAAATCAACCTGCCTTTTAAACATCATCAAGAACCTAAAATAAAATATAATCCACCTTGAATAAATGATTGTGAAGAGTCCTTAATTTTAAACAAAACCCTTATCTGTGAAGGTTTTAATTAAGCTGCTATTGTATTTTTAGTCTATCTCAGAAAAGTATAAAAGGGAGAGGAGGAGTTGGAAGGCAAATATAGAGATTGATCTATTTTTTTACATAAAGCAAATCCTTATAGAATGTTACATATTGCTTTCTAGTCTTTGTAATTTTTGCTTGGTGTGTGTATTTTGGTAACATTTCATATTTTTCTAAGTGCCTTCCCAGAACTAACTCTAATGGCCCCTCTCAAACTGGTGAAGTACTCAGGGCAGATAATTTTATCCCCATTTTACAAATACTGAAAGTGGGACTAAGGAGAAATTCAGCAGAAACCTTGATTTTCTGACTTCTAGTCTAGCCCACTTACAAGAAAAGCAGACAAATTCTGGTGGTTTTGTTGCTTGAATAAGATCAGATAACCCACTGAAATAACCCTTGACATTCCTATTCCCAGGGGCAGCTAGGTGGCTACAGTGGCAGAGCAAGGTGGAGACTGCTGGATCTGTAGTCAGGAAGACTCATTTTCCCCAAGTTCAAATCTGACCTTAAATGATTTCTAGCTGTGTCACCCTAGGCAAATTAACCCTATTTGTCTCAGTTCCTCATCTCTAAAATGAGTAAATGGAGAAGTAAATGGAGAACCACTCCAGTGTCTTTGCCAAGAAAATCCCATAGAAGGGTTTCTGGGTTTTTGTTGTTGTTGAGGAAAAAAAAGGATGCCATGACCATAAAAGGAAGAATACTAGGCTAGTGGCTTAGAAGATGTATTGTAGAAGAGATAAAAAATAAGGTAGAATAGCTAGAAATTTATTGAAAATAATCTAAGAAAGAAGATTACAGAACTTGACCTGGGATACAATTGGGGATATAGAGAAAAAAACTTCATGTAAGGGATATGGTATGGCTTCCAGGGGCAGAGCCAAGATGATAGAGTAGAGAAAGCACTTGACTGAGCTCTCCTGGCATTCTACTCTCAAGGACTTTAGAATAAAACCTAAATTTGAATAATGGAATGGCAGAGCCAACACAAGATCAGAGTTGGTAAGGGAACCTGCCTACTAGGCAGGAAAAGATTACAGAGTACCATTGTGCTTGCTTGCACTGGATGCAGGAACAAATGCTGTCTGGCAACTCCATTTTCTACACCTGATTCTGGGTCATAGTTTAAAGGTGAAGATGACCACTTTTGATTAAGAAAGAGTGGAAGCCATGAAGGGTAGTATCACTTCTAGTCCCAAGGGAAGAGGGGTCATGATGTATACTATCAATTGCAATCCCAAGGGATCAGAGACACTTTCTTGTTAAGGACTTTAGAGCAGACCAAGAGAGTGGTGACCAAACCTCTCCCCAGTTCATACCAACTTGGCAGCACCTGAAACTTCCAAACCCCTAGAACTAACTCTAAAATAGCAGTGCAAAAAATTCTGAAGCTTGAGACCGAGCTCTTCCCTATCACCCAATCTGGGAACAACGTTAACATAAAGTTTCAAATCAAGAAATATGGTAGAAAAATGAGCAAACAGCCACAACTTAGAACATGACCATAAGAAGTTAGTATGATTACAGAAAAGATCAAGACCCAAATCCACAAGAAGTCAATAAAGTCAAAATGGTTATAAGTATCAAATTGGGGGGAAAAAAAATAGTACATTTCTAACAAGAATTCCTAGAAAAGGTAAAAACTGACTTTTCTTAATCAAAAAAGAGTACTATAGGAAACACTGGATAAATAAATAAAAGAGAAGAAAGAAAAATATAAAAAAGAGAACTAACAATTAGGCAAAAGAGGTACAAACATACTGAAGAAAATAATTCCTTAAAAATTAGAAGAGGGCAAGTGGAAACTAATGATTTCCACTTGAGAAATGGAAATCAAGAAGATATTTTTTTAAAAGAAAACTCCTCTGATATTCTAGAATCAGTAACTAAAATAGAAATGGAAAGAATCTAGCAATTACCTCCTGAAATAGATTCAAAAATGCAAACTCCAAGGAATATTTTAAATTCTAGAGCTTCCAGGTCAAAGAGAAAATTCTTCAGGCAGCCAAAACCTCATTCAAATAAGATGGAGCCTCAGTCAAGATCACACAAAATTTAGCAGGTACCACATTAAAGGAAGAGGGGGTCTTGAAATATGATATTCTGGAAGGCAAAAGAATTGAGATTGCAATCAAGAATAACATGCCTATAGATAGGTAGACAGATAGAAAGATAGAGATTATATATAGGTATATGTGTGGAGGTATTGGTGTGCGCGTGTGCGTGCGTGTGTGTATGTGGGTGTGTGTACACAGAATCAATTGGCAATAGAAATCGATATTACCCAACAGGGAAATAGGAAGAGTAGTGGATTAGAGAAAAAAGAGGGGAGAGGGGGATAAAAATGAAGATATATAAAAGAAAGCAGTGGTCAGAGGCAAAGCAGACTTTAGAGAATGGACAGGATAAATATGAAGGAAGGTGGTTTAACAGTTCCAGATTTCAAACTGCATTATAAAATGTTAATTTTTAAAAATCATCATAATTTTGTACTGGCTGATAAATAAAGTGGTGGTTCAGTGGGCTAGAGTAGGTATATAATATATAATAGTAAGCAACCATAGTAATCAAGTATTAGATAAACTCAAAGATCCACACTTTTCAGGGAAGACCTCAACATTTGACAAACATTTCTAAGAAAACTGGAAGACAGTTTGATAGAAAGTAGGCATTGATTACTATCTTACTTTATTTACCAAGACAAAGTCAAAATGGATAAATGATTTAGAAATAAAAATAAGTAGATTAGGGGAATATCAAAAAATTTACCTTGTCAGATCTATGGATAAGAGAATAATTTATTACCAAACAAAATATAGAGAGGATTATGGGAAGTGAAGTAGATAATTGGTATTATATGAAATGAAAAAGCTTTTGTACAGTCAAAACCAATACAGCCAAAATTAGAAGGAAAACAGGAAACAAATTTACAGCAAATTTCTCTTATAAAGACTTCATTTCTCAAATTTACAAAAACTAAGTCAATTTATAAAAATGAGTCACTTTCCAAGTTGATAAAGGGTCAAAGTTCATGATGGGTAATTTTCAGAAGAAGACATAAAGCTATCTATAGTCTCATAAAAAATACTCTAAATCACTACTGATTAGACAAATTCAAATTAAAACAGCTCTGAGACACCACCTCACATCAGATTGTCTATTGTGACAGAAAAGAAAGGGAAAATGAAAAATGCTGGAAGGATGTGGAAAAATAGGGACACTAATGTATTATTGCTAGAATTGTGATGTAGTTCAACCATTCTGAAGAACAATTTGGAATTATGCCTAAAGGAATATAAAACTTCATATACCCTTTGACTCAGCAAAACCACTAAAAGGTCTGTATCCAAGAGATATCAAAGAAGAGGGGAAAGGACCCATTTGTACAAAAATATATGTAGCAACTCTTTTTATGGTTGCAAAGGGGGAAAAAAGGAAACTGAGGATATGCCCATTAATTAAAATACATGACTGTGATAGAATGCCATTGTGCTATTGTGCTATAAGAAATGATAAGCAGGATGGTATCAGAAAAACCTGGGTTATCTGAACTCATGAAAAGTGAAGTGAGAAGAACCAGAAGAACATTATATACCATACTAGTAATATTGTAATAATCAGCTGTGAAAGATTTAGTTACCTTAATCAAGACAGTAATCTAAGACTGTTTCAGAGTTTGTTTGATGAACAAATGTCAATTGCCTCCAGAAAGAGAACTGATGAACTCTCAATGCAGATTGAACCACATATTTTTTAACTTTCTTTATTTTTATTGTTTTATTTTCTTGTGTTGTTTTTGCCACATGGCTAATATGGAAAAATGGTTTGCAAGATTTCACATGTATAATCAATATTAAATTGCTTGATTTCTCCAGGTAGGGGAAAGGGTGGAGGAAAAAAGGGACAGAGTTTGGAACTCAAAATGTTTATTTATATTATTTTAAAATTGTTATTAAAATTTTTAATATAACTGGGAAATATTTAATGAAATTAAAAACATATTGTGTAGGTAGCAATGACAGGGCATGGAAATTGATGTATGGGGGAAAGGAAAAGGCAAATCAAGAGAGCATTTCAACAATGTCCTTCCCTTGGGCTACTACCGAGAAAAAAGATGTCTTCATCTTATCTAAAATATCTGATTTCAAAATCCTTTTTGAGCTCTTGCAAGGCCTGAGTCCACCTGACATTCCCCTGGGGTGTCTGGGGTACTGAGACCCCACCCTCCACGTCTTTCCCTGATGGCAAGAATACATCCTCGTCATCATATCCGAATGTCGGGATCATTTGCATTTGTTGGAAAAAACTCTCTATAGTCTTATTTTTCTTCCCTTTTCTAGGCATTTTCCCAGCCAGTTACTTGACTTCTGAGATTCCTGTCCACCCCCGCCTAGATCCGCCCAGCTAGTGCTTGGGGTGAAATTCAAATGTGCTTTCCGTGCCGCCCTCCTACTAATCAATGTGAGCTTTAGTTCAGGTGCTGGGGTGGGGGCAGGGCCGCCTCCCAGGCTTGGCTTCCTCAGGGGCTTTATGCAGAGATCTTCAGTAATGGAGAGGGGTGGGGCAGGGCCGTCTCCCAGGCTCAGCTCCCTCAGGTTGTTTATGCAGAGACTTTCAGTAATGAAGATCCTGCCTGCTGCTGGGGGAGTCTCGGGCCACCACCGCTGCTGCCTCCGCTGCCACCCACACCTCTGCCTCCGCCACTTCCTGCCCCCATCTCTGCCGCTGCCGCTTCCTCCCGAGGGGGCCCGAGTCACGGAGACACCCCACTCCCCTCAGCCAGCCAGCCATCTCTTTCACTGACCTGTAGCTTCTGTCGGCGGAGGGACTTTCCCGGCTGCTGGAGCTTCCATCCCTGAAGCCTGCTCAGGTCAGCTTCTCTGGGGCCGCGGCCAGGGCAGCGCTGGGGTGGGGTCCGCTTTCCAGGGCGCGACGGACCCTGGAGATGGGTCTCCAGGGCTCTCTGGCACGGAAATCTCTTCCACTCCGTTTCTGTACCGCTTTCAGTGGTCCAGAAGTTATGGGGGTCTCTTTTTACATTAATTCTATGGGCTGTGGGTTGGAGCTCGTAAACGTGCGTCCTTCTACTCCGCCATCTAGGATCATCTAAAATATCTGATTTCATATTTGATTAAAATATTTGGATTTTATGCTTAGGAGGAACCATATCATGTAACATAATAAATAATCTCTATTCCTATCAAAAGCCAATTTGAAAAACTAATTTCAAAATTCTTCTGTGACTTGATTTTAGAAGACACATTCAAGAGACTACAAAATTTGGGCTTTTTTAAATGTCTTTATGAAAAATTATATGTGAATGAAAAATTTGAAAGTTGAATCACTTTAAATGTTAGAAATCCAAAGGATTCCTTTAATGAGTTCCCATGCAAGGTGAAAAAAATCTATATCAAATGAATAATAGCTCCTTAATGTAATTTGTGTGCATATATGTCTAAATGTGCGTATTTCTCCTATCTTTTGAATACTACTACCCATTGTTTTGCTGATGAGTTTTCATAAAGTACAGAATTTAATTATATTTTGTCCAAGGACTTATGAAGAAGAAAGCTAAAAATACCATTGAAATAAGGTACTGAAAGAACAGCTGAACCAGCATATTTCAAACATACTTTTCCTTAGCAAGCATGCTGTCAGAATGGAACCCCCTGCTAATGTTACAACTGCAACTTTTTTTTTTTATTTCAAACATAGCAACAAGCTGATAAGCTATGCAGGTTTATAAAGAAAACTTCATCCAATTAATCCTTGGGCGTGGTGATCATTCAGTGTTTAGTATCAATCAGAAATCTCCTATCCAATAGAGTAACATTGTGAAAAATGAGTTTCAATCACTGAATGTCACAGAAATACTCACCATCCACAGAGAAGTTCATTCAAATATACTTGATGTATACATACATTTATTCATTACTGATATATTTCATGCATATTAAAAATGTTATTACCATATCCCTAGGAATGGCTAGTGAGAAATACAAGACTGTGGCAGATGATTTTTTTGAATCCACATCTATTATATACACATATGGAGAAACACAGGGAGAAAAAGGGAAAAACTGGTAATTGTTTAAGAGCGTGATCATGTTGGCCAAGTCTGTGTAATAGAGTTATTCATGGTCTATATCAGAAGGGGAGTGCTTTTCCTGTTACTCCACAGGAGCCTAATACCTTGGTATCTTTTAACTCCACCCACTGGCAATTCCTTAATCTTTTAGTTTTAATGTAACTTTTTTTTTAATTGCTTAAACCTCTCTGGATAATGAAAGTCAAAATCATGACAGTATCAGCAGTAGCAGAAACTGGAACATAGGGGAATCTTTCACATCCCCATGAGTAAAGCCCTACCTTCCTGACACCCAAATTACTTAAGCTAAACTACCCATCTCCCAAGCAGAAATAACAGAGAATGATATAGTCATTCATGACATTTTTTGCAAAAGAAAAAAAGTGGCAGGCTAACACAGGTCTCACTGCAAACCAGGATGCTATCTTGAAAAGATTATAGCTCCTGAATAGAACCATACTGCTGTTCTCACAGCACTGTCATTATAGTAAAAATAATATACAGAGAGATCCTCAAGGCCCGTTAGAGGAGGCAGGAGAGAGAATGCTCATCAGGAACTTTCTTCCCTGGCACTGTTCTCTTCTATTGTTCCTGTCTCTTCTCATTTAAGCTTCACTCCCAATTTAATCTTCCTTTACCACCTAAACCACCATGCATCCCAGCATCTTGCATCAGCTCAATCTGACCATCATTCTCTCCAATCAAAATCTGTGCTAAGTCATCTTCTTGCCATCTTTTACTCAGTCTTGGGAAGTGTTATATTAAAGCCGCCTAATAGTGTTTTGAAGTGGATTAGGAATTGGGATTGATAAAAGTCAAGTGAGGTCTCTGTCAACACTGCTAAAGAATTTAGTACCTAGAAGCCAAGGTGTTGTGTAATGAGCCTTTCCATAATTAACCAGGTTAGTCCTTACCAGTCTTCAGGTACATGTTGCTGCCTGGAATGAAACCGAACCTTTTCCAGTTTCCACTACCACAGCTAACAAGCTAGAGTTTATGCAACATTTACTATGTATCAGTCACTGTACACTTTACAAATATTATCTCATTTATTAACTGTGTGAACCTGGGCTATTCAATCACACTAAGTTTTAGTTTCCTCTTCTATAAAATAAGGATAAAATAGCACAGGGTTGTTGTGAGGATGAAATGAGATAATATATATGAAATACTTTGTAAAACTTGAAGTGCTATATAAATGAAATTAGAAGGTGGAGGAGGTGGAGCAGAAGAAGGAGCAGAGCAGAAATGTGGAGGAATACTTAAAATAAGGCAGCTGTGAGAGTTCATCATAAGATGATAAGATACAGAGAACTTTAAATGACTTTTCCTAAGGTTTTATATACACCTGGATCAGCCAGACAAGAATCCAGTTTTCAAATGTCCTTTCTACTAGATGAGGCTGCTTTGACAGACTTGTCAATTCTAACTTTGATTCAGAATTTGATTTCATATTAGCACAACAAATTCTGATTGGCAGCTATTACCCAACTATGGGTAGCATACAATTCACAAAAATGAGTTGATTAAAGGGTAGAAGGCATGAATTGAGACAATCTGCGTGTCCTTCGGGGAGGGTATCCCTTCAGCATGGTCAGTTGACGTATCTGTCTGGGTAAGATTTCTCTGATAAAGACTGATATGTAATTTTAGTTTTCTTTGGGATTTTTCATTCCAGGGCTCACATAGTAATGTGGCATCATCAACATATGACTGCTCTTGAATCATCTTCTTTGCTTAATTGACTATTCATATCACATTGACTGATTTGGGGGGTTATGGCTTTTAGTCTTTTCAAACTATGCACGTACTTCTATAAAGTTTTTGTTTTGTTTGTAAAATGTATAAAAACTAGACCGAAAAGGAAAATGACTCATGATTAAGGGGACTTATAGAGAGGGCAGAAAATAGACTTTCACTCCACTTTGCATCTGCAGCTCTGTTTAGTTTCAATTTCAAGGACTAGAACACTCCTTGGTGTTCCTTTTCCTGTCTCCTCCCCACCTTTTCTAACATTCTTTGTGTGTTGACTTCCCCCATTAGATTGCTAGCTTTTTGAGGCAAGGACTGTTTTTCTTTTACTTATTTGTTTCCTCAGAGCTTAGTTCAGTGCCTGACATATATCTGATACTTAATAAACATTTATCAAATTGAAGTGAAGTGAAATAAAAATAGGCATATTAATGCCTTATTGTTGGAGCTGTGAATTGGTTCAGCCATTCTGGAAAGAAATTTGGAAATATGCTCAAATAGTTACTAAAGTATACTGATAACTTTCAATATATCCATACAGACATATATATATATATAATATATATCATATATATATTATATATATATATATATATATAGGGGGAGGGGGTATGCACTTTCACCTAGTAATACCATTGCTAGATCTAAATTGCAGATCAAAGGAAGAGGAAAAGGACTCAGGTATAAAAATACTTGCAAAAGATCTTTTTGCTGTGACAAAAGTCTAGAAACTAATGGGTTCACCATCAGCTGATAATAGTTAAACAAATTGTGATATGAGAATAGAAATAAGTAAAAATTTAATTAAAAAAACTACATTATATCTCTTTCAAGATGCAGGTAGTGTTTGTATATTTGATCCTATTCTTTGCAATTTACATGGATGAATTTTTGGCTTTGTTATGTTATAAAATGTAAAAAAACAAACTCAAAATCTTGCATTTACCATATCCAAGAAGTTGTTTTTTCTACATTTGAGTCTATCTCCACTCTTTTAGGAAGTGGGTCACACACAGCTCATTACTGGCCTGGAATTACGGTTGGTCCTTGCATTAATCAGGGAGTTCTTAAGTCTTTCAAAATTGCCTTTTCAAAGATATTAATATAGGAACCCCTTAGTTCCTATCTCTTAAGAAAATAAAGAGCTCTTATAAATATTTGATTATACATTTTTATTTCATTCCGTAAAAAGTAATATTTTCCCCTCCTATCCATTGAGGAAAAAGAAAAACAAAATTTCTGTTACAAACAAGTATAATCAAGCAAAATACTTTTATATTGGACATTATACACACATATGTACATATATACATATACACACATACATACATATATATATATACACACATACACGCATATGTATGAAATTCTGCACTTTAAATCTTTAAACCTTTCTATCAGGAAGTATGATGTTTCATCATTTATGCCCTGGCATCATGATTGGTCAATATGCTGATAAGAGTCACTAATGCTTTTAAAGTTGTTTGGACAATATTGGAGTCATTATAAAAATTGCTCTCTGGCTTCTTTTCACTCTGCATCAGTTCATATAAATCTTCCCTGGTAACTTTCCATTCTCAATGTATCATTCTACTTAGTTTCCACTCCACAGAACATTACGGTCCTTCCAGGATCAACTGATCATCTGAAATCTCATCACCAAGCTGATCAACACAATTTCTGATACTCAACAACAGCTATTGACCCTCCCCTCTGAATGAAGAACTGGAGGGTGGAAAAATAAACTCCTCTCAAAACCTTCCTTTGTAAAGGGTTCAGAATCTGCAAAACTTTCCAGGTATCTCCATCAATAGTTCTGCTTGATTTCCATTCCAAAGAATCATGTCTTTGTACTGGGTACCCTCACACAGTTTGCACACTTCCCACTTCTCAGCTTACTTCTGTAAGTTGCTTCCCACATTAGACTGTAAGCTTATTCAAAAAACAGACTATCTTTTGCTTATTTTTTCCCTACTAGTTAGCACAGGGCCTGTCTAGCATATCGTAGGAGCTTAATAAATTGATTCACTTGAGTTCTCAGGTTTATTTAAGTCATTCCCTCTGTCATTTCTTACACACAATAGTGGCTATATATGTCATAACTTGTTCAGTCATTTCCTAATTTATGAGCTTCTCATTAGATTTTCATTCTTTGCTGTTTCTAAATATGTGTATACATCTTTAGTTAGAATTATTTTTAATTTGAGTTAATCCCTCCCTTTGATCTTCTCTCTGTCTCTCTGTCTCTGTCTGTCTCTCTCTCTCTTTCTCTCTCCAGTTCCTGTGAGAGAGAGGTTCATGTGTCATTTGTTCCTTCCTAATCACTCCTCTTTGTTTGTACAAATGCTTATTTTCATACTCTGGTTATGTGAAATAATTTTCCTAGTCTCCCTTTCTCTCCCCACCTTCCTCCCTGTGAGACAATTAGCTCTTTTGTCTCACATAGTTTTTATTTATGATTTCTAAAAATAGAGCTCAGAAAATCCAGGCTTTGATAATGCCATTGAGATTCAAAGGGAACTTGACCATACCTGTAAACTCAAGTCACTCTGATTCTCAGTTATTGACCAATAATAGGTTTCAGTTCAAGCCTCATTGGCTCATCGTTTGGGTTTTGATGGCTCAGAGTGAATGTAAATAGCATTGTTTCTGTTCTGACCAGAAACTTTGAGGGTTTTCCCCTCCCAGATGGATTCTTTTGTGAAGGCAAAGTAGGACATTTTTTGTCTCAATTTTTGCCAATCCTTGATTCGCTAAAAGTGTGTTGTCTCAGACAAACTGAAATCTGAGAAAGATCTTAGCTTAAAAAGGTCAAGGTGTCCCACTGCATCCAGGACATCTCCAGTTGTCCTGAACTATGTCTTTTATGTCTTGCCACTGGAATCTGATGACTCTGAAGGAGAGAGTGAGGCTGATGACTTGAACATTCCTGCCTCACTTAAATCCAATTCCCTTGCAAGTCAAGACATCGTTCTGTTGATGTCATAGGTTCCCTACAACAACAGCAATCTCCTTTATTTTTCTCTTAAGATCATCCAGACAACAGAACTACTCCCAGAATTATCTCATTAGACTTTCTCTATGAGCCCTGATGATGACAGACTTCAGTGTTATTCTTGCTCTGTCAATTATGATTGTTCATTTGTGTTTATCTTTTTTCCTTAACTCCTATGTTTGAACTTCAGATTTCTGTACAGATCTAGTATTCTCATCAGAAATGCTTGGCAGTCTTCTACTTCAATTAGGATCCATTATTTACTCTCCAGAATTATACCTTATTTTCATAAATAAGATGTTCTTGGCTGTAAGCCCATATCCTTTGCCTTCAGGAATATCATATTCCAAGTTCTAAACACAATTTATGGTGATAACAACTAAATTGTAAGTGATTCTGACTATAGCTCCTTAGTATTTGAATTGTTACTTTCTGACTGTTTGTAATATTTTTTTTCTCTGGCCTGGAAGGTATGGATTTTTGCTATAATGTTTCTGGGAGTTTTCATTTGGGGGTTTATTTCAAGAAGTGAACAGGATTCTTTCTATTTCTACTTTGTCCTATAATTATAAGAAATCTGGGTAGTTTCCTTTTAAGTTTTCTTAAAATATCATGTCTAAGCTTTTATTTTTGTCATGGAATCCACATAGTTCAATTCTTATTTTTTTCCTCAAACTTTTTGCCGGGTCAGCTTTTGCTATCAAACATTTTAGATTCTCTTCAGTTGAAGAAAATGATGGAAGTCTTTTGATTGGAAGTTTCCTTTTCTAGGAATTCTATGTGATGTTGTGCTTAAGTTGTATTTTACTGAGGCTTTGTTTGTAGATGTTTTAGAGTCATTATCTTCTCGTGCATCCTTGTAACTATCATAGCTTCCTACAGTGTGTTGTGTGTATTTTTTTGATTGCTCATTCTTGAAACCTACTTCCTGACTTGGTATTAGTCTCGATGTTACAAGCAGATTCTGCTGCACTTCTGGAGGAAAGGTCTAGCTTTATTCTTTTATTGCTTTATTTGGGGTATTGAGTATTATTTTATTATAGTCTCTCAGAGATAGCTCAGGCTGGGGACTTCCTAGCTTTTAATGCTACCAAGTAGGTCTGTTTCATAAGTCTCATCTGCTTCCTTGGTCTGAGCTCCGGAAGTTCCTGACCTAGGTTTGGTTCTGAGCAATGGCAGATTATTCCTAGATTCAGCCACTTGGAGTTACTCTTTAATCTGAGATTCCTGCCCTGCTTATTGCTCACAAGCTTCATACTGGGCTAGGCACTGGCATTTAGACTCTGCTTTGCTTCTGGGATCTGAGCCATCATCCTGTTGTTTGCTTCTGAACTTAACATCCCTAGGAAAAAGCCCCTTTCTTACCTTACCCTAGATCTGTGATGCTCCTGGGTTTAGGTTTGGGGAATCCCCTTGCCCTGGTACATAGCTGCTCCCTGAGCTTTAATGCTCCAAACATATTCTTTTGACCAGAGTCTGTTACAACTCTCTGAATTTTTGTGTGTCTACCTCCCTAGGTTGACCTGGTTTGGCAATATGATTTACTGTGACATTTTATCTTGTTTGCCTTGGATTTCTCCATCGAGGTTTAGAGGTACATCATCTAGAACTGATTGGAGAAATTCAGTGGGGAAAATGGGAAGATTACTGTATTTCTTCCTGCTAATCTACCATTTTGATCCTAACTCTGCAATAAAGGTTTTGTGCTTATGGTTCATTTACCTCTTTCTTTTATCTATTTAGCTTATAAGCAAAATAGTGTGATACTTATCACTTTCCTTTAAAGAACATTCCCAAGAATGATTTATTTTTTTTAATTGCTTGTAAAATAAATGATAAAACTTGAGCAAGCATAATCCCAAATTAATATATCAGGCTACCTATTGGTCATTGACTATTGTCATCTGTACCTTAACTGAAAAGAACTCATCACCCTTCAACTCATGCCCTATTCAGTTCCTTTCCAATCATCATTCTCCTCCTGTGGGCTCCCAGAGCTAATATAAAGGACAACTTCTGAAATGAACTCTTTAGATTTCCTTCACAAAGAAAAAGGGACTGTTTCAAGGGCTCCCTATGGCTTTTCCATCCCAGTGGAAATTTCATGTATTCTGTTTCAACTCTAGATTTTGGACTGAGGGGAATTATGGCAATTAGCCATAACCTTTTCCTTCAAAATGGCACTCACAAATGTCATAGAATTGACCTACCCATGTTAAACTGCTACTCACATATATTCCTTCTCTACTTTAAACTTTATAGGTTTCATGAGAATATTTGCTGGAACTGCCAAGGTCTGAAAGCATTGTTTCCCTATTCTGGGAACTGTGGCAACACAGAAGCCCTCTTACTCCTCTTGCCCTAGTCCACTCTCCTTTACCTCCTCCAGTGTTTATTTTTCTAATCTTGGAAATCCTTTCCCAATGACAAAGAAGCTTCCAATTTTCAGGACTAGCTGACTGGGTGAGTTGATACATAGTCCCTAGCAAAAGGGTTTTTTCCATTTTTTGTGTCATGGACCTCTTCAAAAGGGTGATAAAACCTATGGATCCCTTCTTATAATGATTTTAAGTGCATGAAATGAAATATATGCTATTAAAATGGAAGGAAGGCAATTATATTAAGATAAAGTTATCAAAAAAAAGGTCAAAGTCCCTAGATTATAAACTCTCTACCTCAGCAGATTCCTATTTCTGAGACCACTGTCCTCAAAATATTTTTTAACTTTATTTCTTTTATTCTGAACTTAAGAAATAGAACAAGCATTTCCATAACATACAGGAAAAAAGATGACTGTACATGAAATTGCAAATCTATATTTACTAACACTTTTTCTGGACTCCGATGGGGCTAGCCATTAGACACCTTAACCCTAAGTTTGGTCCTCAATTCTATCTACCAAAAGTGTTCCACTGGTCACTAACATTTCACAAGCTAGCTACATACTCTTCAGCTGGCCTTCTTACTCATTCAAGATCTGAGAATGAATTGAAATTATTCAAGCCCAAGATCTCTAATAGTTTGCTTTACTGGATAAAGCAAGGGGAGGAGAATGATAGGGAGCTGGCAGAGGGCAGACCTCTAGATGTTGCCCTTTATTGAATATTTTGAGGTTTAAATGAGACAATGTAAGCTCAAGAGCCCTGAGAATAGCAGCACTTCACAGAAAATTACTGATTGTGCTTAAATCCAACAACTCTTATAGAAAATTGACCAGTCATCCCCACCAAAGTCCAACTAACTGCCACCCACAAGCAGGCAGGCTGACAAACTGAAACAAGACAATTTTAGGGCAAGTCAGAGGCAGGAATGTGAATCTAGGGCTAGGCTATACTATTTTCTTAAATAACTTTTTCACTGGCACTAACTTTGGTTAAAAGCATGACCTAGCATATGAGAACTCCCTGGAACATACCCAACAAAAGAGTACATAAACAATGATAAATCTGTTCAATGATATCACTCTCCCTCTTCCCTCTCCCTGTGTATTCCCAGACAAACAGCTTTTCTGGGACAAGGTCTCACCTGGATCTCTCCTTTTCTGTTAAATTATGTAATTTAAGGTCTCAGGTCTAACATTCTATGACCATTACTCTACAGTTGTATGATTCGAAATAAAGGCAACTGGCTTCGTAAACAATGATTTTTTTTTAACAAAATGTTACTGGTACCTTTTATTTTTATATCATCAATAATTCCCACTTTGTTTATGCACCCCTCCCTTTGCAGAATAATCTTATCAAAGATTATTTTTAAAGAATAATAAGATAAAAATGTTAGCAAAATAACCATCACATTGAGAACATCCAACACTATTTGTGCCTCTCATATCTTTTCTTGGAGCTAATATCGCTCTTTCTAATTTTGCAACATTTAGTTGTCATTGCTTTTAAATTACAGTTCTTTCAAATTACTTCATTATAATTGTTGCATATATAGATTGATTATCTTTCTTACCTCACTTTTCAAAGAGTTGTTATAAATAAATTGACATTGGTGGAGCCATTCTTTCCGTCAATGATCTTGAGGTATATGCCTAAGAAGGGAATATCTGAGTCAAAGGATATAGACATTTTAATCATTTCACATAATTTCAAATTCCTTTCCAGAATGATTGGACTACTTCACATTATCACCAACAATATATTAATGTGGCTCTCTTTCCAAAATACCTCCAACATTTACTATTTTCATATTTTGTCACCTGGGTCAATTTTCTGAGACTGAGACAAAAATTAAGGTGTTTTTTTTTTATTATTTGAATTGGTCTTGGTAGTAGTAATTTGGAGCATTCTTCCACATGCAGACATTTGAATTGTTGGTTCATATTGTTTGACTGTGTATTCAGGAATGGCTTATTTCAGATAGTTATCTATATATCTTGGACATAAAACTGTTACCACATGAATTTGATATAAAGATATTCTCCCAGTTGATTACTACTTTTCTTATCATAGAAGTGGTAACCCTGTTTTTACAAGAATAATCCAATTTTACACAAGCAAATGATCTATTCTAACCTTTTAAGAATTTATTTGTTTGCTTATGAATTCATTTCCTGCCCACAGCTCTTAAAAGTGTATTATGTGCTTCATTTCTATTTTGCTTTTGCAATATAATCTTTCATATTGAGTTTGAGTTTGCCATATGTAATGGTCTATGACAGAAATATCAAATTCAGAAATAGCATCATTAAACTTTATGTAAGGATTCCTGAGGCCACATATTGACTTACTATACTATATATAGAAATTATCTACATACTATTAGATATTTATTTTGTTAACTATTTCCTAATTGCATTTTAATCTGGTTCTGGCTCTACTCAGGCATTTGCAGAGCCATGGCTTATGGTGGTATACTTGAAACAACTTGTATTAAGGTGTTGGTCTACATCTAATTTTTACTAAATTGCTACTCAGTCTTCCCAGTAGTTCTTTTCAAAAAAGGTCCCTTCTAAGTAATTTGTTTTCAATTTTATGAGATACTTGGTTATTGAATTCTATTATTTAAATTTTTCCCCATATAATCTGTTCTGAAAACCAAATGGTTTTGATCACTGCTGTTTTACAATATAATTTGGCATCTAAAATTCCTAAACCCCCTTTACTCCTACATTTTTTTATTTCCTTGATCCTTAGTTACTTCAAATGAATTCTTGTCATTTTTTTGCTTTGATTTTATCCAGGTCTACAAAGTATCCCTTTCATAGTTTGCTATAGAGTTAGATACCTAATTTTAACTTTTTTTAGTATTACCTCTTTTACTATCTATATAAGCATAGACCAGACATAATACTTTTTAAAAGTTTTTATATTAAAACACACACACACAAAGGGAAAATGTTATGGTTTGATCTACATTCAGATTCCATCAGTTCTTCCACTGAAAATGGATAGCATTTTTCATCATGAATCCTTTGGAATTGTGTTGAATAATTGTATTGCTGACAATAGCTGTCATTCAAAATGGATTATGATAAAATATTGTAGTTGCTACCTGCAATGTTCTCCTGATTCTGCTCACTTCACTTTGCATCAGTTTATGAAAATCTTTTGAGGATGGTACAATAGTTGAGCCATTCCTCAACTGATGGACATCCTCTCAATTCCCCCCCTTTTTCACAGACTAGCATTTTTATTTTTCATATTTATTTATTTTATTTTTAATTTATGAAATAAAATTTACATCTGTGTATTGACTTACAAATATATTACACATTTTTATAGTTATTTTAAATTAGATGTTCCATTATATTGCTACTTCTTGGATTTTGTTATTATTGTGTGTGCGTGTGTGAGTATGTATACATACTTTTCAAGTTTTATTTTGTAGATCAATAGTTTATGGAAGCAGGTAACTATAGGAATTCAGATGTTATAGCTTTCCTTGTTTTTATTTGCTGTTTGTAGAAGGTCTCAGAATAAAAAAGAGACTTATTTTCTCTTTAAGGCTATTGGTAGCAGCTACTCCTCTCCTCCCCATAGTTAAACTATACTGTTTCCCTGATTCTAGAAACTGTTAAGGCATAGGTGCATCTTTAAATTTGTCATCAAAGAAAAACTTACCTAAGAAAGAGTATTTAATATAGTCAATAGCTTGGGACTTAGAAAGAGGAAGATCTGGATTCAAATTCTAGCTCTGACATTTACTAAAGTACAGTTATATGGACATCAGAGGAGGACAAGATGTAGATCTAGAGAGGGAGACAGGAAGAAGTTATTTAAAAACATACTTTGACAAGAATCAGTTACTTGAGCTGAGGTCATCCATCATCAGTGACCACTATCTCCAGTCAACCAAGTAAAATGTGAGCTATCTTAGGCTTCCTAAAATACACAAAAACATGTAAAAAGGCATAGATGTGTAAAGTAAGTCTGCTTTTTTGAGAACATTAAAAACTAGACACTCTTCACTGTGCTGAAATCCAAGGTGCTTATCCTGGATGAACCAAAGGTATTAACAACATAGAGAAAAGATGAGGCAGAGCCAAAATGGTGTAGAAAATCCAAGAAGCTACCTAAGCTCTCCCCAGTTTTCCCCAGAAACAATATGAAATCAAGCCTCTAAATGAATTCTGGAGCGCAGAACCCAGAAAAAAAATGAAGTGAAGCAATTTTCCAGTCCAAGATAACTTAGAAACACTTCAGGAAAGGACTTCAATTGGGTAACAGGGGAGCACAGCCCAGCACAGGTGGTATTTGGGTCAGTCTGTGGGAGGCTCTTAGCCACAGTGTAGATCAGCAACTGAGGCCCTGAAGTCATGGCTCAGCACATCAGTCACACAACAGGCCAGCTATGCGGCCCCGGGAAAAAAAGCCAGTGATCAACCCTCTGGTCTGCAGTGAAAGAAGCATAGGACAGTATCTCCTGCACCCCAATAGCAGAGTTCAATTTTAAAAATAATTAAATAGGCTAAAATGAGTAAGGAACAGAAAAGAGCCTTTACCCTAGAAAGGTACTATGGTGACAGGAAAAATTAAAACATAAACTCAGAAAAGGACAACAATGTCAAAATCCCTACAGGCAAAGGAATATGAATTGGTCCCAAGCCCCTAAAGTCTTGGAAGAGCTCAAAAAATTTTAAAAATAAAGTAAGAAAGGTAGAATAAAAATTGAGGAAAGCAATGAGAGTTTAGGAAGACAATCATGAAAAAAGTCAACAGCTTGGAAAAGGAAGCACAAAAAAAAATGATTAAAGAAAATTATTCCTTTAAAAAAAATAGAATTGACCAAATGGGGAAAAAGTCTACTGATGACAACAACAACTTAAAAAGCAGAGTTGGCCAAATGGAAAAGGAGGTAAAAAAGTTAACTGAAGAAAATACATGCTTAACAATTAAAATTGGGCAAGTGTAAGATAATGACTCTATGACACATCAAGAATCATTCAAATGAAATCAAAAGAATGAAAAAAATAAAATATAAAATACTTCAATGGAAAAAACAACTAACCTGGAAAATAGATCAAGGAGAGATAATTTTAAAATTATTGGACTACTTGAAAGCCATGATGAATTTTTTTTTTAAAGAGCCTAGAGAAAATCAAGGAAAATTACCCTACTATTCTCAAACCAGAAGGTAAAATACTCATCGAAAACATGGAGATCAAGCCTGAAACCCAGTTGTCTCTGGAGTTCATAGACTGGACAACAAGTCCCTACTTATCCCATTCTTAGATTTGCACTTAGAGAAGTGCAAATTAGAACGACTTGGAGGTATCAGCTCACACCTATCACATTGGCTAATATGAAAGAAAAGGAAAGGAGGAGATGTGGGAAAATTGGAAAACTAATGCAATGCTGGTGAATTTGTGTACTCATTCATTCATTCTGGAGTGTAATTTGGAAGTATGCCCAAAGAGCAAAAAAACTGTAATATCACTACTAATTCTGTTTCCCAAAGATATTATAAAAAAGTGGAAAGGATCTACATTTACAAAAATATCTAAAGCAGCTCTTTTTGAGGTAGCAAGGAACTGGAAATTGAGGGAATACCCCTCATTTGGGAAATGCCTAAATAAGTTGTTATATGGATGGAATGGAATACTACTGTTCTATAAGAAATGATAAGCAGGAGGATTTCAGGAAAGCATGGATGTGCATGAATTGATGCTGAGTGAAGTGACCAAATCAGAACAGTGTACATACTAACAGTAATATGGTATAATGATCAGCTATGATAGATTTAGCTCTTCTTAGCAATACAACGATCCAAGACAATCCAAAAACTCATGATGGAAAAGGCTAATCGCATCCAGAGAAAGAACTATGTAGAATGAACGCAGATCAAAGGAGACTGTTTTCACTTCTTTTGCTGGTTTTCTTTCTCATTTTTTTCTCCTTTTGTTTTGATTCTTCTTTCACAACATGACTAATGTGGAAATATATTTAATATAAATATATGTAAAGTCTCATGTAAAAAGCACATGTAAAGTCTCTATCAGATTACTTGCCTCTTTGTGGAGGGGTATGAGAAGGGAGGAAGGAAAAAATGGAACCCAAGATCTTAGAAAAAAGGAATTTTAAAAACTATGTTTATGTGTAATTAGAAAAAGTAAAATGTTATTTACCAAAAAAATAGGAAAAGATGAGATGATAAAAAGAAATTGTAGGATGGAGTTCCATTGAACTATTTTATAGTTAACTATTTATTAATAATTTTATAGTTTTAAAACAGTTTTAACTACTTCATATGGATTCTTGCAAATGCATATAAAAGCTTTCCTAGTATTTCTTTCTCATGATAGGACTCTCCATCTGATGGTGTGGAGAAAAATTTTTGATACTTAAAACTGACCTTGTGATATATAACTCTGACATTTTGATACCTAATAGCTTCTATTTATTAGACTTTTAACCATTCCTGTAGTTTCTGTGGCATTCTTATCCCAAGTTTGGCAGGCCAGCTTATCTATGGGCATAAGGGTAGAATCTAAAACTCCATACCTATTCCCATGCTGGTGAGTCTCTTCTGCAGCTACCCAGAGTTCCTACTGCTGTTGCTACCATCCCTTCCATGGGCCAATATTCTCTGTAGGTTCACGCCAGTATTCTTAAAACTTTGATAGTTCCAGGTTGCTGTCATCCTGCTTCCTTATAAAAGCTTCAATTTTGTTGTTGTGTGCGCATGCGTGCATGTGTGCGCCTGCAAGTTGGTCAAGCAAAAATCTCATATTGTCCAACAAGGTGAGAAAAAATCTGCCAGGCAAGGCAAGCTAGAAAACACCAAAGGATTATTAAATAGTACACCGAGTAGGATTTTTTTTTGATCAAGAAAGAAAAGCAACTCTTGTGAGTACATTTCAAGTAACCCCATTTAATTCTTTCCACATTGTCATTGGAGACTACACTATGGAAGAGATGCCATTTTTCATATGCCTGTAAATAGATTTAGAGAACAATGCCTAAGGTAGTGAACAACTTGAATAGCTCTGCCAAGCAGCTGGCATAACTTGCAGTACTCTTTGACAGAGAGAGCATGGCTGTGGATAATAGAGTGCACCCAGAAAGCATCAGGCACCTTGCTGAGCAATCGAGTGACAAATCCACTGTTTTTTTCTAGTCATTGATTTAGCAGCATTTACACAAAGAGCAGCATGCTGCTCCTAGTATACAGCCAAATTTGGGCTCCTTCTTGAAAAATTTTAGAAAGTTTTCTCCTGTCATACCAGCCAGCAAAGTTTTACAAAACAGCATGCTTTCATTCACAGTGTTTCCAAAACATATCTTCTAAATGCCAACAACTGAGCACAACCTGAAACATCTGTGGATTTGTCCATTTACGGGGCAAAGCAATCACTTTCCTTAATCTTTAAAAACAGCTGTTCACAGACATTAATTGCCACATCACTTAGGCACTTCAAACCAGGAGCATTTGACAATAGCCTGTATTTTAATTTCTTTGCTGCATCTGGTTCTTTTACACTGGGTAGCATCTCCACTGCAGATGGTAACAGAGAAGTCTCTGTAACCAAGCAGCTTGAGAGTGTTCTGAGATTTTGCTAGCAGGTTTGAATTTAAATGGTCAAAGCTGAAAATTAAAATTTGGTTATTAAAGCATTCAAACTTCTGGTGAAGAAATATTCATCGAATAAATATTTATGGAGTACCTATTACATTCAAAGCATTGCACTTATTATCTGTGACAGGGTACACTATGAAAAGATACATGTGCCTTCATGATAGCATAGTGCCTGCTGTGAAGAAGCCTTCCCATCTAGTTAGGGAGATAGACATAAAAATCCATGCCAAAAATACAAATGAAAATATAATTAAATTGACTTTAGAGAAAGAATGGATGAAATGGAATCTGGGAAGGGAGGGTCTAAAAGACCTAAGAAAAAGGAAAGATAATTTATGGCTAGGGGAATCAAAGAAGGTTTAATGGAAGGAGAGGAATTTGAACTAGTCCTTTAAGGATGGTTATGATTTCGGCATAAAGAGGTGGGATGTAGAGCATTCTAGGCAGACTAAAAAGTATGAGAAAAGGCACAACAGTGTTTTCTCACATCAAGAAACCATCTAGTTTGGTTTTAACAGAGTAAATAAAAGAAATGCTCTGACATAAAACTGAAAAGGTAGGCAGACTAAGGAGTTTCCATTTTATTCCATTAAACATTTATTTTTGATGTTTGGGATTGGAGTGGTTGTTAAAGTTTTGTTTTTGTTTTTTTTTAATATGGTAGTAAAAAAAAACAGAGTTGCGACTACATTGTGTAAAATAGATTTAGAAGAAAAGACAAGGAAATCAGTGTAAAACTACTGTGATTAGACAGGAAGGAGAAAATAAGATCCAGAATTAGGAAAGTGGAAGCGAGATGGAAAGATGTAGACAGTAGTAGCAAGAGGCATTGTACAGGTAGAATTAGAGACCCTAATAATGTACATCTCATATGAAGAGTGAGATATAGATGTCAAAGATCTTGTCTCATTCACTTGCTAATCTTGTGATATCAGGCAGATTACTTAGCCTCTTGACCTTTTTTCTTATTTGAAAATGATGTTGATTGGACAAGATGATCTCCGTCTCCAAATCTCTGATCTATGACTATTTTAACATTTCATGTTTGAATGATTAGGAGTATAATTGTGCCCAGGGACAGATTAGAGATGAAAATTTGAAGGAAGCATGGTATAGGAGACAATGTTGGACTTGGAGTCAGAAGATAGGCTCAAGCTTTGGCTTTGCCTCCTTCCGGCTTTGTGATGTTTGATAAGTCACAAGACAGCTAGGTAGTTCAGTGGATAGAATGCTGGATCTGGACTCTGAAAGATCAGAGTACAAACACATTCTCAGACAATTAACATGACAATCTATGCCTGCTTCAGTTACCTCAGCTATAAAGTGAGGATAGCAATAGCTCCTATTCCAGGGTGGTTGTGAGGATTCATATGAAGATATTTATAAGATGCTTAGCACAGTGCCTGGTATATGATAGGTGTTTAATAAGCACTCATTTCTTTCTCAAAACCTCCATTTCATCATATATAAAATGGGGGGGGGTTAGACTAGATTATGTGTAAGATCCCTTCCAACTCTAGCAGCATGTGATTTCATGAAAGGAACAACTGGCTTCAGTTTTTAACACAGAGAGTTATAAATGGCATATACAAATAGGATGATTTGTAGTAAATAACTGGAAATATATCAAAACATCATGAAAAATATCAGGGCTAGAGATATAAGTTGGGAGTTACTTATATGGAAATGATGGTTGAAACTTTCAAAGTGGATGAAATTAAAGAGCTAGAATTGGCAAATAGGGGAAATGAAAAGAATTGTGAATCCAGAGAATTAGGGGATACCAATATATGGGAAAGTAAAAGAAGAGAAAGTTGAGCCAATAAAAGAACAGTAAGGGAACCATGATTTATAAAAAATTTGAGAGATGAATTCTGGATAAATAATCGCCTCATTAATCGTGCCAGCAAATAACTAATAAAAAGATGTCAGTGGCACTTTTGAATGCCAAAGACCACTCATGGAACCATCTCAACATTTATGTGCCCTTGGAAGAGAAAGTGTTACTAAGGATGGTGATCAACTCTGATTGTATAACAATTACTGAGAAGAATGAATATTATAATGAGAGGTGGACCTATTCTAATGACACCAGGAATGTGACTAATCATTCAGTCTTGGGCAGAGAGATTTATTCTCTAATCTAGGCTACTTCCACCTCGGACAAACTAGACAAACGGTGATCCATATCTGCAGAAACCTGACTCAAAGACACAATGGGCTGGGATTCCCCTTAGATTAAATTCTTTGAAAGTTTCTCTAGTTGGATGGGTAACAATTCCAATATATCATCTCATCATTTGTCCTGTCCTTCAGCAAACTAATCCAGAAAAAAAATCCTGCATCTCCCCAATATTTGGTTATTTAATAATCATTTTTCTCAAAGCCATCAGGAAAAATAGAATAGTATCATCAAAGTAGTCATGGCAATGGTAATTACTGTTGTCCCTATCACTATCATTGCCATTTTCATTATTATCATGCTAGTAGTAGAGGGAGTTAGGTGGTGCAGTGGATAGAGCACCAGTGTAGGAGTCAGGAGGACCTGAGCTCAAATCTCTCCTCAGACACTTGACACTCACTAGCTGTGTGACCTTGGGTGAGTCATTTAACTCCAATTGCCTCATCCTGGGTCATCCCCAGTCATCCTGATGAATATCAGGTCACTGGATTCAGATAGCTCTGTAGGAGAAGTGAGACTGGTGACCTGCACAGCCTTCCCTCACTCAAAACAAAGTCAAGTTCAAGTCTTGTCATCGTTTCTCTGATGGCATGGTCTTCTTCAGCAATGAAGGATGAGCACACACTCATAGTAGAGAAGTAGAGGATAAATAGAAACCAAATTAGGAGAAAGTATCAAGGAGAACTGGTCAAGTTCTTACAGAGGAGGTTAAGTAAAAGAGAGCCCCATTACTTAATGGGTATAGTATGTAAATGCCAGAGGCTCCAGATTTAACAAATGCCTACAGATCCACAAGTCACACTTTTCAAACATTTTCTCTGCCTGCTCAGGCACCCTGTACAATGTAGGCTGATGGGTGATATAGACATAGAAGCCTATCTGATACAAAATTCAGGAGTGTATATTGAGCCAACAGTCAATAAACATCTAATAAGCACTTACTATGTTCCAAGCACAAGGGATACAAAAAAGGGGAAAATACCATCCTTGCCTTCATTTTAAGGAGGGAAATAACATGAAAAAAATATGTACATACAAGATATGTACCATGTAAATGGGAAGTAATCTCATAGAGAATAAAATGGAGGGGACTGGGATAGACCTCTGGAAGAAGGGTCAATTGTGAAGTGAAACAGAAGATTTGAACCTGCAGGTAAAAGGGAACTACTAGGTAGGAGGATGGAGCAGGTTGGGGTGAAATGAAGAGACATGAACTTTAGGACAATCTCTTTGGCATGTGGGTGGGATAATGGATTGGAGTGAGCAGAGAAGAGCCCTGAGGCAACTGCAAAATCATTCGTGAGATGATTGGAATAGTGCACCTGAAGTTAAGAGAGGCTTCACAAGGGTGGTAGCTGTTTAAGTGAAAAGGAGCTTAGATAAAAGACTTGGAAATAATGTATGTACACACACATGCACATAAATACACACACACACACACATATGGAGTGAAAGACAGGGAGGCTGCCAACCTGAGTAACTTAGATGATGGTGCTCTTGAAAGTAAAAAAAAAAGGAAAGAGAACAAAATTGGCTTTTTTTCTGTTGATTGCATTGAGAAACTGCTTGAATGATGCCTGCTTTATTGATAACTTTTTAGGAATTACTAGGATGGTTGGTCTCTGATGCTGCTCTAATTGATTATGTATTTTGTACCTGTACTGAGAGGATCTAGACTCTGAAAGTGAAAGAAATAGCAAACCAGAAAAAAAAAAAGTTACTATAGCATAATGGGAAAAGCATCGGTTTTGAATTGAGGCCTTGAGTTCAAATCCTGCCTGTTGCTCACTGCAAAACTTATGCAAGTCATTAAACCTCTCAGAATCAGTTTCTTCACCTGTAAAATTAAAAGATTATCCTAGATAGTCTTTCATTCTTTCCAATACTAAATTTAATATTTATGAAATAATCTGAGCAGAATATTTTAAAATCACTTTCATGTTAGAATTTTTTTTAATACAAGCTCAGAAATGTGATTTCATTGTTTTAAGGAATTCCTGATGAAGAAATTCCTTCTCTGAATGCAGATTGGAAAGTTTTATCATTTATAGACTTAGATTAAAGTTATCTAGAGGGAGTGACTTGATTCTTACATTCAGTAAGTATGAGAAACAATATTTGACCCCAGGTCTATCTCACTCTTAGTTCCACCTCCTATCCATTTAATCAATGATCTCCAAAGTGGCAACCTTATACCCTGAATGCCATGAAATAAAGTCAAAGTATGTGTGATTAGTCAACCTCCTGGTGGTAAGATGGATTGCATCTAACCTTCTACATGGTAGCCAAATATGGGGTTACCATCCCATATAACTCTACTAACTTTACAAAACTATTGTACCACTATACTTCCCAAATTCTCTCCTCCCACTTTTTCTTTTTTGTCTTAATTTCTTTTTCATTTTTTCATTTTATTATACAGAAAAAGTTCAATTTTTCAAGATGTTTAAAAATTTTTTTGAAATTTTGAAATTTTCCTTTTTCTTTTTTGTACATTTGTAATAGTTTTATTCAATATGTAATTGACATGTTTTGTACTTTGGGGATGCAGGGCTGTTGGGGTTTTTGTTATGCTCTAAAATAAAAATGAGAAATATCAATGATGCTTTTGTAATTCAAACATGTGGTATAAATTAAAACCAACCTGTAAGCAAAATCATATAGTGATGAGCCTACTATCTGTTTAAAAGTGTTGCAATACTTTTTAAAACATCTTTTCTTTTCATTTTACATCAGCCATTGTTAATGTTCTAAACTGATAAGAAAGATCTCTGTCACCTGAAATGTCATGGTACTATCTAGGTTCTCTAGAAGGCTAATTTGAATGGGGGCTATTTGGGAAGTTTTTATGAGTTTTAATATGAGGAGACTTGATCAGCTTCTCCTGTCCATTTCAATTCCTTTATTTGATTACAAAGGTTACTCTCTCTAAATAAACTGTCAGGTGGTAAATCAGTATTTGTCTCAGAGAGGAGAAAAGAAGAAAAACCTATGCATAGTAGTTATGTTTCTAAAAGATATTTATTGAAAAGTAATCTGTACAGCTGTACAGTTGAAGGTCTCAGAATGGGCCAGAGACATTATTCTTTTTTGTTTTTGTTTTTGGAGGGGGAAAAGCAAGGCAATTGGGATTAGGTGACTTGCCCATGGTCACATGGCTAGTGAGTGTCAAGTGTCTGAGACTGGATTTGAACCTAGAAACTTCTGACTTCAGAGCAGGTGCTCTATTCACTGCACCGCCTAGCTGCCCCCAGAGACAATACTTTTATTAACCTCTAACTCTTTGTCTGAATTGGAGGTATCCCAATTGGAAGTAGGCAGCTCCTCAATAGATGAATTCTCAGCTTTCCTCTTCTGTACAAGAAAAATTCCATCTCTGAAATGAGGTAAGGATGATCACTCCTTTTCCAGGGATTTCAGGGTGGCAATTAGTGGGGAAATAATCTACTTCAGATGCATTTTCTTCCTCTATGTTCAAAGTTATGCTGAGAGATATTTGAGTATTCTAATTGAATGAGGGGGAAAAGAATGTAGAAAGGGAAGAAAATCTGACATTACGTTCCTGAAATTAATTTATTCTTATTGAGATTGAAACTTCGTTCTTCATGGCCTTGACTCGGCTACTGAGAAATTCTCTTATGCATAGATAGTCATTAGCTCATAAAAAGAACAAAGTTGTTCTTCATTTTTCTTCACTTTCCCTCCTTCACTTTCCATCCCATCCCCAATGGTCTGAATCATTGATTTAACTCTTACTTATCTCAGAAGTCTAGGCTCTCCTTATATTTATACAGAACCAACATACAGTATCAGAATACATAAGGTAGACTCTCACAACTCAAGCACACTGATTCCCTGAATGGAGTGACAATGAGCATTGGCGGAGGATGGGGGTGGGGAGTGGGGAGGAGACAAAAGCTATCTATAAAAACTCTGAGTTGGAAGAGATCCTAGAGGGGTTGGAAGAGATCCTAGAGGGGTCATCTAGTGCAATCCATACCTGAACAGAAATTTCCCTTAACAATTTTACATAAGTGGTTTTCTAACCTCTACTAGAAAACCTCTAATAAATAGAAACCCTTTACCCTTGTGTCAAACTATTTCCATTTTTATGCTAATTTTAATAAGTGCTTTTTCTCTCCATTAAGCCAGATATGCCTCTTTGCAACTTCTCCTCAGCTCCAAGTTGTGATGTTTGCAGCCAAGCAGGATAGGTCAAGTTTCTCTTCCATATGACAGGTCTTCAAAGTCTTGAAGGCAGTTATCATGTTCCCCATAAATAACATATACTCCAGTTTATGCATCCTTAGTTTTTATACCTAATATACAATGATTTCTAGTTTCTTTACCATCCTAGTTACCTCTCTTTGGAAATATTTCTACTTGCCAAAGTATTTTGTAAATGGTGGCACTGAAAACTATACACAGTACTCAAGATTTGGTCTGGCCAATATATGGAAGGACTATAAGGCCCTTTGTTCTGGGCTCCATGGTCTTCTAAGGTAAACTCAGATCACACTGCTCTCTGTGACTACTGTGGTGCACTACTGACACATATTGTACTTGTAGTGTACAAAATGCTCATGTCTTTTTCACTGCTAGATGTGTCATCATCTTGATGGCACAGTAGACAGAGTACCAAACCAGGAATAAGGAAGACTCATTTTCCTGAGTTCAAATCTGGCTTCAGACACAAAAGAGCTATGTGACCCTGGGAAAGTTACTTAATCCTGTTTGCCTCAGTTTCCTCAGATGTAGAATGGAGAAAGAAATGGAAAATCACTCCAGTATCTTTGCCAAGAAAATCCCCAATCCCAAATGCCCATGAAGAGTTGGGCATGACTAAAATGATTAAATAACAACAAATCTTCACTACTATTGTCAAGCCATATCACCCCTCTCATCCACTCATGCATCTGGATTTTAAAAATTTATCCCAGATAAATTCTATCCTGTTTTATTTTCCCCATTGCTCTAGCTTATTGAGATTCTGGGATTCTAGTTCTATCATGCAATATATTCTCTCTCCTTCTAAGTTTTAGGTTATCCTCATGTTGATTGGCATCTTAGTCAATGATAAGATGTTGAACAGAAGAAGACCAAAGAAGAGTCCTGTGGCACTACACTAGAGCCTCCCTAAGGCTGATATCAATTCATTGTTGTACTGAATGGAATTATGGAAAGTGAAACGTAATGTTTCACAATGAAAAGAACATTGCCTTAAGATACAGAAAATGTATATTAAAATTCTGCCACTCTCCCTATCTTTTTGACTTTGGGTCTTCCTGGGCCTCAACATCTTAACCTAGAAAATAGAGGGTTTTGAACTATATAGAAGAGCGTAATGGCGAGAAAAGTAGGATCTTTTGCTGTTTCTGTTTTAGTATAATCAAGTGCCTCTGATTGACTCTTGTCTTTATCAACCAAAAATCTTTACTAGGAGTAAAGAACAGAAAAAAGAATTTCTTTAACTAGAAACAGTATATGTATTTGTATTGCTAATTATTTTAATGTGATTAAAGAAGATCTCCCCCATCCATTAATGGGCCTGCTCCTTAAGGAAAGCTTGATTAAATAAGAGAGTTATTTTGTAGCAAGGATCCAAGTACCATTTTTTTTTCTATTGAAGCACTGAGTCAGAGGGTCATGCCCTCCTCCTCTGAAAAATGGATAAATATTCTAGGGTGAGGTTTTGCTTTGTGACTCACTCATTGGAAGAAGGTTATTTGACCAGATGAGATTCTGGTTAATGATTGAGTCTCCTGGCTTGAAAACCCAGATGTTGGTGTTTCCCTCTCTGGTAGCTATCCTCAGACAGCTGGACCTTATCTATTGATCTGTGACATATGTGTTGCTTATGGTGAGACAGTTGGACGCCTGTCCATTGGTCCTTATTTCTCTTCTTGTATTTTTCTCTTGGTGAATGATATATGTGCTTGATTAAAAGAGTGTTAACCCCTTCAAAGTTGCCTTTCCTTTTAGAAAAGCAGATCAAGGAACCTGTATAGGACCTCCTCGGTATGTCAGCTTTCTTTTATGCTGACAAGGTCCCTTCCAGGTGTAGATAGATGTTCCCATGATATTAGGATATGAGCTTTATCAAGAACAGAAGAATAATTAATTAGGAAAATTATATTAGATATACCCTTATTTGTAATTTAATTTAATTTGTTGTTATGTTTGTCCTTCATTCTCAAAGAGGACCATGACGTCAAGATGATGACATGACTTGCAGTTGACTTTGATTTGAGTTAGGAAGGGCTGTGCAAGGGCACCAACCTCACTTTCTTCTCCTGAGCCATCTGGGTCCAGTGGCCAGATATTCATCAGGGTGGCTGGAGATGGCCCAAGATGCAATGTGAGACCCTGGCCCTTTCAAGTTAAGGTCTTATAGCACACTCACTTTGAGTGAGATATACCCATTCAGTGCCTAGGCTTCCTTAAGTAACTGCTCAAGGGATGGTCCCTTTTAAAAAAATCAAACTGGTAGGAGAAGACTCTCAGGGTTCCTGGGTAAAAGAGAAACAACTAGTATTTAGTATTTAAATTTACTCTGGGCTAGGTGGGTGGGGACTTGTCCAGTTTATGAGCTCTGAAGTGAATTGGATTTGAGGCTTGATCTATGAGCAAGAAATATAGCCAGTAAACTCAGAGGAAAAAAGGCAGCTTTTTTCACATGGGATATACTTTCCCCTGAGTGGAACACTGGAAGAGATGGAGAAGGAGGAAGAGGAGGAGCAAACTGCTAGTCCTGGCAACATTTTGATGTCATGGTCCTCTTTGAGAATCAAGGACAAACAACCTGTGAGCTCCTCATCTTTTCCCTCCCTTCAATCCCCTCCGCATCCTCCTTCTGTGTTCTACCCAGGGGAAGGTACACTTCATGTCTAAAAGCTGCCTTTTTTCCTCTGGGTTTACTGGCTACATTTCTTGCTCACAGGTCAAGATTCAAATTATTGTTTAAAGTATGTACTTGTATTGTCAATTAGTGTAAATTTCTAAATCCCAAGTGAGAGAACTAGAACTTATAGACTGAACAAAAAAAGAGGGGAACCAGCAGTAAAGTAAACTTTATCCTCAGTGGATACAGGGAGTGAAGCAGCAAAGAAATGCAAGGAGGTATCTGAACTCCAGTGGGAAGTTGTGAAGAGGGGAAAGAAAAAGATAGGAAAAAATATTTGCTAGTAATGTAATTCCTAGAGGAAAGCCTGGTATACCTTCTGTTAGCATAAGGACTTAGGAAGAATGTGTTAATGATGTGTCAATCAAAGACAGCTGAGTAAGATAGCAATTGCATAGCAAGAAAAGACAGAGCCTAGAATAAATGCAGCAATCATTGTTCAGCTGCTCTTAGAAACTGAACACTCAGATCAGTAAGTAATTGTGGCAAACTGCAGTTTGGCCTTTTTACTGTGGCAATTGCTTTACATTGTTTTTCCTTACATGAGAAATATGCGTTTTCCTCTCAGGCACCATCTTCTTAGGCAACAATATACTTCACATGTCCTCCTTTCTCTTCTGAAGCCCTTCTACTTAACTGTCAGTAATGGGGAAAACACCACCTTTGTCCCTAAAGACATTAGTTTCTTACTCGTGATGTCATGATCCTTAGTTACATTTTCCAGTATTGTTTTGCAAATATAACTTATTCTCACATCACTGATCAGATGTCATCAGTGGTTATCAGGATTGGCAAGTATAGAGAATTTTCCATATTCCAGATACATAGCCTCTAATAATAGCAAAGCTTGAAATTCATGCCAGATCAAATAGTTGATTTGTTACCATTTGATTGGGAATCAATAAGCACCATGATTTTATTATTTTCTGACGAGTTATCTTATTTGATGTGATGAATCTACATTAACATAATATATTAATATTAATATAACAAATTAATATTAATATAATTAACATATTAATATAATTCTTTAGCTAGTGCATGAGAAACTATTTCTTTTTTCCCCTAAGATATCTAGTTTCCCTGATGTGTAACAATGAGGGTCTAATTAAGATTCCATAACATGAATTGGTAAAGGACCCAGATTGCGTGACCATATAGTTTCCTCCAGCAGCATTTGAAACCAGAAGCATGGGAACAGAAAAGAGAGAGGAAGACGAACCAAAATTTAAGTATTGCATTGACTATAAGGAAAATGTGAATGAAGGAAAATCAAAGAGGCAAGGCATTCAAAAATAGAAGACAGTGCATAATTAGACCAACTCACTTATAAGGGCAAGAAAGTAAAGGGAAAAATTGATGAGAGATAAAGAATGATGAGCTGAGGGATGGAGGAATTAGAAATTGGGGTATAGTTAAAAAAGGGATTTAAAAGTGATAGGTAGAACAAATATATTGAATGAAGGGAAGCACAGCTGAACTCTCAAACAAATTTAAATAACTTTAAATAACTCCTCAAGTCAAATTTGGAGTGGAAGGGGCAAAAAAAAAAAAAAAAAAGTAAGGGAAAGACATTTTTCTGATCAAAGAAAGCCAAGGAAATTAGCAAGAGATGTTTGTGACATTGTGGTGGGGGTTGTCCTGAGACCACACAGGACAGCAGCTAAAGCAGCCACAGAAGTACTTTTGGGAGCTCTCAGTCCAGAGACAGTAAGGGGGGCAGAAAGGGCAGAGAAATGGTCAGAAAGGGATATCAAGGGGATTGTTTGTGGGCTCTGTGTAAAGCTAGAATTGATTAGCAACTGTATTGCCCATTCTCAGCTTTGGGTCACAGTTCCAGGACCTAGAGGAGCACTGGGGGTTGGTCACAAGACAGGTGCCCTGGTCACAACTCAAAAGCAAAGAAAGTGTTAGAGCTTGTGACTATAGGGTACCAGGCTGCTTCCTAAGTAAAGATAGAGTGCAGAACAGGAGAGCAGTTAACATACCTTTCCTAGGATTGCTACCTTGAAAGGAAACAAAAACAAAATCTTGCATACCATCTGAAAACAGCAAGACAAAAAACCCTGAAGCTTGGGAGAATGCCTCTCTAACCACAGGTGAATAGAGCTCAGCTTTAATAAAGTTCAAAGAACTGGGCTAAAAAATTAAAGAATTTAATCACCAAAAGCTGCTGTGGTGGCAGAGAAGACCAAGACAGGAACTCAGAAAAAGACAACAATGCGAAAACAGCTACAAACAAAGCCTCAAAAGAATGTTAATGAGACTCAAGTACAACAAAGAGAGAGTTAAGAGTGGTAGAGGAAAAATTGGGAAAAGGAATGAGAATGATGCAAGAAAATCATGAAAAGACAACTAAAAGTTTTGTAAAAGACGCACAGTAAAAAAAAAAAAACTACTTCAAAAGCAGGATTGTCCAAATGGAAAAGATGGGAGAAAGCTCACTAAAGAAAATAATTCCTTAAAAATTAGAATTGAGCAAGTAGAAGCAAATGATTTTGTAAGACTAAGACACAATAAAACAAATTCAAAAGAATGAAACAATGAGAAATATCTTATTAGAAAAACAAATTATCTGGAAAAATTTTTTTAATTTTTGGACTATCTGAAGCACATAATAAAATAACTTAGACATCATATTTCAAGAAAGTATCAAAGAAAACTGCCCTAATATCTTTGATCCAGGAGGTAAAATAGAAATTGAAAGAATCCACTCATCACCTCCTGAAAGTGATCCCAAAATGAAAACTCCCAGAAATATTATAGACAAATTCTAGAGCACCCAGAGAAGGAGAAAATACTTCAAGCAGCCAGAAAGAAACAATTTAAATACTGTAGAGTCATACTCAGGATCAAATAAGACTTAATAACTTCCAGAATAAAGGAAGAGAGGACTTAAAATATGATGTTCCAGATGGTGAAAGAGCTATGATTATAGCCAAAAGTATGCAACAAAGCTGAAATATATATACATATATGTATGTATACACACATACATACACATACATACTTGACTCAGTCAAGTTAAACTATTTAAATTCCTATATGAGAAGATGATACATTGTAATTTCTAAGAACTTTATCTGTATTAAGAGTGTGAGAAAGTCTTTATATAGACAGAAGGCGAGTATGTGAGTTTATTGTGTTGGAATGATCTTTCAAAAAAGGAAGGGGTAAGGAAGAGGGCTACACTGAGACAAGGGGAAAGGGAGAGGTAGGATGGGAAAATTTTTCTCACATAAAAGGAGCTTGCAAGGAAGAGCTTTTATACTGGAGAGGGAAATGGTGCTGTGGTGGGCAAGGCTTGAACCTTGCTTTCATCTGAATTGGTTCAAAGAAGGAAGTATGCACACACAAATATATGAGATAAACATGTATACATGTGTGTGTGTGTATATATATATATATATATGTACATATACACCTAAATGTAACTTATCCAAAAGAGAAATAAAAGGCCAAAAGAATATGAGGAAGAGGAGGATAAGATAAAATGGAGGACAAATGAAGGGAGGCAGTAGTTAAAAGCACAATGGACTTTTCAGGAGGGAAAAGAAAAAAAGAGAAGAAACAGAAGAAAATGGGATGGAGGGAAGTATATAGTTAGTGATCACAATGGTGAATGTGAATGAGATGTGGTCACCTATAAGAGAGAGAGAGAGAGAGAGAGAGAGAGAATTAGAAACTAGAATCCAACAATGCATTGTTTACAAGAAACACACTTGAAATTCACGGACACACATGGAGTAAAACAAGAAAAATAGAGAGGGGAGCTGAAGGAGACTCTGATATACTTCAGCTAAAAAGGCAGGGATAGCAATCATTATTCTCAGACAAAACAAAGAACAGAAGTAGACCTAATAAAAAGAGTCAATCAGAGTAACTACATTTTGCTTTAAAAAGTACTATAGACAATGAAATAATATCAAAAAATATTACGGCAAGTTGCTCTGATAAAGTCCTCATTTCTCAACTATATACTGAGTATAGAACTGAGTCAAATTTGTAAAAATTAAGGTTACTCCCCAACTGATAATTTGTCAAAAGAAGTTAACAAAAAGTTTTCAGAAGTCATATAAAAATGCTCTAAATCACTACTAGTCAAAGAAAGGCAAATCAAAACAGTTCTGAGGGACAACCTCACACCTATCAGAAAAGACAAACTCTAAGCAGATGAGGATGTTTTGTGAAATGACAAGGCGGTGGGAGGGGTTCAGAGAGACATAGCAAAACATGTATGAACTGATGCCAAGGTCAGTGAAAGAACTAGATTCTTGTGTGTTATAATGTTAATCAAGTGTGAACAAACTTAGTCACTCTGGTCAATACAATGATCCCAGACAATGTCAAAAACCCATGATGAAAAAATGCTCATCTATCTCTAGAGCAGGAAGTGATGGACTCTTTGAGTGCAAATTGAAGTATAATTTTCTCACTTTATTTTTCTTGCTTTTTAAAAATATGAGTGATGGAAATGTGCTTTGCATGATTTCACATGTATAATTGATATCATACTGCTTGTTTTCACAGTGGGTGGGATGGAAGGAAAAAAATTGGAATGTGTAATTCAAAAAGAATCTTTAAAATAAATAATAAATTTGGAAAAACACTTATACAGGCTAGATATCCAATGTGAACTGTATGAGAAACTTCCAGGTGAAGAAATACCCTCTGCTAATGCAAGATATCTTTTTTTCTAGCAATTTATAGTCTTAGGTATTTAGAATACTGAGAGGTTAAATGACTTATTTTGGGTCATACCCTCCAAAACAAAAATTGAACCCGGGCCTTCTCAGCTTTTAGACCACCTCTTTTGCCAGTATGCCATCCTGTCCCTTGTGTATCTGCAACATAATAAACTCTGAACTTGTCAAACCCAACAATCACTGAATTTAGGAGGAATAAGATCGAAGCTGTAATTAGCATGGAACAATCATAGTTTAGTCCAGGGAACTAACATATGGGGAGTATTTCCCTCTGGGTAACCAAACTTCCTCTTCAAGGAAGGCTTTTTACCCTTAGTAACCTACTGCCAAAGCTCCTCTTTTCCAAGCCTCACATTTCCCCTTCTCCAAAGAAAAGCTTGCCAGAGTCTCTATGGGATAGGTCACTCCCTAAACATTAGCAGTCACACTTCTTTGGGTTACCACCTATAACCACACACCAGCTAAATTTTCCCTAGGACCAATAATTCTTATTGATGGCTCTGAGTGAAGTTGATGGAAAGGTGAATGAATAAAAGGATATCATCAGAGAACGAAATTTTAGATTTCAAGATGACAGAGGTCATACAGTTTGCGGTGATGGTCAAGTCTAATTTATGACATCACTTAGAAGAGGCTAAAGAATAATGAAAATATTGCCCATAGGAGTTGAAAGGCATAATGAGCTGGCATTCAAGGGTGTTTGAGAAGATGTCAGGATTGCCAAATCTTTTCATTTCCTCCTTTGCAATAATTCTCATATGACCCCTTCTTTCCACTTACACAAACAGAACCCAAATTCAGGTCTTCTTTCAATACTTTTCCCCTGGATGTTGGCAACAACCATCTAATGGGTCTCCCTTCTTCAAGCCTCTTCCTACTCCTATACTTTCTACACTCAGTTGCCAAGGTATTTTTCTTTCTTTTTTTTTATTTAACTTTTTACATTCATTTTCACAAAATTTTGGGTTCTAAATTTTCTCCCCTTTTCTCCCCTCCCCCCACCCCAATACACTGAGCATTCTAATTTTCCCTATCACCAATCTGCCCTCTCTTCTATCCTCCTTCCCTTCTCTTGTCCCCATCTTCTCTTTTGTCTTGTAGGGCCACATGATTTCTATTCCCCATTACCTGTATTTCTTATTTCCTAGTAGCAACAACAATATTCAACAGTTGTTCCTAAAACTTTGAGTTCCAAATTCTCCCCATCCCTCCCTCCCCACCCATTCCCTTTGGGAAGGCAGGCAATTCAATATAGGCCCTATCTGTGTAGTTTTGCAAATGACTTCCATAATAGTCGTGCTGTGTAAGACTAACTGTATTTCCCTCCATCCTATCCTGCTCCCCATTGTTTCTATTTTGTCTTTTGATCCTGTCCCTCCCTGAGTGTTGACTTCAAATTGCTCCCTCCTCCCGTTGCCCTCCCTACCATCACCCCCTCCTTGCTTATCTCCTTCTCCCCCACTTTCCTGTATTGTAAGATAGGTTTTCATACCAAAGTGAGTGTGCATTTTATTCCTTCCTTTAGTCGAATGTGATGAGGGTAAACTTCTTGTTTTTTTTTTCTCAGCTCTCCTTTTTCCCTCCACTAAAAAGTCTCCTGCTTGCCTCTTGAATGAGATATAATTACCCCATTCCATTTCACCCTCTTTCCTCCCACTACATTTCTCTCTCACCATTTACCTTAATGTCTTTTAAGATAGGGTCCCATCCTATTCAATTCACTCTGTGCTCTCTGTCTCTGTATGTGCATGCATGTGTGTATGTGTGTGCATGTGCATGCCTGTATATGTGTGTGTGTGTGTGTATAATCCCACCAACTACCCAGATACTGAAACTTTTTAAGAGTTACAAATATTGTCTTTCCATGTAGGAATGTAAACAGTTCACTTCTGGTAAGTCCCTTATGACTTCTCTTTACTGTTTACTTTTTCATGCTTCTTCTCATTCTTGTGTTTGAAAGTCAAATTTTCTTTTCAGCTCTGGTCTTTTCATCAAGAATGATTGAAAGTCCTCTGTTTCATTGATTTCAATTTTTTCAATTTTATTAATCTCTCCTTTGGTTTTCAGTATTTCTAATTTGGTATTTTCTTGGGGATTTTCAACTTGTTCTTTTTTTAGCTTTTTGAGCTGCATACCCAAGTCATTGATCTCCTCTTTCTCTATTTTATTTATGTAGGCATTCAAAGATATAAAACTTCCCCTAAGAACTGCTTTTGCAGTATCCCATAAGATTTGGTAGGTTGTCTCATTATTGTCATTCTCTTGAATGAAGTTGTTAATTGTTTCTATGATTTCTTCTTTAACCCATTCCTTCTTTAGGATTAAATTATTTAGTTTCCAACTGATTTTTGCTTTATCTTTCCATGGCCTTTTATTACATATAATTTTTATTGCATTATGATCTGAGAAGGATGCACTGATTATCTCTGCCTTTCTGCACTGGATTTTGAGATTTTTATGTCCTAGTACTTGGTCAATTTTTGTAAATGTTCCATGTACTGCTGAGAAAAAGGTATATTCCTTTCTATTCCCATTCAATTTTCTCCAAAGATCTATTATATCTACCTTATCTAGAGCTTTATTTATTTCCTTAACCTCTTTCTTGTTTATTTTGAGGTTAGATTTATCAAGTTCACAAAGAGGGAAGTTGAGGTCCCCTGCTAGTATAGTTTTGCTGTCAATTTCTTCCTTCAACTCCCCCAACCTCTCCTCTAAGAATCTGGATGCTATACCACTTGGAGCATACATGTTTAGTAATGATATTGCTTCATTGTCTATGGTGCCTTTTAGCAGGATATAGTTTCCATCCTTATCCCTTTTGATTAGATCTATTTCTGCTTTTGCTTTGTCTGAGATTAGGATTGCTACTCCTGCCTTTCTTACATCAGCTGAAGCACAATATATTCTGTTCCATCCTTTAACCTTTATCCTATGTGTATCCCCCCGTTTCAAATGTGTTTCTTGTAAGCAGCATATTGTTGGATTATGGCTTTTAATCCATTCTGCTATCCGTCTCCGTTTTATGGGAGAATTCATTCCATTCACATTCACAGTTATGATTACAATCTGTGTATTTCCCTCCATCTTCTTTCCCACCATTTGTGCTTTTAGCTCTGCTGTCTCCCTTCCCCTCCTCACTAGTATTTACTTTTCACCACTTCCTCTTGCCGCCTTCCCCTCTTTCTTTTAGCCCCTCTCCCTTTTACTCCCCTTTACTCTTATTGCTTCTTCCCTCCCTTTTGCCTCCCTCCCCTTTCTTCCCTCTTCCCCTCCCACTGCTTATAGAGCTAGTTTGGATTTTCTACTTAAGTGTATTGTTCTGTCCTTTAAACAAATCCGATGAGAGTACCTCTCACACAATGCTCATCTCCCTCCCCTCTTTCCCTCTACTATGATTTTGTACTTCTTCTTGTGATGTAATTTGCCATTTCCTGCTTCCTCCTTTTCACACCTCCTATTACACTCCCTTCTCATACTTAAATCACATTTTTTATCATGATATCATTTACTTTATATCCGTTCCCCCTATGCTTATCCCTTTTATATTTCTTAATAGACGCACAGTTCTTGAGATAAACAGATATCATCTTCCCTTATAGGGAGGTGAACAACTTGCCCTCATTGAGTAGCAAGTTGTTCCCCCCCCCCCACTGTTTACCTTTTTATGATTCTCTTGAGACCTGCATTTGAAGATCAAATTGTCTATTAAGTTCTGGTGTTTTGGTCAGGAAACTCTGGAAATCCCTTACTTCGTTGAATGACTTTCTCCTTGCCTGAAATGTTATGCTGAACTTTGCTGGGTAGTTGATCCTTGGTTGCAGTCCCAGCTCCTTTGCCTTACGGAATATTGGGTTCCAATTCTTTCGATCTTTTAATGTAGAAGCTGCAAGGTCCTGTGTAATCCTGATTGTATCCCCTTGATATTTAAATTGTTTCTTTCTGGCTGCTTGTAATATTTTCTCCTTCACTTGATAGCTCTGGAATTTGGCAACTATATTTCTTGGGGTTTTGAGTTTGGGGTCCCTTTCAGGAGGGGAATGGTGGATTCTTTCGATGACTATTTTGCCCTCTGAATCTAGTACTTCTGGGCAGTTTTCCTTGATGATTTCCTGGAAGATATTGTCCAGGCTCTTTTCTCCATCCTGGGTTTCTGGCAGGCCAATAATTCTTAAGTTTTCCCTTCTGGATCTATTTTCTAGGTCAGTTGTTTTTCCAATTAGATATTTTACATTTTCTTCTATCTTTTCATTCTTTAGATTTTGTTTGACTGATTCTTGCTGTCTCATTGAGTTGTTAGTTTCTACTTGCCCAATTCTAATCTTCATCACATTGTTTTCTTCTGTTAACTTTTGTATCTCTTTTTCCATCTGCCCAATTTTTCCTTTTAATAAGCTATTTTCTCCAGTTAATTTTTGTACTTCCTTTTCCATTTGGCCTTTCAGGAATTTATTTTCTCCAGTTAAATTTTGAACTTCTTTTTCCATTTGTTCAATTTTCCTTTTCAGGGAGATGTTCTCATCAGTGAATTCTTTCTTAATAATTTTAAAATCATTGGCCAGTTTATCTTCTATTTCCTTCTTCAGCTGTTCCAGGAGAGCTGCTTGTACTTGCAAGTAGTTCATAGTCCCTTCTGAAGTTTCAGATGGAAGTACAGTCTCAGCTGTGACCTCTTTGGGGCTTGTGTTTTGGTCCTTATCCCCATAGAAAGATTCTATGGTTCTTTCAGCCCTCTTCTTTTTCCTATTCATGATTTTGATTGAGTGTTGTGGCTTCTGGTTCTTTCAGTCAGAAGCTGGAGAACTTTTTGCTGAGCTGGTGTGTGAAAAAGCTAAAAGCAGGTATTTGTTTGGTGTTTCCCTGATCAGCCCTGGGTTTAGCTTGTTAAGTGTGGGGGAGGGGTGCTCTGGGCCCAGGAGATTTCCTTAGCTGAATTGAGGCAAAGGCAAGCTCAGGGGCTGGTAATCCCAACTGCCCTATTGTCTTTCTGATTCCCCTGGACAGCTGAGGCACGCCTAGATGCTAATGCGTGTTCCCAACCCTCCTGGGGCTCCTCTCCTTGTGCTGACGCTTGCCTGGGTCCTAGTGCGAATTTTCCCTGCCCTGGGTCCTCTGTCCTTCCGGTTTGCCTCTGCCACCGTATGAGGAATCCCCCTTAGCTATTTTCCTCGTCTCAGGTGTTATGAGACTATTGGTCTCCTTCTTCTAATTCTACTGATCTGGGATTTTTCTGGGGAGATATTTTATGGTTCTTTCAAGGTCATCAAGGGGGAAGGAGAGAGCATTAGCTGATTACACCGCCATCCTGGCTCCCGGAAGTTCAAGTAAGTGACTCACCGGAGTTTGATCTTCGGGCTGAAAGTCCCAGGAGCTGCTGCGCTGATATCCGGCGCTCCGAGGCTCTCACTGACTCGGTTGGGCTTGTCTCCTGCCCCGGGTGCCGCTCCTCTGGTTCCGCCCGCCACTCAGGTTTCTCGGATCTCCTCTGCTCCGCTGCACTGGCCGTGCTGCGCTGGCCACGCTGCGCTGTGCGCTGTGGGCTCACCCCCGTGGAACAGATCCTTCCCGTGGACCTTCCAGTCCCACCTGAGCTCCGAATCTGTCACCGTCTGTCTCCCACTCGATTCCGCACCTCCAAAATTTGGTCAGATTCTCCTTTCAGAGGTACCTGGAGAAATTTGTCTCAGAGCTCAGGTAAGTAGCTGCTCTCACTCCTCCATCTTGGCTCCGCCCCTCTGTTTCATTGAAAGACCATATTTTCCCCTGAAGTATTATACTCAATTTTGCTGGGTAGGTGATTCTTGGTTTGAGTCCTAGTTCCTTTGACTTCTGGAATATCCTATTCCACGCCCTTCGATCCCTTAATGTAGAAGCTGCTAGATCTTGAGTTATCCTGATTGTATTTCCACAATACTGGAATTGTTTCTTTCTAGCTGCTTGCAAGATTTTATCCTTGATCTGGGAGTTCTGGAATTTGGCCACAATGTTCCTAGGAGTTTCTCTTTTTGGATCTCTTTCAGGTGGTGATCGATGGATTCTTTCAATACTTATTTTGCCCTCTGGTTCTAGAATGTCAGGGCAGTTTTTCTCGATAATTTCATGGAAGATGATGTCTAGGCTCTTTTTTTTTGATCATGACTTTCAGGTAGCCCCATAATTTTTAAATTGTCTCTCCTGGATCTATTTTCCAGGTCAGTTGTTTTTCCCATGAGATATTTCACATTCTCTTCCATTTTTTCATTCTTTAGGTTTTGTTTGGTGATTTCTTGGTTTCTCAGAAAGTCATTAGCCTCCATCTGTTCCATTCTAATCTTGAGAGAACTATTTTCTTCGGTGAGCTTTTGAACCTCTTTTTCCATTTGGCTAATTCTGCTTTTGAAAGCATTCTTCTCCTCATTGGCTTTTTGAACCTCTTTTGCCAATTGAGTGAGCCTATTTTTCAAGGTGTTATTTTCTTCAGAATTTTTTTGGGTCTCCTTTACCAAGGTATTGACCTGTTTTTCATGCTTTTCTTGCATCTCTCTCATTTCTCTTCCCAGTTTTTCCTCCACCTGTCTAACTTGCTTTTCAAAATCCTTTTTGAGCTCTTCCAAGGCCTGAGTCCACCCGACATCCACCTGGGATGTCTGGGATACAGAGACCCCGACCTCCACGTCTTTCCCTGATGGTAAGAATAGTTCCTCATCATCAGAATTGAAAGGCGGGAGCATCTGTACCCCCTCAAAGTAGCTCTCTATAGTCTTATTTTTCTTCCCTTTTCTGGGCATTTTCCCAGCCAGTTACTTGACTTCTGAGATTCCTGTCCACCCCCGCCTAGATCTGCCCAGCTAGTGCTTGGGGTCTGAGATTCAAATGGGCTTTCCACAGCAGGCGCAGCTACTATTCAATGTGAGCTTAAGTTCTGGTGCTTGGGTGGGGGCAGGGCTCCCTCCCAGGCTCAGTTCCCTCAGGGGCTTTATGCAGAGACCTTTGGTAATGACCCTGAACTTCTGCCTGCTTGGGGACTCCCACTCCACCGCCTCTGACGCTGCCTCTGCCGCTGCCTCTGCCACTGTCTCCCGAGGGGGCCTGAGCCACGGAGACACCCCGCTCCCCTCTCGGCCAGCCCAGATGTCTCTCTCACCGACCTGTAGCATCTGTGGGCAGAGGGACCTTCCCGGCTGCTGAAGGTTCCATCCCTGAAGCCTGCTCAGATCCGCTCCTCTGGGGCCATGGCCAGGGCAACTCAGGGGTGGGCTCTGCTTTCCAGGGTGCGACAGACCCCTGGGGACCACTCTCCAGGGCTCTCTGGAACAGAAATCTTTTCCACTGTGTTTCTGCGTGCCTTGCAGTACTCCAGAATTTGTGGGGAGTTCTTCTTGCAGGAAATATATCCAAGGTATTTTTCCAAAGCATAGGTCTGAATATACCACATCTCTCCTCGTTTCATTTCCTGATCCTCCTGATTGCCAGTGACTCCCTATTACCTCTAAGATAAAATATAAACTCCTTGATTTGATGTTGAAAGCCCTCTCCAAACTGGTGCTTTTGTATCTTTCTAGTGTTCTTGCACTTCCCTACCCTCTACATACTCCATGATACATCTACACTGGCTAGCTTGTTGTTCCTTGAATATGACACTACGTCTCCCTTTTCCATGCCTTTTCATAGCCTCTCTCACTATCTTGAGTTCACTGCCCCCCTCACCTCTCTCTCAGTTTCCCAGGTTTCCTTTAAGATTCCGCTTAAATTCCACCTCCTGCAAGTGATATTTCCCAGGATCTTTAGCTTCCAATGTATTTCTCTCTCTTTGCATCTATCTAATTATTTACATATTATCTCTAGAAAGTAAGCTCTTTCAGGGCAGGGATTTTTCTTTTTGCCTTTCTTTGTGTTTCTAGGGCCTACCTAGATACTTTAGTTACTGCTTAATTAGTACTTACTGACCAAAGACCCCAGGAATAACAGCAGGAGTGAGTGTGAAAAGGAAGACTGTAATGCCAATGCTGAGGTTTTAGGGAGAGTAAAATGATAGCAATGGGGATATGATTTGTATAATTGGGAGGAATGGGGTAGACCTCAGAAAAGTGGCACTAGGGAGCACTGAGAACACCAATTCCTCCCCTTCCTGGTATGGAAAGGACTGGAAAGAAGAGGCAATCATCACTGTAGAAGGTGACCAAGGATGAGGTGACAGTCACAATGAGAAGATTAAAATTAACCTGGAATCATTTCTTTATTGATTTTGTTTGTAGCTAATTATTTTTTATTCTGTAACTGGTTATGTAATGGTCTTCTGTCTCTGAACTTGGCTCAGAATTCATTTTATCTGTAATGGGTCAAGTTTAAAAATCCAGCTGCCCTGCTAATCGCTGATCTGTTCTTGCCTCATGGCATTTAACTGACCTTGGAAGATATGTGTAAATGCAAAGGGGTCAGGTCTAATATCTTCATACCACTGTCCTATCCTTCAAGGATGTTTGATTTGCTGTCCAAAAGTCTGGCCCACCATCTGGCCCCTGGATTCAGAAAAATGAGCACTTCTTATTCTCAGGAGAGGAGAGTGTTACCACTGGCCCTTATTTTACCAAATTTTCAACCAAGTATGCTGTTCCCTATTGTTCTTCAGCTCTGTAACCAATCGTGTTGCCTTATGATATCACTTACTCTGCTGTATTCTTTGCTCTGTACTTCCTAAAACCTATAAAAGGGGAGCTGAGATGTCCATTTGCTCATTGTTTGCCATAAATAGAACAAACTTTTCTGAAAAACAGCATGCCTCTGTTAATAAATGTCATTTAGCTCAGACAATTATCCCAGTTTACCTTTTTGTTAAATTTAAATCATGACAATAAAAAGACAGATTTCTGTAAGGAAAAGAACTCAGAAAAAGGATGAGAAGAAGAAATCTCAGATAAGAAATTTAGGTTAGGTAAAGGGCAGTTCTGAAGGGGGAGTAGAAAGGAGAGGAGCAGAGAACAGGGATGAGAAGAGGGAGGATTGAGCTTGACTTAAAGAAGAGTGTGAAGACTGGAAGAAGACTAACTGTCACCAACAGACTGTTGGGCCCAAGAATCCTGGAATGGCAGCCCTCCCCAGATAGCCCAACACCCATAGTCATCATCCAGGGAAGCCACTCCCTCGAAAAAGGGGTCAGCCATTCTCAAACAACCATGAGCAGGGCAGGCAAGCCAGTCTAGTTGAAACATCGGGGTACCCAGAAAGAGAGCCAGGGGGCACTATGTACTGGGTAAGCACCACCACCATCTCCCCTGACACCCCAGTGAAAACAGCCCAGGACAGTGTATTCAAGACCTTTGGGGATACTGATACCAGCACAGTACCCACAACTATCATCTGGGAAGCAATGCGTGGGGGGATGTAGCCTGTCAACAACTTTGCAGGTTCTGTAGTCACAACTATTGAAGACCCCACAGAGAACATTCATGTCACCTAAGTCTTTGGCACTGTCAAATAAAAAACTGATATAGTCTTATCAGTAGGAATGTCATTAAAAGAGCAACATTATCTGCTTTGCCTCTGAACCATAAGGACCATGGGACCTTTCCAAGGTTACCCAAAGCTGAAACTTTCACAGGTGACAGCTTTCCCCGAGAAATGAGAATGAGAGCCTTGCAATCAAGATCTGTCTCACTTTTTATTTATATCCCTACCACTTAGCACCATGTTTTGCACGTAGTGAGTGTTTAATAATTATTTTAATTCCTCATTCACTTAAAAAGAGGTTTTGAACTCATCCAATAGAGCAGCTCTGAGTAACAAAAAAAAAAAAAATTGAGGACCAAGAAGTATGGATGAAGTATCTGCGTATCATTCCCAACAGCCAGCACAGAACTTTTCCATATAGAAGGAACGTGTTTGTTGAATAAAGGAAACACAGTAGAAAAGATATGTCAGATTAGATGAAAAATATGTTTTTCTATATCTGTAGTAACATAACCAACTTAGGCTAAAATTTTTGGTTTGTTTTGATCAAATAACAACTACATTCATTTCCTTCCATTTAATTAATTTCAATCCAACAAATACTAAGTGTAAGTCATGCTAAACACTGGAAATACAGTTTCACAGATCAACTCAACTCTCAAGGACTTTACAATCTAATGCAGGGGAAGGAAAAGATAAAAAAGACAATGACTGGGTCTGAAAGGTTCTGCTTCTCCATGAATCAAAGCTCCCCAGAACTGTGCAAGGATCATACTGAGGAATAACTTCAAAGGTTCAATTCTAAACCTCAATACCTGGAGTTACAGTCTTGACCACCCCCTGCCATATTGTCATGCACTTCATTGCCCGTTTCAGAAAATGAGGTGGGCTGACAGTTTGACATAAGCAGTGACATGTGAATGGCAGTAATTAAAGTGGGGGAGAAAGAAGATCTTGAACTTTTCAGACTGTCTTGGAAATGGCAAAGTGATTTGAAATGCTGATTGCTTACTTATTTTTTTTAAATCATTTCCTTCATATGACAAGGAGAATGAGCTGTGCCATTCAATACAAGCTTGCTTCTTGAGCCCTGGAAATATCCTCTTTGTTCAGGACCTCACCAGCTGCTGCCCTAGAAACCACCACAAAATTTGGGGCTTCACAGCTGTGTGGGATGCTCTAGATTTTAGGGGTGGAATTACCCTTTCAGTACTCCCAGCAAATCAAGGCCAAGTTCCAGGTGAATATCTTCACACCCACAGTCTGATATTACTGTTTTGAATGGAACCCTGTATTATAAAATAAGGATTTTTCTTCCTTCAGCTGCATTTTTCTTAGTAGTCCTGAGTGTTCAAATCTTTTTCTTAAACAAAGTTCAGAGCTGTGGACCTCCATGACCTCTTTTCCTAAGTAAGAAGTTTTACTACTGTCAAACTGAGCAGTCTGTCTAGAAGGCTAGATTTCTTTCTCAGTTTATCTAAAACTCCCTTACTGTTGCCCCAGAATTTATCTCAGTTGATCTTTCCCCTTGATACATCAGCCTGCAATATAACATCTGCTCTCTTTAAACTTTTATTGAAGACAGGAAGGAAGATTGGAAGCTATCTTTTCTCCTTTCGGTTTCGCTTCTATTCAGCACCTCTCAATTCCAAAGCAAGCAAAGTATCAAGGACAACATGATGCCCATGGAGCACGACAAGTGTTTCTTCTTTGACGGTTTCTACTTTGGTGTCTTAATCACTTTTGTGCTGCCTCATACTGTATATCTTTACCAATTTCCTAGAGTCTAAGCAATCAATGAACAAGTCTTTATTAAACTCTTATTATGGTGCAGGTTCTGTGCTAGGAGCTGGAGATGCAAAGGGATGTAACCATTAAGAAGCTTATTCTCTATTGATTACTACACAATTGGCTGGCTAACAAATATGATAAACTAATGTACTCACAGATGATAATAGTGGACTGAATTTATGCTTTTTGGGAATATCCAAATTTTAAATGAAGGCCTTCAGTGCCCTAATCCAAAGGAGTGAGCAAAATATAGGCAGCATAAGGTAGTACAGGGATTCTCAAATGTTTTGGTTTCAAGATCCTTTTACACCCTTAAAAATTATTAAGGACCCCACACCAAAAAAGTTTTTGTTTATTTGTTATATCCAGAAGTATCATGATAAAAGTTTAATAAATGACACATAATACACTAGTAAGTTTAATTTACACTATCAATATTTTCTCCATTACTTTAAGTCTAGAAATCAACAAAATAATAAATCAAGCTCCAATTAATAGCAATTGTCAATTTCTGAAGTGTGAATGCTCATATTGAAAATTTTATAATCAGCACTCAAGATCTGGTTTGAGCTGACTCCAGCACAGCCCTGGTTATATTTCTTAATATTACTGTATGAAAAATTAAAATATCTTAGCGTAACTATGAAAATAATTTTGTCCTTAAAAATCCCACGTATAGGTTTGGAGAACACCCAGAGGTCCTTGGACTTTGAGAATTGCTGATGTAGTAAAAAGGGCACATTAGAGAATTCAAACAGAAACTTTGATCATTTATTCTTTCTATCCTTGGATAAGATATCGCTTGGTCTCGGTTTTCTTATCAGTAAAGTGAGGGAATCAGGTAATCAAGAAAATTCATTCTTGTCATTTACATTACTTGGGAATTTAAGTACCATAAGGCTGGTGGAGGAAGTTATAGATTTATGGGCCTTTGCAAATCTTACTTTAATGATATCTTTTGTTTTAATAGCATCACCTAAGTTTCTAAGCACATCTTACCCTCTCTTAAAGGAGCCTCTTAGTAACCCCTCCATCACACTATGAGTCAGCCTACATAAAAGTGACTCAGTTTTTACTTCCCAAAATGCCTATGATTCATTTTATACATCATCACAGGAACCATACTGTTTTTGGACACTAAACATGTGAATATCAAGCAGTCCTTTAAATGTTTCATCCTGAAGTTACCAAGTATTGTACATTGCACTGCCATCAAAATAGTTTTGGGGTTTTAATATTCTGGTCCTGAAAGTGTCATGCTCACCCATTTGTACTTAGACTCAGGGATTGTTTGCCTCTGAACCATATGACCTCAAGCACCTGCAAGACACAAACTGTAATAAAAAGCCAGAGCTGTCATATATAATCAAATTTAGATGAACAAGTGAAAAAACTGGTGGCTTTTCATATTTTTCTCTCAGAATTCCTGCAAGGTACACTGAAACAAGAGAAGAGATTTTTCACTTATGTTCAGGCTGGTGTGAGTGTATTATCTAAAGTTATGAAAGCATTCTTAACTTTAAAAATACTTTAGTTTACTAAGCTAAACTTCCTTTGAAAGCCTGTCAATTTCTTTGAGATGAAATACTGAGAATCATGGCTGAGTCACTGGAGAAGCTGAGGCAATTTATATTAATCAAAAAAGACAGACGAGGCAGAAATTAAAATAGCTAGGTAAACTACATTCAATAGCAGTCAATCAGACTGAGTTAATAAAACTGTTATTAGCATTAAAATATTTCTTGATGTTTTAGATGATCTCATTTTTATTCACTTTAAATTGTTTATTTTACATAAAGATTTAGAATTTCAGAACTTGACAATACCTTAGATAAAGATGACATAAGGAAGCATGGAGTGAGGGAAAAACACTGAATGAAGAACCAAAAAATCATGGTTCCACTCCTGGCTTCATCAGTTATTACGTGTGTGACCTGGGGTCAGTGACTTCACTTTGCTAGCCTTCATTTTCTCAAATAAAATGGAGGTGATAATATTTGCCTTATCTACCTCACGGGATGATTTTAAGAAAAATACATTGTAAACCATAAAAAGATATATAAGTTAGAACTCTTATTAGAACTCAGATAGTTCACCTTGCTGCCCTCATGATATTGTAAAGTGATCAACTTTTTCTTTATAAAATTTAATAATTCAAATCTTTCAGTTAATTTCAACTGTTAGCTTAGTAAACTAAAGTATTTTTAAAGTTAAGAATGCTTTCATAACTTTAGATAATACACTCACACCAGCCTGAACATAAGTGAAAAATTTCTTCTCTTGTTTCAGTGTACCTTGTAGGAATTCTGAGAGAAAAATATGAAAAGCCACCAGTTTTTTCACTTGTTCATATAAATTTGATTATATATGACAGCTTTGGCTTTTTATTACAGTTTGTGTCTTGCAGGTGCGTGAGGTCATATGGTTCAGAGGCAAACAATTTAACTAATTTATTTTTTCTCCCTTCCACCCCAATTCCATTAAAAATAAAAATAAAACAAAAAATAACCTTTGTAATAAAACAAGTTTTTGTATATACATATATACACATGTATATTTGTATATGTATTCATATATATGAAAAAATATAATCCATTGAGAATTAATAATTTCACAGAATTATAAGAACTGAGTTGGGAGTACTCTCATACTTAATAGATGTAATGAAGCCCTTTTAAAATATCTCTGATGAGTAGTCAGACTGTGCTTGAAGATCTCCAATGAGGAATCATTACCTTCTGCAACTGCTCATCCTATTTTTTTAGACCACTCTCATTGTTAGAGGGATAAGCCTTACTTGAAGTCTGAATATACCTTTCTACATTTTTATTAATTGGTACATCTTCTAATCACTGGAGTCACTCAGAAAAGGTCAAATCTGCCTACCATGTGATAGCCCTTCAAATAACAAAGGCTCACCGTATGACTCTGAAATTTCACTTCTCTAAATTAAATGTTTATGACTTCTTCAAATGATCTTCATATGGGTGGTCTTCAATCTATCACTATCATAATCATCTTCTAGACATGCTTTAATTGAGTTTATATTTTTCATAAAATGTGATACCTATAATTATAAAATATATTCTAGATATGACCCCACCAGGTGTAGCCCCAACACAATATTCACAGCACCTATGAATATGCCAGCATAATTCTGAATTGCAACATATAACAAACTCTTCACAAGGAATACAGAATCAAAACATTTACTTAAACACTAGAAAGTCAAATTCCAACACTAGAAAGCCTAATCCATTACAGCAATAAAGAAATCTACACACAGTAACAATGCAGGGGGCACCATCATCCTTCCCCCTGCTAGGGCCTTCCCACAAACAAACACTCACAGCTGGCTTCCTGCTTCCTCTGTTCTCCCTCAACTGTATCCAACTTTCTCTCAGCTCTGCTCCACACTTCCTGCTCCACTCCCTCCTATCCCACCCATTAGGTAAGCTCCTCTCACCATAGACTCATGTGACTCAGGCTTCCAAGTAACTCAAGCAGGTCACTTGGGCCTATTAATGGATGGGAACAATCTTACCATTATGCAAAAATACATTAACAATATACCAGGATAGACAACAGAAGATATATAATATTCTTTTTAATAAAGACCATGACAGAATTAGTTTGTTTTTCTTTCTACCTTGCCACTTTGGATGTATATTAAGCTGGCAGCACATTAAAACACCCAGAGCTTTCTTATGGCAACTGTTGTTTTCTAGGCATCCCTCCCCTATCATGTACTTTCAGCGTTTATTATACACATGCACACACACACACACACATATGTGTATAAAATTAACTTAGCTCCCCGTTTAACACTAAGATTCTTTTAGATTTCTCATTCATCATGCAAGGAGTTCCTCCTACCTTTGTCATCTGCCAATTTGATAAACATACCTTCATCCAAGTTATTGATAAAAACTTTAAACAGTACAGGACAAAGGACATATCTCTTAAGTACTCCACTGGAGACCTCTTTTTCACAATGAGAGTAACGCATTAATGACTTAACTTTGGGTATAATCATGTGACCAGTTACAAATTTACTTAACAATCTCATCAACTGACCCACATCTCTTTAACTTTTCTATAATGATAAACTAAAAGAGACAATCCATCAACTACTTTGCTGAAATATTGCTTTCAGTATTCTGCTACTAAATTACTGTCAAAAAATAAAATTACTCTAGTGAGCATGATCAATTTTTAATGCATCTTGATAGCCCTTAGTAGCACTTACATTTCTAAATGTTCACAGACCATTCATTCAATTATTTATTCACTCCATTCCCCCTACTATGTGCAAGGTATTGTGCTAGACACTAGAGATACAAAAGAAATCCCTACCATCAAGTTGATTTTATTCTTCTGGAACACTGAATTTTGAGACTTGAAGCAGCATTTAACTTTGGATATATCCATAGGAATAAGGTAAACCCCCTTCCTTCTCTCCCCCCATTATTATCTACTGATCAAAGTGCGAATTTTCTGAATAACTTGTGAATTTTCCTTTTCTTAGTTTCTAATTTTCTTTCAGTCAGCAGTAGTTGATATCACCAAGATGAAAGCACGTTGATGAGAGAGCTTAAGCATTTTGGTGAATATTGGAGCCCTGACAACTTGTGTAGCCTCATATATCCATTAAATAATCCATCAGCAAGCATTTATTAAGTATCACTATGCGTCACTAACTGTATTAGGGACAGGGGAATAGAAAATGAAATGGTCTCTTCTTTAAGAAGTTTGCTATATCTTCTGGGGAGATTCGTGCATATAAGAGATTATACTAAAGAGATATAAAACAATTTTGAAGGATACAGTGGCAGCTGGGAGAAACAGGAAACCTGAACTGAGCTTCAAAGGAAAGTAGATTCTCTAAGAGAGAGGAATAAGTTGGAATGGTATTTCAGGAATGAATGATCACCACTGCAAAAGTACAAAGATGGCTAAGGGAGTGTTATATTTGTGGCCCATTGACTGGACCATAAGCTGTGTGAAAAGGAGTCGTGTAATAAAGCTAGAAAGATAATTTGTGAAATTAAAAGTAGAGTTTATATTTGATCCTAGAAACAATAGTTCATCATCGCATTTTATTGGGTAAGAGAGTGACAGGGTCAGAAGTAGGCTTTAGGAAAATTTCTTTGGCAGATATGTAAAGGTTGTGCCAGTGCTAAGCTCCAAATGCCAGTCTTCCCAGGAATTCAAATACATGCATAACTTCTTGGTGTCTAGTCAACTTAACTGATTCCCTTAGAGAGGAAAAAAATCACAAAAAACAAATTTTGATGATGATAGAGAACTTCAGATTTTCTAAGATACTATAACTGTTTCTGTACATTATGAAGGAAAACACTTCCTTTTATCAGTAGGGTGAAATCCCTTGGATATCTATTGTGTTGCTGCTGAATGATAGGAGTTAATTTTCATTACTAGAAATTTCCACTTTCATTTGCTGATTTATAATCTGCAAACAGCCCTCATCCCCATAAGGTGAAATTGACTACATGTGCACCCATAGCTGTCAAGATCTCCATACCTTAAGAGTAGCCACTAGGTGGTATATGGATCCACTATCCCACATTTCCAGCTGGGAGGATGCTGGCATAAGGAGATTGTGACTACTGAACCACCTGAAACCTAAAACTACCTGTGATTCTACAAATGAGCTATTAAAAATCAGCACAGCATTAACAACAAAGATATACTCCTCTGAGTATTAAAGTTGCTACTTTTGTTGTAAAAGTAGCCATCCATATTTTCAAATGAAAAACCTAGGACCAAAAACATTCAACTTTTTAACTAAGAAACATCACTGTCTAATAGTCTGAAGTGGTAGACAATAGAGTAAATAGTTACATTTTAAAACACAACAGCATTTAACACATCTTGATTATATAAATATAATATTCATTTATTCAACAGAGAAAAAATTAATGCATATATGCATTTTATATGAACATAGATCTGTAATAGTTTGTAGTAGATTACGATTGTCAGGGGAAGTGGTTTCTACAAGGTGAAACTCCATTTCTGTAATCAACTGTCCTTCAATCTCCAGAATTAATATCTTGTAATTTATCACTGATGGAAATGTCCTTTTAGATCCTCTTCATTAGTCTACAAAATAATAATACATGGTATTTATATGGTGCTTTAAAGTTTGCAAAGCATTTGCGTCTAACAAGAACCCAGTGAAATCAGTGTTACAAATGAGGAACTGGAGGCTCAAAAAGCCTAACTGATTTGTCTGTGGACAGATAACTACTAAGCGTGAAAGGGGACATTCAAACTGAAGTCTTCCTGGACTTCTAAAGTCTCGCTTTCTCTTCACTGTGCCATTCTATTAATTTTAGGAAAGGAGATAGATGGCTAGACAGACAGACAGATGGGTGGATAGAGGGAGATGGGTGGATAGATGGATGGATGGATAGATGGGTGGGTGGATGGGTGTCATAGCATAGAACTGCCATTCTTAAAGATCAAGTTAAAGGACAAAACTGGTTTGGTTAACATAGTGAAACATAGAACTAAAAAAATGTTAAAACTAGACAAGGTCGTAGACATTATACAATCACAGAATTCTGAAATTGGAATAAGATTTAGAGGTCACCTAGCTAAAGCAACAGTCAAGAGTAGACATACAGGGATACTATTGTCTCCATACTATATACTCTTAGACCTGAGAAGTGGTTATCAAGTCTCTGCTTGAAGATTTCTAAGAAGAGGAGTCATCCCAGTAAGACAGTCCACTCTACTTTTGGATAATTCTGATCATTAATTAGGAAGTTCTTCCTGAGGTCAAACCTAAATTTGCTTCTTTGAAACTTCTACTCATTACCATTAGCTCTGCCTTCTGTGGTCAAACAGGACAAGTTTAAATATTTTTCTACATGGTAGTCCTTCAATTATCTGAAGACAGCTATTGTGTCCCACCAAGTCTGATCTTCTTCAGGAGAAACTTCCCAATTACTTCACTGATCCTCATTCATCATGAACTCACGACCCTTCACTATCTTGATTGCCTTCCTCTGGATACAATTCAAATTATCAAAGTCCTTTTTAAGATGTAATGCCTGATACCATACATAAGAATAAAGTACAAATGGATTCATGATCTAGATATAAAGATTGATACTATAAATAAATTAGGGGATCAAGAAATAGTGTATTTTTCTGATTTATGGAAAATGGAAAAATTTATGACCCAACAAGCGATAGAGAACATTATGAAGTGCAAAATGAAAAATTTTGATTACATTAAATTGAAAAATTTTTGCCCAAACAAACCCAATGCAACCAAGATTAGGAGGGAAGCAGAAAACTGGGAAATAATTTTTGCAGCTAGTGTCTGTGATAAAGGCCTCATTTCCAAAATATATAGAGAACTGAGTCAAATATAGAAGAATACAAGTCATTCCCCAATTGATAAATAGTCAAGGGATATGAACAGGTAGTTTTCAAATTAAAGCCATCTATATCCATATGAAAAAAATACTCTGAATCACTATTGATTAGAGAGATGCAAATCAAAACAACTCTGAGGTACCACATCATACCTCTCAGATTGGCTAACATGACAAAACAGGAAGACAATAAATGTTGGAGAAGATATGAGACAGTTATTCATTGTTGGTGGATCTGTGAGCTGATCCAACCGTTCTGGGGAGCAATTTGGAACTATGCCCAGAAGGTCACAAAAATGTGCATACCCTTTGACCCAGCAATATTACTTCTGGGGTTCTATCCTAAAGAGTTCATAGAAATGGGAAAGGTCCCACATGTGCAAGAATATTTGTAGCAGTTCTTTTTGTGGATGCCCATCAGATGGAGAGTGGCTGAATAAATTGTAGTATATGAACATAAAGAAATACTTTTGTGTTATGAGAAATGATGAACAGAAAGACTTCAGAGAAGCCTGGAAAGACTTATGTGAACTGATGCTGAGTGAAAGGAACAGAACCAGGAGAGCTTTGTATATAGGAACAACTACAGTGTGTGAGGAACTTTTCTGGTAGACTTAGTACTTCATTGCAATGCAGGGACTTAAAAAATTTCCAATGGACTCTTGAGGTAAAATGCCTTCCACATCCAGAGAAATAACTACGGAATTGGATCACAGATAGAAACAGACCATTTTCTTTTGCATTATGTTTTATTGTGTTTTGTTTTGTTTATGGTTTTTCTCATTCATTTTAATTCTTCTATGCAACATGCATTTAGTAGGACTGTATGTGTAGAACCTATATAAGATTGTATGCTGTCTCAGGGAAGAAGTGGGGAGAGAGGGAGTAGAAAAAGATCTAAGATGTATGGAAGTTTTGTCAAACACTGAAAACAAATAAAATAATTCAATAAAAAAAATGTAATGCCCAGAAATGAACAAATTATTCTATGTGAAGGTTGATGAGGGTTATCTAAGAGTCCAATAGCAACTATGACTCAAATTGAGCTTGTAGTCTATTAAAACCTCTGTACCTTTTTCAGATAAACTGCTGCCTAACCATGCTTCCCCCAACTGATATTCATGAAGTTGTTCTGAAGTATAAGGATCTATAGTTGTCCATTTTGGATTTCATATAATTAGAGTCAACCTAATGTTTTAGTTTGTCAAGCTCTTTTTGGATCTTGACTCTGTCATCCAGTGGGTTATCAGTTCTTCATAGTTTTGTACCATCCCCAAATTTGATGAGCATGCCATCTGTAAGTGCATCCAAGTTATTAATAAAACTGTTAAACAGCACAGGTCCTTGGGTCCCTGAAGTCTGCTACTGGAGAACTCAAAACAAATTAATATTGAATCTTTAACAACAATTATTTGAATTGAGCTATCTAACCAGCTCTGAAACAATCTCAATTTATTATTTTTTATTCTATAACTCTCTTCTCCACAAGACTGAAATGAAATATTTTAACAAAATTTTTAAGATCTAGATAAACTATATGCACAGCATTCTCTTTATCTATTAGTTCAGTAATCTACTTTAAAAATGCTGCCACTTGTCCTTGAAATCACATTGGCATTCATTCCTTTCCTTCCTAGGTGTTCAACAACAATCTCTTTAGCAATATATTCTAGAATTTTATCAGAAACTGAAATCTAGCTCATAAGATTGTAGTTTCCTGGCTCTCTTTCTCTTCTATTCTCTTTCTCCTCTCTCCCTCCTTTCTCTTTCTCTCAATTTCTATCTCTTTCTTTTCATCTGTTCATTTTCCAATCTTGTAGCAGTTATCCTTTTTCAAGATTCAGATATTACTGAAAATGTCTCAGTAATCACTTCTCATTCTTATAGAACTCAAGGATATCGTTCACCTTGGTCAAATGATTTGAATTCGTTAAGGGCAACAAGGTACTTCCTGCTTATCTCCTTGTTTGTCTTGGGGTATCAGCTCCTATTAACCGTTTTTTTTTTTTCTGATACTTCCAGTACAAAGGTCATTACCTTAGAGAATATCAATTTGTCCAGTATTCTCATTTTGACAAATGACAAAACCGAGACCTGGCAAGGTAAAGTGCTTTCACAGAACCACAGTCTCACTGTTATAAGGGACTACTTGGGTATAGATAAAAGTCTGACATATCTTAACAAGAATTCCTTTTAAAACACCCCCTAAATGTACTCATCCAGTTTTCCCTAGAATACTTAGAACCTACTGCTTGAAAACTTATAGCGTTTACTTCCTGAGACATTCCATTCAATGTTAGAATTAATATAATTGTTGCAAAGTTTGTCCTTACATGAAACCTCAGTCTTCTTTTCCACAACTTTGTGTTCTGTTGTCCTTAAGGACAGTCAAACAGAAGTGTAATTCTTCTTCAAAGTTACAGTCCTTCAAAGACACACCAAAATCAAGTCAATTTGATAAGTATTGTTATTGGACACTAAGTGCTAGGTAATGAAAATACAAATACAAACAAAAAAGAAAATCCCTGCTCTGAAGAAGCTTCCCTCTGATGAGGAAAGGTGACACATGAAAGGTACTGAATGAAGACAGAGGGAGGCAGTGGACAGTGTAAGTGCCTGTGCAGGCCATGATGGTGAAGTCTGGAGAAGAAGGTGGCTAGTGTAGGTATTAGCTCAAACGGGAAGTTATTAGAGCAATCCACTAATGGAATGACGATCTCTAAGAGCTTAGGGAGAAAGAAGAAAACCAAGTCATAGTTATGCAGTCCAGAGAAAAATAACATCAGCCACAACGAAGTTCATCCTTAGGTATGCACTTCTTCCGGGCACAATGACTTGAATTCACTTAGTGCACTTAGGTTGCACTCTTATGATTTTGCTTTTTTGTATTTATACTTGTCAATGTAAATATTATTCTCCTTGATAGAGAAAACAAAAGCAGAATAAGAGCTGAGTAATTTTTCTTTCAATCTGCCATTATTCTGCCATCAGTCCACTCATCCAACCTGAGGAATGGTCCTATCACCTCCGTACTATCATATTTTGCAACATAGATCAAAAAAAACTCCTTTTAGTTGTCCTTAGCACTTATCAATGACATGTGCTTTAGAGATCCTGGCACAATTACTCCAGTACTATGCCATTCTTGTGTTCATGATCAATTACTGATACTTGGTTCCATTTTGTGCGTAGGTCATTTTAAAATCTAACTGGTCTGATAAGTTTCCTTTACAGAAACATACATCCTTCTGGAAAATTCAATTTCTTTTTATAAAATTGTAGGGTCTCAGAGTTTTAAGAGACTTTAGATGTAATATTTTTGGACAGAAATCCCCACTACAAATGATCGATCAACCTCCACCTGAAGATATCCAGTGAGAGGGAAACCCAATATCTTTTTCTGGTAACCAGTTCTACTTTTGGAAGCCCTAATTGTTTAGGACATTTCCCCTTACATCAAACATAAATCTTTCCTTCTGTAGCTTTAAACCATCGATTTTAGTTCTACTACCCATTGGGGCCAAGAGGAATGAGTCTAATTCATTTTTTTTTTTTTGCATGACAGCTTTTCAACAATTTGGAAGGTAGCATTATATCACCCTTAAGTTTTTTTTTTCTTTTTCAGACTGAACAATTCCAATTCCTTATCCTCATGTGGCATAAATTTGAGATTTCTTATCATTTTCCCTAAATGTACTTTTCTTTCCAACTTACCTGCTTCTAATTAAGAAAATCATAATTCTACCATACACCCAAATTTGATCTATCAGAATCACTGCTGATTCCTTCTGTCTCTTTCTCTATCACTATTGTTGTCACTGTTTCTCCATCTCTCTGCCTCTCTGTTGCTGAATATCCTCCTCTTTCTGTACATGGACTCAGGCCTCTCTTCTGAGAACCCACCACTGCCATATGAAAGTCCACTTCTTAAGCCATCATGGATCCATGAGCAGGAACTGGAGAGTGAATAACACAACTGTCTCTTTGCCCTTATCTCTGTCACAGTACCCTAGTGAGGGACTAGAGGAGCCCTCCTTCTGCCCTGAATGTACAGATTCTCCATGAGCACTGGAGTACATGCAATATGATTTGGTTTGGCAGAACCCTCTTATCTAGGTCTGAAGAGCTCACTACCTGCATTTTGATTCCAAACTATCCTGGACAAAGAACTCCGTTATTTTTTTCTGAATTTCCTTATCAGGAATGAGTCTGGTGCATTTTCTAGATATGATAGAGTCTGTTTAGGAAAATTCAGCTACTCTGCCAACTTGTCTCTGCCCCTTCACTCCAGTCTTGTTCTTATTACTCCAACTACAGCAATGGTCTCACAACTGTCATTTCTGCTTTCAGGATCTCACTTCAGCAATTAATCCATACAGCTGTCAAGCTGATATTGCTTTATTAAACATGTGCCTGGCACTATGTAAACATTGGGGATTCACAAAAGGGCAAAAGACAGTGTGTGCCTTCAAGGAGTTCACAATCTAATCTAAAAATTGTTAGTGATTCTTTATTACCTGTAGTATGAAATGAAATTTTAAAATTCTCAGTCTGTCAATTAAAGCTCTCCACAACATTCTACATATTATAATAGCTTAAGATATCTATAGAAGATGAGATTAAAATACTGAACCTGATTGATTTAAGCTCTTTTGAACAACCAGACATAGAATGGGAGAACTGTAGGAAGATTATAGTATGCTGACAAAAGGAATCCCAGATTCACTTCTCCCCCACCCCTAACAAACCACTGTGGTGAGAGACAGAATCTCTTATAGATTACCTGCTCATTCCAGATATCCAGAATGATTATTGGAAGGATTACTAAGATATACAAAATGGATATGTCAAGAACAGAAAGGCAGAAAGCAGACAGGCTCTAGAAGTTTCTGATCTTGTTGGTTATTACCCAGGTTCATCCAAAGCCTTCCCCAAGCTTGTAGTAAAAAAAAAGTCAGTCAACTAAAGTTTTTAAATTTGCAAAGTTTCAGGATGTAAAATAAACCCACACAAATCATTATTATTTCTAATATACTATCAACAAAACTCAGTAAGAAAAAAGAGAAATTCCATTAAAAATTACAGATTGCATAAAATTCCTTAGGGGATATGGGAAATAGGTACACTAGTGTGCTGCTGGTAGAGTTGTGAATTGGTTCAACCATTCTGGAAATCATTTTAGAACTACCATCAAAGAGCTCTAAAACTGTATATCCTTTCACCCAGTAATGCCACTAATAGGTCTGTAACACAAAGAGAAAATATAAGAAAAAGGAACATGACCTACATGTAAAAAAAATTATAGAAGCCTTTTCCATGTTGACAAAGAATTGAAGACTGAGTGGATGCTCATCAATTGGGGAATGATTGGACAAGTGTGGTGTATGATTGTGATGGAATACTGTTGTGCTATATGAAATGAGGAGCAGAATGGTTTCTGAAAAACCTAGAAAGATATATATGAACTCATGCAAAGTAAAAAGATTAGAAAAAAGAAAATTCTGTACAATGTAACAACAATATTGTAAGGATAATCAACAGTAAAGGACTTAGATCATTACAAGGATCTATGAAACAGTAAAGGAGTTGATCATTACAATGATCTATGAAAACTGCAAAGGATTCATGATGAAAAAGGCTATCTATCCCCAGAGTAAGAACTGATGAACTATGATGAAAATAGAAGCATGCTGGGGGATTTTCTTGGTTTTTTGCAAGATTGTTAATATGTAAATATGTTTTACATGATTTCAGGTACATAATGGGTATCATATTGCTTGCCTTCCTTTTGGGAAAGGAGGTGGAAGAAGGGAGAGAGTTTGGAACTCTAAAAAAAAATGATCGTTTTTAAATTTAGAACTGTGTGCCAAGAGTTATAAAACTATGCATGCCATTTCACCCAGAAATACACCTAATAGATTTATATACTCCAAGTAGATCAAAGTAAAAGGAAAAAGGCCTTTGTATACAAAAATATTTATGCCAGCTCTTTCTGTGATAGCAAAGAATTAGAAATTGAGGAGAGACCTACTAATAGGGAAATGACTGAACAAGTTATAGTTTATGAACATGATGGAATACTATTGTATTGTAAGAACTATTAAAGGAGAAGATTTCAGTAAAATCTAGGAAGACATATAAACTGGTGGAAGGTGAACTGAGTAAAATAAGGATAACAGAGAAAATGGTAAGAGTAATCTTATAAAGAAAATCAGCTATGACAACTTACTAACTCATCAATACACCGATTTCTCACAGTTCCAAAGTATTGAGGATGAGAAATGCTATTCTCCTCCAGATAGGGAACTGAAGGACGGAGCACAGATTGAAGCATATATATTTTTATTTTATTTTTCTTTTTTTTGGTTTGGAATATTGCTAATGTGGGTACATATTCTGTTTTTGGTTTTGCTTTTTATTAATTTATTTATGTAACATTTATTTTAAAATATAGTTTCAAATTCTCTCCTTCCCTCCAACCTCTCTTCCACACATTGAGAAGGCAAGAAACATGATGTCAATTGTACACATGAAATTATATATAACAGATTTCTATATTAACCATGTTGCAAAGAAAAAGAAAGAAAAATAAGGTAAAAAAATTATACTTCAATTGCTCTCAAAATTCATCAGCTGTCTCTCTGGAAGTGAATGGTATTTTTGATCATGAGTCCTTTGTAATTGTGTTGGATCATTGTACTGATCAGAGGAACTAAGTCTCTTAGAAATGATCATCATTACATTATTGCTGTTACTATGTACACCGTTCTTCACTTTGCATGATTTAATATAAATCTTCCTAGGTTTTTCTGAAACCATCATGCTCATCATTTTTATGACACAATATTGTTCCATCACAATCATATAGCACAACTTCTTCAGCCATTCCCTAATTGGCAGACATCCTCTCAATTTCCAATTCTTTGCCACCACAAAGAAAACTGCTATAAATATTTTGTACAAATAGATTCCTTTCCCTTTTCTTTGTCCTCTTTGTAGTATAGACCTAGCTATTATAGCTATTGCTGGGTGAAAAAGTATACAAAATATTGTGGTATAGATCTAGTAGTGTTATCAAATACTAGATTACCATTGTCACTTACAACTGTGTATGGTGATTCACTACTCTATTCTTATCTGTTTTAATGATTACTGGTTTGTATGACTTCAAATCTGGACCTTCTAGACCATCTTTTTTAAACATGCTTTCATTAATTCCCTTTATATTTGTAAACTTTTGTTCTTCCAGGTTAATTGTGCTATTGGTTTTTTTTTCTAACTCTATAAAATAACTCTTTGATAGTTTGATTGGTATGGCATTGAGTGTAAGATAAATTAGGTAGAGCTGCTATTTTGATTATATTGACTTGAAGTACTCATGATCAATTAGCATTTCTCCAGTTTTTTAGATCTTCCTTTATTTGTGTGTAATTGTATTCATATGATTCCTGATTTTGTCTTGGCAGCTAGACTCCCAAGTATTTTATATTATCTGCAGTTATTTAGAATGAAATTTCTCTTTCTTTCTTGCTGCTGGACTTTGTTTATAATATATAGAAATGCTGATGATTTATGTGGGTTTATTTTATATCTTGCAAATTTGCTAAAGTTGTTCATTGTTTTGCCTAGTTTTTTACTTGATTCTCTGGAGCTCTCCAAGTATATATCACAACATTTGCAAAGATTGATAGTTTTGTTTCCTTATTGCCTGTTTTTATGCCTTCAATTCCTTTATTTTATTTCATTGTTATAGTCAGCTGTTCCAGTAAACTATTGAATAACAATATTGAAAATGGACATCCCTGCTTCACTCCTGATCTTAGGGGACACTTTCAAGTTTATCCCCATTACAGATAATGGTTGCTCTTGATTTTAGATAGTGTAATAGTAATTTAAATGGAAAGATCTTTCTCATTCATTAATAGGCCTATGCAATCTGCTTAAATCCCAAGGAAGATTAAATCACATGTAGTGGGAGGAGCTTGCTGAATGAGTGGAACAGGAAGGGTGGAACAGAACTGGGAGGAAGTTTGTGAGAGTGGTTGAAGGAAGAGGAAAGAGGACACAGGAAGACAGGTACAGCTAGGCTCATGAGTGTTTGTTTGTGGGAAAGCCCTAGTGGAGGAAGAGAGGAAGGTGGAAGCCTTGGGAATGACTTTGTACCCTACAGTGGTAATGTGTATTGACTTCTTGGTTACTATGATGGATTTGGCTTTCTGATGCTGGGATTTGGATTTCTGGAGTTTGAATAAATGTTTTCTTTCTGCCTTCTATATGGAGAGTCTGTTATACTTTGCAGTTCAGAATTGTGCAGGCATATTCATAGTTGCCCTCACTGCTTCAAATATTGCCTGGGCAACACAGATAGATACTATTAGCATTGAAAAAAGGCTCCATTTATTCCTATGCTTTCTAGTATTTTTAATAGGAATACATGTCAAATTTGTCAAAAAGCTTTTTTTATACATCTATGATGTTTCCACATGATGTGATGTTTGCTGACTTTGTAACTAATAGTCACTTATGCTTACAGTTTTCATAATATTGAACCAGTCCTACATCCCCAGCATAAATCTCACCTGGTCATAGAGCATAATGGAGAAATAAACCCATAGACAAATTTCCCTAATGAATATCAATGGAAAAATATAGGGGTTTTGGGTGACAAAGAATTGGAAATTGGGGGATGCTCAATAATCAGGGAATGGCTGAACAAGTTGTGGCATATAATAGTGATGGATTACTATTGCTCCAAGAAATGATAATGAGGATATTTTCAGAAAAAAAAACATGGCAAGATCTGTTTGAATTAATGCAAAATAAAACAAGAAGAACTGCTTAATTGTGGAGCTAAGCAACAGCAATGTTTCAATAAGGCTAAACTGAAAGATTTGATTACTCTTATCAATTCAATGAACTAGGACAATTCTGAAGGATTCATGATGAAAAAAATGCTTTCTATGTCCAGAGAGACAATTGATTAACTCTGAGTTAAAAGTTGTTTAAGTTTCTTACTTTATTTTTCTTTCTTTTGTTTTGGAAATATGCCTAATATGGACATACATTTTTTATGATTTCACAAGTATAATTGATATAATATTATTTGCATTCTCCATGGGAAAGGTAAGTGTTAAGAGGTAGGAAAAGAATTACTAAGTCAAAATTTAAAAAGAAAAGAATGTTAAAAATAAATAATACTTAAAAAAACTGTAATTGTGTCATACATTGCAACTGATATTGTTCCTTCCTCACATTTTTTTCCCAAACTGCTTAGGGATTGATTGTTCTTTTACTATTTAGTAAAATTAACTTGTGAATCCATCTGGTCCTGGGCATTCTTCTGTCTGAACCAGTTCTGATGAAAGAGTCAACCATTTTGCACCATAGCCCCATTTTCCCCTCTGCTGTGAAAGCTCTTCCTTATATTCTTACTTTATGTGAGTTAATTTTACACATTCTTCCTCTCCTTTCCCTGTTCTCTCAGTGCATCTCTCTTTCTCAACCCTTCATTTGTTTTTAGCTCTTCTCAACATGATGGACTTACATTCATGTTCTCTCTACATATAGATTCATTTTCATTGCCCTAATAATGAGAAAATTCTTCTGAGCTCCATGTGTTATGTTTACATGTAAGAATATAAACAGTTTAATATTATTAAGTACTTTATGATTTTATTTTCATGTTCACCTTTTTGTGCTTTTCCTAGGACTTGTATTTGAATGTCAAATTTTCTATTCACCTCTGGTCTTTTCATCAGGAATGCTTGAAAATCCTCCATTTCTTTCTCTCTCTGGAGTACTATGCTTAATGTTGCTGAGTAGCTTATTCTTGTTTGTAACAGAAGCTCCTTTGCCTTCTGGGAAATCATATTCCAAACCCTCCACTCCTTTAACCTGGAAGCTTCTAAATATTGTGAAATTCTAACTACATCTCTATGATATTTGTGTGGTTTCTTTCTGGCTGTTTGCTGTATTTTCTCCTTGATTAAGGAGCTCTGGAATTGGACTAAAATAAACCTGGGAATTTTAGTTTTGGGATCTCTTTCATGAGATTATCAGCAGATTCTTTCCATTTATATTTTAACTTTTATTTCTAGAATGTCAGGGCAGTCTTTCATTTATAATTACAAAATATATATAATTTCTTGAAATACAACATCTAAGCTCTTTTTGTCATGGCTTTCAGATAGTCTGATAATGGTTAAATCGTCTCTCCTACATATATATACAGGTCAGTTATTTTTTCCATAACCTATTTCACATTTTCTTCTATTTTTTCATTCTTTTGACTCTGATTTTATTTTTTCTTGATGTCTTATGGAATCATTAGCTTCCATTTACCCAGTTCTAGTTTTTGAGAATTTATTTTCTTCAGTGTATTTTTGTACTTTTTTTTCAAACTGGACAATTCTTTTTAAGAAGTTGTTTCCTTTAGTGAATTTCTGTGCCTTTTTTACATTTGGCCAGTTCTGTTTCTTAAGGTATTTCTATTTTCATTTCATTTTGTTCCTCTTTGACCAAGCTGTTGATTTTCTTTTTATAATTTTCTTGCATCACTTTCTATTCTTTTATCACTTTTTTCCTCTACCATTCTTACCTCTTTCTTTAGCTCTTTTATAAATTCTTGTTGAGCTTGGTTTCAATTTGCATTTTTTCTTTGAGAATTTGTAATATTTGTTTTCAAACTGTTTTATTCCTCGGAGTCTCTGTCTTCATAATTTCTGTCACCACAGGAGATTTTTATGATCGATTCTTTTCTATTGTTTTCATTTACACAGCCTTTCTTGACTTTGACCATTATGGTAAAGCTGGTCTCTGTTAACCTGATTGGGCCAGGGAGGGTAAGGGAGGCCCTGTCCCAAACTTCAGGCTTTTTAGTGCTGTTTTCAGAGCTAATTCTTGAGGTAAATAAGTTTTTGGCGCTCTTGAGGTGAAGTTTTTTGGGGAAAGGTGGGGTCACTACTCTCCTAGTCTGCACTCTGATCCTTACCCAGAAAGGACCCGTGCTATCCCTCTTCCACAAGGACTAGCACTCTTCTCTGTCATGAAACTGTGACCAGGGCCTCTAATCCTTTGTGACTGACCATAAGCACGCCTTTTCACCCTGGAACTGTGACCCAGAACTTCATATAGGCAATTAAGTAGCTAAGCAAGACCATGACCTTTGCTCAGTGTCAGCTCTGAGTACCCTGTAGTTTCTTTCTGATCAGTTCTCTAATACCCTTTCCATATCTAGGCTGAGAGGTCTTGAAACTACTCCTTCTGCTGTTTCCACCTTCAAGGTCCTTAGCTAATGTTGTCACCATGTATACTCAGGGCTGGGCTCTGAGTCAACAACCCCTTTTTATCTCCTAAATTATCTGGGGCTAGAAAACAATCTCACCCTGAATTTTTGTTAGCTAAACTTGTCCATAATTTAATTGGAGGAATTGTTTCAAAGTTGTTTGGAAGGGTAATTTGGGGAGAATTCAGCTGGATTACTGCCTCTATTCTGCCACTTTGACTTTGCTTTCTTTAAGGATGCTTATTTCACACGAGTTTATATCTATCCTGGATATCATATTTTTTTGTCTTCCCAATGCATTGGGGATGGGGTGGAAAGAAGGAGAGAATTTGGAACTGAAAATAAAAATAAAATTTAAAAATAAAGTGTAACAGTTCTACTACTGTCCCATAGAAACCTAATTCCTCCAATAGCATGAAACTGTTGCATGAGCATTGGTCTGGGAATCCAAAGACATGAATTCTGTCCTTGTCTAAGGCAGTAGTTAAATAAGTGACCTATGGAAAATCATTAACAAACAAGGAAACTGAAGCCCCCCTGCCCCAAATTTGAGGATGTTAGATAATATAATTTCTCCTATATTATCAGATGACTATGATAGTCTATGGATTATTTGGGTTTTTTAATCAACCAATAATTATTTCTTAAGCATGTACCCTAGCATCATGCTAGACGCTATGATACAAGGATAAAATAGTGAAACGTTTTTTCTTTTCCATTAAGAAGTCTACTAATATTCCCTTTAAGTCAAAAACCTGAAATATTTCACAGGATGGAATAAGAAAGCTCAATGTATATCTGCCTAAATGCAAACATTTCCAAATCTCAGTTCCTTTCCTTTGTGGAGATCTTGATTCAGGATCTGTTTTGTGGCCAAATGTGCACAACTATGCAGCTGTGCCACAGAACCATTTTCCTACCCTAACTAGTTTGTTGAAAAGACTTTCAAAATGTTTTCTCTTTCTTCAGTGTATCTTTTTTCTGCTCCCTCTAGAAAGTGCAATGTGTTCAGCCTGTTTCTGCTTTTGCACTGATGCTGAATGCTGAGGAGAAGAGTTTGGCACTTATCCAAGAAATGATTTTTCCCATCCTTTTGCCACTTTCTCTGCTACTTTCAGCCTCTTTCTTATGACAGATGCCTGATTTTCCAAATCATTTCCAACCCAATTTCTCCCCTTCCCACTAATGTAATTATCTCCAGTTCTCGCAGAGATTATTATTCTCACTCCTATAAGTCCTGTGAAGAGACTAACCTGAAACATTTCCTAACATCTTTACAAGGTTCATTTTAAATAAACCTCTTTCCCATACTCTGTCTTAAAAAAATTCTATATCCATATTTGAAAACGTCTTAGTATCCTCTACCACCTATAGGTCTGTGGAGAATTTTGTTCAAAATTGGCATCAACAAGTTATCTTCAGGGACTTGACTACAGCATCACCATTATAGGCTTAGGAATACCAAAATTCAGAGTAATATAATAAATAATCTTGATTTTCTGTTGGTGACTAATAATAGAAAATACTTTGTAGGTGGTAAATCCTCCCCTCACTCCACTTGTTTTTCTGCCTAAAAAAAGCATAGGGGAAAGAGTAAAGAATGAACCTCAACTGCTAGACCCTTCTTCCTTGTCTGTGTTTTCTCTCTAGTTTCCACAAAGTCAAATACCTCTGCTCTAAAATTTTGCTAAGGCTATCCACATCTGGAACAATTCTATAGAGTCTCCAATCTTGAAGTAAGTTTCCTTTATTTTCATATGCAAATGAACCAATTACATTCTAAAAGAGAACTCCCTATACTAGATGTAAATCAACCAATCAGAGGCTTCTCAAAATTTGAAAGTGGCATATTTTGAAGTCTCAATGTATGTTGTAATTTCATCTAGTAGATTGGGGAAAAATCCATGGGTAAGACGTCTCTCCATCCTCAAGTGTACATACACACACACACACACACACACACACACACACACACACATACACAGAAGTGCACACAGGAAACGATCCAGGACTATACATTTCAGAATAAATATTGATCTGCAATAATGTAGTTTCTAGGAGTTTCCTACATGTATCAAATCTCATACATAAATATATACATGTATGCATAAATATTATGTGCACATGTTATGGGCTGAAAGGATTAGCATCTAAACATTTAAGGAAAAAGCAAGATGAACTCAAAAGGGCATAAGTAGTTAAACAATTTTGTAGGTGGCTCAATGTACTTCTTATATACATAAACAAATCTGAAAAAGTAAAAAATAGGAAAACAGGAAAAAAATGGACTTAAAAAGAATGTCAGAAAAACTAAATTTAAGAGACTATTAAAATTAAATGGGAAATGTGTGTATATATACATTTTTCAGCATCATATGCTTTACAAAAATTAATTACATATTAAGGCATAAAGAACTCATAAACAAATATATTAAGGGACACAACTGAAATGTGTATATTATAGGTAATTATGCAACAAAATTATAACCAATAAAGAAAAGATGAAAAAACGGATATATAAATAGAAACTAAATAATGAGGTCCTAAGGAACAAAACAGAGAAAAATTATATTAAAATTATATTTAAAAGAAATTAAGATTTGAAGAATTTCACTGCAGGAAGTTTTTTGGGAAAATTTAAATCCCAGAAAACTTGCAGTAACATAAGATATAAAGAGAACATCATGAAACTGTGCAATTAAATATATTAGAATATTACAATGTGAACATTGGAAGAAAACATAATTATGCATACACTATAGAAATAAAAAAAGATAGTACTGATTATATGGAATTTATTTGAATTATATATATACTTATATAAAATTCATTTGAATTATATGTGTGTGTGTATATATATAATTCTAATTAGAGGAAATTACAAAAATAGATATAGATGATGAGGAAATTATTGTACTTAATATCCCTGAAAAGTCTTGACAGTCAAAATCTTTGCTGAATTGACATAAATCTACAAGATTTAGACCAATTCTCCAATTAATATATGAGAAAAGGATATAGACAAACACATTTCAAAAAGGAAATATAAGCCTTATAAAACCTTTAGATATCCAATAATTGAGAGTGGATGAAGAAGCTGTTACTCAAATAAAATAAAATATCATGATGATATAACTGATAATGAATTTTATAGATTCAAAAACTCGTAAGAAAACTTGTATGAAGTGATTTAAAAAAAAAGATTTGTATGTACTATGGGAAAAAAAAGAAAGTCAAAAGAACAATATGCACAATGCTCCAACTATGTAAGTAAAGTTAGCTCTCAGAGATAATAAAATTTACATCAAAGATAGTAGTAAATGTTCAGAATCTCTCAATGTGAAAGGATACTTTTTTTTGTTTGTTTTTAGCAAATTAAAATATAAAAAATGTAGTGGCACTTGTTACAGGTAACTGCCATTCTATTGAGTATGGCTTCACTATTTTATACGGAAACTTCTCTGGATGTTTGTTCAGAAAGGCATGCTACATCAAAAGAAAATGTATCCATTTTGAAATGTTTTAAAATATGTGAACACATACCTTGAGTACTATATTTTTTAAAACACTTGTACATGCTAAATACTTTAAAAGAATGAATTTATCTATCAATCTGAAAATATGTTTTAATCTCTCGGTAATATTGTACACTTTTAAGAATTCTAGTTTTATTGGTGCCTTTTCTATTTACATCACACATATTTTCAAAATCAGGGAAAATAATCAAGCAGAATTAAATGGCACATTGAACTCACATCACAGTGTATACATCATCATGCACTCATCATCCTTCATCTCTAAGGAAAGAAGGTATGTGGACATTTTCTTCTTTCCTCTAGGAAAATGTCAATCAATATAATCTATTGGTATTGATATTTAAGGAGAAATTGTTGCATTTAATATCTCTCATAGGTTTGACCTTTAAAATCCTTTCAGAGTTGACATACATCCACAAGATTTAGGTATTGTATAATGGATGTATGGGCAAAGAATGTAGATAAAATATTAACCATCTGACTATTAAATAGATACTTTCTATATCTGTTTGAATATATGTATATATATATATGTGTGTGTGTGTGTATTTGCATGTATATGTGTGTTTTATTACTTTCTAGCTCAATCTATTCCCTATTTATAATTTTGTCATAAGGTTCACATGTCACACATGTCTGCAGAGAGGAGAAAGCAAATTGCTTGCAATTCTACATTTTATTTCATTTAATAAAGCAACCATCTGGGTCATTTCACCCATATCAGCTACTTAAAACTACATTTTCAAATTCAAACATAAAACTCTTAACCACAGAACTTGCATTGTATAGCAGTTTTCTTTCAACATGTCATCCTATTCATCCAAGAAGTCACTTCCTTAGCTCAGTTTTCCAATTTATATTTGGTTTAGAGCTGAGCTATGGAAATAATACCTAAGATAAATACTTAAAAGGCAAAGGATAAATGTGGTCATAGGCACTCATGGTGCCTCTATTTTTCCCGTTAAAGGTCATATGTTATTACTTGTGCTGTTAACACTGCCATGTTTCTTTGCAGGGTACAAGTTACCCTTGAGCCTCAGTATAGGGAAGCTGATCTGCTGAGGAATTTTGTGTACCATAGGTCTTTGACCTTGCCCAAGGAGGTTTGTTCACTGGAAATAATTGGACCTCATAAAAGTGCCAGAGCATGGACCCAAAGGATTGTTTTGTTTTGAGGGCCCCTTCATAGCTTTTCTTAAACCATCATTTAAAATACGTACAAACAGGACAATTACATTTTCTATTACTGTGTAGAGTACACATCACTTAATGTCTAAATGATCAGTTCTGGTCATGTTATTTCCCTGTTCGAAAACCTTCAATTATTGTCTAGTGACTACAAATTTAAGAAAAGAAAACTCCATGATCTGGTATTTAATGCCTTCCAAAGTGTTCTAATCTATCTATTCAATCTTATTTCTCATTACTTCCCTTCAACTGTTCTATGTTCCAACCAAATCAAACTACTAGAATATTGAGACCAACTTTCTACTTTCAAGTATGCAATTAGTAATATTATAGGAGAAATCTTCATTATTAAGCAAAATAAATGCCATTTCCTTGAGGAATCTATGTAAATCTCTCCTGATCCTAAGGATTTATATACACCCCCAGTCTTAATTTACTTCCTCCAAAGATGTACTCCTCCCCTGTAGCTCTTTTTTTTAATTAATTTTATTCATTTTCAGTGTTCTATAATCAATACCATATAACTTAGATTTTTTTCTCCCTTCCCTCCCCCCTTCCTTTCCTCTCCCTTCCCAAGACAGCATACAATTTTATATAGGTTCTACACATACATTCTTATTAAATACATTTTCACTATGGTCATGCTGTGTAGAAGAATTAAAGTGAATGGGAGAAATCATAAAACAAACCAAAACATCACACACACACACACACACACACACACACACATTGATCTGCTACATTCTGCAATTGAATTCCATTGTTCTTTCTCTGGATGTGGAAGGCATTTTGCCTTAAAAGACCATTGGGAATTTTTTTAAGTCCTTGCATTGCAAAGTTCCAAGTCTACCAGAAAAAAAACTCTGTCACACTGCAATCGTTGCTGTGCACAAAATTCTCCTGGTCCTGCTGCTTTTGCTCAGCATCAGATCAAATAAGTCTTTCCAGGCCTCTCTGAAGTCTTCCTGTTCATCATTTCTTATAGAAAAATAGCATTCCATGACATTCCTATACCATAATTTATTCAGCCATTCCCCAATTGATAAGCATCCCCTTGATTTCCAGTTTTTGGTCACTGTAAAGAGTGCTGCTGTAAATATTTTTATACACGTGGAACTCTTTCTTATTTTTACGAACTCTTTTGGATACAGTCCCAGAAGTGATATTACAGGGTCAAAGGTATGCACATTTTTTGTAGCCTTTTGGGCATAATTCCAACTTGCTCTCCAGAATGGTTGGATCAGCTCACAACTCCATCAACGATGAATTAGTGTTCCAACTCTCCCACATCCTCTCCAACATTTATCATCTTCCTGTTCTGTCATGTTTGCCAATCTGATAGGTATGATGTGGTACCTCAGAGTTGTTTTGATTTGCATCTCACTAATCAATAGTAACTTAGAGCATATTTTTTTCATATGACTATAGATATCTTTAATTTCTTCCTCTGAAAACTGCCTGTTCATATCCTTTAACCATTTATCAATTGGGGAATGACTTGTATTTTTGTACATTTGACTCAGTTCTCTATATATTCTAGAAATGAGGCCTTTATCACAGATACTAGCTGCAAAAATTCTTTCCCAATTTTCTGCATCCCTCCAAATCTTGGTTGCATTGGATTTGGTTGTGCAAAAACTTTTCAGTTTAATGTAATCAAAATTATCCATCTTGTACTTCATAATGCTTTCTATCTCTTCTTTAGTTACAAATTCTTCCCTTCTCCATAAATCTGATAAATACACCATTTTGTGCTCCACCAATTTGTTCATAGTAGCAATCTTTATACCTAGATCATGTACCCATTTAGATTTTATTCTTGTGTATGGTGTCAGCCATTGGTCTATGTCTAGTTTCTGCCACACTGTTACCCAGTTTTCCCAGCAATTTTTGTCAAAGAGTGAGTTCTCATCCAAGAAGCTGGGATCCTTGGGTTTATCAAACAGTAGATTGCTATACTGATTGTCTTCAGTACTGAGCTTACTCCACTTGTCTACCCTTCTGTTTCTTAAACTGAGCTAAGTGGTTTTGATAATTGCTGCTTTCTAACACAATTTGAGATCTGATAGCTCTAGGCCATCTTCCCTAGTATTTCTTTTCATTAGTCCCCTTGATATTTTGGACATTTTGTTCTTCCAGATGAATTTTGATATTATTTTTTCCAGGTCTAGAAAATAATTATCTGATAGTTTGATTAGTATGGCACTAAATAAGTAAATTGCTTTAGGTAGAATTGTCATTTTTATTGTATTAGCTCAGCCTACTCACAAGCAACTGGTGTTTTTCCATTTACTTAGATCTGACCTTATTTGTTCAAAAAGTATCTTGTAATTGTGTTCATATAGTCCCTGGGTTTGTTTTGGCAGGTAAACTCCCCAATATTTTTAGTGTCTACCCTAGTTTTAAATGAGATTTCTCTTTCTATCTCTTGCTGTTGGGATTTGTTACTAATATATAGAAATGCAGAAGATTTGTGCAGGTTTATTTTGTAACTGCAACATTGCCAAAATTGTTTATTATTTCAAGTAGTTTTTTACTTGAATCTCTGGGATTCTCTAAGTATATCATCATATCATCTGTAAAGAGTGATAAGTTGCTTTCTTCTTGGCCTATCCCAATTCCTTCAATTTGTTTATTTTCTCTAATTTCTACAGCTAACATTTCCAGTACCATATGGAATAATAATAGTGATAATGGACATCCTTGTTTCACCCATAATCTTACTGGAAATGCATCTAGATTATTTCCATTGCATATAATGCTTACTGAAGGTGTTAGGCAGATACTGCTAATTATTTTATGGAAAGTTCCATTTATTCCTATGCTCTCAAGTGTTTTTAATAGGAATAGGTGTTATATTTTGCCAAAAGCTTTCCCTGCATCTATTGAGATAATCATGTGGTTTCTGTTAGTTTTATTGTTCATATGATCAATGTTAGTAGTTTTCCTAATATTGAATCACCCCTGCATTCCTGTTATGAAAGCTATCTGATCATAATGTATTATTCTCATAAGTTGCTCTATTCTTTTTGCTAAAACTTATTGAAAATTTTTGCATCTATATTCATTATAGAAATTGGTCTATAATTTTCTTTCTCTGTTCTGACTTTTCCAGGTTTAGGTATCAAAACAATGTTTGTATCATAAAAGAATGTGGGAGGGCTCCTTCTTCCCCAATTTTCTCAAACAGTCTATATAATGTTGGAATCAACTGTTCATTAAATGTTTGATAGAATTCACTTGTAAAGCCATCCAGCCCTTGAGATTTTTTCCTAGGGAGTTCAATTTCCTTTTCTGAGATGAGGTTGTTTAAGTATTCAACCTCCTCTTCTGTTAATCTGGGTAATTTATATTTTTTAAAATATTCATTGATCTCATTTAGATTGTGGAATTTATGGGCATAAAACTGGGCAAAGTAATTTCTAATTATTGTTTTAATTTCTTCTTCATTGGAGGTGAGTTCACCCCTTTCATTTTTTATATTGGTAATTTGGTTTTCTTCTTTCTTTTTTTTAATCTAATTGACCAGTTTATCAATTTCATTAGTTTTTTTCATAAAACCAACTATTACTTTTATTTATTAGTTCAATAGTTTTCTTAATTTCAATTTTATTAATCTCTCCTTAGGTTTCAGTATTTGTAATTTAGTATTTACTTCGGGATTTTCAATTTGTTCTTTTTCTAGCTCTTTCAGCTGCATGCCCAAGTCATTGATCTCTTCTTTCTCTATTTTATTTATGTAGGCATTCGAAGATATAAAACTTCCCCTAAAAACTGCTTTTGCAGTATCCCATAAGATTCGGTAGGTTGTCTCATTATTGTCATTCTCTTGAATGAAGTTGTTGATCATTTCTATGATTTGTGGTTTAACCCAGTTCTTCTTTAGGATTAGATTATTTTTGGTTTATCTTCCCACGGCCTTTTATTACGTATAATTTTTTTTGCATTATGATCTGAGAAAGATGTATTGACTATCTTTGCCTTTCTACACTGAATTGTCAGGTTTTTATGTTCTAGAACATGGTCAGTTTTTGTATATGTGCCAAGTACTGCTGAGAAAAGGTATATTCCATTTTAGCCCCATTCAATTTTCTCCAGAGATCCATCATATCTACCTTATCCAGAGTTTTATTCACCTCCTTCACTTCTTTCTTGTTTATTTTAAGGTTAGATTTATCAAGTTTAGGGAAGGGGAGGTTGAGGTCCCCCACTAGTATCATTTTGCTATCTATTTCTTCCTGCAACTCCCCCCAACCTCTCTAAGAATTTGGATGCTATATCACGTAGAGCATACATGTTTACTAATGATATTGTTTCATTGTCTATGGTGCTATTTTAGCAGGATATAGTTTTCTTCTTTATCTCTTTTGTTTAGAGCTATTTCTGCTTTTGCTTTGTCTGAGATTAGGATTGCCACCCCTGCTTTTCTTACGTCATTTAAAGCACAATATATTCTGCTCCAGTCTTTTACCTTTACCCTGTGTGTATCTCCCCATTTCAAATGTGTTTCTTGTAAACAACACATTTTTGGATTATGGCTTTTAATCCATTCTGCTCTCCATCTCCTTTTTGTGGGAGAGTTCATTCCATTCACATTCACAGTTATGACTACAATCTGTATCTTTCCCTCCATCCTCTTTCTGACCATTTGTGCTTTTTATTCTCCCATCTCTCTTCACCCCAAATAGAGTTTTCACTTTTGACCACCACCTCCCGCAGTCTTCCCTTTTTTCTTTCAGCCCCCTCCCTTTTACTCCTCGTTATCCTTACTACTTCTTTCCTCCCTTTTAGCTTCCCCTATCCTTTCTCCCCCCTTCCCCTCCTACTGCCTACTGAGCTAGTTAGATTTATATACTTAAGGTTACTTTTCCCTCCTTGAATCAAATCAGTCGAGAGTACCTCTCAAACAATGCTCATCTTCCTCTCCATTTTCCCCCTACTATAATATAATTTTGTACTGCTTCCTGTGATGTAATTTACCATTTTCTACTTCTTCCCTTTCACATCTCCTGTTACAATCCCTGGATGCTTGAATCACATTTTTATCAATGTATCATTTACTTTATAACTGTTCCCTCCATCTATGTATATTCCTTTTATATTTCATAAGAGATGTACAATTTTCAGGATTAACAAGTATGTTCTTCAATTACAGGGAGGTAAACAGTTCACCCAAATTGAGCAACATGTTTTTCTTTTCCTCTTTTTACCTTTTTATGCCTCTCTTGAGACCTGCATCTGAAAATTGAATTTTCTATTGAATTCTGGCCTTTTTGTCAGGAAGGTCTGAAAATCCCTAATTTCATTGAATGTCCATCTCCTTGCCTGAAATGCTATGCTGAACTTTGCTGGGTAATTGATCCTTCATTGTAGTCCCAGCTCCTATGCTTTATGTAATATCATATTACAATTCCTTCAGTCTTTTAATGTAGAAGCTACAAGGTCCTGTGTGATCCTGATTGTAGCTCCTTGATATTTGAATGGTTTCTTTCTGGATGACTGCAGTTTTTTCTCCTTCATTTCATAGTTCTGGAATTTGGCAAGAATATTTCTTGGTGTTTTTAGTTTGAATCCCTTTTGGGAGGTGAATGGTGGATGCTTTCAATGTCTATTTTGCCTTCTGAATCTAGCACTTGTGGGTAGTTTTCCTTGATGATTTCTTGGCAGATATTATCCAGACTCTTTTTTTTTCATCATGGCTTTCTGGTAGGCCAATAATCCTTAAATTTTCTCTCCTGGATCTATTTTCCAGGTCAGTTGTTTTTCCAATGAGATATTTTACATTTTCTTCTACCTTTTCATTCTTTAGATTGTGTTTGACTGATTCTTGATGTCTCATAGAGTCATTAGTGTCTGCTTGCCCAATCCTAATTTTTATAAAATTGTTTTCTTCAGTTAACTTTTGCATCTCCTTTTTCATCTGTTCAATTATTCCTGTTAAGAAATTATTTTCTTCAGTTTGTTTTTGTATTTCCTTTTCCTTTGTCCAATTTTCCTAGTTAGGTTTTGTGCTTCCTTTTCCATTTGTTCATTTTTCCTTTTTAAAGAGCTGTTCTCTTCAATTCTTCAATTCTTCTTGAATTCTTTTTCTCATACTTTTAAAATCATTGATCAGTTTTTCTTCTGTTTCCTTCTTCAGCTGTTCCAGGAGAGCTCTTTGTGCATGCGAGTAAGTCATAGTTCCTTTTGAAGTTTCATGTGGGAGTACAGTCTCAATACTGACCTCTTTGGAATTTGTGTTTTGGTCCTTGTCCCCATAGAAAAATTCTATGGTCTTTTTCTTCCTCCTTTGCTTCTTGCTCATGATGTTGAGGTTTTATATGATGTACCCTCTGGTTCTTTCAGCTAGAAGCTGGAGAACTTGATGCTGAGCTGACTGGTGTGAGAAAGGAAAGGGCAGGTACCTTTTTTTCTTTTTGTTTTATGTTTCCCGCATTAGCCCTGGGGCTGGCTTGTTAAGTGTGGGGGAGGGGTGATCTGGTCACAATAGATCTCCTCAGCTGAGCTAGAGCAAAGACAACCTCAGCACTTGATGATCCTGACTGCTCTATTGTCTTCCCATTTCCCCTGGAGCACTGAGGCACACCTGGGTCCTAGTGGGAGGCTCCACTCCCCTGGAGCTCTGGCTGTCTAGGACAGCTCTGTTCCTCTGCAACAGTAAGAGGAATATTCTTTAGCAGTTTTCCTAGCCTTGGGTGCCTCTTCTGTTGATCCCACTGATCCAGAATTTTTCTGGGGAAATATTTTATGGTTGTTTTGAGGTCAACATGGGGAGGGGAATAGAACATTTACCAGTCACTCAGCAATTTGTGCTCATTAATGGGTGGGGAAGATCTTCCTTAAGTACATTATTTAATCAGAGGCACTTGATTATACTAAAAAAAAATGGCAAAAGATACTACTTTGCTTGCCATTACATGCTGTTACTTTCTACACAGTACATTTCACTTTGCATCAGTTCATGTAAAGTCTTTCCAGGTTTTTCTGAGAGCACACTGATCATTATTTCTTATATCACAATAATATTCCATCACAATCACCTACCATAATTTGTTCAGTCATTTCCCAATTGATGGACATTCCCTCAATTTCCAACTATTGCCCCCCTCCAAAAAAGCTGCTATAAATATATTACACATACATACATACATATACATATATATACATACATACACATATACATATATGCATATATATACATATACATATATATATGTATATATATATATATATGTCATTTTCCTTTTTGTTTCCTCTTTGGGAGGAAGTATGCATGATTTTATAACCCTATAGCCATAGCTCCAAATTGTTCTACCGAATACTTGAATTAGTTTACAACTCTACCAACATGCGTTAATGTCCCATTTTCTCCACATGCTTTCCACCATCCATCATTTTCCTTTTCTGTCCTATCTGTCAGTCTAGTAGGTATGAGTTAGTATCTCAGAATTGTTTTAATTTGCATTTCTGAAATGAATAATCTGTTAGAATATTTTTTATATATCTATAAATAGCTTTGATTACTTCATCTGAAAACTATTCTTTTCTTTTAATCATTGGTCAATCGATCAATGGCTCTTCTTTTTCTAAATTTGACTCAATTCTCTATGTGTTTAAGAAATGGGGACTTTATAAGAGAAAACTGCTTTAATTTTTTTCCCCACAGTTACTATGGCTATCTGTATTTCCCTTCATTCTGTCTCCTTTGTTTTTCCCATTCTCTCTTTCTCTTTTCACCTTTTTCTCCTCAAAAGTGTTCTGCTTCTGATTACTCCCTCCTATATTCTGCTCACCCTTCTATCACAAACATATCCCTTCTCTTATCCCCCTTTCCTCCTACTTTCCTGTAGGGTAAGATTGAGTGTGTATATTACCCCCTCTTTCAACCAGTTCTCATCAGGAAGTACTGGAAATCCTATATTTCATTGAATATCCATCTCCTTGCCTGAAATGTTATGCTCATTTTTGCTGGGTAATTGATCCTTTGTTGTAGTCCCAGCTCCTTTGCCTTACAGAATATTATATTCTAATCCCTTCAATATTTTAATGTAGAAGCTGCAAGGTCCTGTGTGATCCTAACTGTAGCTCCTTGATATTTGAATTTTTTCTTTCTGACTACTTGTAGCATTTTCTACTTCATTTGATAGTTCTGGAATTTGGCAACGATGTTCCTTGGAGTTTTTAGTTTGAGATCTCTTTCAGGAGGTGAACTGTGAATTCTTTCAATGACCATTTTATCCTCTGGATTTAGGACTTCTGAGCAGTTTTCCTTGATGATTTTTTGGAAAATATTGTCCAGACTCTTTTTTCATCATGGCTTTGTGCTAGACCAATAATTCTTAGATTTTCTCTCCTAGATCTATTTTACAGATCAGTTGTTTTTCCAATTAGATATTTTACATTTTTTCTATCTTTTTATTCTTTAGATTCAGTTTGATTGATTCTTAATGTCTCATAGAGTCACTAGCTTCTACTTGCACAATTCTAATTTTTGTCAAATTGTTTTCATCAGTTAAATTTTGCATCTCCTTTCTCATCTGTTCAATTGTTCTTTTTAAGGAATTATTTTCTCCAGTTATTTTTTGTACTTCCTTTTCCACTTGTCCAATTTTTCCATTTAGGTTTTATGTTTCTTTGTCCATTAGTCCCATTTTCCTTTTAATTCTTCCATGATTTCTTTTTTTCATATTTTAAAAATCATTGACCAGTTTTTTCTTCTACTTCCCTAATTTGGCTTTTAAAATCCTTCTTGAACTCTTCTCAGAACTCTCTTTGAGCTTGGGCCCAGTTCATAGTCCCTTCTGAAGTTTCAGATGGGAGTACAGTCTCAGTGTTGCCCTCTTTGGTATCTGTGGTTTGGTCCTTGTCCCTATAGAAAGATTCTATCATCTTATCTTTTCTGGTTTGCTTCTTGCTCATGATGATTGCCCTTTTCCTGGCTTTTAAAGTGGATCTCTGCTTCTGGGGCACAGGGGCTTCTGTCCCATCATTCTTGTGCTTAGAATTTGAGGCTTTGTGTATTGTAGCCACTGGTTCTTTCAGCTAGAGGTTAGAATGATGTAGCTTACCTGGTTCTGAGCTGGCTGAAATGCCAAAGCAGAGGCCAGGTGAATTCTTTCTGAATTTCCCCAGAGTTACCCTGGAGCTAGCTGCATTAAGTGTGGGAGCAGGGTGGTTTGGCCACAAGAGATCTCCTCTCCTGATCAGAGGCAGGTTCAGTGGTTGGTGAACTAGTATTTGCACTGTTGTTTTCCCCATTCCCCTGTCTGTGCAGAGGCACACTTGGTGTCCTGGTGTTGATGATAGTGGACTCCACCCCCCTGGGGCTCAGGATCTCCTTCTGTTTTGCTGAGGTTGGTCTGTCTAGGACAACTCTTGTCCTGCACTCATCCTCTTCAGCCACAACAAGAGGGACTCCCTTTTGCAATTTTCCTAGCTGCATGGGCTAAGAGCCTGTTTGCCCTTTGACTGATCCCACTGTTCCAGGATTTTTCCTGGGGAAATATTCTATGTGTTTTTTTAAGGTCAACAAGGGGAGGAGTGGAACATTTAATGATCACTCTGCCATCTTGGCTCCTGGAAGTTCAAGTAGGTGGCCTACAGACATTTATTCTGTGGGTTGATTTTCTCAGGAGCACCAGCTGCAGTTACTTGGGGCTCTGTGGCTCTCTCTTGCCCAGTTCCACCAGACTCCCATCCTGGGCTGATATGCCTGAGATTCCACAGTGCAGCTGCTGCCTCAGACCAACTAGGGCTTCCTGCTTGGCCCTGCCACAGCAGGGACCATGCTGGTACAATCTGTGCACTGTGTGCTGTACATTCTTCCAGTCCCATGCAACAGATCCTTCGCATTTCTGCCACAGTCTGTCTCCTATTGAATTCTGCCCCTCTAAAATCCATTCAGATTCTCATTTTAGAGATATCTGAAGGAATAGGCTCTCACTCTGCCAACTTGGCTCCACCCCTCTTTGAACCAATTCTGATAAGAGTAAGGTTTTCTCATTCCTCTTCACCTCCCCCCACTTCCTTTCCAGTGGAAAAGCTTTTTCTTGCCTCTTTTTATATGAGATAATTAATCTATTCTATCCTTCCTTTTTCTTTTCTCCAAGTGAATTTCTCTTTCTCACCCCTTACCTTTATTCTTTTAGCTATCATCCCTTCATATTCAACTCACACCTGTGTCCTGTGTCCATTTATATTTTTTCTCTCTGCCTTAATAATGACAAGGTTCCTATGAGTTGCATATGGGAATACAAACACTTTAACCTTATCAAGTCCCTTATGATTTCTCTTTCTTATTTACCTTTCTATGCTTCTTTTGAGTCTTGTATTTGAAAGCCAAATTTTCTATTCAGCTATGGTCTTTTCATCAAGAATGCTTGGAAATCCTCTATTACGTTGAATATTTATTTTTCCCCCTGAAAGATTATAGTCATTTTTGATAGGCAGGAAATTCTTGATTGTAATCCTAGCTCTTTTGCTCTTTAGAATACCATATTCCAAGCCTTCCCATCCTCTAATGCAGAAGTTGGTAAATTGTGTGTTATCCTAACTATGGCAGAATGATACTTGAGTTGTTTCTTTCTGGCTGATTGCAATATTTTCTTTTTGATCTAAGAGCTCTGGAATTTGGTGGTAATATTTCTGGGAGTTTTCATTTTGGTGTCTCAGGAGGTAATTGGTTGATTCTTTCAATTTCTATTTTACCCTGTGGTTCTAAAATATCAGGGCAGCTTTCCTTGATAATTTCTTTACAGGTAATGTCTAGGTTCTCTTTTTGATAATGGCTTTCATGTAATCCAATAATTCTTAAATGATCTTTCCTGGATCTATTTTTCAAGTCAGTCATTTTTCCATTGAGATATTTCACATTGTCTTCTATGTTTTTTTTTAAGTTATGTTTTCTTCTTTCTTGATTTCTCATAAAGTCATTAGTTTCCATTTACTCAATTCTAATTTTGAAGGAATTATTTTTTTCAATGAATTTTTGTAACTCCTTTTCCATTTGTTCAATTCTACCTTTTAAGGAGTTTTTTTTTCTTCAATGAATTTTTGTTCAATGAATTCCTTTTGCTTTTGAAGGCATTCTTCTCCTCATTGATTTTTGTAGATCTTTTACCATTTGGCCTAGTCTGTTTCTTAAGGTGCTATTTTCTTCAGTATTTTTTTGTGTCTCATTTACCAAGCTGTTGACTTATTTTTCACGATTTTTTTTGCATCAATGTCATTTCCCCTCCCAATTTTTCCTTTACCTCTCTTACTTGAGTTTCAAAATTCTTTTTGAGCACTTCCATGGCCTGAGCACAATTCCTATTTTTCTTGTAGGCTTTAGATGTAAGAGTTTTGACTTTGTTATCTTCTGTGTGTTTTCATCCTCCTTGTCACCATAGTAACTTTCTATGGTCAGACTTTTTTTTTTCTGTTGTTTGCTCAGTCTCCTAAACAATTACTTGACTTTTAACTCTTTGTTAAAACAGAGCTCTGCTCCCAGAGTGCACTGTCTCTAGTTTCAGGGACTTTGTGCAGCTATATCAGATATACTTCCAAGGACCTATAAGTTTTCAGTTCTTCTGCAGTAGTATGATGTAAATAGGGGTGTTTTCTACTCTCCTGGCATGTGCTCTGGTCTGTGAGAAAAGGTATCAGGAAAGTACTCTTTTCTCCTCTGGAACTGTGAGGAGGATTGTTCCTCCACTGTGGTTGCAAGCTCTGGTGTGCCAGTGATCCTCCTCCTCCTGAGAATGCCACCTATTGCTGTGACCTGTATCTGAGTATGAGCAAAGCATTAGAGTCCTGCCTCAGTGCTACCAAAGAGACCCCTGTGACCTCACATTTGACCCCTTTACCATATGTGGACTGAGAGCTTCAGAAAGCAGCCACTACCTCTGCTGATTCAGTGACTCTCAAAGCGTGCTTTTGGTTTTCTGGGGTGTGGTCTGGTCTGGGCAACTTGCACTGAACTGTGCTCCTCTTTCACCCTGATGCAACAGACCTTTCTTGCCAACTTTCCAAGTTTTCTTGGGATGGAAATTGGTTTTCCTCCATCTTTTTGGGGATTCTGTTGTTCTAGAATTTGTTTAGAGTCATTATGTAAAGGTATTTGGAGGTGTTTGGGGGAGAGCTCAGATAGCTTCCTGCCTTTGCTGCACCATCTTGGTTCTGCTGCTTTTTCCAAATAATATTTTTAAATGAAAAAGAAAAAATAAAGAACTACAAAGGATACTAATTATTTTGAAATTGTTACCAAAATGTTTTTTTTTTAATGTCACAAATTCCAGGTTAAGAATCTCTGCCAGAAAGAACTGTCTATATTGGTTTCCTCCACTTCCTTATTACCTGTTCTCCTCTCAAGTCCTTTTATTCAAATTTTTAACCATATAACTCAGCAGAAAATACTCTCTTCTTCAAAGCTGCCAGGGATAATTTTTCTTGCTATATTCAATATTTTTTCACTGTTCTCATCCTCCTCAAAGTCTTCTAAGTTTTTCACCCTATTGACTACCTGATTCTCATACAGAGTTTTTTCCCTTGGCTGCTGCTTTCTCATTAGACTTCTATCTGTCTGAACACTGTCAGCCTCCTTTGCCAATTTATTTTCCTTCACTTGTTTCCTAAGCAAATAGGTCCTTCAAAACTCTCTTTTCTTCACTCGCTCAGTTCTCACTCTGTGATCTCATTTTTTTCCTATTGGTTCATGTAGATTATCTACTTATTCAATACTTTTCTCTCTCTTCCACTCCAGGTCTATATCACAACTATCTTCTATAGATCTTTCTTTGCATATCCCACCCATCAGATTCTCAAACTTAACACGTCCAAACTAGATCTCTTTATTTTTACCTCTAAATCACTCAATTTTATTCTTGGCATAGTATTTACAACCTTCTACAGCATGTTTCCAACCTATTTTTTTTGTCAGGCTTTTCTCACATTAACCCCTTTTTGTACTATAGTCCAGTCAAATTGGATAAATAGCCTTTTATAATTTCAATATCCTGTCCTTATGCATTTTCCCATGTTATCTCCTATTCTAGGAATCACCTTCCTCCTCATCTCCTCAAAATCTTTATTATCCTTGAAGGTTCAATCCAGCTATAAACTTCTCCTCAAGTCCCACTTAACTCTACCTCAACTCTCAGTTGGTAATGATTTCTCCCTCCTTAAGTTACCTTGTATCTGTGGACTTTTTATTGCTCCAATATGAGGAAGATTATCAGAGATGTGCAAACACTCCTGTGTAAAGTCCCCCACATTAAAGTAAACTCTCCTAATTAACATATTTAGAGGAGAGCTGCAACCAGCTCTAAATGCCTAGAACCATCAGTAATTTTCAGTAGAAGTATTTAAGCTGCATAGATCAACAATCCTAGACTTAAGAAAGCATTAACAGTACGGATTTAAATTAATAGTGTGAAAAATATTTTTGTACATCCCTATACTGTCCTATAAACAATACTTGAGCTCAGCAGGAGGGTAGTAAGAGGTACAGTGAATGAAATCATCACCAAACTGGAAGCCTAATGATCCTAATGATTAGATAATGATGATGATAAAAAATAAATATAACTATAAATAAAAATAACTGTCTATAAAGGCTGACAACATAAGCAAACTGGGAAAGCAAGGAATAGTTTACCTGTCAGATTTATGGAGAACAGAAAAATTTATGATCAAACAAGAGATAGAGAACATTATGAAATACAAAATGGATACTTTTGATTACACTAAATTGAAAAGTTTTTGAACAAACAAAGCCAAGGCAATCAAGATTAGGAGGGAAGAACAAAACTACCAGTGTCTCTGATCAAGGTCTCATTTCTAAATATATAGAGAACTGAGTCAAGTTTATAAGAATACAATTTATTCTCCAATTGATAAATTGCCAAAGGATATGAATAGGCAATTTTTAGAGGAAGAAATTAAAGATATCTATGGTCACATGAAAAATGCTCTAAATCACTATTGATTGGAGAAATGAAAATAAAAACAACTCTGAAGTACCATATCACACTTGTCAGATTGGCAAACAGGACAAAATAAGAAAATTATAACTTCTGGCAAAGATGTAGGAAAATTGGAACACTAATGCATTGTTGGTGGAGTTGGGAACTAATCCAACAATTTTGGAGAGTAATTTGGAACTATGCCCAAAGGGCAATAAAATAATCAATCCCTTTGACCCAGCAATACTACTTCAAGGCTGTATTCCAAAGGGATCATAGAAATGGGAAAAGGACCCACATATACAAAAATATTTATAACAACTCTTTTTATGGTGGCAAAGCATTGGAAATTGAGAGGATGACCATCAATTATGGAAAGCCAGAAAAAGTTGTAGTATATGAATATAATGCAGTACTATTGTGCTATAAGAAATGATGAACAGGTGGACTTCAGAAAAAACCTGGAAAGACCCATATCAACTAATGCTGAGTGAGGGGAGCAGAATCAGAAGAACTTTGTATATAGTTACATCCACGTTGTGCAGTGATTAGCTTTGATGGACTTGGCTTTTCTCAGCAATGCAAGGTTCTAAGACAACTCCAAAAGACTCACATTGGAAAATGCTATCCACATCCAGAGAAAGAATTATGGAGTCTGAATGTAGATTGAAGCATATTATTTACTCTCTCTCTTTTTGTTTTGTTTTGTTTCTTATTTCTCATGGATCATTCAATTGATTATAATTCTTCTTTACAACATTGACTAATGTGAAAATATGTTTAATATAAATGTATATGTAGAGCCTATATCAGATTGCATGTTGTCTTGGCGGGGCAGGGAGTAGAGGGAGGCAGACAAAATTTAAAACTCAAAAGCTTGTGGAACAGAATGTTGTGAACTAAAAATAACTAAAGTTTAAAAGAAAAAGATTTATAGAGGACTTTTCATCCATTATATCATTTGAATCTCATAACAGTCCTGGAGACTAGTTCAATGAGGCTGTGTGCCCAAACCTCTTCCAATAGGTGCCCCTGAGACATTTGGAAGCTACCATAGATCTGTAGCAAAGCTGTAACATGAATAAAGGAAGAGTAGAGTATATCTTCATGAGTGTGAAGCCAGTATAGATATCTGCATTGCATTTCAGTAGAACTATTTCATTTTCATATTTGAATTCCTTAAACCTAGGACTATACCTTGCACTCAGCTGAAACTCAATAACTGAGTTGAGTTGAATTATACCCCTTTTTTTATTATGGCACCTAGATTTTTTTAAATCTTATTTCTTTGGATACAAACTATGCTAAAATTCAGGATTGCTTCTTATAATCAATACCATGTCTCTTGGTCACATAAATGCATTATAATTTATATACAAGAAGTCTTTTCAATTTTTTTTTAACCCACATTTACTAAAAGTTCTTTTGGAAAAAGTGGAACCCTTATCTTGAATTTTTCTGATGCTTCAGAATTTGTTTCTTGGGAGTCCATCAATTCTATTCAGGTTTGTGTCTTTGAATGTGTCCATTTAAAGTTATTTTCTGCATTTACCTCACAGTGACTACTTAATACCAGCTATATTTTTGAAATGGGAAGGTCCACATAGACATTTTTTTACTATTATTTTCTTCTCAGAAACAGTTTCATCTCTGAAAAAAAGATAAAACCAGATAAGCACTTGTCATTATTTGAAAGTGCTATAGTAGGTTCTTTCCAACAATTGGAAAAAGGAGTGTATATTTATTATTTGATTTATTTTACTGTCTCTGGTAGAACATTTTGTTCTGTGTATTTTAAAGAGAGAAAGAAATTACTTCATAAATGGTATCCATCAAAACAACCTGGAAGCCACTTAAGACATTGGTACTTAAATGTAGTCAAGATAGTTTTTCTGTCCCAGTATTTCTGAGTGCTTCAATGGTTAAAAGGATGACAGAGGAAATAAGAAGAAAAAAAAGAAAAAATGAATTGAATTAGAAATTTGATGTTAATTCTTTTTCCTACTCCAAAAAAATAGACACTCTAGAATGGCTTTGCATTTGATGGTAGTGGATAATAACTTTTGGTCCAGTTGTTAATATATAATGTACTGCAGCAGGTAGTGCTGAATCACAGTCCTGTGACATAACGACTAAATTCCAAATGTAAGTTAGATTGACTCACAGTGCCTTCCACATAGTAGGCACTTAAGAAATGCCTATTTATTCCTTTAAATTTTGTCCCAGATATTTAAATTGACATAGAACTACATGGCCATGCCAACTTGCATTTATTGAAACTTCTGTTAGAACCTGTGTTTATGAACTCTGATAATGGTCCAGAACTCAGGAAAGGAGCAGGGCAAAAACATACTGGGAAGTACAAGGGGAAATATTTAATGCTAAGTTTTATAAATCCAAATGGGTTTTCTAATGTTTGACAGTTCCAATGCCTACATTTTAAGTGCTAATTTGAATAAGATTTGGGCTTAAATCCTAATCATTCTTTTGAATACCTGTGTGAGTTTAGACAAATCATTTAAACCCACTAGTCCAGTATTCTCAGTTAAAATGGACTATATCATCTCTAAAGACACTTTCCAGATCAGTTTTTTTAAATCCATGATTCTATGTATTTCTTCTCATGTATTATTTTTCTGTCTCAAAGACTATAACATAGAAATGTCCATGGGGGGGCGGAGCCAAGATGAAGGAGTGAGAGCAGCGACTCACCTAAGCTCTCGGATAAACTCCTCCAGGTACCTCTGAAAGGACAATCTGAACAAATTTTGGAGGTACGGAATCCAGTAGGAGACAGACCGTGACGGATTCGGAGCTCAGGTGGGACTGGAAGGTCCACGGGAAGGATCTGTTCCGCGAGGGTGAGCCCACAGCGCACAGTGCAGCGTGGCCAGTGCAGCACGGCCAGCACAGAGATCCGAGAAACCTGAGTGGCGGGCAGAACCAGAGGAGCGGCACCCGGGGTGGGAGACAAGCGGAACCGAGTCAGTGAGAGCCACGGAGCACCAGATTATCAGCACAGCTTCTCCCGAGACCTTCAGCCCGAAGATCAAACTTCGGTAAGTCACCTACTTGAACTTCCGGGAGCCAGGATGGTGGAGGGATCAGTAAATGCTCTCTCCTCCCCCCTTGATGACCATGAAAGAACCATAAAGTATCTCCCCAGAAAAATCCCAGATCAGTAGAATTAGAAGAAGGAGACCAATAGTCTCATAACACCTGAGACGAGGAAAATAGCTAAGGGGGATTCCTCTTACGGTGGCAGAGGCAAACCTGAAGGACAGAGGACCCAGGGCAGAGAAAACTCACACTAGGACCCAGGCAAACCTCACCGCCAGGAGAGGAGCCCCAGGAGAGGTGGGAACATGCATTAGCATCTAGGCGCACCTCAGCTGTCCAGGGGAATCAGAAAGACAATAGGGCAGCTGGGATTACCAGCCCCTGAGCTTGCCTTTGCCTCAGTTCAGCTGAGGAGATCTCCTGTGACCAGACCACTTCTTTCCCACACTTAACAAGCTAAACCCAGGGCTGATCAGGGAAACACCAAACAAAAACCTGCTTTTAGCTTGTTCACACATCAGCTCAGCAAAAAGTTCTCTAGCTTCTGACTGAAAGAACCAGAAGCCACAACACTCAATCAAAATCATGAACAGGAAAAAGCAGAGGGCCGAAAGAACCATAGAATCTTTCTATGGGGATAAGGACGAAAACACAAACCCCAAAGAGGTCACAGCTGAGACTGTACTTCCATCTGAGACTTCAGAAGGGACTATGAACTACTCGCAAGTACAAGCAGCTCTCCTGGAACAGCTGAAGAAGGAAATGGAAGATAAACTGGCCAATGATTTTAAAATTATTGAGAAAGAATTCACTGATGAGAACATCTCCTTGAAAAGGAAAATTGAACAAATGAAAAAAGAAGTTCAAAAATTAACTAGAGAAAATAACTTCTTAAAAGGAAAAATTTGGCAGATGGAAAAGGAGATACAAAAGTTAACAGAAGAAAACAATTTGATGAAGATGAGAATTGGGCAAGTAGAAACTAACGACTCAATGAGACAGCAAGAATCAGACAAACAAAATCTAAAGAATGAAAAGATAGAAGAAAATGTAAAATATCTAACTGGAAGAACAACTGACCTGGAAAATAGATCCAGAAGAGAAAACTTAAGAATTGTTGGCCAGCCAGAAACCCAGGATGGAGAAAAGAGCCTGGACAATATCTTCCAGGAAATCATCAAGGAAAATTGCCCAGAAGTACTAGATTCAGAGGACAAAATAGTCATCGAAAGAATCCACCGTTCCCCTCCTGAAAGGAACCCCAAACTCAAAACCCCAAGAAATATAGTTGCCAAATTCCAGAGCTATCAAGTGAAGGAGAAAATATTACAAGCAGCCAGAAAGAAACAATTTAAATATCAAGAAGATACAATCAGTATTACACAGGACCTTGCGGCTTCTACATTAAAAGATCAAAAGAACTGGAACCCAATATTCCATAAGGCAAAGGAGCTGGGACCACAACGAAGGATCAACTACCCAGCAAAGTTCAGCATAACATTTCAGGCAAGGAGAAAGTCATTCAACAAGGTAAGCGATTTCCAGAGTTTCCTGACCAAAACGCCAGAACTTAATAGACAATTCGATCTTCAAATGCAGGTCTCAAGAGAATCATAAAAAGGTAAACAGTGGGGGAGGAGGGACAACTTGCTACTCGATTAGGACAAATTGTTTACCTCCCTATAAGGGAAGATGATACCTGTTAATCTTGAGAACTGTGTGTCTATTAAGAAATATAAAAGGGATATGCATAAGGGGAACGGGTATAAAGTAAATGATATCATGATAAAAAATATGATTTAAATATGAGAAGGAATTGTAATAGGAGGTGTGAAAAGGAGAAAGCAGAAAATGGCAAATTACATCACAAGAAGAAGTACAAAATCATAGTAGAGGGAAAGAGGGGAGGGATATGAGCATTGTGTGAGAGGTACTCTCATCGGATTTGTTTAAAGGACAGAACAATACACTTAAGTAGAAAATCCTAACTAGCTCTATAAGCAGTAGGAGGGGAAGGGGGAAGAAAGGGCAGGAAGGCTAAAAGGGAGGGAAGAAGCAGAAGAGTAAAGGGGAGTTAAAGGGAGGAGGGCTAAAAGAAGGAGGGGAAGGCGGCAAGAGGAGGTGGTGAAAAGTGAATACTATTGGGGAGGGGAAGGGAGACAGCAGAGCTAAAAGCACAAATGGTGGGAAAGAAGATGGAGGGAAATACACAGATTGTAATCATAACTGTGAATGTGAATGGAATGAATTCTCCCATAAAAAGGAGACAGATAGCAGAATGGATTAAAAGTCATAATCCAACAATATGCTGCTTACAAGAAACACATTTGAAATGGGGGGATACACATAGGATAAAGGTCAAAGGATGGAGCAGAATATATTGTGCTTCAGCTGATGTAAGAAAGGCAGGAGTAGCAATCCTGATCTCAGACAAAGCTGTCGGGGACTCACGTCCCCGATCGACCCTTCCGGTGAGTAGTAACCCCTCACTCTGCTTCACGCAGCTTCAGACGTCTCTGGTCCCGTCCCCGGAGGCTGGAGCATGGGCGAAACCAAGCACGAGCCAGAGTGGTAGAGCAAAGCAGGTGTTTATTCAGCAGTTCACATCAGCCCAGTCCCCACGAACCCCCTCAGAGTATTGCCTTATATTCCTTATTCTTTCCGGGTTTTGCTGTCCGATTCCTGATTGGGGAGTTCAGCCTACTGTCGCCCCAGCCCCCTCCCCTTAGCCAGCCGTGCCCTGTGGCGATAGGGCAGGGGTCTCTCTGGACCTTCCCTCCCCATTCGGACCATCTGCTTGGTCCTATCACAGGTGGCCAGGTGTGTTTTACTCTTACTGGGGCTCCCTCAGTACCTCCCGAGGGCGGTATCGTGCCTTGTACACGAGCCTTCCCTGCACCCTTAGCCCAGAAGTCACGGGTGAGGCGCGTGATTGCCGGGGGGGGGGGGGGGGGGGGGGGCACGGGTATAGACTCCTGGCCGATACCTCTCTGCCCAGGAGGTCCGGGGACGGCCCCTGACACAAAGCAAAAGCAGAAATAGATCTAATCAAAAGGGATAAGGATGGAAACTATATCCTGCTAAAAGGCACCATAGACAATGAAGCAATATCATTACTAAACATGTATGCTCCAAGTGGTATAGCATCCAGATTCTTAGAGGAGAGGTTGGGGGAGTTGAAGGAAGAAATTGACGGCAAAACTATACTAGTGGGGGACCTCAACCTCCCTCTTTCTGAACTTGATAAATCTAACCTCAAAATAAACAAGAAAGAGGTTAAGGAGGTAAATAAAACTCTAGATAAGGTAGATATGATAGATCTTTGGAGAAAATTGAATGGCAATAGAAAGGAATATACCTTTTTCTCAGCAGTACATGGAACATTTACAAAAATTGACCATGTACTAGGACATAAAAATCTCACAATCCAGTGCAGAAAGGCAGAGATAATCAGTGCATCCTTTTCAGATCATAACGCAATAAAAATTATATGTAATAAAAGGCCATGGAAAGATAAAGCAAAAAATCAATTGGAAACTAAATAATTTAATCCTAAAGAAGGAATGGGTTAAAGAAGAAATCATAGAAACAATCAACAACTTCATTCAAGAGAATGACAATAATGACACAACCTACCAAATCTTATGGGATACTGCAAAAGCAGTTCTTAGGGGAAGTTTTATATCTTTGAATGCCTACATAAATAAAATAGAGAAAGAGGAGATCAATGACTTGGGTATGCAGCTCAAAAAGCTAAAAAAAGAACAAATTGAAAATCCCCAAGAAAATACCAAATTAGAAATACTGAAAACCAAAGGAGAGATTAATAAAATTGAAATTAAGAAAACTATTGAATTAATAAATAAAACCAATAGTTGGTTTTATGAGAAAACTAATGAAATTGATAAACCTTTGGTCAATTTGATTAAAAAAAAGAAAGAAGAAAATCATATTACTAATATTCAAAATGAAAGGGGTGAACTCACCTCCAATGAGGAGGAAATTAAAACAATAATTAGAAATTACTTTGCCCAACTTTATGCCCACAAATTCGGTAATCTAAATGAGATGTATGACTATTTTAAAAAATACAAATTGCCCAGATTAACAGAAAAGGAAATTGAATACTTAAACAATGCCATCTCAGAAAAAGAAATTGAACAAGCCATCAATGAACTCCATAGGAAAAAATCTTCACGACCAGATGGATTCACAAGTGAATTTTATCAAACCTTTAAAGAACAGTTAATTCCAATACTATATAGGCTATTTTTGAAAATTGAGTGAGGAAGAAGGAGTCCTCCCAAATTCTTTCTATGATACAAATATGGTTTTGATACCCTAACCAGGAAGAGACAAAACAGAGAAAGAAAATTATAGACGAATTTCTCTAATGAATATAGATGCAAAAATTTTCAACAAGATATTTAGCAAAACGAATACAGCATCTTATCAAGAGAATAATACATTATGATCACGTAGGTTTCATACCAGGAATGCAGGGCTGGTTCAATATTAGGAAAACTATTAGCATTATTGATCATATCAACAACAAAACTAACAAAAACCACATGATTATTTCAATAGATGCAGAAAAAGCTTTCGACAAAATACAACACCCATTCCTATTAAAAACACTGGAGAACATAGGAATGAAGAGAACTTTCCATAAAATAATAAGCAGTATCTACATAAAACCTTCATCAAGCATTATATGCAATGGGGATAAGCTAGATGCATTTCCATAAGATCAGGGGTGGAACAAGGATGTCCATTATCACCACTATTATTCAATATGGTACTAGAAATGTTAGCGGTAGCAATTAGACAAGATAAAGAAATTGAAGGAATAAAAATAGCCAAAGAAGAAACTAAGCTATTACTCTTTGCAGATGATATGATGATATACTTAGAGAATCCCAGAGATTCAAGTAAAAAACTACTTGAAATAATAAACAACTTTGGCAAAGTTGCAGGTTACAAAATAAACCCACACAAATCTTCTGCATTCCTATATATTAGCAACAAAGTCCAACAGCAAGAGATAGAAAGAGAAATCCCATTTAAAGCTAGAGTAGACACTATAAAATACTTCAGGGTTTACCTGCCAAAACAAACCCAGGGATTATATGAACACAATTACAAGACACTTTTTGCACAAATAAAGTCACATTTAAATAAGTGGAAAAACATGAGTTGTTCATAGGTAGGCCGAGCTAATATAATAAAAATGACAATTCTACCTAAATTAATCTACTTATTTAGTGCCATACCAATTAAACTATCAGATAATTATTTTCTAGAGCTGGATAAAATAATATCAAAATTCATTTGGAAAAACAAAAGGTCCAGAATATCAAAGGGACTAATGAAAAGAAATGCTTGGGAAGGTGGCCTAGTGCTACCAGACCTCAAATTGTATTATAAAGCAGCAATTATCAAAACCATTTGGTAAGAAACAGAGGGGTAGACAAATGGAATAGACTTGGCACTCAAGACACAGTAGGCAAGGAATATAGCAACCTCCTATTTGATAAGCCCAAAGATCCCAGCTTCTGGGATAAGAACTCACTGTTCGACAAAAATTGCTGGGAAAACTGGTTAACTGTGTGGCGGAAATTAGGCATAGACCCATGCCTGACACCGTATACAAGAATAAAGTCCAAATGGGTACATGATTTAGGTATAAAGATTGATACCATGAATAAACTGGAGAAACAAGGAATAGTGTATTTATCAGATTTATGGAAAGGGGAAGAATTTTTTTCTAAAGAAACGATAGAAAGCATTATGAAATGCAAGATGGATAATTTTGATTACTTTAAACTGAAAAGTTTTTGCACAACCAAACCCAATGCAACCAAAATTCGGAGGGATGTAGTAAATTGGGAAAAAATTTTTACAGCTAAGCTCGGGGATAAAGGCCTCATTTCTAGAATATATAGAGAACTGACTCAAATATATAACCATACAAGTCATTCCCCAATTGATGAATGGTCAAAGGATATGAACAGGCAATTTTCAGGGGAAGAAATCAAAGATATCTATAATCATATGAAAAAGTGCTCTAAATCACTATTGATTAGAGAGATGCAAATCAAAACAACTCTGAGGTACCACATCACACCTATAAGATTGGCAAACATGACAGAACAAGAAAATGATAAATGCTGGAGAGGATGTGGGAGAGTTGGAACACCAATTCATTGTTGGTGGAGCTGTGAGATCATCTAACTGTTCTGGAAAATGGTTTGGAACTATGCCCAAAGGGCTACAAAAATGTGCATACCCTTTGACCCAGAAATATCACTACTAGGACTGTATCCCCAAGAGATTATAAAAACGGGAAAGGGTCCCACGTGTACAAAAATATTTATAGTAGCACTCTTTGTAGTTGTCAAAAACTGGAAGTCAAGGGGATGCCCATCAATTGGGGAATGGCTGAATAAATTATGGTATATGAATGTAATGGAGTACTATTGCGCCATAAGAAATGATGAACAAGAAGACTTCAGGGAGGCCTGGAAGGTTATATGACCTGATGCTGAGCGAAAGGAGCAGAACCAGGAGAACTTTGTGCACAGCAACAACCACAGTGTGTGAGAGTTTTTTCTGGTAGACTTGGAACTTTGTAATAACACAAGAACTTACTGAGAAAAAAAAATCCTAATGTTGGTCTTCTAAGGCAAAATGCCTTCCACACTCAGAGAAAGAAATATGGAAGTCATTTGCAGAATGTAGCAGATCATGTTTGTATGTGTGTGGGTTTTAGTGTATTATGTTTTGATTTGTTATATGATTTCTTCCATTTATTTTAGTTTGACTACATAGCATGACTATAGTGAAAATGTGCTCAATAGGAAAGTACATGTAGAACCTATACAAAATTGTATGTTGTCGTGGGGAGGGAGGGGGGTAGTGGGGGAATGGTGGGGGGGATAAAATCTTAAGTTTAAGGAAATGATTGTAAAACATTAAAAAAAATAAAATATATAAAAAAAGGAAAGCAACTTCAAAAAGGGTGAACAATCACTTTATTCAAGCACAGATATCAGAGAAAATTAAAATCAAAATTTCAGAGAAATTTGCTTCCAAAATGTCTGACCATTACATACATACACAGTTACCTGAGAGAGAAGCATCAATTTCTGGGGTTTTAGCCAGGGCTGGGGGTGGGGTTGGAGAGGTTAGGGGTGATCCTTGATGACTTCCCAGAGTCTTTCTGACCGAAGAAACACTTCCAGTCAGTAAGCCCCAAAGTAATACCTCACTCTCAGAGTATTTATACACTTTTTAGAGCCAGAGGTCATAACCCTTGGACCCATGGCCTTAATAGAAAAAAAAAAAGGTATTTGGGACCCTCCTATAAAACAGCTCCCCTAATCAAGCTTCCCACAAGGAACAGGCCCATCAGTGGGTGGAAAAGATCCTCCTTAATCACAATATTCAATCAGAGGCACTTTTAGTGAAACACAAACAACAAAAGATTCTATTTTATTTGTCATTACAGAGGGGGAGAAAATTTAAGACTTATGGAAGTGATAGTTGAAAACTGAAAACAAATAAGTAAAAAATTCAAATTAAAAAAAAAGAAAGAAATGTACATGGGACAGAACTCTTATTTTTGCCTCATGCCACAAATGTCTCTTCTATGGGAATTCTTTTATTTTGGCTGACAGATGAAAGCACATGAATGTCAGTCAACATAAAGCATTATGACAAATCTTGAGCACCAACTAGGGCTAATTAAGAAGACAGAGCACAGAAGAGCATATTAGTTAAGAAGAGGGAATAGAGAAGAGTATGTTCTTTAGTCTAGAAAGGATCTTAAAGATAATCTTTTACAATTTTTCATTTTACAGATAAGTAAACTGAGGCATAGCAATTAGAATCATCTTGCCAAAGTCATGCAGTAAAATAAGAAATAGAATCAGAACTTGGATCCACATTTTCCAAAGCCAGATCCAATACTATTCCCACTCTACCATCTTCTTTCTATTGAAACAACAGGCAAATTTAAGGAGGTGGAATAGAATTATCCATTTTGAAATTTGGCCAGAAAATAGGGCCTAACACACACCCACACCCCCTCCCTCAGCAATATGTTCCATTCTATTTTAAATGACCACACGTGGCTGGGTACTCAGTTCCATAGCTCAGTGCAGATGAGAGAAGTGTGGGACTAGACCCCAAATTCTAACACCAGCCCTGTTGTTGCTACTGCTACTTACCTTTGTTTTTTAATTTCAATTTCTTCATACTGACATTTTATGTGGGTTTATAGAAATAATTTCAAATGATTGTGAAACATTTGGTAAATAAACAGTGCTATTAGCATGATAAATCAATATTGTAATAATAAGTATGTGTGATTACAAAAACAGCATGCCTACTATAGGAATATGAAGAGAGCATGGGGAGACAAAGGAAGAGTGTTATCTTTAGAGAAGAAGAGATACTAAAGTAAGGCAGAACCAAAGCAGACTTTTTTCATGGATTTTCTACTTTCAACTGCTGCCAATAACTCTACTCCATTCTGTGCCAGAATTAACACACCTTTGGGGTATGGTTAATTTCCCATTTTCCAACCTATGTGAAACATTCCTTCTGACAAGGTGTAAACCAGCTGCCTTCAAAGGCAGCCTGAGTTGCTAAAGATACTGGCAGTTGCGTTTCTTCCCAGCATGGTAAAACAGGAAGCCAATAGAAGATCAGGACTGGAGGACAGAGATTATACCACACACACACACACACACACACACACACACACACACACACACACGCACACCCTACAACAATAGTTTTAAGCATCTCCTGAATGTAAACTTTTAAGCATTCTCCTCAAAGAAGAAAAAGATGGGGGGGGAAATTTTTCACATACATGGAAGAGATATTTATAGGATGGGACAAGTGACAATATATAAAACTACTCTCTCTTCTCTCTCTCAGATAGATTTTATATAACATATATATTATACATGACATATACATATGTCATATACATATGACATATATACATATATATGTATATGTACATATGTGTATATCTATATATGCTAACTTGCTAAGGTGGCTGGAACCCTTTGGGGAGGGATATGAAAGGATAAACAAGGAGGAGCTAGAGTTCTGTAACCCCTCTCTGCTTTATTTCAGATGAGTACAACTGGTACCCTTTTCTAACCACGTCCTTTCACTCTGGTAGACCGTATCTGACTAATCTTATTTCTCATAAATACCTGAGATTTCCTCTGCTGTCTATATTTTCTTGTATCCCATTGTTAGTAGCACAATGGCAAAAGTCTTCACAAAGGACAGTGACTTTTCCTAGGACAGAGCTTAAATACTAATCCCCTAGCCTGTCAGGGAGTTTTTGTTCTCTGAGGGCATACTTGCAAGTTACATTTCCAAGGGCATAATTTCCATGAATTTAGGGCCTTTAAAATATGCCCCATCAGATTAAAAGCTTAATGTAGCAACCCTTGGGGTTGCATATATATCATGTATATTCATCATTCTTCTGCAACTCAATCCCTCTCATTTTCCCAACCCATTTTATTTTGAATGAAGCACTTTATTAAGTATAAACCCACTTGTTATGAATAACCATAAGCATGGTCATGGGAACTCAGTACCCAGGAAGAATCTTTCTGATAGTCAGAGAGACATTCCAGGTTTCCAGAGATATCAGGGACTTTAGACTTCATCTCAGACAAGCTACCCAAAAAAGGATAAAGGAAAGCCATCATCAAATAGCTGCAGTAAAGACCATACTGTCCTGGAAGGGGAAGTTGGGCAAATCATTTTCTGATTGCTGAGGATGAGGGCTGAAGAGCTGTGGTGGGCAGATGGAGGTGAAGTATAAGTAGAAGAAGGTAGAATGGCAAGAACACCAAAACAACCTTGCGGCACACAAAGGTAAACAAAAGTGGTCCTTATCACATACCCCCATCTAGGTGCCACCTACCCATTAAATGTCTGATAATCATTCACTTCCCTCTTCCACAGTCCCTTCCATTCTATTTGGCTCTCAAAGGAATTTTGGAAGCTTCTTCTTTTCCTAAACCTTTACTTTCATTCTTAGGTACATGATAATCCTTTAATATTATCTTGATCAACAAGTCCAAACACTTTTTTCTATTTATTGATTGTATATAGAGAGATAAATAAAAAGAAGACTTTCCCCTTTCAAAAAACAGAAGTCATTTTTGCTCACTGAAGCAGGTCTGGAGGAAGAGCTACCTAGAGAGGGCCCAGGCACAAATGAGCATTACAGCAATAACAGAGAACCATTGTGAATTCACCCTTAAGATCTTGACTTAAGAGAAAACAAAACAAAAGCCTGTACAGCATGGATCCCCTTTCTGCTTGTTGCCTGGAGACTTTAAAGAAAAGCATGCTTGTGTGGGGGGAGGGTAGAGCCAAGATGGTGTAGGAGAAAGATGCATATACTATAGCTCTTCCCCTACAGCCCATAAAATACCTGTCAAAAATGACTGTCAACAAATTCTAGAGCAGCAGAAGCCACAGAATGACAGAGTGAAAGAGATCTCTAGCCAAAGGTCATTTAGAAGGCTGACAGGAAATTTCTATCCCACTAGACACTGAACAGAGCAGAACTCAACCCTGGCCATGTAGCACCAGGAAGAACAGGACTCTGGGCAGAATTCCCCAGCAGGGAGGGTCTCAGAGCCCTCAACCCACAAGCACCAAAGAAAGCTTCAAAGGGCAGGGAGAGGGCTTTCTCAACTAGGTGAGAGGGAAACAGGGTGCCCCCCAGCATGAGCCCCAGGTAGTGGTGACAGCAACAGCAACCTGGCAGCAGTGCTGTGTGCCAGTGGCTGAGTCAGATGGGGTGGCAGCTTCCATTGTGAGAGCAACTCAGCTTAAAGCTCCTGGAGGAATTGAGCAGCTGATCAGAACCTCATCCCTGAGCACAGTACTGAGGTGAGGAAGAGTACTAGGACCCTTCTTTTTACAAAGTATTCAGAGGTAAAGTAACTGGCTGGGAAAATGCCAAAAAAAGGGTGAAAAAATGAGGCCATAGAAAGTTATTTTCTTGGTGAACAGGTATTTCGTTCCATTCTTTCAAATGAGGAAGAACAATGCATACTTTCAGAGGAAGTCAAGGCTTCTGCATCCAGTACCTCCAAAATGAATACGCAGTGGGTTCAGACCATGGAAGAGCTTGAAAAGCAAGTCAACAGCTTGCTAAAGGAGACCCAAAAAAATGCCAAAGAAAATGACACCTTTAAAAATAGACTAACTCAATTGGAAAAAGAGGTCCAAAAAGCCAGTGAGGAGGAGAAGGCCTTAAAAAGCAGAATCAGTCAAATGGAAAAGGAGGTTAAAAAGCTTACTGAAGAAAATAATTCTTTAAAAATGAGAGTGGAGTTGAGGGAAGCTAATGACTATATGATAAACCAAGAAATTACAAAACAAAACCAAAAGAATTAAAAAATAGAAGATAATGTGAAATATCTCATTGAAAAAAAACTGACCTGGAAAATAGATCCAGGAGAGACAACTTAAAAATTATGGGACTACATGAAAGCCATGATCAAAAAAAGAGCCTAGACATTGTCTTTCGTGAAATTACCAAGAACTGCCCTGATATTTTAGAACTAGAGGGCAAAATAAATGTTGAAAGAATCCACTGATCACTTTCTGAAAGAGACCTGAAAAGACAAACTCCTAGGAATAGTGGCCAAATTTCAGAGTTCCCAGGTCAAAGAGAAAATATTGGAAGCAGCTAGAAAGAAACAATTCAAGTATTGTGGAAATACAATCAGGATAACACAGTATCTGGCAGCTTCTATGTTAAGGGATTGAAGGACTTGGAATAGGATATTCCAGAAGTCAAAGGAACTGGGATTAAAACCAAGAATCACCTATTCAGCAAAAATGAGTATAATACTTCAAGGGAAAAAATGGTCATTCAGTGATATAGAGGACTTTCAAGCATTCTTGATGAAAAGACGAGAAGTGAACAGAAAATTTGACTTTCAGTCACAAGAATCAAGAGAAGCATGAAAAGGTAAACAAGAAAGAGAAATGACAAAGGACTTCCTAAAGCTGAACTGTTTACATTCCTACATGGAGAGATAATATTTGTAACTCTTGAGATGTTTTCTCAGTATTTCTATAGGTGGAGGGACTATACACACACATACACATACACATATAGACAGAGAGCATAGATTGAGTTGAACCAGAGGGGATGATATCTATAAAAAAATAAAATTAAGGGGTGAGAGAGGAATATATTGGGAGGCTAAAGGGAGAAATGGAATGGGGTAAATTATTACTCGTAAAAGAGATAAGAAAAATATTTTTCAATGGAGAAGAAAAGGAAGAAGGTGAGAGGGAAAAGGTGAAGCTTACTCTCTTCATATATGACTTAAGGAGGGAATAACATGCTCACTAAATTTGGTATGAAAATCTATCTTACACTACAGGAAAGTAGGAGAGAAGGGGACAAATGGGATGAGGAAAATGATAGAAGGGAGGACAGATTGGGGAAGGGAGTAACTGGAAGTACACACTTTTGGGAAAGGACAAGGTCAAATGAAAGAATAGACTGAAGAGGAGACAGGGTAGGATGGAGGGAAATATAGTTAATCTTACACAACATCACTACTATGGAAGTCTTTTGCAAAATGACACATATATAGCCTGTATTGAATTGCTTGCCTTCTCAGTGGGGATGGTTGGAGAAGGAGGAAGGGAGAGAAGTTGGAATTCAAAGTATTAGAAATGAATTCTGAGAATTGTTATTGCATATAACTTGGAAATAAAAAATACAGGTAATGGGGTATAGAAATCTATCTTGCCCTACAAGAAAAAAGAGAAGATGGGTATAAGGGAAAGGTGGGATGTGATAGAAGGGAGGGCACATTGAGGGAAGGGGTAATCAGAATGCAAGGTGTTGTGGGTTGGGGGAGGGGAGAGATTGGGAGAAAAATTGGAACTCAAAATTTTGTGAAAATGAATGTCATAATCAAAAAATAAATATAATAAAAAATACAAAAAAAAGAGTGTATAGTGGGCAGCAAAGACTTAGCAACTGCACAGTGGGATAGCTGAAGGCCTTCAACAGAGCAAGCTTAGTTACTACTGCTTAGAGTTCTTTGAAGCTAAGGCTGGAGACTTTGAAGTCAGTCATAAAATCCCTAGGGACTGAGCAAATTAAAATGGTAATAGGATTGGAATTGATACTAGAAGCTGATGCTTATGTAGCTTAAGTTTTACATCATGATCTCATATGTTATCTCATTTGGTACTACTCCATGAGATAGATTCTATCATTATACTCATTTTACAGATGAAGAAACCGAGACTGAAAGAGGTTAAATAATTTACCCAGTATCACATAGCATGTGAGTGACTAGTTCTAGTCTCTGTCTACTACTCCCTATTGCTCCCATTCACAACACTGATACTGCCTTGTCCAAGTAAGCGATTATTATCATATAATCTATCCCACCACAGCAGGTATACAATGTTAATAGTGGTTGTTTAGGTAATGACTTATGAAGATAATAGGTCTGCATGGGGTGGGGATCATGGAGTAATAAAGGGGTGAAAAAAGTACTTCTAATATATACACATTATCAAAAGATGAACCTATTATTATTTTTAAATATAATATTCAAATATGGTTTGGTAGAAATGATCTTGGATTTGGAATCAGGCAACCTGAACATGTAATCCTAATTCTACCATATAGCACTTACTAGCTATATAAATCTCTTGACTGCAGTTTCTTCATCTATAAAAGAAACTTAGATGTTCAACACTTGCATTACCTGACTTCAAAAAGTCAATGTGAAGGAAGTTCTTCATAAATTCTAAGGCATTATATGAAAGCAAACTAACATATTATAAACCCAATTCTCCTATCCTCTTATCCTCCAAGCGTATCAGATATGACTGCCTCTCTCATTTCCATACATTCTTCAGATTAGATGTAAGTCCTTTTCCCATTCAAGAATGCCTCCTGTTTTTTTTTGTTAAACTTTATTTTTATTTCACCTGCATGGAAAAAAAAAGTTCTGGAAAAAATATGCAGTATGAATCCTATCCTCATCTATTCAATCCCAAAGATGGTCCAGACTCCAGATTTCTTGGTTACTGGCAAATGAAGTCAGACAGATGTTCCGAATAAATGTGGAAAGTTGGTTCATTTTTTTCACTTGTTAAATTTCTATAATTCCCAGAGGTTCTCATCAACAGGATAATGGGAAGATGGCAAAATCCTTGACCTCCAGAAATTTATCTTCTGAAGATGAAAACAACAATGTAGAAGTCTTCAGCTCTTCTTTGGCATAAATGCTTGAAATTAGTGTGGACATTTTTAGATCAATCTTTGTCTCAAGTGCCAAATTATAGCAAAAATTGCTTTAATTAGTTTCTCTAAAGAAAATAATTATTGTAAATTTGGTTTTCAAAGTGGGTATTCATTTTGAAGGGGCTAATTACTGTTGTGGAGTATTCCAGATGATCTCAATATAGGTCTCGGGTGAAAATATTACAGTTTCAAGAAACAATGGCACCATCATGCAAGTATAAAGGCAAGATTTCAATAGGAAGATGATAGATTTGGGGTATCTTATTTTAGAATGTGTTAGTTCTGCATATTGTTTATCATGTATTATTTATATTAATTCCAGCATCTTTGAAATAATGAGTTTACTTTTAAAGATATTTAATTTACGTACAAATAGAGAATGAATTATCCATCAAAAGATCAAAAGATGATGCTTTTGAAGCTGAAGCACTATGGCATCACCTTTGATCTATCTATAAATAGCACATAAATCTACTTTAATCATCACTTGGTTACATTACATTCCTTTATTTATCAATAGATTTATTGTTATTGTTACATTTTTATAGTTAGAAAACTTCTATAAGCTTTTTTTTGTATCAGAAATGGGGACAAATGCAAAAAATAATGGTCATGAATCCTGCTACTAAATAACAGTTATGAAAATTTTATTTCCATTTCTACTTAATATAATTTTAATTTATTTTTATTGTTTAATTTAATTATTTTTGGCTTCCACCATTCATTTCCACAAGATTTTGAGTTCCAGATTTTCTCCCCATCTCTCCTGTCCCTACATCAACATAGCATGCATTCTGATTACTCTTTCCTCCAGTCTGCCCTCCCTTTTATCACACCCCCTTATCCCTTACCCTCTAACTTTCTTGTAGGGCAATATAGATTTCTATACCCCATTGTCTATATATCTTATTTCCCATTTGCATGTAAAAATAATTGTTAATGTTTGTTTTTAAAACTTTGAGTTCCAAATTCTCTTCCTTCTAACCTCTCCACCCACCCTCATTGAGAAGAAAAGCCATTCAATATAGGTTATACATGTTTAGATATATAAAACACTTCCATAATGGTCAGGTTGTAAAAGACTAAGTATTTCCCTCCATCCTATCCTGCTCCCCACTTATTCTATTTTCAGCTTAGACCCTGTCCCTTTCCAAAAATGTTTGCTTCTGACTATTCCCTTCCCCAATGTGCCCTCCCTTCTTTCATCTCCCACCACTTATCCCCTTCCCCCTTACTTTCCTGTAGGGTAAGATACCCTATTGAGTGTGTATGTTATTCCCTCCTTAAAACAAATCTGATGAGAGTGAGGTTCACTCATTCCCTCTCACCTCCCCCATCCATGATAACACATTTTTTTGCCTCTTCTGTGTGAAATTTTATCCCATTCTATCTCTCCCTTTTTCCTTCTCCTAATATATTTCTCTCACCCCTTAACTTTATTTTTAGATATCATCCCCCTCACCTCTTACCCTGTGCCATCTTTCTATCTATCTTTATATCTATGTACCTATCTATCTATTTATATTTCTTCCAACTACCCTAATATCTTGCTTAGGCAAGGACTGGTGAGTTATAAATATCATCTTTCCATGTAGGAATGTAAACAGTTCAACTTTAATATGTTCCTTATTATTTTAATTTCCTGTTTACCTTTTCATGCTTCTCTTGATTCTTATATCTGAAAGTCAAATTTTCAAATCAGCTCTGGCCTTTTCAGCAAGAATGCTTGAAAATTTTCTGTTTCACTGAAATTCCATTTTTCCCCTGAAAAATTTTTCCCCTACCCCCTGGGTAGGTAAATCTTGATTTTAATCCTAGCTCCTTTGACCTTTGGAATATCATACTCCAAGTCCTTCAATTCATTAAACTACTACAAAGAAAAATTAATAGGACTAATAAATATAAAAATATTTATAGCAGCTCTTTTTGTGGGGGAAGCTGAAGGGATGCCCATCAATTGGGGAATGGCCAAACAAATGATGATATATGAATGTGATGAGATATGAATGTGATGAAATACTGCTGTATTGTAAGAAATGAAAAACTTGAGAAGATTTAGAAAAGATGCAAAGTGAAGTGATCAGAACCAAAATAACAAGGTACATAGTAACTGAAACATTGTAAAGATAATCAACTGTGAAAGATTCAGGTACCCTGATCAATGCAATGATACAACAGAATTCCCAAGAACTCATGATGAAAATGCTATCTGCTTCCAAAAAAAGCATTGATGGATTAAGAGTACAGGTTGAAGCTTATTTTCCTTTATTTTTCCTTTATTCGTACCATAGCTAATGTGGATACATATTTTGTATGACTTCATATTAGGTCTTGTATTTCTTGCCTTTTCAATGGATGAGGAAAGAATAGAGGGAGGGAGAGAATGTGGAACTGAAAATAAAAATAAGATTTCCCTGTAGTCCTGGTTCATAGAAGGTTATAAGTGGAGTGTTCAATAAGTTTTGAATGGCACTCTATATCCTCTCTTCCACTCTGGTGCATCCTAAGACTTTATCCCTCCTATTTTTATTGTCACATAGGACACAACTAGCACAACGACACTCATAAAATCAGTCTTAGTGATTTGGGTAGTTTGAATCTTTGGGGCTGTTAAACTTTACAACTTTTCTGATATATGTCCCTTTTATTTCCGCTCGTATAGCCACAACCATAGTTCAAATCCTCATCACGTCTCATTTGATCTACTTCGGTAAACATCTAACTGATCTCCTTGGCTCAAGTTTCTTCTCACTCCAATCAATCCTCCATTTAGCTTCCTAGGTCTGACCACATCACCCCCCTGGCTCAGCAGATGTCATTGGCTCCCTGTTATCTCCAGGATCAAATATGAATTGTTCTGTTTGGCTTTTAAAGCTCTTTATAACCCAGGCCTTTATGATTTTTTCACAGTCTTCTCCTCTCTACAAACTCTACAATCCAGCAATTCTGGCCATTTTACAATTCTTCAACTCAACATTCCTTCTCTGGAATGTCTAGACCCTTCACTCCTTCTTGTTTCCCTGGGTCCCTTTAAAACTCAGCTCAAGTCCCACCTTTTTCAGCAGGCCTTTCCCAGTCCCTTCACCCCTCCTTTTCAGAGCTACTTACACAGATCTCTTTCAACTACTTTGCATATCTGTTGGATGTATTTAGCTCTTTCCATGTTGTCTTCTCTATTGGAATGGATGTCACTTGTCAGTGAGGAGCTTTGTTTTGGGGTCTTTTTTTCCTTTGTATCTTCAGTGCTAAGAATAGAACCTGGTATGGAGTAAGTGCTTAATAAATGTTTGTTAAATGGACTAATTAATGGACTCATGTAGTTTTTCAAATCACTTTTCACATCAATGTTTAAAAATCACATTTTGTTATGACTTGAACTCCTCATCAGTGTTTTCATTCCTTACAAGTCAGACATAGGATCCCTGTGTTTGATACTGATTTACAATGTGCTATTTTATATTATTAGTGAGAATCCAGACTGGCATCCCAAAGCTACTGTTTTCTAAGGAATGTACCAAAAAGCTGTGTTTGTTGCAGATCTCTTTGCAGAGTGAACACTTTTTTTATAGGCTATCAGTCATGTGAGAAAACCTAGGATTTTCATCAGCAAGGCAAACTAGTACTCACTCTCTCAATTCAACTTACAGGAACCATTCCACTTGCTGTTCACCAAGTCATTTCAACAAATATTTATCAAGCACTTAATATGTGCAAAACAGAAGATAGGCACTGGTGACACAAAGATCAAATGAGAAAGAAAAGGCCTCTTACTTAAGAAGCTTTTATGGTACAGATGGAAAAAATAAATAGAAAAATAGACATTCTTTTTTTGGAGAGAGGTAGGAGAGGAGGCAGGACTTGTGGTCCTTGCATGGCTACAAGCTTCACATATATCATTCTGTGCAGCTTCCAGACCTCTAAATCCTGTGTGTGTGTGTGTGTGTGTGTGTGTATTTAACTACATTATATCTCCCTTTCATCATTAAGACCAACTGGGGAAGCTATGATCATGAAAGAAGGTAGTTCACAAGGTCAGGAACATTAAGTGTTAAAGCTGTAAAATAAAATGACAAATTCTGCACATAACAACTTCAGACATAAATCAAAAGGCATTATTTAGTTGTCCGTCATACAGTATGATCATGCATCTGACTGTCCTTCCAACCCATACAAGCATTTTAATCATAATATCAGCATCCATGAGAAGCATCTTCAAACAGAAGGACAACTCCGTCAGCGGTTCTACAGCGTCCCTCAGAATTAGTGACTTTCTCTGAAAGAGGAGTACAAACTTGGTGTGTAGCCAAAAGATGTTTGAAAACAAATTAATCACATCATTGATTATTGATTGATTGATTATAAGATTTTATAAGATTATAAGATGATTGATTATAAGATTTTTAATGCTCCAAAACATGCCACTTGAGCCCCATCCTCTGCACCCACTGTCACATAATTACCCTACAGAAGTTTCTTGATTTGCACTGTGACTTCAGGGAATAGAAATAAATGAAGTGGAAATACGTAGATGGCTATGAGTGAGGAGGTCAGTTGAATAACCTGGCTCTGCACTTTGCAGAAACAGAAGTGGGAGGTAGTGACTTTTATAAAGAAATCATTATAAGAAGAAAAAATATGAATTTTCAAAACTGTGAGGGTGGAAAGAAAAATGAATTTGATTTTCATGAATAGCATCTAGATAGTCTTCCTGTTTGATTTGGTTTTATTTTAGATTTTCTTTTGGAGAATTTTTTCCCATGTTAAATTATTCTTTGAGATCTACAAGAACATTCCCCTCCCCACCCACCCCCTACACATTGGATCACAATGTTTAAGAAATGATCAACAATTTGAAAATACAACAATTTGAAAATATGGAAAACACTATAAGAGCCAAGGTACATCATTCTTCAGAAAGAAGATATTTCAAAACTGGGGTCTAATTTATATCAGCCTGTAAGTTAATATTTGTCTGGTCTGAGGCACATTAGGCATGAAGGCAGTGGTGGATTCCTGAAATAAGGGACAGGTGGTCCCTTTATTTCTAGCAGAAGAGAAATAAACAGAATGCTTGCTCTAAATGATATTGCCTCACACTGTAAATATATAAAAACCCACATATCATTACCATTTTATCCCTTAGGTTTTCTATCTTTTTATTACTGAAAAGTGTTAGTTTTCTTTTTATTTGGCTTTGATTGCAGTCCCTTATTTTTATCCCCATTTATATTTACTTATATCATTTGTTTTGAAGTGCTTCTAGGGCTCAGAAACCAAAGAGGAGTCATGATTTCCTGTAGATGGCAATGTCATTTGCATTTTTCTAATGTTGGCAGCAGTGGAAATGCACAAAAAGGGCAGCTTTTCAGAAATATCAATGAACCTAGTAAGTTCAGACATTTAAGTTAATAAGACTGTAAGCTGGAATAGTCACCCAGGCTAGAAATGAAATGACAACAGTGATCTAGTTTTATGCTTCAGAACATACACTTATTAATATCAGAATTTAAAAGGAAGACCCCCTTTTCTCTCTGGCACTTTAATATGCAATATGGAATGTCAAAACTAGGCACATTCATTCCATGGCATTTATGTCTTCCTCTGAAATGTTTGGCAGTAGCAAGTGTCAGAGGCAGGACACTGAGATAGCATGTTCCTACAATCTATACAAAGAATCAGGATTTCACGCCTCAAAAGGCTAGACAGCATTAGGTGGCATGGTCTGGTGAAGAGATCACTGAACCAGAAACCAGAATACCTGAATTCTACCCCCAGCTGACTCCTTGGACTTACTGTGTCGCTTTAGGCAGGACATCGTATATCTCTGTCTATTCTTTAGCTTCTCCATCTGGGAAGCGAATAATAGCAACTATCCTACCCCTGACCTTGCATCCTCTGGATGAATTAAATTATGTCTATAAATTGTTTTAAGTTGTCAGGATTTTTTAGGAACAAAGAACATGTAAGTTCAAGGTATAGAACTATACTGAAATTTGGGAATGCTGTTACCCCACTGTCTGTTCTCTATCTCCTTTATGAATCATTATAAACTTCCCTGTTCCATTCCCAGCTGAAAGTGTTCTCCCACTCCTCAATTTTTGCTATATTTCTTTTGCCACTAAAGCCTTTTATATGCATAAATGTAATATTACCTGCCCTTTCCCACTCCACAAGTAGAATCAAAAATATCAGCAATTTTGAAATGATCAAAGATCATCTAATTAAACCCACTCAATTTGCAGATAGGAAAACTGAAGACCAAAATGGATAAGTAACTTACCTGAGGTCACATAGATAATAAGTAGCAGAGGTGAAATCCAAAATCACCTGTCTGAAAACAAATCCACCTTGAAGAGTGCTAAACTCCTTACAGTGACATATTAATTTTTGTTTCTTCAGTGACCTGCATATACTAGATGCTTGAGCGAACTTTAACTATGAATCTTTGTACCTTGGTTCATGTATTTAAAACCACACCCAGGACAACAGCAGGAAGAATGGTTCTCTTCAATAAAGAGACCAGAGAGAACGGGACAGAAATCTAAGAAAACCAACCAGTGCTAGAGAAGTCACCTTGTGGTATGTGTAGAGGGATGTAGAGAGAGGGAAAAAAGAGGAAGGAAGGAGGAGGCAGAGTTGGTGAGAAAGGTGTTAGTGATCATCTCTACACTCTTCCCATAGAGCATCGAAGTCAAATGCAGGGGATTACTGGAGGTTGCATCAGAGTAGTGGAAGGCCATGATGTAGGTAGATGGGGAAACACTGGAGGAGGAACTGTGACCCTTGAAATGTCATGACCCTAGGAAAAATCTAAGTTATCCTATCTTATTCATGGCTCTGATGCTAAGTAGATATTTATCTATTAGATTAAATGGAGAAGACCTTTGTTGCTCTTCTAACAGACTTGACTGCTTTCTCTTACAGGTCTCACGTTTTTATTCAGAGGTGATTTAGTCTGAGAGTGGATCCATGAGAGAAAGTCATCCCAGAAGTCCAGTGTTATAGGGATGCCACATTGCCATGCTAACCATTTCAAAATCTTGACAAACTCCTAGTATGGTATTGATCCTACCATCTGACTGGACATAAGTCTCTTTTCCATTCTTCAGATACAGCATAGGAAAGGCAAATTGGTCTTTTATTGTTTGCCTAATTCAGGTTTTATTCACTCAAAATAACCTGTTACTTTTTTAAGACAGGATTAGGGTCTTCTTTTAATGCTGTTGGTGCTCAATAAATAATTAATCATTAAAGGGAGGCGACTTAGTTGCCAGGAGGCTAACCACCAGGCATAAACTGCAGTAGTAGATAAGCCTGAGAAAATAACTGCATGATGTAAAAAATAGCATTAATAAAAAAGGAAAGAAAAAACCTAGGAGTTTTCTATACAGAACCAGATCTGCCACAATCATTAAATCCTAAAGAAATATAAAAATGGAAAGAGAAGAAATCATCTTGTTTTTTTTTTAAAGTTAAGTTCATTATTCAACCAATGATTTGGGAATGGCACATTCATAAATATGTTTCATTGCTGTGGCAAATTTTTTCATTATAACAGATAGTTTTGCATAATTGTAATGTTTAGGAATACTGATTATTTCTTGTTGGAATGTTGGCAATACCAATAAATAGGGAAAGAATACCTTATTTGTTTCTACCAACAATAAACAACTTAATAGAAGAGATTCTCTCAGTGTACAATTCACTCTCTGATTTTATGTTAGGCACCTGGAACATGGTGGCATCAACATCCTTTGAGACCTTGAGTATTCTGATTTTCTGGAAGGACCCTGAATCTAGGAACATTGAAAACATCTAGATTGCAAGCATCTGACTTGGTTTATAAGAAGTAAAGCCAAATTGAAGGAGAAACAGAACAGTGAAATAGGTTGGGAGTTTCGTTTTCTGAAGAAATAGTCATCTTGCAGCATTGGGAAATTGTTATAGACATTTTCTAATACTTTGAATGTACACAAATAGAAGGCAAAAGGAGATTGGAATAAAATAAGACTTCCACAGTATAATAGATAATGTTATGGAAAAACAGACAAGAGAAATTTTCACAAAATGCATTGAAAATGTTACAAGCCATCATTTCATCATGTAGACCCTTGAAGTCTCTTGAATTCTTAAGGTGCCACCATACGTGTCATATCTCTTTGCCCTGCTTCCTAGCACACTCAGGCTAGTTTTCATTACCATTCAGACTAGAACAAAATCAACATGCACCTTTTTCTATTTTGATGACTTTCATTGATCTCTTACTCCCAATATCTCCTCCTTTTCTTTCATTATTTTTTTCATGTTTACTCTTCTCAAGTGAGTTTTTGATTATAAGTCCACAGGACAGGAACCTATCTTTATTTATGTTCTTTGAAACTCAGAATATGATGCCCTAAGCTTTAGGAATGTTTTGTGACAATAGATGTTTGTTGGGGTTTTTTTGTGGTCACTGCCACCTTTTCACCAGACCAACCAAAATGCAGCAATTACATAAGAGATTTTAAAAAAAGGTTTACTATAATTTATTTTTAATTTTCAACATTCACTTTCATAACATTTTGAATTCCAAATTTTCTCCCCACCTCTCCTTTCCCCCCACCCCAGGATAGTATGCACCTCAACCACACCTTTCCCCATTCTGCTCTCCCTTTTATCACTTCCCTTCTCCCATCTCCCTCCACAGGGGAGGACAAGATAGGGTTGTATACCTCGTTGCCTGTGCGACTTATTTCCCAGTTGCATGCAAAAATAATTTTTAACATTCATTTTTAAAGCCTTGAGCTCCATATTCTCTCCTTCCCTCCCTCTCCACACACCCTCATTGAGAAAGCAAGCAAATAGATATAGGTCATACATGTGTAGCCATGGAAAACATTTCCATAACAGTCAAGTTGCAAAAACACTAGCCACATTTCCCTCCATCCTGTCCTGCCCTTAATTTATTCCATTCTCTCCCTTGACCTGACCTCCCACAATAATGTTTGCTTCTGATTATCCCTTCCCCCATTCTGCTGTCCCTTAGCTTATCTTCTCTCTCCTATCCCCTTCTCCCCTACCTTCCTGCAGGGTAAGATAGATATCCATACTCAAATGAATGTGTGTTATTCCCTCCTTAAGCCAAATCCAGGGAGATGAAGGCTCACCTATTCCTTCTCAGCTCTCTGCTTCTTCCACTCTATTGTAAAATCTCGTTTGATTTACCTCTCCCTTTTTACATTTTACCTCTCCCTTACCCTTTCTCCCAGCACATTCTTCTCAACACTTGATTCTATTTTTTTAGGTATCATCCCTTCATATTCAGCTCACCCTTTGCCCTCTATCTAGATAGACACATAGAAAGATGGATAGATACACATAACCACATACACATACATACACATATACCTACATACACATATACATATACCTACATACATGTAATATACACATACAAGCATACACATATGTATGTGTGTATATATGTACGTGGGAATGTGTTTGCATATATATATACATATGTACATACATTTCTTCTAACTACTCTAATACTGAGAAAAGGTCTCATGAATTACAAATATCATCTTTCCATGTGGGAATGTAAAGAGTTCAACTTTAATGAGCCCCTTATGATTCTCTTTCCTGTTTACCTTTCCATGTTTCTCTTGATTTTTGTATTTGAAAGTCAAATTTTCTATTCAGCTCTGCCCCTTCATCAAGAATCCTTGGAAGTCCTCTATTTTCTTGAAATTATATTTCTTTCCCTGAAGTATTATACTCAGTTTTGCTGGGTAGGTGATTCTTGGTTTTAATTTTATCTCTTTTGACCTCTGGAATGTTACATTTCAAGCCTTGCCATTCCTTAGTGTAGAACTCACTAAATCTTGTATTATCCTAATTGTATTTCCACAGTACTTAAATTTTTTTCTTTCTGGCTGCTTGTAATATTTTCTCATTGACCTGGGAACTCAGGAGGTTGGCTATAATATTCCCAGGAGCTTCCTTTTGGGGATCTCTTTCAGGAGATGATATATGGATTCTTTCCATTTCTATTTTACCCTCTGGTTATCAAATATCAGAGCAGTTTCCCTTGATTTCTTGAAAGATGATGTCTAGGCTCTTTTTTCATCATGCTTTTTAGGTAGAACAATAATTTTTAAATTATCTCTCCTAGATCTATTTTCCAGGTCAGTTGTTTCTCCAATGAGATATTTCACATTGTCTCCTATTTTTTCACTGTTTTGGTTTTGTTTATAATTTCTTGATTTCTAATAAAGTTATTGGCTTCCATTTGTTCCATTCTAATGTTTAAGGAATTATTTTCTTCAGTGAGCTTTTGGATCTCTTTTTCCATTTGGTAAATTCTGCCTGTTAAGGTATTCTTCTCCTCATTGACTTTTTTGACGTCTTTTTCCATTTAGGTTAGTCTATTTTTAAAGGTATTATTTTCTTCAGCATTTTTTGGGGTCTTGTTTAGCAAGCTGCTGATTTGTTTTTTTATGAGTTTCTTGTATCACTCTCATTTCTCTTCCCAATTTTTCCTCTAACTCTCTTACTTGATTTTCAAAATTCTTTTTGAACTTTTCCATGACCTGAGATCATTTCATATTTTTCTTAGAGGCTCTGAATGTAGGAGCCTTGACCTTGCTGTCTTCCTCCAGTTGTATGCTTTGATCCTCCTTGTCATAAGAAAATACCTTTTCACCAAGAAACTAACTTTATCCAGTCTTACTTTCCCCCCTTTTTGGTCATTTTTCCAACCAATTACTTGACTTTTGAGCTCTTTGTTAAGTAGAACGTGTACTACCCAAAGTTTCAGTGGTGTTATACAGCTGTTTTCAGAATATTTTGAGAGGTTTTGGGGGAGAGCTCAGGCAGGTCTCTGTTTCTATTCCACTATCTTGGCTATACCTCCCCCCTCCCAAAATGAGATTTTTTTCCCTTACAGTATCTGTAGATTTAAATTCAAGACTGAACTTTCATACCTAATAATGTAAAACTTTAAACTTTGCTTATGGAAAAAAAAGAAGATAGACTTAATTGTACCTTCCCTACACCAACAAAAAAAAAAGGATGAAAGCAAGTAAATGAAGGCTGGAAAATTGTTCATAATGACTTAATCACATAAATAATTTGTGAGAATGAATGTCTATTTTCTGCCCATCTCTGTTTCTAATATTCAGAGATTATAGCCTGAAATTAAGAAAAAGAAAATATATTATTTTCTCCATCTTTAAGTATCTTGAAAAGTGGGATGTCAATAACTTCAACCCTGGCTAAGAGAGAGGATAAAATTAAATGTTCTTATGACTTTATTCTTTATGTAGAGGAGTTATTTAAATGTTACTGTAATTTATTTAAGCACTTTTTCCTATTAGAAAATTCAATATTCAATAGGTCAGAATGATTTTTATATATAATACTTTAAATATATATTCTTCAAAGTGATCCAACAAGCCTGATGCTCATAATGTTCTGGGCTAAGAACTGAAGATTTGAAGACATGATAAAAAAGTAATCTCATCTTCCGAGAGGTTACATTCTCTGAGGGGATTTCATCACATAATTGGGCAAAGTATATCTATGATAATTTGAGAAGAGAGAGAACACAAACTAGAGTACTGCAGAAAGGCTTCTCCTAGATGGTGGCACATGTGTGGACTGATGCTAGAAGGAAGACAAGAATTCTAAGAGCTGGAGCTGAGTCTTAAGGACATTCCAGGTATGGATGGAAGGGACTTGAGGGTAAGAGTAGAGAAGTGGCCTGTAAAAATACACAAAGGTGGGAAATGGAATACTGATTTGGGGGGAAAGCAAGTAAGCTAACTGGGCAGAAACAGAGTCCTGGAAAGAGATTAATGTGAATTAATCCAAGAATGATAAGCTCCACAATGAAATCCCCACCTAGGTCTCAACATTGCTTTAACTCTTTATATAAAGTAGTGTGAGAAAATCTTGTTGTGAAAACTTTAATCATCCAATTAAGGACTGGATGCCCTATGAGGTGATCTGACAGAGGCTAATTTGTTCTCTGTGTATGTGTGATGTGAAAAAAAAAGCTTTTATACCAAATTACCTGAATTCTTAGATACCTCTAATGTGATTTGGATTTTTTCTTAAACTCTAGCTTTTGATAACTTAGTAATAAAAGGTTCTGTGCTCCCACTCTGTATGTCTGCTGCCTGCTATTGCAAAATTGAAAATTCTTTAATTGAACTATATATGCCATGGGACTATAGACAAGGAAGATAAAAAAACAGGCTGAAAAACCAAAGGGCACTTTCCTGAAAATGAAAAAATATATATAATATATATTAAAAGCTTTCAGGAAAACATTCACACTGATGGAAATTAATATGAAGAACAGACTGTCAAAGTTAGCTGTAGATTACTACCATTTTCCAAATAGAAAGACAGTAAGGCTACCAACTTTTAGAGAGGTAGAGAAAATGTTACCTTTTATTACTGTCAAATGCAGCAGTGAACATAATGAGAGACTATTGAATGAGCTTCTTTTCAATAATGGAATTTCAAGAACATTCACTCCCTGTTGAAAAGGAATTAGAAATATAAGGAAAAGGTACACACTCTGTATGTATTTACTTTATATAATGAATGAATTCTCCCTAGAAGAGATGACCTTTCTTTCTATTGTCTGATTGTCTGGTTTAAAAAAAATAGGAAACCTAATAGTGTACATTTAGATTATAATGAAGTGTGGAAAATTGCATAATTATGCTTGGTCATCTCAGGAAGCTTCCCACTATTTAGGGGTATACAAATTGGCATAGATAAGGGGAAATGTAAAGGGGGTGGGAGATAAATTCCAATAACTTTTTGTGCTTGGTTACTTGGGAACCTAGCTGCTACTGTCTTATTGTGTATTCACCACAATGTGACCCTGTAACACATCATCAGACTTTGTATTCTTTGCATTCAGAATGAGTTCTCTGCCTCTGCAATGGGATAATTCATAATGTTTGATGACTTTGAGAAGATAGTGCTTATTTGTCCTAAACAAAATGGTTAAGCAGGCCCAGGTGCTCTGGGGAAGGGTTTCTTAACCTTGTGTCATGGACCCCTTTGGTAGTCTGTTGAAGCCTATGGAATACTTCTCAGGAGAATGATAAAATTAATTGTATAAGATTATGTAATTATATGATATAATTACATGATATAATATAATTATATAATTATAAAATGCATTATATAAAATTGCAAAGTAAACCAATTCTTTTAAAATTTTAAAAATGTTTAAAAACACATGTTTAGAGAAGAGAACTCTAGGTTAAGACCTTATGCCTTGGGATAGCTACGTAGCACTGTGGATAGACCACCAGCCTAAGAGTCAGGAGGACCTGAGTTCAAATCCAGACTCAAACACTTACTAGTTGTGTAACCCTGAGCAAGTTACTAGTCTCAATTGCTTTTCCTTCCCCTCCCCACCCCAAAGAAAGAACTCGTGCCTTGTGCAAGTGAAGTAAAGCACATATTTAATTAGGATGGCATGGAATATATAGATTAGTTTAGGCAAAATTTCATGTGAAAGAAGATACTATCTCCACCCAGAGAAAGAACTGATAAATAGAGGCATGTAGAGAATGATTTTATACACACACACACACACACACACACACACACACACACATATATATATATATATATATATATATATATACATATGCATACATATTTTTGCCTAGTGGGCAAGGGGAGGGAAGAAAAAGGGAAAAAAAGAAAACTATTACATGACAATTATATATTTAAAATAAATAGCAAGTAGTACATAATAGATTTGCAGTTTCATGTACAATCATCTCTTTTTCTGTTCTACTATGTTATGGACATACTTTGTTATTTCTGAAGTTAAGAATAAAATAAATCAAATTAAAAAATAAAGCATACATCAATCAAGCATCTACTATGGACCAGGCCCTAGGCTAAAACTGGGAAGACAAAGACAAAAGTGAACCAGTCTCTGATCTCAAGAAATCTTCATTTTATAGGTGACAATATGTATATACACGAATATACAAAACAGATACAAGTTAATGGCAGAGACAGCACAAGAAACTTGGTGGAATCATAAAAGATCTCATGGAGAAGGAAAAGTATAAGCAGAGTCCTGAAGCCAGCTAAGGGGAGGTGAGATGAGGAATAAATGTCTTCCAGATATAAGGTTCAATCAATGTAAAGGCACAAAGGTGGGAAATGGAGTGCTCCTATTTGGGAAACAGAAATAAGGTCAATTTGAGTGGATCAATATATAACAAGGGTAGAAAGATAGATTGGCAGCACAAAATTGTGAAAGACTCTACATACCAAACCAAAAACTTTATATTTGATCCAAGAGGTGATAGGGAGACCCTGGGGTTTATTGAAAAGAGAAGTCAATGGTTAAGCTTGCAATTCAGAAAATACACTTTAAGGGCTATGTGAAGGATTGATTGGAATGGGGATTACCTTCAGGCAGGGAGGATAATTAGTGAGTTCTAACAACAGTCAAATTGAGAGGTGATGAGGGTCTAAATTAGGGAGGTGGTCATGTGGGTACAGAGAAGAGGAGAGATGCAGAAGTTGTGAAAGTTGATACAATAAGATTTGGTTACTGATGGGTTAGTTGTGGTGAGTGAAAGGAGGAATCTAAGAATAACACTGAGGTTGGAAATCTGGGGAACTAGAAAAATGACGGTACCCTAAACAGAAATATGAAAGTTCAGAAATGCGGTTGGGTTTCAGGAGAGAGATAATGAGTTTTGTTTGGATACGTTGCATCTGAGATGCCTACAGAATTTCTAGTTTGAAATGTTCCATAATTAGTTGATGTTGAGACTATGGCTCTCTTGCACACACTGGTGTACTAGTTTAAAAGGTGGCTGTCATCACCCTCATTCTGGACTCCGTGACTTTCTGAATATGTCCTAAGATAGCCCTAGAATGTTGTACTGCTGTTGATTCATTTTAAGTTTCCAGTATACTAAAACTCTTAGATCAATTTCACAGGAACAATTTATTTGTTGTCCAGTGATGCCTAACCAATGCAGTATTTATGAAATTGATTTTTTTTAAAAATATATGTACTAGTATTCATTTATTTGTAGAAGGGTGGCAGTGATTGTGATATAGTTCCAGAAATGCCAGACAAAGGTCATCAGCAACAATTCCATTTTTCTAGGGTTGTTAAAGGAAGCTTCTAGTTAATCTCTATGGCATTGGTGTTAGTAAGGAAGGTTATCATCAGTAATTTATCCAATTTAATTCCAGTAGAGTTACTCTACCAAAAAAGAAAATTAGGTTAGTCTAGCATGACTTGTTCTTGGTGAAACCAGGCTGGGTTTTGTGTTACTGTCTGTTTTCTTTTGTTTTGCTTTTAGAAAAACTGCTTCCCTTTCTAAATATCTTAGACTTTTTCATGTTATGCAAGGCTAGTTTAGCAACTTACACTTTGAATACTCCAGTCTTTTTTCCTTTTATCAAAAATTTAGATGATATTTGTCAACTGCTAGTCCTGAGGAAATACTCCTGTTTCCCTGGTCTTCTGAAGGTCACTGACAGTGGTTCAGTAACCACCTCTGTCAATTCCTTCGAAACTTCCTTCGAACTTCGAACATCCTTCGAAAGGATGTAGTTTGTATGAGCTTGATGACAAAATCATTGAGGATAATTTGGGGTTCTTTGATCACTTTCTCAATTATCTTGCTCTCCAGTTTCTTATTACCTATATTTATCCTATTCTTCTCTGTCCAAAAAAAAATTATATTTCCAAACTCCTATGGATCCATGATCTTATAAATTTCAGTACTCCCTCACCATGGCAAATCACAGTCCAACCAGGTTTACCCATCTTTTTCAAAACAGCTCCATATTCTCTCACTAATCTGCCCAAGGGAATTCACCTAGTGTGCTTTCTCAAGTTCTCTGGACATTGCAAGGATACCAATGGAGCATACCAATATGCATATATTAAGTATTTACTATTCCACAAACTGCTAAAGAGTGGAGAAGAGAGAAAAATTTTAAAGTCTTGTTCTAATTGGAAAGATAATATATATGCCTGAATACACAGTATAAATACTGAGTAGATAGAAAGTAACATTAGAGAATATAATAATAGCAGCTAAAGGCAGCCAGAAAATGCCTCCTGTAGGAGATAGTGCTTGAAATGAGTCTTTCAACCAATATAGTAAAAATTGCAGTTTTACTCAAACTAAGGCATATATTCAACACCATCCAAATTAAATTACCAAAAAAATTACAGAATTAGAAAAATAAAATTCATTTGAAAAAAAAAATCAAAATGTCAAAGGAAATAATGAAAAAATGTAAATAAAGGCAGTTTAGCAGTACCAGACCTTAAACTATATCATAAGTCAATATTATCAAAATTATCTGGTATTAAGAAATAGAAAGGTTGATCAATGGAATAGAGTAGATGTTTAATTTACAGAAGAGATAAATATAACCTCCTTGTATTTGAGAAGTAAAGGGCTTAAGATTTTGAGATAAGAAATTATTTGGTAAAAACTGTTGGGAAAAATTAGTAGAAACTGGGCATGCACCAGTGTCTTACACCATTTATCTAGATGAGGTCAAAATGGATACATGACCCAGATACAGAGATTTTATAAGAAAACTAGAAAAACATGGAACGTATTATTTAACAGATATACAGACAAGTAAACAATTTATGAATACACAAGAAATAGAATGCAAAGTTAGGTGTAAAATGGATAATTCTGATTACATGAAATTAAAAATTTTTTGTACAAATAAAACAAATATAGCCAAGATCAGAAGAAAAGCAGACTTGGGGGTGGGAGGGTGGAGTTATAGAAAGTTTATCAGATAAAGGTCTCATATCTAAATCTCAAATCTATAAGAATATGAGTCATTTGTCAATTGTCAATTGATAAATGATCAAAAAGTTTTCCAATGAAGAAATCAAAACAATTTATAGTCATGCAAAAATGCTCTAACTCATTGATTAATGACATGCAAATTAAAACAACCTAGAGACATCATTTTACACCTAACTGATTAGTTAAAATGATAAAAGGTAAGAGTGACAAATGTTGAAGGAGACATGGAAAAAATTGTGACACTAATTCATTGTTGATGAAATTGTGAACTGATCGAACCATTTTGGAGAGTAATTTGGAATTTTTTCCAAATTGGACCCAGAAATACCTCTACTTGGTCTATTTCTGAACATAATTAGGGAAAAAAGAAAATAACCTATATGCTTTAAAATGTTTATAGCATCTCTCTTTGTGATAGCAAAGAACTGGAAATTGCAGGGATGCCCATCCAATGGGTGATGGCTGAATAAATTGTGGTATATGATTATGATAGAATACTACTGTGCTATAAAAAATATTAAGTTCAATGATTTAGAAAAAAAAACACGGAAAGTCTTGCATGAAATAATGAAGATTGGAATGAGCAAAACCAAGAGAACATTCTATATGTAACAGCAAAATTGTTTTAAGAATGACTTTGAGTAAATAAATTATTTTGACTACCATCAATACCCAAATTCACTATAAAGGACATATGAAGAAAGGTACTATCTGCATGCAGAGAAAGAATTGATAAATAGAAGTATATGTAGAAAATTTTTATCTAATGGTAACCATCTCTAGGTGGGGGGAGGGAAGAAAATAAAAGAAATTAGCATGAACTTTTTGTTGTATATTTGAAAAGAGTAGAAAGTTGCACATGGTAGATATACAGTTTCACATGCAATCATCTTTTTTATTATAGCATACTACGGAAATTCTTGTTTCATTCGATAAATTTAAAATAAAATTTTAAAAGCAAAGAAATGAGTCTTAAAGGAAGCCAAGGATCCTAAAAATAGGAAGTTATAAGGAAGTGTGTTGCTGCCTGGATAACAGTCAATGAAAAAGACAATTAATGGGATATCATATGCAAGGAACCTCAGGGAGGATATTATGACTGGATAGCAGAGTGTGGTGGTGAATTATACATGAGGAGATTGAAAAGGTAGGAAGGGGACAGATTGAGAAGAACTTTAAATGACAAAGGATGTTATATTTTGATCTCGAGGATATTATGAAAATCCTCAAGTTTACTGAGTAAAGACATTGGTGTTACCATATACAATGCTCTCCTGGTTCTGCTCATTTTACTCTTTATTATTTCATGCGAGTCTTTCCATGCCTAATCACTTTGGCAGATGAGTGAACAGAATAGAATAGGGAGAGACTTGAAGTAGAAATACCAACTAGAAGACTATCATAATAGTCCAAGTGAGGTGTTACAAGCTTGAAGTAAATGAACTAGATCTGAGGCTCGGTGAGTCAAGAGTCTTTGAGGTGTTATTAAAAGAAAAAAAAAAGGAAATTCTAAGACTCATGAAGAAATTGATTATATGAGGAAAGTGAGAGGAAATAAATGAAGAAAATATTAGGGTTTCAAACTTGAATACCTAGGGGGATCATGGTGCCCTGGAGAGCTATTGTGAAGTTTGGAAGAGCAAAAATTTTGGAAGAATGATGACAACTTCCATTTTGAATATGTTGAGTTTGAGAAGTCTATGGGACGAGGAAATATCTACCAGAGGAAACTGAAGGCAAATAAGAATTGATCACATAAATCTTCCCACGATTATCCACTGTCATCATACTATGCACCCTGAGCAATATTCCATCCCTTTTTTGATTTTCCTCTTGCTTCCAATGTATCTTTTTTTTAATGCCCCCTGCTGTCCTTTGCATTCAGCAGCAGCCTTTGCCCATTCTGGGCTTTAGCACTCAAGATATTATTCTTTGAAGAAATAAGTATTTTTGGAACATTAGGATGTCCCTATAGGCTTTTTCAAATATGCTGAATTTTCACAAATTCAAGATAAAGAGATTTTGAAATGAAATAAGACTTCTCATAGCATAAGAGAAACTGACATGAAAATGTTAGGTAGAAAAAGGATAGAACTGTCAAGATTTTTACTTAATAAGGAGCAGCAATATGAAAGTGATGTGTTCCTTCCCACCTACCCCCTGTCTTCTTACTCTAGTGGAAGCACTTTATAATACTGACAGATGAGGACAAGACTATAACCTAATTTTGCATAAAGCTACTTCTTTCATAGACTTAAAACACTTTAGATCAGGTGCTTTTCTCAAAGCATTGATGTTTAGAGCAATATGTTTGACTGATAGTATTTACAGACCAACATCACACCTCAAGAGAGTCTATTGTATTGGAATAGGAGGAATTTGCATTTGAAACAGTTAAAAATAAGCATATAAGAAGTGAATAAGCATTTATATAATACCTACTATGTGCCAGTAACATACTAAGAGCTTTACAAATATCCCATTTGATCATCACAATCACCCTGTGAGGAAGGTGCTGATGTTTTTCTCATCTTACTTTTGGCAAAACTGAAGCAAAAGAGGATAAGTGGTTTGCTGAAGGTCACACAGCTAACAAGTATCCAAGGTTGACTGGATTTGAACTCCAGTCTCTTGACTTTCAGCCCAGCGCTACATCTATTGTACCATATAAATATTCTCATGGAAAGATTCTTAATTCCCTCAAATCTCTTCCTAGCATTCATCCTTTCTTGCAAAATCCCCTTCAAATATAATTTTAAAATTTGATAGGTAAATATAGAAAAATTCATAGAGAGTGATCAATAATTACAGTTAGACTCTCTCTACTAACATCTGTGGACTGATATATCCAGTGAAAGTGCAATGGTATGACACATATATTGTACCACTTTAGAATGTAAATTGGTTTACCACAATCTTGCTTATTGCCATAAAACCAATGGGCCAGTCGTTCTTCATGGGCTACCTTCCCATGGTTACCCTCAGTCAGGACCCTAGCCCTGTGACTGTCCACCTACTACCTTCTGTCTTCCAGCTCTTTCCTTATGTCACCATAGTGTATTCCTTCAAGACTATCCTTCTTGATGCAGTGATCATCAAACCCTCATCTACCTTTGAGCTGCTGAGCTTAGCTGCCATTCAGTATGGGAGAAGGGGGAAGGGAAGACTTTTTACAACATGGCCCTGGTGATAAGCCCTGTAGAGCTGTTGTCCATGGAGTCTGGCCTGACTTCTGCCATCCAGGCTGTGGAGTGGAAAGTATTTCTAAATATGGGCAGGCCATCATTTAAATTGATCCCGCTCCTGACCTGAGACTGAGAAGCCTGAGGGCAAAGCACTCATCACAGAGACTGAGTTGAAGACTGAGGAGAAGGTTGTGGCCTCGGTAGAAGAACACTAACAACAGGGGCACAGAATGAAGATTGTGATCCTAGGGATGAACTGGGAGCCTAGCACCAGGAGACTCATTCTTTATTAGGAATTTTAATGGTTTGTTCATTTTTGCCACTGTCTTCCTCATTTCCACATATGATTTTTTTTTGTTTTGATTTTCCAATTAAAAAAACAAACAAAAAAAAATTTCTGTCTTTAGCAAAGCAACATTAGAATTACAAGATTGTACTCTGGATTAGACTCAAAAGATAGTCCAATCCAATTTCCTCATTTTATAGATGAGAAAACAAAAGCTCAGAGGACACTTTTCCAAAGCCATGCCATTATTTGGAGACAAAAGCAGGACAAGAAACAGGGCATCTATGGAATAATGTATTACCAAACAGGAGATAGAGAACATCATGAAATGCAAACCAGATAATTTTGATTATATTAAATTTAAAAGGTTTTGCACAAACAATGCCAATGAAACCAAGAATTAAAGGAAAGCACAAAGTTAGAAAACAATTTTTGCAGTCAAAGTTTATGATAAAGGCCTCATTTCTAAAGTATATAAAGTACTGAGTCAAACTTAGAACAATACAAGTCATGCCCCAAATGATAAGTAGTCAAAGCATATGAACAGGCAGTTTTCTGATGAAGAACTTAAAGCTATCTCTATTCATATGGAAAAATGCTCTAAATCACTATGGATTAGAGAAAGGCAAACTAAAATAACTCTGAGGTACCACCTCATAGCCATCAGATTGACTAATATGAAGGAAAAGGAAGATGATAAATGTTGGAGATGTGGGAAAATTAGAACACTAATGCATTGTTGGTAGAGTCATGTACTGATCCAACTATTCTGGAGAACATTTGGAACCATAACCAAAGTGCAACCAAACTCGGTATACCCTTTTATCCAGCAATACTACTGCTACGTCTGTATTCCAAAGAGATCACAAAAAAGGGAAAAGGATCCACATGTACAAAAATATTTATAGTGGCTCTTTTTGTGGTGGCAAAGAATTGGAAGTTGAAGGGATGCCCATCAATTAGGGAATGGCTGAACAAGTCGTGGTATATGAATGTAAAATTGTATTACAAGAAATGATGAGCAGGCGGATTTCAGAAAAACCTGTAAAGACTTACATGAACTGATGCTGAGTGAAGTGAGCAGAACCAGGAAAATATTGTACCCAGTAGCAGGTAACTGTACTTAAGTAACCTGCTCAGGGTCCATTGCCTGTAAGTGTCTGAGGATGGATAAACTTAGGTCTTCCACACTCCAGGCCCAGCATTCTATCTATTGTATCATCCAGCTGACTCTAAATGAGAATAGTAATGCTTATACTGCAGCAGTTAGGTGGCATAGTGGGGTCAGGAAGATCTAAGTTCAAATCCAGCCTTAGATACTTACTAACTGTGTGATCCTCAGCAAGTCACTTAACCCTGTTTGTCTCAGTTTTCTCATCTGTAAAATGATGTAGGGAAGAAAATAGCAAACCATTCCAGTATCTTTGCCGAGAAAACCCCAAATGGTATCAGGAAGAATCAGATATAATTGAAACAACTGAACATCAAATGCTGCTTAAACTATCCACCTTGCATAGTTGTTGTAAAGAATATACTTTGTAGACCTTTGACTTTTTTTTGGGGGGTGGGGGTAGGACTAGATCTGTAAATTCATTGTTATAAGGAACTACCAATGAGGAGTTTTCTTGTATTAGCACAGATTAGCAGCTATCCTACAATTTACAGTTTCACAGAGTCACCCAGGATACATTGAGGTTATGTGACTTTGCCTAAATCACTCTGCTTATATGTTACAAAGCTGAAATTTAAACCCAGTCCCAGCTCTGAGGCTGACTCTTTATCTACTATGACATGCTGCTTCTACAAACTCAACAAAGTATAAAAATTAAACTTTCTGGACTTTTTGGATGGCCACCAATTCCTTCTTTTTAACTGTACTCCTAATGTGTGCCGGAGTCCTTTCGATGCCCTTCTCTCCCTCTCTCCTTTCCTTTATGAGCATCCTCGCTACTTTCCAGCTCCTCCTTTCTCTCCTTCCCTTGACTCTCTACACAGCTCAAGCCCTGCTGATTCAATAGTTGCCGCTGTGCCCTTAAATAGTAACTTTCAATATTTTATTAGAAAATGAAATTGAGAGCTGCCTAATGATCCCAGGAGAAGACTCTCCCAGTTCAGGGTAACCGCTAAACAACATTTGGGGAGGCAGTTTAATAGGGCCACAGCGGGAGGGGTCTTGCCAAGCACTTGCTGCAGCCAAGTTTTGAAGAGATGCCCATGTTCATTCTTCCTCTTTACTTTGAGCATAGCTGTGGGGTCTAGCAGTCATTTGCTTCTGGTGCAGCTGGCTTCTCACTTTCATTTTTTATGAAAAAACTATCAAGGAGCATTAAGCAGCTCCCTGTTTAATTTCCCATAGAAAAGCAATAGTTTCAAGCAGCCCACTGGTAGAAGGCTATTTCAGTGTGCAATTGTGCCAAGTGTATGTGCCAGAGTCCAAAAAAAAAAATTAATATTACAGGTTAATACCATGGATTTTTCTTTCATTGCCAGTGCAACAGCTAACCAGAGCAAAATGGGTCAGTGGAGGAAGAAGTGAAATGAGTTAGCTGGTGAGAAAGGACATCACATTTGAACTTTATTTCCGGTTTAGTGTTATTTGAGTGTGGCATTGGGGGCCTACAAAAGTCCCTGTCCTTTGCCTTCCCCATCATCCAAGTATGCATTATTCTGCTTGTTTACCTTAATCTGGAAGTGTTTGCTTCTCCCCAAGTGTAATGGTAGTTTAAATGATAAGATCTTTCTCATTCATTAATAGGCCCATGTGACCTTCCTGGGTCACAAAGAAGCCTGAACCACATAAATCTGAGTCACGTGGAGCCTGTGGTGGGAGGAGTTTGCTGAATGGGTGGAACAGGAGGAGGTGAAGTTAGCGCAGAGCTGAGAGGAAATTGGTCAGAATCTAGTAGGAGGCAGGAAGGATACAGGTGAGCTGACAGCTAGCTAGAGTGAGTGAGAGGGCTTGTTTGTGATTTTGTTTAAGGGATTTGGACTGTGGGAAGCCTAACTGGGGAAAGGCATGCTGGTGTTGTCCTCTGCATTGTTATTGTGTATAGAGTTTTGTTACTAGGATGAATTTGGGTTTCTGGTATCTGAATAAACGTTTTGGTTCTGTCTTCCATGGGAAAATTTGTTGGGTTTCATGATTTAAAATTGTGCCAGGATATTCATGGCCACTGTAGGCATTGTGAATACTGCATTGGCGTTACACCACACAGTTCTGCATATCCAGATATGCTCATGGTTTCCCCTACAGTAATAAATTGCTATTGCCACCTGTGAAGGTCAAAGAAAAGAGAATTTTATTTTTAAGTTTAATAGCTGGAAAGGAATTTAGAGTTTATTTATTCCAGCCTCCTTACTCTACAGAGGAAAAAATGATGTCTGTAAATGAATATGCTCAAGCATATGCAGAAAATAAAGAAAGATTCAAACCTTAGTCGTTTCATTTGAAATTGAGTCCTTTCTGCATCAACCAACCTCTTCCACATCATAAATCAGAGAATTTTAGAACTAGAAGGAACTTTAGACATCTTCTAATATAACTTACTCATTTAATATATGAGAAAGCTTGAAAATTTAGCTGATTGACCCATGATCACATACCTCGTTAATGGAAGAACTAGGAGTCATTTATTGCTAAACTTCCACTATAGCATACTACCTCCCTGAATAGTTGGAATGTAAAATTCTTCGGAGAAAATTTTCTGCTTTAGGTTTAATAAGGCCCTCAGTCTCTCTGGATAGCCAAACCTAGGTTATCACTTCCGTAACGTGCCTACTCTGCTATTTGTAGCATCTTGTCACTGTGGTATTTCCAATGTCTTTGGCATGTCTAGAAAACTATTCTACATAAATCCAAATTTCTATTATTCTTTCTGCTTTTTTTTCCCTCTCTTCTTTTCTCCTTCCAAATCTTTCTCCCCTCCTCTATTTTTTCCCTTCAATTCTATTCACTTTCTTTCTCTAATTGTCCTGATCTTACCACTGTACCCACATTGCTCTGGAGGAGAGAGTAAGGTTGTTGAGTTTGCACAGCCCTGCTTCACTTAAATACAATTCACTTGAAAGTCAAGGTATCACGTTCCTGACATCATCAGTCCTCTTCAAGAACTATGGTCAAACAACAACAGTTCTCTTGTTTTAGGTAATGACTTTCTTTCCTCAGGAAAGGCTATAAGAAATGAATGAGTTGTAATACTTTTTGATGAGAATGAAGAGTTGTCTAGAGAAGCTGCTCTCATAAACATGCTTTAAGTTTTGCAAAGCCAGTGAAAAATCATAATGCTCAGAGGGTTTAGAGATAAACTATGCCCAAAGAACGTTGACTTGCTAGCTATGTCAATGGGAAGGCTGATCACTCTCTTGTCATGCTGATGAATATCCGATCACTGGATTCAGATGACTCTGGAGGAGAAGGGAGGCTGGTGACCTTCACAGTCCTCCCTCACTCAAAACACAGTCAAGTGCAAGTCATGTCATCATTTCTCTAATGGCATGGTCTTCTTCAGCAATGAAGGACAAACACACACACTGATCAATGAGATCTGACTTCTTATTGTGACCCATTATACGTAAAAAGAATGCAGCATAGAATTATAGAATTTTAGAATTCAAAAAGACCTGGAGAACATTTATGCCAATGGCCATTTTGGAGATGGAGAAACTGAGTGACAAGGCAATGAAATGGCTTATTAAAGGTTACAGTCTCAGAATCCCTGCAGCTCTCTACAATACTAAATTCCACCTTGCTTTCAAAAAACAGTGTATGTTTATGTTTTTTCATGACTTCACTCTTTTAGAAAGGTACGCTTTTTAGAACCAAGGATTGGCAAAGGGAAGCAATACTGAAGTACCTGAGAATTAAATACCAGAAAGGACATGTGGCTGAATAAAAATAAGGTCAAGGCAATGAATATTCTCATTTTGTGATTTTGACACAAGTTGACACCTCTTGCAAGAGTATCTTAGGATCCCTGTGGGCCCCCAAAGCATTAGTCACATTGTTATCACAAATAAGATGAAGGATAAAGTATGTGAGTACTAACATATTCCTTATCTTTAAAGCAAGTAATTTCTGCTGTTGGTCACTAGAGAAGCATCACAAAAGGGCTTTCTGAAGACTAATAGTTAATGTTATTTGCAATAGAAGACATGAAATTTATATTAATGAATGACTGCTTTTAACCCAGACTTTCAGAGTATTAAGTTGATACATGAGATTAGGGAATTTTTTTTCCAGTATGGAAGTCAATAATACTATATCTGGTATTGTTGTTGTGCTTGTCTTTCATTTTCAAAGAGGACCAGGACATCAAGATGATGACGTGCGCCATCTGGGTCCAGTGGCCTGATATTCATCAGGATGACTGGATAGGTCCCAGGACACAATGTGAGGCCTGGCCATTTCAAGCTAAGGTGTTATAGTATTCTCACTTTGAGTGAGAAAGAAAGCATGACTTTTTATGTTCCCCTCTCCCCCACAAAAAGTTACCCAATTAGGTCAAATAAGGAAGAAAAAAAAGTCAGTTTTATGTCCTTTTAGAAAAACTGCTTATAAAAATCTCTAAATACTGAGGTGGCATAGCCAGCCAACCTTTCAGTCCTTGTTCCTCTCTCAAGCCCCTAACCTTCCCTGAACTCCTGTAACATTAAAGATAAAACCAACTGTAATAGATATGTATATGAACTCAATTTCCCACACTGCTTAGAGCAAAGTGAGTCTCTGCCCACAGTGAGCTGCCACCTGGCACAAATTCTGATTGCCTGAGAAGCCTCCGCCCCCATAGGAAATTTTAAAAGACCCACAAGATTCTTGTGCCTGAGTTTGGTGTGGAAAACAGTGACACAGAAGGACAAAATCTGACCGTTAGCAATGATAGTATGAATTGTTCTGTGTTCTGCTCCTACTATGTGAAAGATCAATCAACCGATTGATCAATAAGCATTTATTAAGTACCTGCTGTGTGTTAGGCACCTTGCTAAGTTGTGAAGATACACAGATAAAAGGGGCATAGTCTTTACCCTTGATGAGCTTATATTCTAAGGGAGCAGAAACATATGTAAGTATGGGAAATATAATATATACACAATGAATATATTGTAATTTGGGAAGGTCATACACTAGCAGTTAATGGGGGATGAGGAGTCAGGAAAGATTTCATGTAGAAGGGGGCACTTGAGCTGAGTCTTGAAAGAAAACAATGATTCTTATAGGTACAGCTGAGGAAAAGGTATTTTAGGCCTTGGGGACAAAGAAGAGACAGATGATAGATGTGAATGGACCAGCAAGTAGGTCAGAATGGTTAGAGCATGAGTTTGAGAAGAGATATGGCAGAAGAGAGAAAGAATGAAAAGAGAAAGGTCATAAAGAGGTGATAAGTGTCAAATTGATGAGTTTATACTTCATCCTACTGGAAAAAGGGAGTCACTAGAATTTACTAGCAAGGGGTGTCCTTTCACTTCAGGAAAATCACTCTGACAGCTGGATGGATACAGGATGGAGTGGAATGGGTTTACATTTGAGGCAAGAACAAAAAATAGGGGTTATTTTTTTCTGTGTATTTTTAAACATTTTAAATTTTTTCCAATTACATGTAAAAACAATTGTAACCTTTTTAAGAAAATTTTTGATTTCCAAATTTTTTCTCCCTCAGTCCCCTCAAGCCTCATTGAGAAGGCAAGCAATTTGAGATGGTTTATACATGTGCAGTCATGAAAAATTTATTTCCACATTAACCATGTTAAGAAAGAAAACATTTCTCTAATCAACAATGATGTGGAGCATTTTTTCATGACAATAGACAGCCTTGATTTCTTTTTCTGAAAACTGCTTGTTTATATCCTTTGATCATTTATCGATTGGGGGATGATTCTGTTTAGATAGAAAGACAGACAGATAGGTAGATAGATATAGATAAAGATATAGGTATAGAGTTGACCCAGTTGTCTATATGTTTGAGAATTGAGGCCTTTATCAGAGAAACTTACTGTGATTTCCCCCCCACTCTGCCCAGTTTTCTGCTTTTCTTTTAATCTTGGTTGCATTGGATTTGTTTGTGTAAAACCTTTTAAATTTAATTTAATAAAAATTTCCCATTTTACTTCTCATAATGCTCTCTGTTTCTTGTTTGGTCATAAATTATTCCCTTATCCACAGATCTGACAATTAAGAAATTCCATGCTCCCTGAATTTGCTTATGATATCACAACAGGGAATTATTTCAATAGGTAACAACAGGTTATTTTAACAGGTAAAAAAGTGATGAGTGTCAGTATTAGGTAGCTTTTTCAGTGGTTCTGCTTTATGAGTAGAAAGGAAGAAATATATGTGAATGGAAATGTAAAATTTGACAATAATTTGGATACGTGGAATGAATAAGTATGAGAAGTCAAGGATGACACTAAAGTTTGGAACTTCAGTGACTGGAAAGATGGTGATGCTTATAATAGTAATATAGAGGAAGAGTAAGTTTGGGGAAGTAGAGTGATAATGAGATCCATTTTCAATATATTGAGTTTGCCTTTTGGCAATCCAGCTATTTGTCCAAATAGCAATTGGTGATGAGGAATTGGAGCTTAGTAGATTAAATAGAGATGGATAGAATCGAGTCATATTCGGAGAAATAATTGAACCCATAGGAACAGATGAGGTGATCAAAAATAATAAAAGCAACAACAACAATAATAACAAAAATAAATATTTTTCTTATACTCTAGGATTTGCAAACTGCTTCAAATACATTATCTCCCTTGATGAGAGAGGAGGAAAAAAAAGGAGGACGAAGAACAGGAGGAGGAAGGGAAAAGGGAAGGGATCAGGAAGGAGTCTCTACCCCCTACAAGCTTACCCTCTACTTAATGGGTTGAAGGGAATATTTATCATCTGTGTTCTTTGCCATTTACCTTGCTATTCTGTTTTAATTAAATGCCTTTTTTTCTGAGTCATTTGATATGGTCTGATGCAGAAATGAATCAGTGAGGGCTCAACCCATAGCTGATGACTTCCAAAACAAAAACTTCTCTGAACTTAACCTCAAAAGTACGCTATATATATATATATATATATATATATATATATATATATATATATATATATATATATATAGAGAGAGAGAGAGAGAGAGAGAGAGAGAGAGAGAGAGATCTATATCTATCTATATACACAGATATAAATATAGATAGATAGACATATCTATCTATCTATATACAACTTTACCCTTGATTATACATTGTATTCTGTGCTAATTGTTTCATTTGAGCAACCATTATCTCCCCAGAAACGTTGCACATGTATTAGTTTTATGATATCTTTTACTTCTTTACTTCTTTTACTTCTCTTTTTCCCTCCAAACACCTAGCATAAGATATAAAAGATATATCCAAAAGACAGATTGAACAATTATACTGAAGTAAATGCTAATAACTTTGTATCAAACTTAAAAGCAAATTTTATAGCAAGCAAAGCAGAATATATATAAAAGATGATTTCTTCACGAGAAATTTATCTATTCATACACAAAGCTTTGTAAAATATTGGTGGTATCCACAAGATGTCTCTCTTCCATCTTTCCTAAACTACTTCTCTCCAAATTTTTTCTGGTGTCCTATTTCTAAGGAAAGATCTTCCTCTTCACCTTCCTCCATAGCTCTGAAGCTGCATGTTGATGAGACAAATTTTGCTTCAGCTCCAGTCATTTTCAGGCAGTTAATTTAAGTTCTGAACGCTCAAACTGAATTTTTACACAAAATTTGCACAGTCTCCTTTCTCTTTATCCTCCATGTGTAGCAACAAGTAAGTTGAAGTTCCCATCATCCCAACTAAAGATTTTTTTGTAATTATTTAATGTATGATAGATATACCAATTACAATTTCAAACTAATTTTGAGGATCTGATTTGGCATAGCTACTATATGCAAACTGGAAACTGTATTATATTACTGCTGCACTTAGAATGAAAATGACTTTGGAAGTTTGTATCTCATCAGATAATTACTGAGTTTCTTTCTAGGTTTAAAATGCCATGAGACCATGAGAAAGTGTTCATTGTCCCTATGCCAACCCACCCCTGTGAACATGTAAAAAAAAATGTATCTCATTAAACCCTATAAACATATTTACTTAGACTGCTCTTTCTTTTTAAATTAAGCCTTTTTTTAGTACAGGGTTCTGACTGGAGAGGGAAAGGGACATTGTTTTTTTTTTCCAGGCAAAATTCCTCTCTAAACCTTAGTAAAGTGGATTTTTTGTGGGATTACTGACAGAGACTTATTCATCCAGAGAAAGTCCATAGGATAACTATAAGCAAATGAGCATGATATTTGTATTTAGTGCTAATGGTAATGAGGTCCAATTTGGCAAAGTAAAAACTCAGTGGGAAGATATATAGTAGGCTCCTATCAGTTTATTCTCTGGGTTTTTTCCTTCAGTTTTAATTCTTTTTTTGTGAAAATTTCAAAGAGAGAAAAAGTAGAGGAAAGCAGGGGAAAGGAACAAGATTTTGAACAAAGAAAGATGAGTCCAAGATTCAACAAAAGTAAAATAAAACCCCAGCAAGTGTTTTAATGCCCATTTAGAGAGAAATATTAAATGTATGTGTTATATTTTACAAGCATAAGATAATTTATAATCATTTTTATTCCTAAGAAACAGTATGGGATAGTGCACAAAGAGTTGGCTTTAGGATCAACAAGGCCCAGGCAGAAGTCTTGCCACTGATCTGTACTGACTGTGTGACCTTGGACAAGTCACTTTGCTTCTTCATGCTATAGCAGTCCTCTAAAGCTTTAAGCTGCAGCTAATGAGCTGATCCACCCTGATAAAAGAAAATACCTCTATTGGTAGAACTCCTCACTGGGTAGTGGGGACTGAAATTAATGAAATCAAAGATCTGACTTATCTATATATAAATGTTATAATTAGAAAAAGAAATGTGGAAAGCTATATGAAAGGAAAACAAAAAATCAAACAAACCAGAAAACCACATTTTCTTCTTAACATTTTATTTGTTTGTACTAGTAGAAATAGAAACAATAATACTAATTCAAATATAAGTAGCACTTTAAAGCTCAAAAACCATTTTTCTGAAAACAGAGGTATGGGCTAGAAAGTGCTATATAAATATTGGCTATTATTGATAGTATTAGCATAAGTATTAGTATTTTCATTACATGAATGGAGACTGAAAAATTACTTGTTCCATATGTCTGAGCATAGACTTGAATTCGAATCTTAATACTCCAAGGTGAGTACAGATGCTCCATAAATTTTCCATTTGAAAAATCTAAAATTAAAGAGTTCTAGATTTTAAATGGTTAACTATTAGCTATATTCCTTAGCTAGTGAGGAAAATTCTCTCACTCTCAAGATCATTGTTAAAGTTTCATGTCTTTGAACTTAATTTTCTATTATTTTTTATATCCTAAGGAGGAACATAATGCTCTCTGAATTTGGATACTGTCAGAGAAAGAAGTGGTAGGTTTTCACCGGGAGCAGGGTGGGAGAACACCCTTGAGGATTATCAGTCAAAACATACTCCAGTCAAACTCTACATTGCCTCAGAGCTTAGTCTAACAAAGCTCTATAAAACTTCAGGACATTTCACTGACCTGCAACCTTTACTTCAATATTCTGAAGCATGCATGATCACATCAGTGTGGGTACCCTCTCTAACAGTCCACTTCACAATCTGCCACACCTTTTAGCTAGCTTAAAAACTCATCCTTCAAACATTTCAACATGGTGTTGCCTCTAATATGGATTGTACAGTGGAAATAACACTGAATTAGCAATCAGAGAACCTTTGTTCAGATTGCCCTCCTGCTGCTGTGTGATTTGGGGGAAGTCATGTTCCCGCTCTGAGATCAGTTCATTGTGATAGAACACTTCAGCTACTGGTTATGGAGTTCATATCTTACCTCTGATGCTAGTACATGTATATTGTGTCCTCCATTAGAGTGTGAATTACCTCAAGGAAAGGGCCATTTTTACTTTCCTTTTGATCCTCAGCCCACAGCTCAGGATCTGGCACATATAAATGCTTAATAAATGACTATCATTGATGATATTGATGATAATATGTGTACATTCTTGCCCAGATTGCTTAATTTCTCTGGTCCTCAGTTTCTTTATCTGTAACATTAAGCGGGTGGACATGTGGCTTCAGAGGTTCCTACTAGTTTTAGATCTCTGATACTGTGAGCTACTATATAATCTCTTAGGTCCCTTCAACCTTCATAGTTATGGTAAAATATTTTAAAAGAAAATTATTTTCTAAAAGGATTATGTAATTCAGGAGAGACTCTGTCACAAGTAAAGGTGTAAAAAAAAAAAAAGAACACCATTGAATTAACCAACTGTTAGGAAGTCAGAAACTATTGGAAAAGGCAAGGATTTGAGGGGATATCAGAAATATTACATTGTGAGGAGTTGACAGACCTGACATCAAGGACTATCTAAGGACAGAAGGTAGACCTCCAAGTATTCAGGCACTAGGAACACTCTAAGGAGTACCCAGTAATAGCATCAGACTGAAAAGTCTGACTTCCAGGAGGACTTTCCCCTCCCGTTCATCACTCTACAACACTGGGAAAGAAGCTTATGAGTAATTCTTGATTATTTGTATGTCAGGGTAAGGTAAAGTTTGTCTCACTAAGATAAGAGCTCTTAAATACCCTCTAGGTGATCTAGTGGGGTTTGGAGTTCTGAAAATTCAAATTCAGGGCTTAAACCACTAATGGAAAATTCTGAACTGTGAACTAATGCTAAATTTCCCAGTGTTTCCTCGGGGAAAAGGGTAAATATGTGATTATGTGTGTGTGTGCATGTACACATGAATATATGTAGATATATGTATATACATAGACATGGTACATGTGGATATATGTATAGGTGTGTGCATATTATATAAAAATATATTTATTATAATAAATTAATTATATTATATTAAATTATATTTATTACATTATATTAATTACATCATATATCTATTACACTATATTGTGCTATTTTTTACTATATTATACATATATGACATATATATATATATATAATTTGGTTGTTGTCCTTCATTCTCGAAGAGGATCAAAATGACGTCACCAAGGTAAGTCAAGTTTTAGTGTTTCTGACTGTAGTTGATCAGACCAATATGAGCTCAGAATGCTCTACCATAAATTGGGCACAGAGAGTCCGTGTGAACATTTGGAGTGCATATTCCAAATCTGTGCATCCTATGTTTCCCTTGTGCTGTTTCAACGCTGCTTTGCTCATAGAGCACAGTACCTTTTCTGATGTGGGCATGCCATGCTGAGCCGTACCATGCCAGCGTCTCCCATGTCACAAAATCAATTCCAAAGTTCTTGAGAGAGACCTTGAGAGTGTCCTTGTATCACTTCTTCTGACCACCATGTGACCCCCTGCCCCATGTGAGTCCTCCATAAAATAGTCTTTTTGACAAGCATACATTTGCATTTGAACAACGTGTCCAACCCATAAGAATTGTGTTCTCTGAAGCATAATTTGAATGCCTGGCAGTTTAGTTCAAGTAAGGACCTCAGCGTCTGGTACATTATCCTGCCAGGTCATCTTCAGAATCTTCCTAAGACAGTTCAAATGGAAGTGATTCAGTTTCCTGGCATCGTGCTTGTAGATTGTCCATATTTCACAGGCATACAACAATGAGGGCAGAACAACAGCTCTGTAGACCTTCAATTTAGTAGTCCATCTAATACCTCTTCTCTCCCATACTTTTCTTCAGAGTCTCCCAAACACTGAGCTAGCTCTGGCAATGTGTGCGTCAATCTCATTTCTGGAAAGTATACTACCAAAGTAAGTGATTCATTCAGTCAGCATTCAAAATTTCTCCATTTGTTGTGACTGATGGTTCCATGTATGGATGGTGTAGTGGTGGTTGATGGAGCACCTGTGTTTTCTTAGTGTTAATTAGGACCAGTACCTTTGGAATGATGGCTGCTGAGCCCTTTTCAGGGCTGCTTTCCACCTTTGCACCTTTGGTGTCGACCACCTAACTCTCACCTGTGACTCTAAGAAGCTTGCAGCATGTGCAGTGGCCACACCCCAGTAAATCATTTTGGCAGACAAATCAAAGCTGAGGGTTACCAAGGGGTCTCAAACCAATCGGTGAGTTAGGGAGCTATCTTCCCCAAGCATGTGAAGACTTACCCTGGTAAAATGGGTAGATGAGAACCATTTGTTTGAATGGCCATGAAGGCAGCTGAAGCAGGAAATATGGAGCGCTAGAGCTTGGTTAGACACCAAAGTTACCATCCTGTGCAACCCTGCCTCCTAGCCATCGCCAGTCTTCTTGATTCTGTCCTGCCACTGGACTATGATGACTCTGGAGGAAAGAGTGAAGCTGACAACTTTGTGCAACTCTGCCTCACTTAAATCTAATTTACACAGGAATTAAAAGACATCACCCATACCATTTTACTATTATACCTATCTCAAAGTCCTATGGTGACAGGAAAGTGCTGAAGCAGTAGGTGTGCATACACTGGGAGCTGTAGCCACAACCCTGCACACAGGCAGCTCAGGTCATGGGGTCTTTTCTCACTGGAAGCAGCAGTAGGACTCAGCAGCCCCCTGGATGGTCGCATTGTTCACCTCCTGGTGTGAGGGAGGGAGCTAGAAAAGGTGCCCTAAAAATTGTCTACTTTACCTAACCCTGGTCTGATTACTGTGGCAGGCAGGGAATTCCACTATGTGGTCAAAACACAAAAAAATGTACAAAATGTGCAAAAACATCTGCAAAGATGATTCAATTCACTATCAGCACATGAAATGTGAGTACACTTACAGAAAATACAAAACCCAGTAGACTTGAAAGATGAACTGCTCTTGTTACAAGAGAACTCAACAGGTATCACATTCAAATAACAGCCTCGAGTGAAACAAGGCTGGAAAATGAAGGCCAGCTTACTGAAGTTGGAGCTGGATACACATTTTTCTGGAGTGGTCAAAGTGGAGGGGAGCACCATGAAGATCGTGTGGGTTTTACAATCAAAGCTAATCTAGTCAGCAAGCTGGCATGCCTGCCAAAAGGAGTGAATGACAGGCTCATGACAATGTGATTGCCACTTGCAGGAAAACATCATGCCACCATCATCAGTGCCTATGCTCCCACCATGATAAACCCTGATAGGTCAAAGAAAAATTTTATGGAGACCTAGAGACCCTTATCATCAATATATATTATACCTAGACAGAAGACATTATCTAAAGGACACAATTCAACTTTTTACCACTAACAGGTACTAGATCTTCCTGGGTGTTCAGTAGGTAGGCTTTCACATCCTTGATTTGTAGATCCATAGCACCAAACCCTGCTTTGTGGTGCAGTTGAATATGTTAAGCCTGAACAGCTTGTTAGGAGGAAAGTAGTTCCACAGTCCAGTGGTTTTGGGGATTTTTCTTTCAAAGGATGATGCACAACTAAATCTTGCAAAGGAGCTGGCCAAAGGAACGCTTTGGGACTGGCAATTTTATTTCTTGCTGTTTTCGTTAGAAAAGGAAGGATTTGGATGGTGTAAGACCCTGGACAGGTTGGTCAATATAAAGTTCTCTTTTACGTTTGCTGTTCTTTCTTGTTCCTTTCTCCTTTGTGGTCATATGCAAAGGGGCAGGACAAAATCATTCAGACAAAGGGCACTTGTTGTTGTAGAACTTCATAACACCCAAGAACATAGCTGGGAGATCAAAAAAGAAAACTTTATATATACACCTTAGCTTCTCAAACACAGAGTAAAGCATGTAATGAAGGACTTTGTTTTTAGGCAAATAAAAAAATCAGAATTAATAAGTCACAGTTATAACTTTTGTTCTGCGTCATTTTAAGGAACACTTATGTCTGAGCAGGGGAGTGTGCTTCTTCCACCGAAATGTGTGATATAAAGCTTCCACTCAGAGTCGAGGGGGTAAAAAAAATCGAGTGAAAGAGAGAAGAGGGAGAGAAAATGAGACAGACATGCGGAACACACAGATAACAAGGAAATGGTTTCCCTGGCAACAACAGCACTTTGGCTGGTTTCAGACAAGAGTACAACTGGGTACAAAGCAACTGATTAAAATTTATTGCAGACGAAGGAAATAGTGCAAACGCTAACAGATCTTTAGTGTGTACTAGGGATCTAAACGTGACCATGAGAAAATCATTTGAAGGATTTCTTTCTAATCGAAAATATCTTTTCTGCTCTGAAAGAAAGTCTTGACCAACTGGGTATGGAAAAAATCCAAATGACTCAAACTGCTTGATTTATAGATTATAGAAATCATAATCCATTATCCAAGTTGAAAAAAAAATGAATAAATAAAAAGACCAATCCAACTGGAAAAGTTCCAGTCAATTAGAGGAGAAATTAATGACTCTTCTCTATGGGTTGCGTTTCTTTAGAGAAGAATGACATTCCTCCTTCATACCTGGAATTCTAAAGGTTGTGGTTTTTAATAGGAAACTTCTAGCAAAATGACTGAGTCAATGGTTCTTTGTAATCCCATTGCCCTTTCATAACCTCAAAACTGCTGGAAATGTACCAAATAAAGGAAAAAAACAAGAACCAAAAAGAAAAGGAACAAAACAAATCTTAATGAGAAAAACTTCACAGAAAAAAGGAGAAAAGAAATGAGCAAACCAACAAATAAAAGGTCGTACTATAATAAGTAAATACTGCATGATTAAAGAAATTGAGAATTCTCTAGAATAAATGAATGACTGTAATACTTAGGACTCCTAAAATGAGAAAAGAATAATTAGAAGACCCCTGAGTGGGTTGGGGACTTAATAAAAGAATAAAAAAAGTGATTTGGAGAGAAAAGAAAAAAACTAAACTGACAAGAAATTGACAGTTTAGAACAGAGGGGAGAAAATCTTAATAAAGCAGTGGGAAAAGAGATTGGCAGAGACACAAATGTGAAAATGCAGATATACAATAAAAGTCTGCAGTCACTTTTGATTTGGGGGTTTTTCTTTGTTTTTGTTTTTTAACAGAAGCTGTACTTGAGGTTTCTACAACCCAGCATCATTGACCTTGAAGGTAAAGCTCAATGTGATCATTTAAGAATAATTGGTCCCCCAGAAAACTACAATGTAACAAGAAGACTGGGTTTTACATAGTATTTACGGCAAGAGACTAAAAAAAAGTAGCTTCAACTCTTTAGCTTTCAAGCCAAAGTGATGATTCATATTTACTTGGAAGACTACAATCAGCTGTGTTTGTCAGTTTTCAGTAAGGAAAAGACAATTTCAATGTTTTACTGGTAATCTCACCCCATCCTTGCATTAGAGACATCATGGTTGATTGCCACAATGAGGAATACCACAAATTATACAAGGCATGTGAATATTCTAAGTGTTTTCTAGTCTGCATAAGACATCAAGGTGACTTAGGATATGAGAGATTAGATGATAAATGATAGATAGATAGATAGATAGATAGATAGATAGATAGATAGATAGATAGATAGATGAGATATAGTTTTCAAAGGTAGTATAATGTAGTAGATGGAGGGCTGGCCACGAAGTCATTAATACATTAGTTCTGACATATCTTGTCTGCATGACCACAAAAACAGTACCTTAATCCTGCAGTAACCACAAAGCACTCATTAAAGTTATGTTAGCTAATCTATTTTTTATCTATTCATTTAAAATACATATTAAGACTTGGACTCCCCATTTCATCCAGCATGGAAATCCAGAAACTCCTCAGGAACCACATCTTACTCTAACTGGCACAGGAGCTTTGATCTGCTCTGTTTTCAATCCCAGCTGTTTTATCTCATGTTAAGCAACTTGGTGGTCCCTCATTCCCCAAGGCTCACTATAAAATTTCCAACTTAATGTAGATAATCAATCAGCTTACCCCAATTACATCTCAGAACTCCCATCCCCAGGAAACCCATAAGTCTTGGGTAGCAGGACTGATGAACATATGTTAACAAACTTTTCCCAAATCTATACATTACAAACAAGTTACTGATTTGCACTGACAAAGGAAGTTCCTACACTTAGAGTTCCTTACCAATGCAGTCACATGTCCAGACTCCATCATGTGCCTTATTGAACATGGCACTACAGACTTCCCTCAGGGCTTTCTCTTACCAATCTGGAGAAAGAAGTGAAGAAAAACAGCTTCCTCAGCTCTCTGGGTGCTGCTAGAACACACAGTCAAAAATTCAAGGTGGTAAAAGAAATTCCTTTCTGGGGCCCTCAGACTATGAATATGTTCTGTGGGCAGGAACAATGGAAGGGACAATGAATTCAAAGCAGAAAGTACAGCCATCTAAATGATGAGTGTCTAGATTAAGGATTAGAGGGAAACAAGAAGCAGAAAATGACCTGTAGAAAACCCAGGTGGAGACAGTGATGTTGAAGAGAAGCCAGTATGCGGCAGATGGGAACAGGGTTAAAAATTAGGAGACAAATGGGAAAGAATAACGGGTTTCAGGGCAATGAGGAAACAATAAACATGCACCTATGGAAAGTGTAGGTGTTCATGTCAGAATCATCAATGGAAGAAACTCCCAATGAAGAAAGATCACCTGCATCGATCACTGGGCAAACAATGAATTTGTTTATATAATTAGCCAATGCTACTATTTGTCATTCTGAAAGACTGATATAATGGCACCATATTGTGGTGCCAGGAATTAAAAAGTAAGGGAAACAAATTCTTGTAAAGATATTGATAAGAAACTAAAGCTTGCTTTAACATATCAGATTTCATGTCCATCAATCTTTTTATTGCTATTATAATACTGCTTTAGGCTAGCATATATTTTGCCTAAAACTCATGCAATATAAAGACACTGGAAGTTCTTATTAATGATATCTAATTGTAGTAGGGCATATGTTTTTTTCTTTGCATTGTGCTTTGTAGTTTAGTCATTTTTCAGTCAAGTCCAACTCTGTGTGACCCCTTTTGGGGTTTTCTTGGCAAAAATACTGGAATGCTTTACTTTTTCCTTCTCCATTTCACTTTACACATGAGAAAACTGAAACAAGGAGGAGTAAGTGACTTGCCTAGAGTCACACAGGTAGTGTCTGAGGTCACATTTGAACTCATTGACTCTCCACGACTGCATTCCAGGTGCTTTATCCACTGAGCCACCTAGTGGCCGCTAGCTGTAATCGTTCTTGACAGGTGTTTATTTAATGTTTATCAAATTGATCTATTTGTATCACACAACAGTATAAAACCTACAGGAAGCTGTAAGAACTTATGGATAACAAATTGCTCAATAATAACAGATAAAATCAAAAGCTTAATAGGTACCAAATTAAATTTTTTTTTCTTGATCTCTAGAGCAAGAGTGTGAGGTATTATGTGTAGAAGAAACTACCTCCTCCACTAATGAATTTTACATAAAAGAGCACCTAAGGGTCAGAACATAATTATGATTTGTACACATCCTTGAGCTTCCATTAGTCCCATATTGCTGCCTTGGAGGAACCTCTCTGTAGTTTAATTTCTTTATGTACCAGCTCACACTTTAAAAGCACATAAAGATCTTTCACTGAAAAGCCCTAGGAAAGCAAATCACAGTTTTGTTTGGTTCCTTTTGCCTCTAGTTCTCAGCTAAAAATAGGTTTTTAAGTGAATTAAAACCCCTACTTCTGAAGTTAACAGTAGCTTTGGAAATACTGAAAAACTTCTGGATCTGATTCTTCACAATAGATCAAGTTTTGGCTGGAAAGGTTTTGTTCTTCTTTAATTGTGAGTGAGCATTTCAAATACATAGACAAGAGAACCATAGACTCAAAACAAGTGTATTGTCAACTTCTCAATCTATTGCTTTCTACTCTAAGTAATAATAATCTTGCAAAGATAATCAATTTTTTAAAAATTAGATAAAATATCTATGTTTGTATCAAAGCTCCTTTTTTTATGCTTAAGAAAACACTTTTTGTTTTTTTAATTTATTTATTTTTAATTTTCAACATTCACTTCCATAGGTTTTTAATTTTCTTCCTCTCCTGCCCCAAGATAGTATGCAATCTGATATGGGCTTTACATAAATATTCCTATCAAACACATTTTCATATTGCTCATGTTGCATAGAAGAATTATAACGAAGTGGAGAAACCATGAGAAAGAAAAACAAAAGAAAAAAAAGAAAATAGTCTGCCTCACTCTGTGTTGCAACTCCACAGTGCATCAAAGCTAACTTTTAATTCTTCATTGTCCAATTCTGTAAAAACATGTTTACGTACATTTCCTCACTAGAGTACTACTAACCTTGGAATAAAGGGAAATCTATGTTAGTGTAGAAAATTATAAATATTTTTCACTTTGTAAAATTAGCATAACCATAATGGAATCAATTATATATTTTAATGCTAATTGCTTTGCAGTTAAAATCTAATGGTTTAATATATAGTTAATTACAAATGTATTTCCATGAACATTCAGTGTGAAGCCTAATTCAATTCAGTAAGAACCCACTGTGTGTTCAACACCATGCTGATCTGGCTCTGTGAAGAAGTCAAATAACTCCCTGGGCCCTACTTTCAAAAAGTCTACAACTTCCCTGTAGAGACAGAATATGCACACGTGAAACTACACAATATCACAAGAGAGTATAGGTAAGTATCAAATGATTGGAAGAGACAGTGCTTGCTACATGAATTCAAGGAAAGAAAGCTTCAATAATGAGATACAATTCTCAGGGAAGGTTTCATGAATGAAATGAGAGTTGAGACTTGAAAGAAAGAAGATTCTGATGTAGAAAGAGGAAGAGCATCAGATAAAGCTGAAGGTGGGAATAAATAAGAGGTTAAGGATGATAATCATTTATTATAATCAAGGGTTCCAGTTGACACATGTGGTAGATAAAGTTGGACAGGTAGAGTGAAGTTAGAGTATCTTTATTATCATCACTCAGTAGGGCACATAGTCCTGAGTCCTAAGAGTACAAAGGTAGAAACAATAAACATTTTCTACAATGTAAATTTCTCTGATGTCATGGTCCTCTTTGAAAATGAAGGATGAACACAATCTATGAGTAGATCGTTTTTTTTCCTTTATTTATTTATCTTTAGTTTTCAACATTCATTTCCACAAAATTTTGAGTTCCAAATTTTCTCCCCATCTCTCCCCACCCCCCACCCCAAAACACTGTGTGTTCAGATTACTCATTCCCCTAATCTGCCCTCCTTTCCATCATCCCCCTTCCTTCCCTTATTTCCATCTTCTCCCTTTTTTTGTAGGGCAAGACAGATTTCTATACCCTATTACCTGTACTTCTTACTTCCCAGTTGCATGCAAAAACAATTCTGAACATTCATTCCTAAAACTTTGAGTTCCAACTTCTCTCCCTTCCTCCCTCCCCACCCATCTGCACTGAGAAGGCAAGCAATTCAATATGGTCTATATATGTGTAGTTTTGCAAATGATTTCCATAATAGTCATGTTGTGAAAGACTAACTATATTTCCCTCCATCTTATCCTGCCCTCCATTTATTCTATTTTCTCTTTTGATCTTGTCCCTCCCCAAAAGTGTCTACTTCTAATTACTCCCTGATCCCATTTGCCCACCTTTCTGTCATCCCCCCCACACCATTTATCCCCTTCTCCCTTACTTTCCTGTAGTGTAAAATAGATTTTCATACCAAACTGAGTGTATATATTATTCCCCCCTTAAGCTAAACGTGATGAGAGTAAGCATCACTTTTTCCCTCTCACCTCCCTGCTTTTCCCCTTTATGAGAGATAATTTGCCCCATTTCATTTCTCCTGTTCTCCTCCCAATATATTCCTCTCTCACCTGTTAATTTCATTTTTTAGATATCATCCCTTCCTAGTCAACTCACCTTGTGCTCTGTGTGTGTGTGTGTGTGTATGTGTGTGTGTATAATCCCTCCAACTACCCAAATACTGAGAAAGGTTTCAAGAGTTATAAATATTATCTTTCCATGTAGGAATGTAAACTGTTCAACTTTAGTATGTCCCTTATGATTTCTCTTTGCTGCTAACCTTTTCATGCTCCTCTTGATTCTTCTGTCTGAAAGTTAAAGTTTCTTTGTCAGCTCTGGTTTTTTCATCAAGAATACTTGAAAGTCCTGTATTTCATTGAATGACCATTTTTTCCCCTGAAATACTGTACTCAGTTTTGTTTTGTAGGTGATTCTTCATTTTAATCTTAGTTCCTTTGACTTCTGGAATATCATATTCCAAGCCCTCTGATCCCTTAATGTAGAAGCTGCTAGTTTTTGTGTTATTCTGATTGTATTTCCACATTATTTGAATTATTTCTTTTTAGCTGTTTGCAATATTTTCTCCTTGCCTTGGAAACTCTTTGGCTACAATATTCCCAGGAGTTTCTCTTTTGGGATCACTTTTAAGAGGTGATTGGTGAATTCTTTCAATATTTATTTTATCTTCTGGTTCTAGAATATCAGGGAAAGTTTCTTTGATAATTTCATGAAAGATGATGTCTAGACTCTTTTTTTTTTTTTGATCATGGCTTTCAGGTAGTCCCATACTTTTAAAATTGTCTCTCTTGGATCTATTTTCCAGGTCAGTTGCTTTTCCAATAAGATATTTCACATTGTCTTCAATTTTTTCATTATTTTGGTTTTGATTTGTAATTTCTTGATTTCTCATAAAGTCATCAGCTTCCATCTGTTCCATTCTAATTTTTAAAGAACTATTTTCTTCAGTGAGCTTTTGAACCTCCTTTCCATTTGACTAATTCTGCTTTTTAAAGTATTCTTCTCCTCATTGGCTTTTTGGACCTCTTGCCAGTTGAGTTAGTCTATTTTTAATGGTATTAATTTTTTCAATATTTTCTTGGGTCTCCTTTAGCAAGTTATTGACTTGCTTTTCATGATTTTCTTGTATTGTTTTCATTTCTCTTCCCAATTTTTTCCTCCATGTCTTTTACTTAATTTTCAAAATCATTTTTGAGCTATTCCATGGCCTGAGACCACACATATTTATTTTGAATGTTTGGGATGCAGAAGCTTTGATTTTTAGGTCTTCCTCTGATGGTATGCATTGTTCTTCCTCATCAGAAAGAACAGAAGAGAATACCTGTTCACTAAGAAGTTAACCTTCTATAGTCTTATTTTTTCCCCTTTTTGGGGCATTTTTCCAGCCATTTATTTGACTTTTGAGTCCTTTGTCAAGAGGAGGGTATACTCTGGGGACCTGTAAGTTCTTAGTTCCTCCAAGGTGGCACGATCAGGGGAGAGGAGTTTACTCCTCTCCTGGCCTGAGTGCTTATCTATTAGCAAACCATAAGCACTCTGTTCTGCTCAGGATCTGCCTGTAGGGTTCCCTCTCCAAAGTCTCCACCAGCTCCTCCAGGCCAGCCAGCACTCCTCCTTACCCCAGGGCCACCACTCAGGTGTTGATTCAGATCAACCATGATTCCCCCAGGAGCTTTATGCTGAGAGCTCCTAAAATGGATGCTGTGTTGCAGCAACTGCTGCCACCCTAGAGCCACCAGGGCCAGACCGTGTTCCCTTCTCATGAAGGTGAAAGCACTTTCTCACTGACCTTTGAAGCTGCCTTGGTGTTTGTGGGTTGAGGGATCTGGGAACTGCAGCTACTGCCAGGGATTCTGCATGCCCTGAGGCCTGCTCTGTTCCTGTCCCTGCTGCATGGCCAAGACTGAGCTGCGCTCTGCTCCATGGCAGGTGCAATAGACCTTTCCTATTGGCCTTCCAGGCTTCCTTGGGCTGGAAATCTCTTTCACTCTGTCGTTTTGTGGCTTCTGCTGCTCTAGAATTTGTTTAGAGTCATTTATTACAGGTATTTTATGGGCTATGGCAGGGAGCTTCTACAGGTCCATGATTCTATTCTGCCATCTTGATCCTACATATTCTTTAAGCCCAAGGTTGAAAGATTAAATTTTCAAAAAATATTTTAGAGATTTTTACACATACACATTTCACCTTATACCTATAAGTAAAATATTTTTGAAATACTTATTTTAAAAAAGTTAACATTCTTTTATCTAAAATAATAATCAAACTTGAATCTGAGGTCAATTGATATAACCATGGTGACTCCCCATTTTCCATAAGTCCATTTTTAAAGTTCACTCCATTCTGTGGAAGATAAAATAGATATGACATGCATCTACTGCTCTATTTAACATTTTGGATTTCAGCCAGACATCATCTGGATAGCTTTTCTTCGGTAACTGTGTTCAGATACCTACAGGAATGCTTGGTAGAAATTGAATGCAGATGACATGGGATTTTTCATAAGCATCTTAGTCTTTGTGCTCATTGCTTTATTTTATATCATCTTACTGATAAATATACTGAGCTTAAGGAACAACTTATCTTTGCAGCCTCATCAATTTAAAAGCTACATTTGACTTAATTAATAGTGAGAGTTTATGGGAAAAGCTTTTATCGATGGGCATTGGTTTCAGATATCTTGGCCTCTTGAAGAAGATGTACTCTGATAATTGGTCTAAGATCATGTTAGAGAGAAAGGTCACTTTATGTACTTTCCTGACTAATAGAGAAGTCAGGCAAGGTTGTGTCCTGACATAGCCACTTTTTTTCTTTATTGTGCTGATAGCATATATCCCAGATAGAACAGGTCCTAAGGAGCTTATTTTAGGATTTCTGGAGCCCTAGAAGCAAATATTAAGTATGTCCATAGAGTAAATAGGCCTACTATCACCTCTGTCCCTCCTGTCAATTTACTCCCAGTGTCATACCCTATAACTACATTAGAAAATTGTTGAATCAAAACTAATAGAAAGTGAGAATAAGCACAAGAGGCCTTGAAGGTAAACAAATACTCTATTGACAAGGGAAGGAAAAGGAGAAATTAGAAGTGATAGACTAGCAGTCTCTCAGATTTAAAGATGACGCTATTGATTCATTTTGTGTAGAACAAGATATTCTATGTGTTGTTTTGCCTTGAGTAGTAGGGTTTAATTGTTCTCCACCATCCACATGCTCTTTTATAAATGAATGAACAGGAAAGTATTTAGTAAGCACTCATTAGGCACTTGACATTTGAATTCAAATTCAAAGGAGAGATAGTCCATGCCTTTAAGGAACTTACATTTTAATAGGTGAGGCTGTAATGCCTAGAGAGAGAGTAGTAGACTGGTAAAACCATATTATAATTGAATAATAGGCTCTTAAATTATTTCCCAAGAAAGAGGTGGAAGGAGGAGGGACCACACATGTATCAACACAAGGAAGGATAATGCAATCAATGCCTAGAGCTGGCTAAATTTGGTGTATTCATACCAATCAGCAAATTTCCAAGGAAGAAGTTTGATATAGTGGCAAGTATTAGTGGCAGTGTTAAAAATCCTTTAATGCATTTTAATATATATTTTATTTTTCTACTAGTTAAATATTAAAAACAATTTTCAACATTTTTAGAAGTTTTGAGTTCCAAATTCTATCCCTCTTTCCCTCTCCACTTTATTTCCCCCCTCCTGGAGATGATTAGCAATCAGTTATAGGTTACACACGTACAATTGTGTAAAATATTTCCATATTAGTCATTTATACAAGAAGATTTGAATAAAAGAAAATCTTTATCAGTAGTCCTTTGGGATTGTCTTGGAACATTATATTGCTGAGAACAACTAAGTCATTCACAGTTCTTCACTGAAAAATATCTCTGTTAGTATGATCAACTTTCTCCTCATTCTGTTCACTTCACTATGCACCAGTTCATGTAAGTCTTTCCAGTTTTTCTGGATTTTGAAATCATCCTGCTTGGCAGTTCTTATAGAACAATCATATTCCATTACAATCACATACTATGTAATATATTTTAATGCATTATTTTGCAATATAGTTACAAGTATGTATCATATCCTCTTATTACTTGACTGTAACCTCTATGAGGGCAGGATCTCTTATCTATTTTATATTTCCTCTATACCTAGTATGTTTTTTCTATACAAAGTAGATGTATATTAAATGCTTAGTTGAATTATTAAATTAAACATAAATTAAGAGTTAGGAAAGGAATGGGAAATATAGGTAGAGAGGAAGAAAGCAGACTCTCCCTCCTCTTATTATTACTATTAGCAACTCTATGCATAATAATAATATCTACCATGTATATATAGGGTTTTACAATTTTTAAAATACTTTCCTATTTTATTTAATTTGATAATCATAATACCCCCTACTCCAAATGGATTCTGATCTTAATCATTCTCACTAAAATGTTAAGATTCATTTTGGTGAAATTTTTGTCTTGACCGCCTTTCCTTCAATTAGCATCCAGGACTAGCTTCATCACATAGTGAGCTGTGGAAAGATCCAGTTGTATTGACCTCATTGTTGTATGCCTGTGAAATATGGACAGTCTACCAGCACCATGCCAGCAAACTGAATTGCTTCCGTTTGAACTGTCTTAGGGAGATTCTGAGGATCACCTGGCAGGATAAAGTACCAAATACTGAAGTCCTTGCTTGAGTTGAACTGCCAGGCATTCAAACTATGCTTCAGAGAGCACAATTCCTATGGGCTGGCCATGTTGTTCAAATGCAAAATGTATGCCTACCAAAAAAGACTTTTATGGAGAACTCTCATGGGGCAGGCAATCACGTGGTGGTCAGAAGAAGTGATACAAGGACACTCTCAAGGTCTCTCTCAAGAACTTTGGATTTGACTGTGAAATGTGGGAGACACTGGCATAGGACCACTCAGCATGGTGTGCCCACACCAGAAAGTGTGCTGTGCTCTTTGAGCAAAGCAGAATTGAGACAGCACAAAATAAATGTAGGATGCGCAAATTTGGAATATTTACCCAAAATATTCACATGGACTATCTGTGCCCAACATGCAGTAGAGCATTCCAAGCTCATATTGGTCTGATCAACCAAAATCAGACACACTGAAATTTCACTTTATCATGGTGATATCATTTTGGTCCTCTTCGTAAACGAAGGACAGCAACCAACCAGGACTAGCTTCATCATATAGTGAGTTGTGGAGAGATCCCTATGTGTTACCACCTTCCTCTCTACTCCTACTTCCAGCTAGAGGCTAGAAACAACTAATTTACTCCCTCTTGTGTTTAGGACTATTTCTTCATCTGTAAAACGAGGGGGTCTCTTTCATTGGCATCTGAAGTCCATTCCAACTCTAGATCTCTAACCCTATGATTATTTTAGGCAGTCTAGTAAAGCAAAACCCTGCTACCTACTACTTGTTTGACCTTAGATGAGTCATTTAAGCACAACTCACTATGTGATGAAGCTAGTCCTGGTTGGTTGCTGTCCTTCGTTTACGAAGAGGACCAAAATGATATCACCATGATAAAGTGAAATTTCAGTTTCCCCATTGGTAAAATACAGGACTTGGACTAGAGACTCTCTAAGGTTCTTCACAGATAAAATCAATGCTATTTCTCCTATTCACTTTCACATTCTGTTTTGCACTATCCTTGTAAAGATGTTTTATTCTCTTTTCTATTAGAGTAGCACCAACAACATTGATAATAAATAATAACCAGCATTTATATAATACTTGGTTTACAACATTTTCTGAACATGCCACCTTCTCTCCTTTGACTCTATTACCCATTTTGTTTTTATTCCAGTGAGTTTATTCTATGAGAGGCAAATAAAATTCTAAAGGTTACATAAAGACATACTGACATTAAACATTGGTTGGTTTTTTGTTTGGGAGACTGCTTAAGACTGATTATTTCTCTGCTAGAATAAGATAATATACAAAAGTTGTATGTGAGGAACTTCAGTAATTACTTATAATTAATAAATGGTCATTAATTAATTAATTAATGTCCATATAGGATATGGTGAGAAATTGTCAGCTGTCAAAAGTTCTACATCATACTCCTATTCCTTCCATTAAATAGTTTTGTGTTTTTGATGGGTAACTTTCCCTCTTAGATCCTCAATTTGTTCATCTGTGTAATAAGGATAAGGGCAAATAGGTGGTACAGTAGATAGACTGGCAGACCTGGCATCAGAAGTCTTATTTTCCTGAGTTCAGACTGGCCTCAGACACTCACTAGCTGTCTAATCCTGGGTAAGTGATTTAACCCTCTTTTCCCCAGCTTCCTTCATTGTAAAATGAGCTGGAGAATGAAATGGAAAGCCACACCAGTATCTTTGCTAAGAAAAGCACAAATGAGGTAACAAAGAGTTGGATGTGACTGCAACAACTGCACAACAACAAAATGATAAGGGTATTTGTACTAAGTGACATGAAATGTGAACTTCCCCTTCAGTTTTACAGTTCTCTGAATTTATTGATGTTATAGGTAATTTTATATATATATATATATATATATACGTACATACATATGTTTGCATATATATGTAAAATTTTCCTCCAATTACATGTTAAACATGTTTTCTAACATTTGTGGGTTTTTTTTAACATTTTATGTTCCAAGTTCTACCCATCCCTCCCTCCCTTCCCCCTTCCTGAGGTAGTAAGCATAATATACTCCTTGAATAATATATTCTTAATATGTTTTCAATACAGTGATACATTCAGGTAAATTAGCAATGAGGAATATAACCCAGAGCTGGAGATAGTTAAGAAGCAATGCTTAATTTAATGTACGCTATATGTTGCAATAAGAAAAATGCACTGCAGTTTTTATAAGTTGCTCTGAAGCAGTAAATGCAATATACTTGTCATAAGATGATATATTATATAGACATGAGCAAAGAAGCAAATAAGATAAACAAAATGACAAATAGAGTCAGATTTTAGCCAGGTAGGAATGACTCACAAATGTTTTATGTCATTCAGTAAGAAACAGTCCATCTAAGAAGCCAAATCCCTTCCTCAAGTTGTTACACAGGAGACAATTTAAAAAAATAGCTATCATTATAACTACTACTATATTCCTCTTGTAAGTAACTCAATATTTTGGATTTCAGGATTTCATTGGAAGTCAGGAGAAATTTTCTATAGCTCCCCTATACTTTGCTCCACGACCAATAAACTAGAAAAAGTTTCCTGAAGAAGAGATTGTCCCTTCAAAAAAAAAAATTTAATGACAGCTTCATGTGATAGAGAATTATTAAAAAAAAGAATCAGATCAGGATAAAATCTGGTAGGTAGTATAGTAAATCTTTTGTTTTATTGAATGAAGATGAAATGTAATGCACTGCTAGGGTAAAATAGAAGAATCAGGACAAGAATGTAGGGAGATTCGAAGTGCTCTGATGAATTACATTCACACTTCATAGTAATGTCTGTATATCCTTCCCCATATTTTCCTCATAAAACCTTTTTATTTCATGTGCCCACTGATCAGATATCACATCTGAAATTCCTGGGACCTGAACTTTAAAGAGCCTAAGGCAGTTGAAATTCTACTCATATCTATTTACAAACTAGTGAACTCTGAAGAAATCTGAGAGAGTATACTTTGTCTAAGAGTTTAAAACAAGGGAATTTTTTTTAAAGTTGAAGCTCAGGATTAAATTAGTAGAAGATTGAGAAGCCATGAGAAATCAAAACCCAAATGAAAAACAGCTGGACACAAGCACAATCTATCTTTGTCTGACAGGAATATTCAATAATGCATGGAAATTTTAATGTCTTATTTTTGACACTGTCTATGTCTTTTTGTTATTTTCTTATAAGCTATGTTCATTGTTCCTGCTTACTTTCAGACTATTTTTCTTTCTTCAATTGTAATAGAATTACAACTTAATCAGATTTAAAGGAATTCAAAAGATCATTTGTTCAATCCATTACTTCAGAAAAAGAAAGTTCCCCAGACAATTCAAGTCATTTCTTTCCTGGATTCTTAAAAATGTTCGAAGGCAGTTCTATAATGGAACCACACATTTCAGTCCCATGTCTTGAGTGGTCTATAACATTGTGCTTTTAAAAGACTAGGAAACTGACACATATTACATTTTTTCATGCCTTCTTCTCTTATGCCATTTTCTATGTTGTCCCATAAATGTTCACAGATCTATTGATTTACCTCTTCTCATTTTTAGAATATTTATCTGTCATTTTCTTCTCTTTTTCCATTTATTTTCTCATAATTTGTTCATATGTTAAATCATTGTTACATTTATAATCTGCAATTATACACTTTGTCCCACCTGCCCAGTGTCTCCCTATTCAAAATCTATCAGAACCTTTCCTTTATTTATCTTCTAATACTAAGGATCTTCTTTTCACCTATGATCTCAGAGCCAAAGGGAGGAAAAGATTTTGAATGTCAGTCAAGTAAATTCAGTTAATGTTTTGACTGAAGATTCACCTCCTTAGATTTTTAAAATTTCCAACTGATTGATAACATTGCACTATGTATTAGAACAATACTGATAAAATAAGACAACAGCTTTAAGTCCCCAATTTTTTTTTAAAAAGGTTTAAACTCTGTAGCTAATAAACTATAGTCTGTGATTCTGTGTCATAGAATATCAGAATCTCTGAAAAAATGAAGTAAAAGGACAATTAAGAGGATCGTGAGAGGCACAATTAAGTTGCAATTCACTATTAACCAAGAATTGCCCAAGAGAAGAAATATCAAACATGTCATCAAAGAGATGAATAATAGAAAGCAAAAATAAGGCTGACAGTCAGATAATGTGGTAAGAGCCAGGGATGAGTTTTCCATTTTTACTCATCCAACATCAAGACAATTAGAAGAACTCCAGTATGCTAGATGGATGTTTATGGAAGATAAGTGAGAGTATATGAGTGAGTAAGGAAGAAGGGGGCATGCAATGGCTTCATTCTCCAACTTTGGAGGAAGGACCTGCATGGATGATGACCACAAGTCCATTGAGGTAACTTCTGAGGTCAACAGATAAGTACAAGATGTGGCTAAATATTTTATTGACTGTAGGCCAATTGTAAATAAACACATGCATGCAATTTGTGGTTTGGGGTGACTGTAGCCAGTCCCCCAATTAGAAATGGGTTATTGTCCTAAAAAACAATTTCTAAGTTGGTTATTCGTACTTCACTTTTTTCCTGATAACTATAACTATAGGGGACTGCTTCTCTTTAACTCCTCTAGACCTTTAAACCTCTCTTATGACATTTATTCTTTACATTTTAATTCTTTGTAAAATGTTTCATCCATGCAACTAGATTTTATTCTTTGAAGTCAAGGACCGTGTGTCCTATACATGTTTATATTGTTCAGAATACTTGGCATAACTGTGTTTATATAGTGGTTGCTTAAAAACATCTTTAAAATATTGAGATAATTCAAAATAACTTGAAAATAGATGACAAATGAATGAAATGTTTTTATTTGACAATAATCAGATAAAAGGGTAGCATACTTCCCCATAAAATTCTATTTAACACTTAATTTATTCAAAATGTTATATTAAGAAAGAATGTGTTAATAAGTAATCATTTTTATCTTGAATATTAATGCTCAAGAAAAAAAAAAAACAAACAAATTTAGGTAAGGTGGGCATACAAGAAGAGGTTTTTCTAGATGTTGTGAAGGAGAATTTGAATACCTGTGAAGGATTGCCTAATATTGTTGGCATTGGTTACTAAGTTTAATCTCATGTGAAGGCATTACTTTTTTGCTTTCATTGAAATGTGTGCAATAATACTAGTCCCTGCCTATTCTTACTGACAGCTTCTCTTTCCATCTTTGCTTCTCCATCCCCTCCATCTCAGGCCCCTGCTTTCCTTACTTTGCTATGTTTGCCATAGGGATGAGCAATGGAATTCAGTCCATTTCAATCCAATTGAACAAGAATATATTGATTGCCTAGGAGATATTGGGATAACTATAGGAGTGGTGAAGATTTGGCAACAGATAGGAGGTGAAAATGTTGGAGGAATCAAAGTTTGGGAATAGGTAGATGCGAAAGAAAAATAAGAGTTAAGAAGAAACAAAACTTGGAATTATTACTAGGTTGCATAAGGTAAGACAGAGACTAGAGAGATACAACCATGGGACAAGTTTGACCATTGATAAATTGATTAGCTGAAATATATGGGGAAAGGTGAAATACCTGAATGAAAAGTCATAAGGGTTTTTGAAGGGGTATCTTGAATGTCTTAATATGTAGGTGATTGGGAGGAAGCGGTATCACGTAGGAATTGCTATAGTAAACATAATGTTTTCTAATTTTAAGAGCAATCATTTATTATTCAATCAGATTAATAATAGGATCATGATTGCGGATACAGGTTTTTTATATAAAATCATAATGTCCATATTAAGACATTCATCCTGTGAGTAAATATAGGAAGACTACATACACCTTCATCTGGGCTCACTCCCACTGAAAACAATGAATAAGGGTGAATTAAAGCAAAACAAATAAATCATTAAGCACAACTTTTGCATTTTCCAAGTGTTAAGAGATCCTTACACTTTATATAATAACAGGAAGCTGAGTAGGAGAGGCAGGCTCCTAAAGACCTTTGGAATTCAAAAGACCAATGTTTTATAAAGAAGTCAATGAGTGAAAATGAATCACAGAACACAGACAATAATGAAGTGAGGGAATTAAAAACAATGAGAAATGAGCAGAGCCTAGGCAGAAAGGAGTGGACTACTAGAAAATCCTCATGATGAAATATCAACTTTCCATGGCCAATGGGAGTCATTCTCAAGGTTTTATAGGGTGGGAATGAGAATGGCAATATGAGGTATGACTTGAAAGTGATATAAACTATGGTCATTGTAGTGCTATCTTGGATTCTTTAAAAAAAAAAAAGGGCTGGTAAAAAAAAAAGGTTCTAAAAACAAAAAGTTGAATATAATGGGCCAGAAAAGTGGTATATAACTGAAATCCATGCTTCTACTATACAAGAAGACTAAGGAGGATGTATTGCTTGAGCTTAGGAGTCCTGAGCTTCAGTAGACCTAAAGCCAATTGTGTGTCTGCACTAATATAATGTATGGGGCACCAATATAATGAGCCCCTAAAGAAGAATGAATTCAGTCAGGTTAGAAATGGAGCAGGTAAAACCATTCATGATGGTCAGTAATGGGATAGGACCCATAAGTGAATGCTGCACTTCCAGGATGGGTAAGATAGGGAGATCAACTCAACATGCACATACACACACACACACACACACACACACACACACACACACGCACACACAAGCAGAAAGTGATGATCAAAAGAACCATTCATTTGAGTTAATAGAAAAGATCAGAAGTATATAGCATTTTGTGGAAAGCAGTAGTCAACTTTGGACATCAAGGCTTCAGAAATGTGATAGAATGTGACTCAATGAATAGAGGTAAGTTATTAATAGGAGCAAGAGCCAGGAGAAAACACCTCCCTTATCTTTGCTATATAGTTCTTAATGTGGTATCAAGACATAAATGAAGAAATGTTGCATGGACACAGAAACCAAGAGAAACGCATTGTGAGTAAAAATGTGCCACCCATTAAGGAGCAGTAAGGATGGTATGTGTGGGTAATTGGGCTGCTCGTGATATTTCTGTCTTCAACAACCACCATGAATCTGATTGCAGAATGCATTCAAACCTATTTAATCTTCCTGGGTTTCTAAAGTATAAAATTACAGTCTGAGTTGTTCAGTTTCCCTGACTTGACCTTGGCTTTGTATTTTCATGAGTCTGTCTACAGGAAAGTATTGGATGCTAAGGATAGAGGAAGGTGGCACAGGAGAGTTATGTGCTGTGCCTGCCTTGATTATTCCTGGGCTTCGTGTGTGCTTTAGGAACTTGACAATTCTAGTAGTGACAAGGGGTCAGGTTACAGTAGTAGCTAAGTCTTCCCTTCATGAACAACCCAGCTTATATTTTGGTTGTAGGGTTTGTCCTCAGATTTTAACCCAATCATTCTAAGGGTGTGTTGGAGATGCTCAGATGTGAAAGAGAATAGACAAATACCAAATTACATAATTAGTATATGAAGTAGGAAATCAGTATTTGCTATTTCCAGTAAGACCTAGCATGAAGAGATTAATTTGAAAGTGCTTTTAATTTAAAAGTACAAATGGTAAATAAAGGAATATGGATATAAGATCTATAGTGAAGCAGAAAATGATAAGAACAACAAGATCTTTGGGTAAGGATAAGACTCCCATGAAGACAAAAGTCAGTGCTACAAAAAAAGGGCATGAAAGACAAAATGAAAATTATTAGAGATCAGTGCTTTGAACATTAGTTATCAGAAGACAGGCAATGGAAAAGAATATGCTCAAAAAAACCAAAACTGAGAGAAAGTAAATATGATCAAGAAGGGTTTGGACGCAAGAATTAGTGGATGTGGCCAGGAAAAAAAATCACTGGGGCATGACATTTCTGCCTTTTGATTTACTTGAAATCTTATTACAGGACAGGAAAAAATATTTTACACTACTGATGAGTTTGAATGTAAAGGGAAAGAGAAGATGGAAAGTTTAGATATAAAGGGGAAACATATATGGAACACATGCTGAACTTGAAATCAAGAAGACTTGGGTTCAGGCCACACTGTCAACACTGATTAACCTTGTGTTCATGCGTAACTCACTTAATCTCATCTGTAGCTTTTTAAAATACATAGTTTACTATCTTACATCTCCCAGGAATTTTCAAACAAATAATATATGAAAGTCTATTTTTTTGAAAAACACAAAACGCTACATAAATGTGATCGTCACATGTTCATAAAAATTTTTAAAGACAGTTAAATTTGGTGAATTTTTTTATTATTTGTTTGCTTATTATGGAAGACAGATTTCAAAATGCTAATAAGCAGTAGGAGGAAGAAGGAAAAGGAGAGATCAAATGTGAACCATGGAACGGACACAAGGATGGAACCTTCTCAGGTAGAATAGCACTGCAAGAACAAATGGAGGTGGATGAGTCAAAAATAGAGCAGGAAACTCATGAGAGGGAACTATAGAAAAATAAGATAGAGTGTATGAGATAGACATGTATCTTTTCACTTCAAGTATCAGATGAAGTCATTATCTCAACTGAAAATGGAGCAAGAGGAAAGAGGTCTTTAAGGAGTTAATTGAAGACCAAAAACAGAAAAATAGTCTGAGATAGTGGGTAAACAAACTATTAACATCTAAAAGTAGTAAAAGTTATATCTCCTAGGATAGCTTAAGTTAACATGACAAGTTTATGTTGTAGGCTGTGTATGAAAATATATCATTTTAACTAGATGGATGTCTCGATGTTGCATGGAGATAAAATCAATTCCATAGATATTAGGTTTTTAGTTTTTAAAAAATATTGAAACAATATGATTACATATAATATATGTATATATAACTATGTCTATATCTATATCATCTAATTTTACAGAAGTATTTTTCACCATCAATGAAAAAGTAAGCTATGTTCACGTCAACATAGCTAAACACCTCAGACAGAAAGAGGTTAGGACTTGTTTGCCTTTGAGCAAGTTCTTGACTATTTAAAATCAATACACCCAGTGGAAATTAGTTCATTTCTATATAACAGTTGCAAATAAAATCGAACCAAGAGGTTTTTACTTCATATCTTTCCTGCATCTAGCAAAAGACTAAACACTAAGAGGAAGGATAAGAAGTAGTCCTGCCCTCGAGGAACTGTTACTCTTACCAGAGAAAGTACAATGCAAATACTTGTGAATTTAATTTAAAATTCACTTTTCCTAGTTACCTGAGTACATTAATAGTTATTGGCTCCCTCAGAGAGCTAAATGTAAATATAGTTATTCTCCTCCAAGCAATCCTAGGGAGCTGATGAGGAATGGAGGCTGTATCATAGATACCTTCGCCACCCTTGCCTGCCACCTCCTGAAGACCTGACCCAGCACATATTTGAAAAGATATTTTACCATCCTTTCTACTAGATAAGAGCTTAAATTTAATTACAGTAAGCCTAAAATTATAGCTTTTGGGAAAGAGTCACATACTAAATTCTGGTTTATAGATAACCATAAAATTGAAAAAGTTCGTACTTAGACCCAACCTAGAACTGACTTTTAATACCAGAAATGACCGGACAGACCACCACAGATTAAGGTAAAAGACAAAATATTTCTCTCATGGGTTGCTGTCTCTTTAATATTGGTGAGCAATGTACTGCTGCTGTTTGTTATGTCCAGTACTGCAGTAAGTCTGGAGAAAATGCTTTACATTTGTAAATGGCAAAAGTAATTTGGATAGTTAAGGACAATTCAAAATTAATTGGCATAAGTACCAGTCTATTTTAATATTCTCCAAATTACAGTATCTTAGAAATAAATATGTCCAGTTCACCTTTGCTCAGTTTTCTGTCATACACTCTTATACATGCTCCAAGACAATAAAAGCCAATTATGTTCTTTTTTTCCCTTTTTCTTTTTACGGTTTTGAAGAGCAATTTAGAATATCATTTGAATACTTCCTCCTTTCTACACTTGTGAATCTCAAATGCCTTGAAAATTTCCAAAGATCTGGATATTCAGGAGGGTGGGGAGAAATAAGGATGTATGACACTCCATAGGAACTGAAGCAAATCTCTGCTTTAAAAAAAAACACATATATTCTGAATGAAATTAAAGGAAAAAAATTGCCTCTGGCACATAACTCATTCTTTACCTCCTACATCAATAGCTACCTCATTCTAATTCTAAATCATCTGCCCATATTTTTCTACTCTTAGTTGTGGAAATCCAGAGACATAGAATTTTAGAGCTGCCAGAAAGGAAGGGAAAGCTGAATTTTTGTGTCCTCTAAGAGTTCTATCTTATATGTCCACCTCTACTCTCTTTATGCACTTCCCAGACTAAAGTGATAGTCACATATTCTATAGAAAAGTAACTTCTCTCCATCAGTTCTCTCAAACTAATTTTGAAAACTAATTTAACTTCAATAACATTTTGGGAGTTCCTGCTTTGTGCAACATTCGTCAGAGGCATTTTGGGATGATTTAATGGATCTGAGACAGAGAAGTGGTGTAATGGATAGAGTAATGAGCCTGGAGTCAGGAAGACCTGAGTTCAAATTCAGCCTCAGATGTTTACTGGCTATGGAACTTATCACAAGTCATTAGACCTCTCAATCTCAGTTTCCTAATCTACAAATGGAAATAATAATAGCACCTACTTCCCAAGGTTGTTGTGAAAATTAAAATGTTTGTAAAGAGCTTTGAAAACTTAAAATACTATATAAAATACTATATTATTATTATTTTTAATGAAGATACCAGTGGTTTTAAAGTCAGTTCCAGTCTTATTTAGATATTTAATAGCTGTATGATCCTGAGTAAATTTTTTTAATTTCTCAGGGTGTTCATTGCAAAAAAAATGGATTAAAATTGCACCAACAAATGAGATAATACATGTAAGGTGCTTTGAAAAACTTAAAGTGTTCCCAAAATAGTAGTTATTCTTATTAAACAGGCAGTTCCTCACTATTCCTTTAACATGACCATTTAGCTATTCAGCATTGTGTAATTCAGTTCTATACTTTGCTTCTCAGTGCCTTTATCTCCAAAGATTTTCACTAGTGCTTCAACAGCCAATGAGAATAGATGATGCAATCTTGATCTGTGTTGTCAAGATCTTTGACTGATTTGATTCACCATAGAATGTAGTCAGTATCCTGCAGTGGGTGGAGTGTTGATCCCATAATCTACTCATCTAAAAGTAGAGAATCTATGTTTTGGGTGGGTGCTATAGAAAGATAAGGGGAAAAAACGAAGTTTTTCCTGAGCTCAATAAGCTCTATCAGGGGTATAGTCATAGCAATGCTAACTTAGGTTATCAGTGGCCATGTTATTTCTAAAGTGTCTAGATTTAATGTACCCTTTTTACTTTTCTAGGCAGAGATGCTATATTTGGGAAGTCAACATTGCTAAGAACTATAAGGTTTGGGAAAGGGTTGAGATGTACACAACATGTTACTGGCACAAAAACACTTGTGATTTATGTTGAGAAATAGAGTAGTTCCCCAAATGGACTCAGTGAAATGGTAAGAGATTTGGACACACATTTGGCATGCTAATTCCCAATCTGCTGTATAAACTTCAGGGGAAAATTTCACCCATGGTATAACCAATCCTTAAATTTTCTACTAATGTGATGAAATCACACTGTACACAAACACAGAGAAGTATAACATGTTGGCTAATTAAAAAGGATTTCAAGTTAATAAAAGCACCCTGTATCACTCTCTATCATAGGCACATATGGAAAAAATCCTCTTGAAAATGTACTTTGTATTCTCTTAAGGAGAGGACAGAATTCACTCTAAGAAGAATTTTGATAATTTGTTGCTGCATGCCCCTGGGGAATGTTACCTACAAAAAGTTTTTTTATCAGGGAAAACATATGCTTTCTCTCTGTGCCATATGAGTCTTATTATTCCTTGGATTTTTTTGTTCTACTTTTTCTTCTAATTGAAGAGACCTTTTAACCAGCATATCCATGCCCAATTTGGCTGCATTTTTATCAGTTTACTTTTGACTTAGTCACATATAAAATTTCTATCAACCTCTACTGTTTTGTTAAAATGTAAACTGCGAAATATCAGATGGAATTGTGAAATACCAGAGGCTATGATGACTAGTTAAATAACAGGGGAGCTTTGGTATAATCAGTATTATTGTTTAAACAACAAGAATTTGAGGAACTTTGAAGACTATCCAACTTCTCCATATTTCAGGTTCTTGATCTCTTTGCCTTTTTTTGGTAGACTCAGATGACTTAGTGATGTGAACTCCTTACACCTTAGAAAGGTGGAAGTAATAATGTTGCAAGGTCAAGGTAGGTAGCAAGATCAGGTGGAAAGAAATGGGCTGGGATTCAGGAGACTTGGATCTTTGACTCATCCCTGACTGTAACTAGCCATAGCATTTTAAACAAACTTTAACCTTTTACAACTTTACAATTTCAAAGGCCAGACTCCACATAGGTAAGAAAGTGAAAATGGGGGTGAGGAACAGAACGACTATTTGTCTTTAAAACATTCTGGGGGAAGAGAAAATTAATAGAATATCCATTAAAATTTTGATGTCTGTAATCAAGTAAATAAGATAGCAACTACATAAAGGCAAGGGAGGAAACATAGCCATAGTTCTAAAAAGACCCTGATAAGACAACCCTGAAGATCCTGTCATTTGGTAGTGTGGTATACTTTATATTTGATTTTGTTTCTAGAGTAAAGTAAAAAAAGTTGATCCTAAGAGCATTGGTTTTAATTTCTATTGAGCACACGTTTCTCCTAATTACTGACCTGAGGTATGCTGGTCCTTCCAAAAATACAGGTAGCAACTCCTCCATATCTTCCCATCCTTTCTCTGCCTGCACATCAGTTAACCTTAGGGAATCCACCTAGCAAATGGGGACAGAGGCTTCCTCATATCTTGTTGACATCTCGAGACCAGTGAAGGAAAGGGGTTGTTCCTTGGTAAATTGTTCTTCTTCCTATGGGCCCAGGCCAACATCTTTTGGTTTGTTCCTGACTCAGATCTGATCTCAGTTTCATTGGCTGCTGAATGAGGACAATAATAGCACCTTCCTCTAGGCTATTTTGAGAAAAAAATAAAATAATACTAATAAAGCACACAACATACTGTCTGACACATTGGGTGCTTAATAAATGTGTCTTCCCTTCCCTTTTCCCTCTCTCCATTGTGTTACCTACCTGCCATATTCCATGATTCATCATCACACAATATCATAGTAAGAATATTGATTTAAAATATAGTCTTTTATTTCAGAGATAATTTTGTATTATTAAAATAATTTTATGATTTCCCTAAGTAAATTTGGTCTGCTTTTTTGTATGTGTTCAATTATGGGTTGTAAGAACAGTTCATTTCCATCCATTGTTGTGACTCCCTCTCCCACATATCAATATAGATATGTAAGTAGATAGATATCTATGTGTATATATATGTATATTTAGTATGTATGTACATGTGTGTACATATACATACATATATACATTATATGTACGCATATATGTGCATATATTCATCTAATTGCTTATCATAATGTAGCTTTCAAGATACTTATGCTGAATTGATATATGTGTACATTTATTTCTTTGTTTGTTTTAGAAGTCATCGTCCAGTTTTAGGGAGAGGAAAATACATTATCCTTTAAAATACTTTTGTCAGATTCAGGAAATACTTCTCAGGACTGGAATGGTGATATCAATGAGAATATTCATTAAATTCAGAAGCTCTGAAAGTGAGAAATGCTTTATAAAATGCAAAAAAAATACATCATTTAAAAGATGAATCAGCCTGCTGTGCTTTGCATTATCTCTATTTGAAGCTAATACTTCAAGTGACTATCCCAGTAACATCCTTATCTATGTGTTCCAAGGGTTTTTCTTTTTTTTTTTGCACTATTATAGAAATCATACTGATCCTTCATTTTTAAATTTATTTTTTGAAATGCTGAGATACTAATTTACAGTATATTCAAGAATGTAGTTAAACTCAAACTACTATACTGGGATTTTCAGTTTAAAAAAAGGTAAACTTTTATATAGTGTCTTTTTCTCCAAGAGCACAAGGGGATCTATATCTCTGGTAAAAATCCACATAAGACAAGAAAAGATAAAATGTCTTCTCAGCAATTTATCACTTTCCCTTTGATGGAAAACCCTGCTTTATAAAAGAAATTTCAGAAAGTGAAACAAAGCATTCGGCTTATGATTTCATCACTTTATATAAAAAAGAAGTTTTTTACATATTACAATTTCAAATTCTCTGTCTATATGCAGAATAAGCCTCAGAAATTCAAGATTAACAATACTAATTGAAATGCAAAGAAATAAATATATAATGTAATTATCCAGTTTGAAGTTTAAAAAATTTTGAAGATATTTCTATGTGAAAAATCTATTCAGACATTTCTTAACATGTCATATTATATAGAGAAATGAGCACCAATTTTTCTAGTGTTTTCAGTGCCCAACAAAATATGGTTTTCCATCATGCCTTTATAACCAGGCACCATATTTTTAACATTGCCATTTTTCTTCTGATTACTGTATCCCATCATGAATCACCTTTGTTGAGGGATGGGGGGATGGGAAGGGGAAGAAACTTCCCATTGAAAAATATAAATTCAGGCACCTGTAATATACTGCATTCTGAATACAATAAAAAACAATAATCTATCTATGCCAATTTGAAATATCATTGACTGTTTAGAACAGAAATATTGAGGCTTTGGGAGAGATCTATAAAGCTATTATAGCAGTACATCCAAAAAATTGTATGCTTCAAAACCAACAAAATATTTCAGTATAAGCAAGCAATAATTGACAGCAACACATATTGAATCATCTATAAAATACTCTATTTTTTTTTGTCTTATGGGATAGCAGAAGAGATGTAATAGACTACAAAGTTGTTAGGAAGTACTCTCATATTGCACAAATCAAGGCTTCTAATTAGAATTGTCAATCACTGATTGATTATCACCATGAGGCATAACGGTTACCGCAGCCTCACAATTGCATTATGTTAAGGGTACAAAACACAGTATTCAGCTCTCAACTGTCAGCAAGATTTCACTGAATGAAGGTCTCTTCTATCACTACAGTCTGTTCAAAGGCCCTTCTGAGAAGAGAGATGGCATATTAAGCTCCAGAAGATTGGTTTTTCAAAGAAAAGATGTACTATTGGAAAATTGTCTCTATTTTAATTGATGGAGGAAATCACATGGCTCTCAGCACCCCAGTGTACAAAACTTGGAGACATTTTGGTTTATGGTTTCTTGACAAATCCTACTAAAGATCTTCTGTTTGTTTTATCCTCTGCACATAACATTTTTAGGATGTGTGTATAACTTATATATGTACATACATGCACACAATTACACATATAAATGCATGTGTTTATATGTGCACACATACATATATATTTCTCTTTTTAGGTTAACATCCATATATCTGAAGGTTTCAAAAGTGAAGTTCTTCATGTAGAACATTATAGTGCATTTTAAAAGTAATCATTTTATTCAATAATTCCTAAATTATGTAATCTAGATTGCCTATAAATGTGATTTATGTATGTTTATATACATGTGCACATATATGATGCATAACATAAATAAAAACAATTTCTTTGATTCTCTTGTTCCTACCACTTCCCCCCAAAATTTATCTGATCTTTTTCTTTAAATGTCTAACTATAAAGTATTCCCAAATTAATATTTCTTCAAGCTATAGCATCTTGGTTTAAGTCCTTAAAAACAGACCTTCCATGTTTAATCTAATAATACCTGAAGATATATATATTTGTATTTTTCAGTAAAGAATAGATTTAATTCCATTTCAAAGTTTTGTTCTGTTTTTTTTCTAAAGGTCAGGTAATTTTTCCAATAATTTTTTTTATGTTGCTATTAAGTTTCTTATCCAAGACTTCAGTAGATAAAAAAGAATCTGACTTAGATACTCAAGGGACAGAATACTAATGGCCACCATGGTTACAGAGTTTTTGCGTGGAGAGCTGGTCTGATCTGCTAGAAACCTCCATTTCCCTACAAGAGAAACCAGGGGCAATTCACTTATTTGTTTTCAGGGGCTTTTTTTAAGATCATCTGTGAGCACTGGATGATACACGTCAACTAAGTACCACATGAGAATAATGTTAGGATTAATGAGATAGAATATGTGAAGTAGTCTTTGGAACCAAGATATAAACAGTATTAGGAATACTTTTCAGAAATCATTAGAACTGCAAACATTTGCATTGGTCTCACCAATATTTGCCAGTGTCAATCTTTCCCCTTCCTAGTAATCTCTTGGGGCCAGAAGAGATATTGCTTTGAAAGAAAATGCAATTTTCATTCACATGCATTATTCTCATACCTAAGAACTGAACATGTTACCTAGATGCCCACTAGGTTAAGTTCAAGATATTCTGCTTGACATACAAGAGCTTGTGTTAATTTACTCCATTTGACCTTCTCATCTTTATTGTCTCCTATTCTTAACAGCATAATGAAAATTTTTTTTTATATCTGATGAAGCTGTGAAAATGTCTAATAATGTCTCAAGATGAACTTAAAATCTATCGTCCAGTATAGATCATTTCACCAGGTTGGCTATGGGTTGGTTATTTTTTTTAAACCATAGTAATGTTTAAAGATCATCTCTTAAGTTGTAGAGAAGTTGTGATCTGCACTGGTGGAGAAAGTGACAACAGTTATGATATATTACAGATCCTTAATAATAATACTGGTATGAATTGCCGGTACCTTTGCCATTTCACACACATGACTTAATCATTCCTGCTTCCATGCATTTGCCCATTCTGTGGTCATAAGAAACCTTCTCTCTTATTAAAAATTCTATTTTCCCTTTGACACTTAATCAAAGTTCTGCCTCTATAATGAATATTTCCACAGTGAAACTAGATCACATTTTGGTTTTAAATGAGTTTAATTGATTCCTTTTGTTTTTACATCACTGACACTTCTGAATCTACATCTCTTCATCCATATCCTATTCCTCTCCATTCCCTGAAACTCCATTCCCAATAAGAAAGGAAAGTAGTCGGGTAAAAGTAATACCCTAAATGTTTCCTTTTCTAGGTGTTTCTTTCATTGTCCTCCTTAGGATGTGTGTTCAGTTGTGAAATCACTGGATCAAAGAACATGAAAGATTTGTCATTTTTTTCTTTTACAGTTCCAACTTGTTGTCTAGAACAGTTGAAACAATTCTCTGCTCCACCAAGAGTATAATAAATAGTCCCTTTTATGGAATTTCTTCACGGTTCCTTTGTGTTGATCTTAGAAGTCTTATCTTTATGACTAAAATATGAAGACTTCAAAGTCATGGATGATATCTTCTCCTCTTTTTATATCTTAAGTGGTCAGTAGCATAGGACGGGGCTCCCTGTAGACCAGATCCTTCATTCTTTTCCCACTCTTGGGTATGGAAAAGAAATCCAAGGAATTCAACTTACTTTTTGAAACTCTAGATGCACTGATTCAGTTCTGGAAATGATTGAGGAATCTAGATCCTCTAAGGAAGGTCTAAACTTTAGGTTCAGTCTAGGTTTCCTAGAACAAATTTACTCCAGGCTATGATCAACCTTTGAACTAATAACAGAGCTAAAACTATGATTTTTTTGTCCTCCATATATCTTCCAAATTATTCTTAACCAAAGACTTTTACCATCTCACACCCTGGTTCAAGAGGCTTTAGTGAGGACCTTTTGATTCTGAGACAAAATACCAACACCTCTGTTTAACTTTTATAGACTTTCAGTTATTAGCTCTAGCCTACCTTTCTAGGTTTATTGTAATACCATTTCTCTTCCTGTATATCACGTTCCAGTCAATCTGATGTATTTACTATTCTCTGTTATGACATTCTATTTGTCATTTCTTTGCTTTTGCACTGGTTATCTCCGTAAAGATATTAATCCGTGAAGATAACATCAACAATCACATGACCCTTACTAAATCCTTCCCTGTTGTACAGACATATTCACTAATGGAGATGAGGCAGGCCATGTCTACTGGTGTTAGTGCTCTATTCTTGTGTGATACAGTTTAAATCCTATAGCTAATAAAAACTTTTTTTATTAATAGTTGAATGACCATTGAGTGTCTCATTCCTCTTTAATATCATATGAAACTATCAAGGGCAGCTATGTGGTGCAGTGGATAGAAAGTGCCTAGAACATACTCCTTCCTCAGTCTTTAGATGTCTAGATTTCTTCAGATTAAATACCACATTTCTGTAAGAGGCATTTCCTTATGCCTTCAGTCCTTAACACTTATCCTCATATCAAGAAATTAATTTGTATTGACTATGCATATGTGATGGGATTAGCATTTAATCACTGTTGGAGATTAGGGGGTCATAAGCACTGTCAGGGGGAAACTGAGTCCACAAGACTTTAGCTAAAATCAAGATGAAGTCAATTTGAGGTTGAGAAACAGAGAAAATTTTGTGTGAAACCTCACATCTTTGCCATTCTCCAATGAGAATTTTATAGGCAGTTTCCCAGAGAGAGACCTCTGGTCTGAATTTCATCAGTCTTTCCCAGCAATTGTTCGAATATTCTTTCCCATTTAGATATCATTTCAAATTCTAGAATACTGATAAAGAGGCATAAATAGGCAAAGACACAAAGAATTACTGGCAGAGGAAAACTTACACTGTCAAGTAATGCTTTTGCTGCCCCTGCTCAGGCTAAGGCATCTGAGATGCTCTCTACTATGACTGTGACCAAGCAGAATTGGCATCTGGACCTGGACTGAAGATATAAGTTGCCAGTAATGATAGTAGGGAGTACACTGTCCATGTCAGTGTCGAAAAGCTGAAGATGATCAGCTACCATGGAGTTTAGAATAATACCTGATTTATTAATTGATTGAAACAGGAGGAACATTAAGTATCAAAGAGTTTTCAGTCCATGCCACTTTACAACTTAATTTCAATTCAAAGGTCACACACAGGCAATTCTATTCTCCTCATTCTTCTCTCCATGCTCTTAAGAGTAGTGAGGATGATCAGAATGTTCAAATACATTGTCTTCAGAAGTCCTTTAATACTTCTGTTTTTCCTTTGCAATGTTTTAATAAATTACATAGCTACTAAAAAGGTGAATCATTCAAATGCCATGAAATTATATTGACCAACAGAGTTACAAGACAAGAGGAACACTAGTAATTGTGACTATGGGGGAATAGGAGCCCTTCCTGGGTAAAGACCAGAGAGTAGACTAGGAGAGCAGAGACTATATCTTTCCCAGGGTACCAACACCTTGGAAACCTCCCAAACTTAAAGACCTCTAGAATTAGCTGCAAAAATAGCAGCACAAAAAAGCCTGACATTTGATGTAATGCCTCCCGATCCCCAGGTGAACAGGGCCCATTTTTAACATAAAGTTCAAAGTGAAAAAATAAGCTGGGAAAATGAGCAAACAACCACAACAAACTTGTCCACAAAAGGCTACTATGGTGGCAGGGAAAACCAAAGCATAAACTTAGAAAAGTCAATAGTGTGAAATATCTACAAACAAATCCGTGAAGAAAAATGTAATTGGCCTCAAGGCAAGAAAGAATTCCTGGAAAAATTAAAGAAAGAGATAAGAGTAGTAGAGGGAAAATTAGCAAAAGAAATGAGAGTCAAGCAAGAAAATTATGCAAAAAAAAAATAGAAAAAAATGGTATAAAAACACTGAAAAGAATAACACAAAATGAATTGGCCTATTTTTAGAAAGGAACAAAATTCACTGAAGAAAAAAACTTAAAAAGCAGAACTGGTCAAATGAAAAAATGATGCAAAAGTTCACTGAAGAAAATAATTCCTTAAAAACTAGAATTGGGCAAGGGGAACCTAATGATTCCATAAGACTGCAAGAAAAATAAAAGGAAGTCAAAAGCATGAAAAAAGCAGGAGAAAATGTGAACTATTCCAATGAAAATCAACTGATCTCAAAAAAACTGCCAAATTCTGGAGCTCCCAGGTCAAGAAAGAAACATTGCAAGCAGCCGGAAAGAAACAATTCAGATATCATGGGAGTTATAGTTAGGAGTGCACAGATCTAACAGTTTCTATGTTGAAGGAATGAAGGCTTGGAATATGATATTCCAATGGACAAAAGGAGCTTGGACTACAATGAAGAATAACCTACCCAGCAAAACAGAGCATAATTCTAGGGGGTGGGGGAGTGAGGGGAGGGGATGCATACTTAATGAGACAGAGCACCTCTAAGAATTTCTGATAAGACCAGAGCTAAATAGAAAATTTGACTTTCATATCCAAGAGTCAAGAGAAGTAAAAAAAGGTTAACATGAAAGGATAATCAAAAAGGTCTCAACAAAGTTAAATGGTTTCTATTCCTCTATGGAAACATGATACCTGTAACTGCAAAGACTTTATTATTATTTTTTAGTTATTTTTCAGTTGCGCCTGACTCTTCATGACCCCATTTGGGGTTTTTTGGGCAAAGATATTGAAGTAGTTTGCCATTTCCTTCTACAGTTCATTTTAGAGATGAGGAAACTGAGGTAAATAGGGTTAAGTGACATGTCCAGGGTCACATAGCCAGTAAGTATCTGAGGACAGATTTGAACTCTGGAAGATGAGTCTTTTTAACTGCATGTCCAAAACTCTATTGTATCACCTAGCTGCCCCTTATCATTATTAGAGAAATTAGAAAGAGTAGACATAGATAGAAGGAATGTATGTGAGTTGATTATGTTGAGATGATCTATCAAAAAATAAATAAATAAATGAGTGAGAAAGAGATGCATGGCATAGGAGGGAAGGGAGAGAGCTAGACTGGGGCAGATTTTCTCACATAAAGGAGCACAAGAAGGAACTTTTGTAAGTATGACAACGTTTGACCCTCATTCTCATCAGAATTGGTACAAAGAGAGAATTATATATATGCATACAAATATTTTCACACACATACAAATACATATACACATGCATATGTGTGTATACATATATATGTATATTATGTGTACACACACATATATACACATACACACACACTCATTTGAGTACAGAAATCTACCTTACCCAATAGAGAGAGAACAGTGGAAGAAGATAAGAGATACTGGGAGTAGGTGGGGTGAAAAGAATGTGGGAAGACTCAGGAGGCAGAACGTAAAAGCAAAACACTTTGGAGGAGGGATAAGATAAAAAGAGAGACAGAAAGATAAATAGAGGAAATGGAATGGAGGGTAATGCATGGTTAGTGATCATAATTGTAAATGTGAATGGAATGAGCTCACCAATAAAATGGAAACAGAATACACTGGAAAACAGAATCCCACAACTCACTGTGTGCAAGAGACACACTTAAGATAGAAAGATTCACACAGAGTTGAAATAAATAAAGAGCTGGATCAGAGTATATTATGCTGTATCTGAAGTGAAGAAGGCACGAGTGACAATCAAGATCTCAGACAAAGGAGAAGCAAAATTAGAACTAATTGAAAGTGATAATCAAGGAAACTACATTTTGCCAAAGTTACCATAGATAATGAAGCAATATCAAAAATGTTTAAAGTAAGTTTCTCTGATAAAGGTCTCATTTCTCAAATATATATGGAATGAAGTTTAAATTTATAAAAATAAGAACCATTCTTCAATTAATAAATGGTCAAAGTATATGAACAGGCAGTTTTCAGAAGAAATCAAAGCTGTACTTATATGAAAAATTGCTCTAAATTACTACTGATTAGAGAAAGGCAAACTAAAACAACTCTGAGGTACCACCTTAGAACTATGACAAATCCTGAAGGGGATGAGGAAAAACTGGGATACTACTGCACTGTTGGTAGACCTGTGAAGTAGTCCAACCGTTATGGAGAACAATTTGAAACTAGGTCCAAAGGGTTTTAAAACTGTACATGCCTTTAGGTTTAGTAATACCACTGACAGGTCTGTACCCCAAAAAGATCAAAGAAAAAGGAAAAGGACGTACGTGTACAAAAATATTTTAAGATCTCTTTTTTGTTCTGGCAAAGAATTAGAAATTGAGTGGATATTCATCAGTTGCGCTACATGAAGTACTATTGTGCTATCAGAAATTATGAAGGCAGGGGTGATTTCAGGAAAAAGAAAAAACATGACCAAACCTATATGAACTGATGCAAAGTGAAATGATAAGAACGAGGAGAACACTGTGCATAGTAACAGCAACAACATAATGATCAATTGTGAAAGACTTGGCTACTGTGATCCAAGGTACTTGAAGGCAAGTGCTCTTTCATTTTTGTCTTTGTATTTCTGGACTCTAACACAGTTATAAATAACACACTAATAAATAGTCAGCCCAGTATGCTTGAACTCTAGACTGAGTTATTATTCTAAGCTGTTGCCAATCATTTACTCATAAGATCAGAGCTTTAGACTATAGAGGTTATCGAATTCAACCCTTTCACTTTACAACTGAGAAAGCTAAGACCCAGGGAGGCTAAGTGACTTGCCCAAGATCACACGGCTAGTAAGTGTCAGAGGAAGGATGTGAGCTTAGGTAAGTCCACTGATTCTAGAAAGAATTGTACCAAAAAAAATGCAGAGATGAATTCATAAATGGCTACACACTTTAGTAATTTGACTGTGTTTCCAAGATCATTGTAAGTAACCATTAAGTATTATTGTACAAAGGGCAAGTACTCTACCTGCTCTGTGAGTGTAGTATAATCTACTGTCTTAAAGTCAATAATCCAAACAGATCAATGAAGGCTTCTTCTACATAGACAGAAGAACAATGAGGAGGCAACATGGTACAGTGGAAATGGTATTCAATTTGGATTTAGAGTACCTAGATTTAAAATCTTCCTCCCACATTTACCACTTATAGCCTGTGTGACCACTCAGTAAGTTACTTCACCTCTCTGAAATTCACTTTCCTCAACTTTAACATCAGAGGGTTGTACAAAATGACAGAAAATTTCTTTTATCCCAAAGCTATTTTCTTGTTAAATACATTCCTAGTACATCAATGTTCTTAAGCGTCCCTTCTGATTCCCTTCTTGGAAAGTGTGCATATTTCTTCCGTCAAAAACTCCACCAGACCCTCCAGTTACATGCCTTTCCTTTGTCCTCCTAGAAGTATCCTTCTAAGAGTATTTGTTATATCTTAGGAGAGACTACTAAAGATCTAGAAAACAACATTCTCATCACCAAAGTCCTTAGCACTTGCAAGTGACTCCATATCAGAAATTGATATGATTTTATTAATGGGAATGATATTAAGGTGATGCATCATCCTGTTTTGTTACTTCACACTTAAGGTCATAGAGTTTTTCCATCTGACTTGCAGATCCAATCTTTTGTGTTGTATCCCCTGTTCCACTGTGAGCCTCTTGATAGAAGAGATGATCTTTGTTTTATATTCATAGTCTCAATGCAGCGTAAATAGTTAATGCTTATTCATTGGTTTTTCTTTCATTATCTTGTTTATACGTAGGTAGAGGGTTAGAAACTTTGGAATAGACAAACAGTGGCAGGAGAGGTTACAGGAGTAACATAGGCAGGAGGACCCAAGACAGAGAAGACAGAGTAATGAAAAAATTTGTTGAGACCTAGGAAAAGGTTAATTTGATTTTGATATAGTTAGCAAAGGAAGATGATGATATTATATTGGGACAGAAAAGTAACTGGTCCATTAGCATATTTATTTCACTTTGGTGAACTTCCCAGCAGAAGATGAGATATGAGGAACTCTCTGAAGACTGGAAAAATAGTTATCAATTTAATTTCCCAAGTTAATTACAAAAAAAAGCTAACTCATAAAACCAAAGGTACCTTCAAACCCCAAGGGAAACATCTTTGGTATTTATTTACATTGAACAATTGACAGCCCATAAGGTTCATGTCAGCATTGGTCTATTGTTAAATGTCAGGTATAATACTTGCATATCATGAAACTGAAAATTAATATCATATAAGTACATAGAAAAACAACTAAATATAGGAAGAAAAAATATCAGCAGATGTAAACTTAGCCAGTTGTGGAAAGGCAGGTATTTCAGGGATAAGATCCATCTTGCCATGAATAATGTTACCCATGTGCAAGTTATAACACACTAGCTGCCCTTTTCCAAAGAGCTCTGTATTTTTGGACATAACATATCATTAATCCCTATATTTGCTTGGTGTATCAATACAGAAGTTATTACAAATTAAAGTTTCTCCTACAAGAGAATCCAAATTATATTATTTAAAAGTCATATAACCACTTTTTATGGTTATATGACTTTTTACCAAAATTAAGATGACATTGATTTTTTTTCAGCCTTTATGGACTGGTAAACACAATGTTTAGCAATTAATGCCTATAACCATACTAAGCAAACTTCCCATATGTTGTATATTTCATTCTTGAAGCTAATTCCAAGCATGAAGCCAGTAGAAATTCATGATTTAATAAATTCAGACATTTACTCTCTTTGCTTGACCTTGTTACAATATATCACTTATGTCTTTCCCTATTCTTGCCAATTCCTTTCAACAGCAAGCCTGTGCAAATCCTAGTCAGTTCCATTCGGGATATGATGAATATGAAGTATGTTCTATATTTGAAGTTGAGTTCAATTTCAGAGATTACTCAGAATTATGTAATTAACTATTATAAGCCCATTCAAATGATTTTTCTTTTTCTTTTGGGGGTTATGGAGTGGGGTGAGGGGTTTCCTTAGCTCCTATAGTATTTAAAATGTTACTTCAAACTCTTCAAAGTTACTGATGATTTTATTAAACCACCAGAAAATATTCTTTTAAAAAAGAAAAATAATACTGGTTAAGTGTGCTGGCCTTAAGCATGCCTCATGAATGTTCTCTTGAGGTAAGAGTGCTCAAGGTCTGGCTCTGAGCTAACCAATAATCCTTCAACACTGATGCTTGAAAGATCAGAATCTAACCCATGTAATCAGACACATTTTAAACCAATTTTTCTATGCCATTTTGTACCCTAAAATGTTCAAAGTAATTAAATTTAAAAACATTTATTAAATATTTACTGTATGCCAATTACTATGGTAGACATGACTATATATATGACAGAACATTTTTTCAAAGATTTTATGCTATCAGAGGTGGAAAGATTAATGGAAGTGAAGATAGCATATGAGAGAAAGAAATAAGTAATATGAATAGATCCAGACACAGCGCTATGGGATATTTCAAGTGGAAGAGATGACATGCAAGGCACAGAATGAATGGGAGGAAAGTAAGTAGATGCTGCTTCACGAAGGAGATGCCACTTGATTTGAGTTTCAGAGGAAAGAAGGGACAGTGAGAGATTTCAGTTTGAGGGAGAGATCTATTTATGTAATGGTTTGGGGGAATCTAATCAAAACATAGAGATAGGAAGAGGGAGGATGAAAATAGGAAATGAATAGACAGTAGCATAGCTCCCTGAAATATAAAGAACACGAAGGGAACTTATATTATTATTATGTATGTTTTAAACCCATGGCATGTCTTACAACATTCTTCATATTAGAAAGTTTAGAAGGTTAGAAAACTCAACTTTTAGATGCCCAATAGTATTTCTGGGCCCCAATTTATCACATTTGAAACTTCATTAACATTGTGATTGTATTTTACCTAGTAATAGCATTTGGTGATTAATTTTCACTGATATTGAATCTCATCTTAGTGGTATAAAAAATGAAAGACAGAAACTGACATCTCCATTAAAAAAAGTCCAGGCAAAATGTTGTGGATGTACAGCATAAACTAAAGCTCCCTGACTTACATGGCAGAAACTCACATGATGGCAGCCCAGTGTTGAAAGTAATCTTTCCCTCCAGGGGAGGAGTTCAGGAAATCGAAGATATACTTTTGAAACCCAGCTCTATTCAATCCCATTGACAGAATGTTCAAATCTTATATAACTAAATTGATGTTCCATTACTCAAATTATTATACAATTTTCCCAGCCAATGTTAGGTGAGGAAATAGTTCCTAGTCCTTTCTATGGTCACATACAGAAGGACAGACAATGATTATTCTAAAACTAGTATTCTTCCTTAATGGGAAAATTTTCATGATTCCATGACCTAGGTCTCATTCTTAGAATCTCTCTTTCTTGTTTACTTGTCCCTCTTATTTGCAAGTGTTCCTGGATTTTTAAGGAAAATTCACATTCCCGTGCACCAAAATTTCAGGTAAACACATTATTTCTAACCTCTGTTCCATTGCATTTCTTTGTTTTTTGAGAGAAGAAATATCATAAATGAGCCTATTCCTGTATACTGAAAATCTGTTCAACATAGAAAAATAGGCAATGGGGGCTGCAGAAAGGCCTTTACTGGGTGTAGAAGCAGGGACCTGCTAGAGTTCTCCACCTAGACCCTTCAAAAAACATGTAAAAATGACTCAACAAATTCTAGAGCAGCAGCAGCCATAAAATGGCAGACCAAAGCAAATTTCTAGCCCAGCACAATCTGGAAAGTCAACAGGAAGGGTCTATCATATCAGGCTGGGAGCAGAGCACAGTTCATCATGGGCAGAGCTGGAGTAGGCCTTAGGGGACTGAATCACTCTCTACAGTTGCAGTTTTCAGGCTTCTCAACGCACAAACACGAGACAACTTTAAAGGTCAGTGGGAAAGGTCTCTCACCTGGCTGAGAGGGGAGCGTTGTCTGGCCTCAGGGTGGCAGCAGCTACCATTGAAGTGAAGCATACCTCTGGAGTCCCTCACTTAAAGAGTTCAAAAGGCAATTGATAAGAAAATAAGCAAATGCGGGGGTAGGGGGGGAAGCAGACTATAGATTCTTACTTTCTCAGGGAAGAGGAATTGTCTTACTTCATTGGTAACAAAGAAGATCAAAGCATGCAACCAGAAGACAAAAAAGCCAAATCTTCTGCATCCAAAGCCTTCAAGAAAAATAGAATTGTTCTCAGGCCATGGAAGAGCTCAAAAAAGATTTTGAAAATCAAGTAAGAGAAGTAGAGGAAAAATTGGGAAGAGAAATGAGAGTGATGCAAGAAAATTATGAAAAATGAGTCAACAGCTTGCTAGAGGAAACTCCAAAAAATGCTGAAGAAAATAAAACCTTTAAAATTAGACTAACCTAAATGGCAAAAAACATTCAAAAAGCCGGTGAGAAGAAGAATGCCTTAAAAAACAGAATTGACCAAATGACCAAATGGAAAGGGAGGTCAAAGAGCTCACTAAAGAAAATAATTCCTTCAAAATTAGAATGCCAGCAAATGGAAGCTAATGACTTTATGAGAAATCAAGAAATTATAAAACAAAACAAAAGAATGAAAAATAGAAGACAACGTAAAGTATCTCATTGGAAAAACAACTGACATAGAAAATGGATCCAGGAGAGATAATTTTAAAATTACTGGACTACCTGAAAACCAGGTTTAAAAAAAAAGCCTATCTCTCAAGAAATTATCAAGGAAAACTGCTCTGATATTCCAGAACCAGAGGGTAAAATAGAAATGGAAAGAATCCACCAATCATCTCCAGAAAGAGATAACAAAAGGAAAATTCCTAGGAATATTATAGCCAAATTCCAGAGTTTCCAGATCTAGGAAAAAAATATTATAAGCAAGTAAAAATAAACAATTCAAGTATTGCAGAAATACAACATGATAACACAAGATTTAGCTACTTCTACACTAAGGGGTGGGAGGGCTTGGAATACGATATTCCAGAGATCAAAGGAGATAGGATTAAAATCAAGAATCACTTAGAAAGAAAAAAATGAGTATAGTTCTTCAGGGGAAAAAATGGGACTTCAATGAAATAGAGGAGTTTCAAGCACTCTTATTTAAAAGACCAGAGCTGAATAGAAAAATTTGACTTTCAAAAATAAGAATCAATAGGAGAATGAAAATGTAAACAGGAAAGAGAAACCATAAGGAACTTATCAAAATTTCACTGGTTATATTCCTCCTATTTATATTATAAATATAAAAAATTTTATTTATAACTCATGAGACCTTTCTCAGTATTGGGATAGTTGGAGGGAATGTATGTGTTTGTGTGTATATATGTATGCATGTATACACACATGTATATGTATGTATAAATGTATGTGTGTGTATATATGTATATATATGTATGTAGAGAAGGGGGCACATTTCAAAAAAAGAAAACTAAATGTTGAGAGGAATGTACTGAGAGAAAGGGAGAAACAAAGTGCATAAATCATCTCAAATAAAAGAGGCAAGAATGAGCTTTTACAATGGAAGGGAGGAAGGGAAAGGTGAGAGAGAATAAGTGAGCCTTACTTTCATTGGATTTGGCTTCCATGCACTCAATTGAGTATGGAAGTTTATCTTACCTTACAGGAAATGCTGAGGGAAGGGGATAAGAGAGGGGTGATAATAGAAGGGATGGCAGATACAGGGAAGGGGTAATTGGAAGCAAATGCTTTGTTGGAGGGACAGGTCAAAGAAGAGAACTGAATAAAAGGAAGGAAATATAGTTAGTCTTTTACAACATCACTATTAGGGAAGTGCTTTGAATTACTACACATATATAACCTATATCAGATTGCTTGGCTTCTCAATGAGGATGGGTGGAGAGGGGGAAAGGGAGAAAAATATGGAACTCAAAGTTTCAAAAATGAATGTTAAAAATTGTTTTCACATGCAACTAGGAAATAAGATATACAGGCAATGGCATATAGAAATCTATCTTGTCCTACAGGAAAATAAAAGGGAAAACAATAAGAGAAGAGGGGTGGGGTTTGATAGAAGGGAGGTGGGGGGAGGGAGAAGATGGGGAGAAAAATCTGAAATTCAAAATTATGTGAAAGTGAAAGTTGAAAACTGAGAATAAATAAATTATTAAAAATAAAAGACAGGAAATGGGAAAACTTCTGGATAGAGTTGAAACTAGCAATTCTCATATTAAGAAACAAAATCAGAAAAAATGCACCTAAGCAAAGGTGTGACCATAGATACAGGAAAAAAATCCTGGATCTCAGAACATAAAGTCTTATGAATAAAAGCATTATTCTTTATCTGTTTTCAAGAGGACCAGCTAAAGTCTTGACTCCTGAGCAAACTGAATTGAAGTGAGGTAGAGTTGCACAAAGTCATCAGTCTCACTCTCTCTTCCTGAGCAGTCAAAGTCCAGTGGCAGGACCAAAGTGAAGACAACTGGTGATGGCCTGGGATTCAGTGGACTTTTAGCAGAGACAAAAGAGACAGAGACAGAAACAGAGAGACACAGAAAAAGACAGAGACAGAGAGAATAGTCAAAGAGCCAGAGAGAGAAGAGAGAGGAAGAAAGAGAGAGAGAGACAGAGAGACAGACAGAGACAGACAGAGACAGAGAGAAGAGAAAGAGGGAAAGAGAGGAGACAGAGATAGAGACACAGAAAAGAGAGACAGAGAGAGAGAGAGAGAGAGGAAGAGTGGAGAGAGAAGAGAGGAGAGGCAGAGAGAGAGAGGGAGAGAGAGAGACAGAGAGAAGAGATAGAAAGAGAGGACAGAGGGAAAGGGAAGGGAGAGGGAGGGAGGGGGAGAGAGATAGGAAAGAGAGGGAGAGAGGGAGGAGGGAGAGAGAAAGAGATTATATCTGAAATCTGAGAATTTCCCACCCTGGTTGAGTAAGGATGTAAACTTAAGATAATATTTATAAAATAGGTCGTTGCAGTTCTTGGTTGATGGGAACTTAAAGTTTGAAAAGCTGTTGTAGGAATCCTTAGCATTTTTCTTTGCACATACACTACTCTTTTTCCTGAAAAAAAAAAAAAGTATTGCATTCTTCTGAATAATGTTATAATCTGTCAATATTGTATAAATGGTGAAAGTTGTAATCTAGAAGTCTTACTAACTTTTAACATTGTGCAATTTAGAAGATGCAAAACTCCTTGGTATAACAGATGGTTTTTTTGATTGATGCTTTAGTGCATAATTTCAACACTGTCGTGTCATTTTAACAAGAAAACGTTTTTAAGGAATCCACCAGTTGGCTTGTCAAATTAACATCAGGCACTGCTTAAGGTGTAAACCACAAGCATAATTCATGTAGTGACCCATGTGTGGGTGAGGCTCTGCCTTCATAGAAAATTCTCTGGTAGGAAAAAAAAAATGGAATATGATCTCAGAGGGATGTTATAAAACAAAAAAATCAGAATTAGTCAATCAGCATTAACTTTTAAATTCTCTGATCAATTAAATGAAGTAATGTGGTATAATTCAAGTAGCTAGGTTGTGCAGTGTATAAAGTGCTAGACCTGAAATAATACCTGAGTTCAAATTCAGTTTCAGACACTCATTCATTATATTACCCTAGCAAATCACTTAGTATCTATTTGCCTCAGTTTCCTTAAGAGTAAAATGAGGGTAATTATTGCATCTACCTCTTGGGGTTGTCATAAGGATGAAATGAGCTAATATTCATAAAGTTCTTAGCACAGTACCTTGTACCTAGTGTGTGTTCATCCTTCGTTGCTGAAAAAGATCATGCCATCAAAGAAATAATGACATGACTTGCACTTGACTTTATTTTGAGTGAGGGAGGGCTGTGCAGGTTACCAGCCTCACCTCTCCTCCAGAGTCATCTGAATCCAGTGACCAGATATTCATCAAGATAACTGCAGATGACCCAGGATGAGGCAATTAGGGTTAAGTAACTTTCCCAAGGTCACACAACTAGTGAGTGTCAAGCATCTGAGGTGAGATTTGAACTCAGGTCCTCCTGACTCCTGCACTGGTGCTCTATCCACTGCACCACCTAGCTACCACCTAGTAGGCACTTAATAAATGTTAAGTTTTGCTATCATCATCATCACTATTGTTTTTATTGATATTCTTTCATTTTAAGAACATTTACATAGTTCTATGGTAGTAAAAGTACTGGACTTTAGGGGTAGAGTCCCTACTTTGCTATTTATATACTTGGAACCACAAGCCAATAATTTAATCTCTTTGACCATTATTTTCCTCATTTATAAAATGTGGATAAATATAAATATGTATATAAACATATTGGTAGGTGGATATATATATATGTTGACATATATAACATAATCATATTTTTTATAAAATAACACTTCATTCATCAAAACTATTCTATGAGTCATATAAGAAATGTTATTATCACTTTATGGATAAGTAAACTGAGACTGGTTGAATTTAAAGGACTTGACCGAAATCATTATGCTAATAGATGGTAAATGTCAAATTTGAAATCAAGTCTTAAGGCTCCAAATCCCACTATCCTTTGGTATCATGCTGCAGTGTTGTCACATCCTACATTACAACATTGTTGTGCAAAAACTCTTTGTTAATGACAAAATGCAATACTCAATTCAACAAATATTCATTAAGTACCTATTCTGTGCAAGACACGACACAAAGATTTTTAAAAAGACACAATCCATTGGGGAGTTTATGTACTAATAAGAGAAGTATGACACAAGGCAGGATACAGTAACAATAAAAGGATAATACTAATATGAACTAATTAATAATATTAGCCATAATATTATTATATATAAAAATATATATGAATTGTAAGTAATTTCGTGTTTCATGGTTAAATTCCACCTTGAAATGAATTTTATTTTTCTGAGTCATAAAGTAAAGCCTCTGCAGGAATTAAAAGACCCCCAGAGAATTTTCTAGCAATGCTTAATGATGTACAATACTAAAGAATTTGGAAATTTGACCCTAGAATTTTAAGCAAGACATTGTCGCTGAGCCAGATTTAAATCAGTTGAAACGACTGAAGGAATAACATTTTCAGTTCACATATCCATAGTTCATTAGGTTTAATAGTGAGCAAACATCATATTTAGAACATCATTTGTATCACCCACATGGTCCCCTCTTTCAGCTGCCAAAGTATTTTGTGTGTTATTTGGTTCTAGCAGAGGACTTCAAATTAGAAATCTGGCTATTTCTTTCATTCTCCTTACTTGGAAAATTGTGAAAGCCACTGCCATTCATCTATTTGATTTTATTGTATCTACAACATAAATGGCTAGAATAAAAAGGGAAGCCTTTTTAGACTACAATTCTCTCAAAGGCTATTTCTACAGTTTGGGGTTCAACATTATTTTTGCCTTAAAAAAACGGGATTGTTGACTTTCCATTTTTATCTGTGATAAATAGGAATTCACTAGTAAGGAAGTGAAAAGAATTCAAGATGGACTAAAAAAGGGGATAGGGTGCTTTATGGATTGTAAGGTCCTCTAATCATTAATGCATCACCTCATTGGTAGACCTGGTGGATATTGTACGTAGGAAGTACCTGTCTTTAAAGGTTTTACATTTCCTAAACCCAGGATACGTAAATATATCATTGTATTTCAATATTTTGTTGCAGCCTTCCAATCATCTAGGACTTTTGGATCATAGATAGATTGGTAGACAGACAAACAAATAAATAGTTCGATAGAGAGATAGATAGAGATATATACATGCATACAGATAGATATGTACGTAAACACATTTTCCTTGTGTTCCTATATGTGGCTTATTTTTGTCCTTGACACCTTCTACCTCACATGAAGTTATATACTGCTCTTTTAGAGCCTTCTAAGGGTATAAACTACAGTTTAATGGGAATGAATAGGATTTAATTAGTTGGATAATCAGGCTGTTATATGTCATATATATTATACATTTTGTGTATATATAGTATATGTTATATATTCTATATCAAGACTATACATATTATGAATATGCTTGTATCATACACATAACTAGATTAACAAATATATTTGTCATATATTATGATATAGTATAAAAATATTGTTCAAACTGAGGCTACAAATAGCAGTAAGTAAGTAAAAGACAGAAAGATTTTCATACACCAATTACATCATAGTTCTTACCCTTTCCTAAGACTGGAGGTCCATAAGTGTGGAACATTGCATATAAAGTCAACGTTCTTTGGTACTTTGATTGGTTTTATGCATTTTTTTCTTTTTGTAATAAAAGGTCTTTATTATAAGAGATGGCTCTCTAGGGTTGAGAAGAACACAGTAAGCAGTCTGGGTAATACTAAAATATAAACGATCAAAAAAAAATCTCAATCAAAGCTTGGTGCTATGGAGACCCCTTTCTCTTTCTTTCTCTCTCTCTCTCCACATACACATGTGAATTTTGTGTGTCATGTAGTTTTAGCAAAGTACTTAAAATTAGAAATTTGACTATTTATTCCATTCCCCTCTCTTGAAAAATTGTGAAAGTCACTACCATTCATCCATCTGATTTCATTGTATGTAAAACGGAAAAGACCTAGAATAAAAAGGGAAGCCTTTTAGACCATAATTTGCAGATACACACAGGTGTTTATTACACACACATGCATTTATATATACTTGCACACACATACATATGTGTGTAGTAAATGTATATATATATACACCAAACTGCACCTAAACTTATGCATTTGCATGTGTACATGTGTGTGTGTATACACACTGCATGGTCCAAAAGTTTTGATGCCGGTGTAAGCTTTAATAGCTTTTAAATGTACTAAGATTTTAGGGACACTATTTCACTCTCTTAATAAGGGTCTGCGATAATTCTGAGACACTGTTTTACAAGGTTTCCTGGGTATACTAAGTCAGTATGTATTACAAAAGTTGAGGGAGAGCTTGAACTTAGTTCTTTCTGAGGCACCTAGGTAGCGCAGTGAAGAAATAGAAAGGCGAGAATTCAAATCCTGCCTCAGACATAGCTTTTTAATCTTGAGTAAATCATTTAAACTCTCTGTATCTCTGGTTTCCCATCTGTAAAATAGCGATAATAATAGCACCTACCTTACAGGGTTGTTGTGAGGGTTAAGTGAGATAATATATGAAAACAATCTTGGAAACTTTAAAGTCATATACAAATTTCTATTATTATTAATTATTCTGACATCTAAGAGGTCTTTTGTGTACTGTTATACACACACATTTACAAATAAACACTCTATTCTCACTATCTATCTATCATCTATCTATCTATTTATCTGTCTGTCTGTCTATCTATCTATCTATTCCTATACTGGACAAATCCTATTTGTTGTCATAAATAAGATTATAGATAAGGGAGAATGAGCAGTTGGACACACTTCAAAACCTCTTTCCACCAACTGGTTACAATCGAATAAAAAATAACCAAAATGTACGTAGTCATTGCCATTTCCTAATTCCATAGTACCATTAAAGTGAAAAACGCCCATATTTGTAACCTCCGCTGGTGTAGCTCAGACTTGAAATGCTTACTCTCTTTGTCGTGGCCTCCTGGCTTCCTTGGCTTTCCTACTTTTCTTGAAACCCTCGCTAAAATGCCACCTTCTTCAGGAGGACTTTCCAAATCTTTCTTAATGCTAGTGCCTTCCTTATGTTGATTATTTACAATTTATTTTGTGTATAGTTTGTACATAGTTGTTTGCATGTTATCTCCCCCAATCAACTTTGAGTTCCTTGTGGGCAGACTGTCTTTTGCCTTTCTTTACATTCAAAGTGCTTAGCATGATATCTGGCATGCAGTAGGCATTTGATGAATGTTTACCGATTGAGTGACTACTCCAGACCATGACATACCACTGATGAAAAAGTACTTCTCTGCTTCTATGAATTTCGTGAGACTCCTAAACACAACCTCTAACAAATGGCCTTTACATGGGTAGGCTTACATTGCTCTAAGATGGGGAAAAAGCCCAAAGGCTGACCTTCTCTATGACACAGGGATGAGTATAGTTAGATTACTGGTTTAATGTTACCCTGGGTTTTCATTCTGCCCTGTTTCCCATGTACAAGAAGCCTCACATTTTCTGGCCAGTGAAGGATCATAAAGGTTATTGAGTGGGCAGTAACACCAGGTTGGGGTGGTAGAGAGAATAGAATGACAGACAGGGAGGATCAATTCCCTGCTGATAGACACAAGGTGACAAGATATAGTTTAACTGAATAGATTGTAGTAGTATAGGGAGCCTGCATCTCTCCAGGATTCCCTCATGCTCTCTATTTTGTGTCTCAAGAGTAATTCTCCTAGGTCAATTACATAGGCAAGTGGAGGACTGAGGAGAAATTATCTCCTTTGTCCTAAGTTTCAAGATCTCTTTTGTCGTATGGAACTAGGACAATAGCCTGATTTAGGTACAGACTCTTATTTATGCAACATCTGTTTCTCTAAATCTTCTAACTTTTAGAGATGACGTTGACCTAGGCTACATTAGCAAATTCTGTGGTTTAGCCACAGGTGTGACAGAATCAATCTGAAAATGATAGATTAGCAGTAGTAACTGTGACTCATTCTTTTATTTTTGTTCTATCAGGAAAAAATCTACCTCTGTTTATCATGGAAGCCTATGACTGTCCAGCTACTATAACTTGCTGTGAATTTAAGGAGGGAAGAAGAGATGAAATATTTGTGATTCATATTGGTAAAGTTACAGTTCTAGGAGTGATTTCTCAAATTCTTCAAGGCAAGATAGAGTAAATAAATATGTAAATGATAAGGAGAAAACACTTCATTTTCCAGCTCTTCTGATATGAAAGGAAAGTTAAAGTGAAGCACCTTCTCAAAAGGTATTTTGGTTCTTTCAGATGAATTGGAAACAAATGTTGATACTCAGGTTGCTTTTGAACAAGATTATCAATGATGGTTGAAGATGAACTAAATGGGCTTGACTTTTTAAAAATTAGAACATCTGAACATTTATGAGGGAAACAAAATAAACTAAATAAAAGGAAGAACAGGTCTTCACATGTGGGATTTGTATTCAACAGCTGGATTAAGTCAGTATCCCTGTCTAATTGACTCTTCACTTTCCCAATTTCATTTAAACTAGCTGACTTCTTTACCCTCTCACTCCTGTCTCAGCACTGTATTTACTAGTCTGTGATGTGTGTGCGCATGCATGCACACATGTGTGTTAACTAATCAAATTAATTGATTGTTTTGGCATCACGTGACTATATATGTGAGGGGATGGTGCAGGAAACAAGTGTGGCAAAGCAGAGCAGGTTAATGAGGTGACTTGCTTCCCACTTAAAGCTGTTTGAATGGCATATCCTTTTCCACCTATGGAGTTTCAGAAGTAACATTGCACATCTCTTCAAATACGTCTCTTTTTTTTGACTCTCACATAGACTGGATTTAAGTGAGACAGAGTTAGTTGAAGTTGTCACCCTCCCTATCACTTCCAGAGTCATCAGAGTCCCGTGGTAAGACAAAAATCAAGGTGAGCGGTGATGGTTCTGGATGCTGCAGATGACCTTGGTGTCTTTGATGTCTGATCAAACTCTAAGAACTTCACAGTGTCTTGTTCCACCTCCTTCATGGCCCATTGAAATAAAATGTTTCATCAATCTATTACATCAGGGAAGTTTTTATGTATTTGGGGTAGACATCCCCCTAACTCACTAATGGATTTGAGACCAGGTCAGTTACCCTGTCCCTGGTCTACTTCATCTGCCTACATGGTTTACCAGGATGGGGCTACTGCAGATGTTGTTACATCTTCTTGGAGTCACAGGTGAGAGCTAGGTGGCAGGTGAACACCAAAGGTAGAAAAGCAGGCCTGAAAAAGTCTCAGTAACCCTTATACCAGAGGTACTAGTCCTTCCTTGAACGTACAATATACCCCATTCAAATGTGTAATTAAATATATATGTATGTATGTATATATATGTATATATATATATATGACTTCTACTACTTGTTCCTTTGGTGAGCGTTCAAAGGATGGAAAATTAATTTTATAATGCCAAATAAATTATTATTAATCATATATTATTTTTTATTATTAGTGATTTATTAACAATCACACTCCAGTTACCCTTTTCATATCATAACTTTCTCCATCATGGTTATGCTATATCATGGATTGACATAAGAAATTAAATGGGAATTTTGGAGAAGTTTTGCAGAAGCCTTGGACAACAAGTGAAAGCTGGCAGACAATGCAGAGACTATGTCCAAATTCTTAATTCAAATTTTACAATAAGGTACCATAAATACCCCATAAAACAAGAAGAAAAAAATTAGATTTCTCTTTTATAAAGGGAAGGTCAAAAAATTTTATGCAGATTTTCTAGATGGTGAGGTGCCACACTGTATGGTTAATATATTTTTACTGGAATTAACACATTTTTAATTGAATGTGAAGATCTTTCTCATGTATTACTAGGCATATCTGACCTGCTTAAGTCACATGGACACCTAAGTCACATGAGTTTGAGTCACATGAAGTCTGTGGTGGGAGGAGCTTGCTCAATAGGTGGAACAGGAAGGGGAGAAGCTTGAGCAGAGAACTTAGAGGAATTTGGTCAGAGTAGTCAGAGCTGGGAAGGACAGAGGAAGCATGCAGCTGGCTGTGAGTGAGAGAAGGGGATTTTGCTTAAGGGAGCCTGTTGGTGGGAAGGCCTGATAATGTGCATAGATTTCTTTGTTGTTATGATATATTTGGCTTTCTGGTGTCTAAATAAATGTTTTGGTTTTATCTTCCTTCTCGAAAGTATGTTATGTTTTATGATTCTGAATTGTACTGGCATATTCATAGCTACTGTGAATACCATACACCCCTACCCCTGAAATGTGGAAAGGACAACTGTACTATCATATGTATACTATAGTATGTCATCTTTACATTTACATAGACATTTTTTTGAAAATTCTTAAGGTAGTAATTTTTACTCTACTGAATCAATTACTTTTTTTATAATTAACAAATAGTTAACACAAGGAATCTTTGTTCCCTATATCTTTTAGTGTGGTCTTGTGATGCCAAAGTTGGGATTTTCAACAGATTGTTACTTAAAGAATTCAGCTTCTTCCCTTCTTTTCAGAAAAAAAAGTTGATATTAATTGCTTTTATTTTTTCTTTCTTTTGTATTTTTAAAAGTTTAAACAAATAAAAAATGAGAGAAGAAAAAGCATTTCCATGTACACAGCAGACCATGAGACAGAGTTTAATCTAAAATAATAAATTCCCATCTCAAGAAAACTAGATAATAAATACTACACATTGTTTTCAAAGCTGCCCAATTTTTCTTTGCCTCCTTCTAGTTTTTCTTTAGTTCTCTGCTGTGCACTTTTTTACTTTATTTTTCCCCTCCCTCACCACCATCCTAAATAAGGCTACAATTAAGCATGGCGATAGATAGATAGATAGATAGATAGATAGATAGATAGATAGATAGATAGATAGACAGATGATAGACACTAGATATGTAAACATATACAGACATACTCATACATATACATACTGTGCTTATTTCCTCCTATAATCTGTTTCTCTGAATGTAGATAGCATATTCCTTAATAAGCCCAAGTCTTTCCATGTTTTCTTCTAAGTCATCATTTCCTACACCACATCATAAGGTCATCATTTCCTACACCACAACAATATTCCAACCAAATAACATCCTATCTGAGAGAATATCTAAGAAAGTTTTTTTCCCCCAATTTTCTGCATTCCTTCTATTCTTGGCTACATTGGTTTTATTTATACAAGAAAATTTTAATTTAAAATAATCAAAATTATCCATTTTAACTCCTTAACAATGCTTTCACCTTATAATATAGTTTAAGGCCTGATACAACCAGATCTGCTTCCTTTATATCTTTTCCCCTTTTCTTTGAAGTTTGACCTACTGTTCTTTTAAATGAAGCTTGTTAATACTTTTTTTCTAACTCAGTAAAATATATATTTTAGTAATTTAATTGGGATGACACTGAAGAAATAGATTAGTTTGTCTTTTTAAAAATTATACTGCCTTTACCTACCTATGAACAATAAATATTACTTCAACTATTTAGATATGAGCTCATTTGTACAAAAAATGATTTATTTTTATATTTATATATTTCCTGTCTATTTTGGCAGTATGTGCTCAAGTATTTTATACTTTCTAGGTATTTCAAATGGTCTAAAACAATATTAAATAATATTGTGTATAGAATAGTATAGTTTCCCTATTTTTCATTTTTGATTAAATCTTTTTTAACTTTACCTTTGTCTAAGATCATAATTACTATCCTTGCTTTTTTTCAATGTACTAAATTCTACTCTTGTCCTGTATTTTATCTTTGTATATATCTCTAATTTTTATAATGTTATATTTTTATATATTTTTATATTTATATATTTTTATAATGTTTCCTGAAAGCAAGATATTGTTGAATTCAAATTTTTAATCTACTATCCATCTCTGTTTATGGGTAAATTCATCCCATTCATATTCTAAGCTACAATTACTTGCTGTGCATTTTCCTCCTATTTTTCCTCACTATCCTCACCCTATTTACCCTATTCGTTCTCACTCCTCTACTTTATTTCTACCTGCTACCTTGTCCTCCTATTCATTAATCTACCCACTCCTCTAAGAGTCCTTTCCTTATTCTCCCCCCCATCCCATCCCTTTCCCCTCTTATTTCTTTATGAATTTAGTAGACATTTATAACCTTCTTGATATATATGTTGTTACATCTTTAATCCATTCTTGATGAGAGCAAGGTTCCAGCACTACCCACCATACCCCTGCTTTCTTCTTCTGTATCAATTTTCCCTTTTTTGCCTCATTTATACGAGATCATCACTCCTTTTTATCTCTCCTTACAGTCTTATTTTTTAGAATCACCCCATCATACTCAGCTCAGTTATGCCTTCCTTTAAAACTACCCAAATAATGATAACAATCATAAAAATACTGCTAATATTTTCACATATATGAAGAAAATAATTTGACCTTGAGTCCCTTATAATTGGTCTTTAATGCTAACTATATATTTCTCCAAGATGTTATATTTCCAATTTTCTCTTAAGATCTGGGGATTTTGACATAAAAATCTGAAATTCTTTGAGTTCATTTAACATCCTTTTTTTGTTTATTCAGGATTATATTTAACTTTGCTGGGTAAGTTACCGTTGGTTGTAACCAGTCTTTTACTCCATGGAATATAGTGTTCTAAGACCTACAGTCCTTCAACACAGTATTTGCTAGGTCTTATGTAATCTTTATTTTAGCTCCATAATATTTAAATTTCTTTCTTGTTGCTACCCATATTTTCTCCTTAACCTGAAAGCTTTGAAACTTGGCTATGATATTCCTATAAATTTTTCCTCCTGGGTTCTCTTTCAGGTGATGATCATGGGGAATTTTTTTTGTATTTCTGCTTTACCTCCATGTTTTAGAAATTCAGGGCAATTTCCCTTGATAATTATTGCATCTGGACTCTTTTCTTTCAATCATAATTTTCAAGTAGTTCAACCATTATTATGTTATTTCTTATTTGCTTTTACATTCCTTACATTTCCTAATGTATCTCTCCTCATTCCCCCTGAGGGACATCCTTTATAACAAAAAAATTAAAGCAGTTCAGCAAAATTACAACATGTAAACAGGTATACCGTTATCTATTGTGTTCCACAGCTGTAGACACCTACCCTTGTAGAGAAAGAAAGTAAGTGCCTCTTCATATCTCTTCTTTGGTTTCAACCTCAGTCATTTTAATTTTGGAGCCTTTACATTCCAATATATGGGTTTTTTTGTTACTCTTTCTATTCATATTGTCATAGTCTTATGCATAAAATTGTCCTTATTCTGCTTATTTCCCTTTGTATCAGTTTATCTAAGTATTCACATGCCTCTCTGAATGCATAAACATTTTGATTACCCTTGGTAAAGATATCCTCCACATATGTGTAGATTATCTTCATAAAAATAATATATAGATGGGAAATGGGAAGATATAGATGATCTCAATTTGCTTTTTGTTGCACTACTCTTCTGTGATCGTTAATATCAGGAATGGGATAAAACAAGTTTAGGACATGTTTATCAGTGGTGTTCACTACAATCAAGGAGGAAATCCAACAAAGAGATGGTCAAAGATGGATTTCTAATAATAATACCTAACATTTTTATATAGTACCTACTATGTGCTAAGAACTGTGTTAAGTGCTTTACAAATATTATTTCGTTTGATCCTCAAAACACACCTTGGAGGTTGGTGCTATTATTATGCCAATTATTGTAGTTGAGGAAACTGAGGCAAATAGAGGTTAAGTGCTTACATAACTAGTAAGTCTCAGGCAGGATTTGAATTCACATCTTCCTGACTCCCTTATAGCATTCTATCCACTGCAGCACCTTGCAACCTCTAATATATAGTGAAGCACTCCAGTACCTCCTGTTTGTGAATGACACTGTGGTTCAGTCTCAGAACATTGAAAAGCCTCCTCTAGATGTGGTTCATAATCATTCAGAAGAGTTCTGAGCAAGTATCAAAATGGGCAAAAACCAAGTAACAACCAATTACCAAGATCAAAAAGTCAAAAATGTCCAGAAGAGTATATGTGGTTAGATATAAAACTTAGGGATCATTCATCAGTACATATGAGTGTAAATCCCCCCCCCCCACACACACACAACCCATGTTTTAAATGCCTATATTTCTCCAGTGATGACATATGACTAAACATCATAGAATTCCAAAGTGAAACTGGGAGACACAAAGAACAGCAGCAATACACAACAGGTATTAGCAGGCTGCAACACACTACAAATGAGAAATTCTATAGATATAAAAGAGAACAAGGAATAAAACAAGGAATAAAAAGATGAATTAATCAAATTGTCAGAGGTGAGGATAATCACCAGACAGTCTATGCACATGTACTCCATTGGTATCCTCGATATGTCACGATAAAGCAAGAAAATATTGTGCCCCTGTTTAATATCATCATTTTGAGGGGAAGCCAGGGCTTAGCCTTGTGAAGTGCAGTCACAAGTCTCTGAAGATGGGCAGCCATGCATGGGTTGCTATCTGCATCATTGGAGTGAATATCTACAACTCTCTTTAAGCATTTTAAACCATTATCATAACTAATTAGAGTCCAACCTTTGACATATCCGGGTTTGGTAACCATGAACAAATCATTTAATCTAGCAGTCCCCGCCTCCAGTCAACTTTCTAAGATTATGAGATGCAGACTACACTAATTTACATTGGCAGAGGGAATTTCATCATTGTCATCCTTACATTAATGAAATCACAAGGATGATTTTTTAATAATTACTCCCAATAATAGAAAGATAAATAGATCATATTCAAATAATTACAAATGGCTGATTATTCTTAATTATATTATCTTATGCATGCTATGTTCAGTATGCATAAAGAAAGGGCAAACTATATTTGCATCTTTATTGAATTCTTAAAAAACTTGAGGAATAAACATTAAGATAATGAAAAGAGATAGGAACCTCACTCCAATTTTATATGTTATTTGAAAAGACTGAGGATATTATACGGATATATAAATTTTAGTTTTTGACTACTTTAGGACTATTGCTTCTATGGAATAACACTCTTTCATAAGGAGTTAATGAAAATGAACTGTAATCTCTTCCTGCAAGTCAATTTTTAATCAACATTTGCTATACTATTGCATTATGCAGAATAAAAAGAAACAACTTCCCATTTCTTCCTATAATATTCTTGAAGAAAAAGATGTGATGAGCAATACTGATTCTTGTCTAGAATGTCTCTAAATATCTCATCAACTATCCTGCCTTGGATAATATTTAAATGGAAAATTAAATCATCAGGAAAAAGTCCAAATTCTTATTTGAATAATACCCATTAGCTTATAAACTGAGATCTATCCTTAGCCAATTCTTAAGTAATGTCCTAAAATGGTTCTGTCATCCTTCACAGACATGAATGAAGTCAGATTTATTAAATGTATAGGGGACTGTTTACCCTAGCAAAAATTACAAGGTGATAAATACGAATAATGTCAACGTTTAACTACCACAACCAGTGTTAATTACCCATCCCCAAGTGATTATTAGGAGCAAAAAGGAAATAAAAAAATGATAGTTTCATTATATGAAGTGCTGATAACATAAATTGTACATTCTAACAGAATAAGAGTGCCTCCAAGTGGCATATGTCAAAATTCCATAGGAAAACATCTAAATTCAAGATCTTTTACATAGGCATTTGATAACAACAAAACTCTAAAAAATGCTATCACTCTTTTTTTTCTTCTGGTTATATATTCTACCTTATTATCTTTATTTATGAGTTTGCCCTATTGAGCTTTCCCATGTGACATTAAAAACCTGTAAATAAGGTATTCTTAAATTCAACTATTCTTGAAAACAAATGTACTATCTTTTCTGCCTCATAACTTTATAGTCCCATTTAGATTGATTATGATAGCAAAATTAAACTTTCTTGACATGGTCTGTTGGAGCAAAATCAGTATTTATTTTCTCTCTATTAAATTTTGATGGTGCAGTCTGGCTTCAGGTGGTTATTACTGCTTCCATTCTGTAGGCACGTCAATTTGAAGGTTAATTCACATTTGGCAGATTTGCATGAGGGTGAGGAAGATGGAAGCAAGGAGAAGAAAAGACATCTATAACATGACTATAACTATATTATAGCAATAAGATTAACCTTTCAAATATATATATATATACATGTATATATTTCAATATATAATTTTGAAGTTTACAAAGTACTTTCTCTGCAAAAACACTATGAGATAGCATAACTACTAGTATCACTGTTTTACAGATGAGGAAAATGAGACTTCATGAGATATGTGAAATAAGTTAATTACTTTGCCCATGGTCACAAGGCTAGCATAAGTCAGAGAGAGCATGCAGAAGGCACAGGGTAACTAGATGGCACAGTGGATAGAACATTAGGCTAGGAGTCAGGAAGATCTGAATTCAAATGTAGCCTCAGATATTTACTAATTGTATGACCCTGGGCAAGTCACTTAACCTTTATTTGCGTCAGTTCCTCATCTGTATAATAGAAGTACGCTGCAGAAGGAAATGACAAACCACTTCAGTATCTTTGCCAAGAAAACCCCAAGACAAAAATTCATGGGGTCAGATGGAGTGGGACCTGACTGAACAACAACATAGAAGACAAAAAGACTTTTAGAAATGGGAATGATGTTGGCAAACATTCTGATCAATATCTCCTTTTATAGACAAGGAGACTGAGATACAGAGAGGTACAGTCACTTACCTAAGATAAAACAGCAAAGGTAGGCACCAAACAGGAATGAGAAAGCCAACCTATTTTTCCCCCCACACACTGTGCTCCCAATCAAACTTCAAATCTCCTCACTTCCCTCCAAACAAATGACAACCTTTTCAGGATTAGAAAAGTTCCTCCAACTGAATAAGATTTATCTGCATCAATCAGATTTCAGGATATTCAGGAAACAACATTGATTTAAATATTGGAAAATTATGTAATCCAGGAAATGCAAATCCAGCCAAAGAGGTGGGCTAGTCATGCTTTGACAGCAAGGGATCACAGATGAACAGCTGACATGCTTCAGTAATACATGGGCAGTATAAAAGAGGCTAGAGTAAAACCACCAACACTTTGAGTAGATCTCTTGAGGATTTCTAAGAGAACACACACAGAAGTAACACAGAATGACATAAGGAGGGGTTTTTCAATATGCACTGATGAGAATACCCACATCCAGAAGATCAGAATGCGATGTTGTTCTTTCAACTAAACAATACTAATTGAAAATAAAACAAAACAAAAAAGCCACTCTATTTGAGACTAAGGTAAAGGAGAAACTAAGCTCTTGACTTCATACTTACCTAAACAAGCATGATTCTATATCAAGTGCTGGGCAAGTCGAACTAACCAGCATTTGTGAAGCCCAGCTAGGTAATAAATGCTGTGGATACAAAGAAGTACAAAAATACCATCACTTTCCTCAAAAAGCTCACATTTTAATGGGAGAGACAAGGTGTAAACTAAGAAAGCATAGGATACAAGCAAAACAGATTAATTTGATAAGTGAAAGCAGCTGGGCTAGAGGGAAGGCACAGAATGGGGACAGGCCTCTAAGAGTAGGTTTGAGTTTAGTTGACTCTTGAAGGAAGTCCAGGCAACTAAGAAGCATAGGTAAAATATCCCAGTCACGGGGAATATTAATACAAAGACATGGTGATGGAAGTTAGAGTGTCCTATTTTAGGAAGTGCAAGTAGGCCAACAGTCCTAGAAGATAGTGTTTATGAAGAAGGGTAAAGTATGAGAAGGTTGGAAAGTTAGGAAGGGGCCAGAGGAGGCAGGTTTGGATTTAAATGCAAAAAAAAAAGTTTCTATGTGATCTTAACGATAATAGAGAGTCCCTTCAGTTCATCAAAAGGAGATATGTGGTACAGTCAAATTTTCACCTTAGAAAAATCACCTTGGCAGCTGAATGGAGGATGAATTGAGGTGGGAAACAGCTAGAACTAGAGAAAGGCCAGAAGGGTTTTCTTGTGGAAAATAGAGGTTATGGATAAGGAGAACTTGGATTAAGTTGTGGCCATAAGAGTGGGAAAAGGAGAAGAAGGCAGAGCCAAGAGGGAAGAGTAGAAAGGCACATATACTCTAGCTCTTCCCCTACAGTCCATAAAATACCTGTAAAGAATGACTTGCAGCAAATTCTAGAGCAGCAGAACTCACAGAACAATGGAGTGGAGGAGACTTCCAGCCCAGGATGACCTGAAAAGCTGACAGGAAAGGTCTCTTGCACCAGATACAGAGCAGAGTGCAACCCAGCCTTGACCATGCAGAACAGGGAGGAGGATGGTAGCAAGCCTTGGGGGCAGAATCCCCAGTAGCAGCAACTATGGTTCACAGATCCCTCAACCCAAAGGCACCAAAGGTCAGTGAGAGGGTTTTTTCAGCTGATTGAGAAGGGAGTAGAATCCCCCCCATAGCTCTAATCTCAGGCAACAGCAGCAGAGGCTCCAGTGGACAGCAGCTCCCTCAACAGGCAGCAGCTGACATCCATTGTTGGAGATCTCAGTGTAAAGACCCTGGGGGAATTGAGCAGCTGATCTGAACCTCAGCCCCTGGTGCTGGTGTGGTGGAACTGGAGCCAAGGTAGTTGTGGAGAGGAAATTCTAGTACTTGAAGATTCTAGGCACAAAAGTTTTCTAGTTGCTCTTAGAACAGGAGGCAGGCTTGATTGTGTGACCTTGGAGAAACTGAGATTTTACAGGGCTCCAGAGTATACCCTACTCTTGGCAAAGAGCCCAAAAGTCAAGTACCTGATTGAGAAAATGCCCAAAAAAGGGAGAAAAATAAGACTGTAGAAGATTGCTTTCTTGGTGAATAGGTATCTTCTCCCATTCTTGTGGATGAGGAAGAGCAATGCTTACCATCAGGAAAAAGTCAAAGCTTCTGTATTCCAAATACGCAAAATAAATATTCAATTGTCTTAGGCCATGGAAGATCTCAAAAAGGATTTTGAAAATCAAGTAAGAGGGATGGAGGAAAAATGGGGAAGAGAAATGAGAGAGATGGAAGGAAATCATGGAAAGCAAGTCAACAGCTTGCTAAAGGAGACCTAAAAATGCTGAAGAAAATAACACCTTGAAAAATAGGCTAACTCAATTGGCAAAAGAGGTTCAAAAAGCCAATGTGGAGAAGAATGCTTTAAAAAGATGACTTAGCCAATAGACAAGGGGATCAAAAGCTCACTAAAGAAAATAGTTCTTTAAAAATTAGAATAGAGGGGTGGAGCCAAGATGGCAGAGTAGAAAGACTCACGTATGCTAGCTCTGAACCCACAGTCCATATATTTCCTGCAAGAAGAACTTCCCACGAATTCTGGAGCACTGCAAGGAACGCAGAAACACAATGGAAAAGATTTCTATTCCAGAGAGCCCTGGAAAGCCGACCCCAAAGGTCTGTCACACCCCAGAAAGTGGAGCTCACCCCAGCACTGCCCTGGCCGCGGCCCCAGAGGAGCAGTTTCGAGCAGGCTTCAGGGACGGCGACTGGGAAGGTCACTCCACCCACAGACACTACAGGTCAGTGAGAGAGACATCTGGTCTGGTCAAGAGGAGAGCGGGGTGTCTCCGTGGCTTGGATCCCCTCAGGAGGAAGCGGCAGAGGGAGTGGCAGAGGCAGCAGCAGGGGTATCAGCAGAGGCAACAGCGGCGGCCTGGGACTCCCCGAGCAGGCAGGATCTTCATTACTGAAGGTCTCTGCATAAAGCCCCTGAGGGAACTGAGCCTGGGAGGCAGCCCTCCCCCACCCCAGCACCAGAACTTAATCTCATGTTGAATAACAGCCACGCCTGCCGCCCACAGAAAGCCCATTTGAATCTCAGACCCCAAGCACTAGCAGGGCGGATCTAGGTGGGGGTGCAGAGGAATCTCAGAAGTCAAGTAACTGACTGGGAAAATGCCCAGAAAAAAGAAGCAAAATAAGATCATAAAGAGCTACTTTGATGGGGTGCAGATGTTCCCACCTTTCAATTCTGATGATGAGGATATATTCTTATCATCAGGGAAAGACGTGGAGGGTGAGGCCTCTGTATCCCAGACATCCCAGGAGGATGTCTGGTGGGCTCAGGCCATGGAAGAGCTCCAAAAGGATTTTGAAAAGCAAATTAGAGAGGTGGAGGAAAAACTGGGAAGAGAAATGAGAGAGATGCAAGAAAAGCATGAAAAATGGGTCAATACCTTGCTGAAGGACACCCAAAAAATGCTGAAGAAAATAACACCTTGAAAAATAGGCTCACTCAATTGGCAAAAGAGGTTCAAAAAGCCAATGAGGAGAAGAATGCTTTCAAAAGCAGAATTAGCCACATGGAAAAAGAGGTTCAAAAGCTCACTGAAGATAACAGTTCTCTCAAAATTAGAATGGAACAGATGGAGTCTAATGACTTTCTGAGAAACCAAGAAATCACAAAACAAAACCAAAAGAATGAAAAAATGGAAGAGAATGTGAAATATCTCATGGGAAAAACAACTGACCTGGAAAATAGATCCAGGAGAGACAATTTAAAAATTATGGGACTACCTGAAAGTCATGATCAAAAAAAGAGCCTAGACATCATCTTCCATGAAATTATTGAGGAAAACTACCCTGAGATTCTACAACCAGAGGGCAAAATAAGTATTGAAAGAATCCATCGAACACTGCTGGAAGAGATCCAAAAAGAGAAACTCCTAGGAACATAGTGGCCAAATTCCAGAATTCCCAGCTCAAGGAGAAAATATTGCAAGCTGCTAGAAAGAAACAATTCCAGTATTGTGGAAATACAATCAGGGTAACTCACGATATAGCAACTTCTACATTAAGGGATCGAAGGGCATGGAATAGGATATTCCAGAAGTCAAAAGAACTAGGACTCAAACCAAGAATCACCTACCCAGCTAAACTGAGTATAATACTTCAGGGGAAAATATGATCTTTCAATGAGGACTTTCAAGCATTCTTGATGAAAAGACCAGAGCTGAAAAGAAAATTTGACTTTCAAACACAAGAATGAGAAGGAGCATGAAAAAGTAAACAGCAAAGAGAAGTCATAAGGGACTTACCAAAAGTGAACTGTTTACATTCCTACATGGAAAGACAATATTTGTAACTCTTAAAAATTTTTCAGTATCTGGGTAGTTGGTGGGGTTATACACACACACATACACACACACACATGTGTGTGCCTGCACACACACATACACTCATGCACGCACACACAGAGACAGAGAGCACAGAGTGAATTGAATGGGATGGGACCATATCTTAAAAGAAATTAAGGTAAATGGTGAGAGAGAAATGTAGTGGGAGGAGAGAGGGTGAAATGGAATGGGGTAAATTATATCTCATTCAAGAGGCAAGCAGGAGACTTTTTAGTGGAGGGGAAAAGAGAAGAACTGAGAAACAAACAAATAAACAAGAAGTTTACCCTCATCACATTCGACTAAAGGAAGGAATAAAATGCACACCCATTTTGGTATGAAAACCTATCTTACAATACAGGAAAGTGGGAGATAAGGTGATAAGCAAGGGAGGGGGGAATGATGGTAGGGAGGGCAATGGGAGGAGGGAGAAATTTGAAGTCAACACTTGGGGAGGGACAGGATCAAAAGGCAGAATAGAAACAATGGGGGGCAGGAGAGGATGGAGGGAAATACAGTTAGTCTTACTCAACATGACTGTTATTGAAGTCATTTGCAAAACTACACAGATAGGGCCTATAGTGAATTGCCTGCCTTCCCAAAGGGAATGGGTGGGGAGGGAGGGATGGGGAGAATTTGGAACTCAACGTTTTAGGAACAACTGTTTAGTATTGTTGTTGCTAGTAGGAAATAAGAAATACAGGTAATGGGGAACAGAAAGTCATCTGGCCCTACAGGACAAAAGAGAAGATGGGGACAAGAGAAGGGAGGGATGATAGAAGAGAGGGCAGATTGGTGATAGGGAAAATTAGAATGCTTGGTGTATTGGGGTGGGGGGAAGGGATAAAAGCGGGGAAAATTTGGAACCTAAAATTTTGTGAAAATGAATGTAAAAAGTTAAATAAAAAAATAATGAAAAAAATTAGAATAGAACAGATGGAGGCTAATGACTTTATGAGAAACCAAGAAATCACAAAACAAAATCAAAAGAACTAAAAAATGGAAGATAATGTGAAATATCTCTGACCTGGAAAATAGATCCAGGAGAGACAATTTAAGAATTTGGGACTACCTGAAAGCCATGATCAAAAAAAGAGCCTAGACATCACCTTTCATGAAATTATCAAGGAAAACTGCCCTGATAATCTAGAACCAGGGGGAAAAATAAATATTGAAAGAATCCACTGATCAACTCCTGAAAGAGATCCATAAAAGAGAAACTCCTAGGAACGTTGTAGCCAAATTCCAGAGTTATCAGGTCAAGGAGAAAATATTGCAAGCAGCTAGAAAGAAATAATTCAAGTATTGTGGAAATGCAATCAGGATAGCATAAGATCTTCTATATTAAGGGATTGAAGGGTGTGGAATATAATATTCCTGAAGTCAAAGGAACTAGGATTAAAACCAAGAACCACATAGCAAAACTGAGTATAATACTTTAGGGGAAAAATGGTCATTCAATGAAATAGAGTACTTTCAAGCATTCTTGATGAAAAGACCAGAGCTGAAAAGAAAATTTGACTTTCAAATGCAAGAATCATGAGAAGCATGAAAAGGTAAAGAGGAAAGAGAAATCATAAGGGACTTACATTCCTACATGGAAAGACAATATTTGTAACTCTTGAAACTTTTCTCAGCATCTGGGTAGTTTAAGGGACTACACACAGACACACACACACACACACACAGACACATAAAGAGAGAGAGACAGAAAACACAGAGTGAGTTGAATAGGAAGGGATCATATATAAAAAAATAAAACTAATGGGTAAGAGAGGAATATATTGGGAGAACAAAGGGAGAAATGGAATGGGGCAAATTATCTCTCATAAAAGGGGCAAGAAAAACCTTGTCAATGGAGGGGAAAAGGGGGGAGGTGAGAGGAAAAAATGAAGCTTGTTCTCATCACATTTGCCTCAAGGAAGGAATAAAATGCACACTCAATTGGGTATGAAAACCTATCTTACAATCCAGGAAAGTAGGGGAGAAGGGGATAAGCAGGGTGGGGCCAATGATGGAAAGGAGGGCAAATAGGAGGAAGTTGGAATTAGAAGTAAACACTCTTGGGGAGGAACAAGGTCAAAAGAGAGAATAGAAGAAATGAGGGCCAGGATAGGATGGAGGGAAATATAGTTAGTCTTAAACATTACTATTGTGGAAGTCATTTGCAAAACTACACATATATAGTCTATATTGAATTGCTTACCTTGTCAGTGGGGATGGGTGGGGAGGGAGTAAGGAAGAGAAGTTGGAACTCAAAGTTTTAGAAACAAATGTTGAGTATTGTTCTTGCATGTAACTGGGAAATAAGAAATACAGGTAATGGGGTATAGAAATTTATCTTGCCCTACAGGACAAGAGAGAAGTTGGGAATAAGAGAAGGGAGGGGTGTTAGAAGGCAGGGCAGATAGGTGGTAGGAGTAATCAGAATACTCAACGTTTTGGACTGGGGGAAGGGGAGAGATGGGGAGAAAATTTGGAACTCAAAATTTTGTGGAAATGAATGTTGAAAAGTTAAAATAAATAATTAACCTTTTTAAAAAAGTGGGGAAATGGGGGACATTTATAGAAGAGGTTGCGGTGATAATAAAAGAACCCACAAGATTTGGGAAAAGATTGGCTACATGGAATGCATAAGAAAGAAGTTAGGGATGGTACTGAGAATGGAAGGTCTGGGTAACTAAGAGAATGATAATTCACTTGACAGTAATAGAAATGTTGGCAAGAGGGGAGGGTTGGATAGAAAAGTTAATGAGTTTTGTTTTGTACATGCTAGGTTTGAACATCCTATGGGGCATCTTATCCAAGATATTTGAAATATATTTGTAATATGAGCTGATGCTCAGGAGATTAGGACTGAACATAGAGGACTAGGAATCATCTGCTTGGAGATAAAATTGCACTTGAGTTAGCTGATATCAAAAAATGAGAGAAGAAGAAAAGCAGGACAAAGATAGAGCCATGGGGAACACCCAGGATTAGTGGAATGACATGAATGTACAGTTAGGAAAAGGAATGGTCAAAGAGGCAGGAGGATAAGAAAGTAATCAGTGTCACAAAAATTGCACTTAAGGGAGGGGGACCCTGAAGAAGAAGATGATATCACAAGATATCTTGCAAGAGGGATCAGGATTTATAAAGAAATACTATAGGTTCCCATAGTTACTATTTTTCAACTCAAGTTTGAGGTCAGTTACATTGGAAACATCTTAGGCAAGGTTCTTAAACTTTTGTCCATGTCTTTGTTTGGATTTTTGTTTGGAATATTTTAGTGACTGTATTTCAATCGAATTAGTTCTCTTGTTATCCAATGAATTTAATTTTAAGAATTTAAAAACATTGTCCCATACAGAGGTCTATAGGTTCCACTATACTTTCTGCCCAAGGGGTCCTTAACATACACTCAAAAAATAAAGAGGTTAAGAACTATTTAGTTTTTCTCCTGTGGCTTCTACCATCCAGAGATTTCTACAATCATCAGAATTACGGGTATAGAACTGAAAGCCACCTTCAAAGTTAGATAGTTCAATCTTTTCATGCTATGTGTAAGGAAACTGCAGCCTAGACAGGTTAAATAACTTGTGTGAGGTATTAAAAAATAAAAAAAAAAATTAATGTCAAAGCCAAGTTTTGAGCCTAGGTCCTTTACCTTCAAATACAGCACTATTTCTCTGAACCAGGCTGCTTCTCTTGAGTTTTTAATTTATTTTTTGTGTTCTCATCTAACTTTTCATCAAGCATTCTTTCATATCAAATGCAAAATCTTCTGTATAGCATTCAAAGCCTTTTATAATCTAGCCCACTCTTAATTTCTAATCTTACACTTTACTTCCTGCCATCTAGTCTTTGATCCAGTAACACATGAACAAGATACTCCATCTCTTCGTTCCAAGCATTTTCTCCGGCTCTCCCAGACCTGGAATACTCTCTCTTCTCAACTCCGCCTATTTGTTTCCCTGGCTTCCTTGAAGTCTCACCTAAAATCTCATCTTTTACATAAAGTTTTTCCTAATACCTATTAAGTGTAGTGCCTCCCCCTTGTATTTCCTATTAATGCTGTATGAAGCTTATTTGTATATATTTAGTTCTTTTCTTCCCCTGTGAGTTCATTGAGGTCAAGAACTGTCTTTTATCTCTTTTTGTATTCTTAGCACTTAGCATAATACATAGCATATAGTAGGCACTTAATAAATATTTATTGGCTGACAATATCAGCCAGAATGAACGTGAAAGATACCTGATTTTATTCTTTTCTAATTGATGGCTTAACTTTTATCGTAGACAAATTTCTGGCAAATTTCTTTCAATTTTCCCAGCATGTCTTATCAAATGAGGAGTTCTTCCCCAAATAGTATATGTTTAAAATTGATTTCCATTTTTCTCCTCTTGATCCTTTCATTATGCCCACTGGGGCCCCCTGTCCCTTACATAAAGTGATTACTCTAAGGTTTTCTTTCCCAGCTCTCCCAGAGATATAATGGCAGTGCACCTCTTTCCTAATTCCTATTCCTTCTCTAACCTCTAATTGCTTTTCATTGCTCTTTTCTCTCTCTCTCCTGCTATTTCATCTACATCTTTCTCAAAATGAGTTAGCCAATATCGATAACAGGATGCAAACATCAGTCTCTCTGAGGGGTTAGAATGCATTCATATCCATATTTTAAAATATATTATAGATTTGTGATACATTCACATAGATATATGGATGTCTTGATAAGCTCAATTTATATTTTTGAACAAAAGGTCAAAACATCTACTGACCTGTTTGCTGCTATATTTTAATACAAATTTCTAAACTGAAATTTACTATTTACTTTTCCAAACTATGTTTTATGGATTGAGCTCTATATTTGAATGCCTGTAGTACTCATTTTTTTATGTCTTATCTTCCTCTAAATTAAATGTCTTTTAACTTTCTTGCCAAGATTTCTACCCTTATGAAGTCATTTCATATAATGCATTTTTTTCCTTGCTGGTGTTTTTAGTACCTGCCAATTTGATCTCATCTCAGAATTTCATTAGTACACAATTTACTCTCATTCCCAGATCATTAATGAGATTTTAAGTAAGACCAGACCTAACATTTATTCCTATGGTGCCCAAGTGGACATAACATTGTTGATCATTACTCTTTCTTGCTTGTACATTAGCCAGATTTGAAACCTTATAATGCAGAGAGCCAAACCTATTTAAATTAAGTCATAAATAAAATGATGACTGAAATTCAATGAGGAATCAAATGTTTTGCTAAAATCCAGATATACTAAATTACACAAGTCTTTATTAATCTATGCATTTGGTAATGTTTTTCAAATGATTTTCTTTTCATACATTTATTTCTCCCTTAGAAATTCATGTAAATATTTCTTGTCATTTGTTTTGTTATAGCTTAGGTTATCTATAGTATGTTTTCATATATGATTCTAATTACCTTTTAGTTTCCTAAAAAGAATTTCAATTGTTGTACTCCACCCCAATAAAGCCAGATGGTATGCCCATATAAAAATTAAAATGCATATAATTTTGAAAATTCAGTTAATATTTTGTCACATTTTGATGACTTGTTTCCAGAATTAGATCAAGAGGCAGACTAGAAAATGAAAAAAAAATGATAGCTCTATATGTTTTCTGGGTTTTTGTGATAATTAAATGTAGTGTTAGAGAAAAATAAACTAAAAAAATTGAACCAAAAGAAGACATTGTCCCAGAAGATATAAAATTAAAGCAAGTTATTATAATTCCTTGTAGTATTAGAATAGCTACTTTTGGCCTGGTTGACCATACTCTTTTGTATTTCTCTGTGTAATAGAAGCAGCCATCTTTACTATTTCCCTCTTTGATTTGTCTACCTTTCTTGCTTGGGAAAATAAAGCCAGTAATTAAAGTCACAAAAAGAAAATAACTGAACATGTCTGTAGTTTTCATATTTGAGAAATTGTTCAGTGTTTTCAATGATCACATGCTGCTCTGAGATACAACAATCCATCTCTTTAATACCATTATTCTCCTAGTGATATTGGATGAGTGTGAACCATGGAATGGCATGATATGCAAAGAATGAGAATTGCAGATGATCTGAAGGGCAATGAAGAGATTTATCTCCAATAATGGTGGATGATTACATATTGTTCAAGTTACTTTCATATGAGAAGTGGTGGAAACAGCAACATAATGGTCATGCATGATTGGAAAAGGAAGTTGACCAATTACGTAGCAAGAATAAGATATAACAAATAAAGTGCCCACGCATTATATTCTGTTCCCTGAGGTATTAAGAGATATATAGAAAGGTCTCAAGTACATTAGGTAGATATATAGAGAATTTAAGGAAGGAAATGAACAAGAATCATCCAGGATGAAAGCAATGGATAGATCAAATGTATGCATGTGGAGGAAGTATCTATGGCATTGGGTCACAGATTCATGAAAGTTTTTGACATATCATGATCATGAGAATCCATCATCACTTCTAGAGTATAGCTCTGCAAATGCATTCTACAATTGATGTGTATAATTGTTTATATGTGTCTGTCCATGCCTTTGAGGCTATGTGTGTGTGCATTTTCACTTCTCTACTAGAACATAAGCTATATAAGCAGCAATAGTCTTTTTGTTTGATTTGTCTACCACCCTAACATCTTCTGTAATATTTTTTTTTATCTAGTAAAATATCTTCAGTCAGCTGATGGGTCACAGGGACATATATGTATCCCCTAATTGCTGTCTTGAGCAAGAAAACAGAAGCAGAAGCAACAGCGATAGTTAACATTTATATTGTGCTTACTATGTGCCAAGCACTGTGCAAGTACTTTATTATTATTAACTTATTCGATCCTTGCAACAACCTTAGGAGACAGGTGCTATTAATATTGTTGTCATTTTACAGATGAGAAAACTGAGGCAAACAAAGGTTGTGACTTGCCCAGGGTTCTACAGTTTGTCGGAGGCCAGACTTGAAATCAGGTCTCCTGCTCATGGTCCACTGATCTATCCATTGCACCACCTAGCTGTCCCACATAAACCACAACATCATATTTTTGACTAAGACCATCAAGATTTACAAAATGGGCTCCTACCCTCTATAACCCAAAACAAGAACTTTGATTCAGTCATGCACAAGGAAACATCTAGCACCTCTTACCCCCGCCAAAAAAAAATATCTAAACCTATCTCTGACAAAAATAGGGATGAATATACCACAGTTGTATGACTTTCTAGAGTAATTAAATTCAATTTAGATCAGCTCTCTGGTTTGTTCCACATCATAATTACATTCCAGGTCTTGGAAATTATCCATCACTGTTTCAAAATTTAAAAGAAAATGATGTGTCTGAAAAGTCTTATCTGAAATTAAAAATGAAAATGATTGCAATTAATTTTATCAATTTCTGCTGAGTTTAACAACTCAGATTCAGGCTGTAGGCACCTTGGCAAAGTCAAGCAATAGCTAAGTGTATCAATGCATTGAGAACCCCAAATACTGTCCACAGCACTTGCCATTCTTCTCAATTTCACCTCAGATTGAATTCTTTGTCTGATTACTTTAACTGTCTGCGTGTTTTTCTGGAGTACTGTTAACTTACCTGACCTGGGACAAGAAAAAGAAAATGTGAAGGTATGAACGTAGTCAATTCTTGAGAGAAGGGCCTTTAAAAAATTCCTCAAAATCACAGTAACAACAATGATGAAACTATTTATCATGTAAAGACATTTTAGTTAAATTACCTAACAGACTGAAAACACAGAAACTTTGAGTCTAATTGCTTGCCTACTCTACTTACTCATTTTCTACACAGGTGTAATATGTGAAAATTTTTCACAACTACTCCTTGAAACTTAAAATATTTCCTGCCTAATCTCTTTATTCTGGCAATAAGTGTGTCCTCGTATGACATAGTGGAGTCAGGTGCAATAGGGGAAATCTCTTATACGTCTTTCCCTTGGAATTCCTACCTTCTGGGACTTCTGGTCCAAAAGGCAAAAGGACAAGTGTCCATTTTCTATGAATTCTCAGACAAAAAGGAAAGGCAGCTATTATCTAAATAATTTCATGACCTCCCTACATCAGATAGCACTGTCAGTCAATCCCTCCCTCTGGATACTGGCCAAGGAAGTATGATTATAAAAGTCATTTAAAGAGCCTTAATGGAAATTTACTTGGATTCAAATATCGTCTCTATTTCTCTTTACTCCCCGACCATTGTCTGACCTGTGCAAAAATAGGATTCAACAAAGGAAAAAGTACATAGACACAATTATTTGAAATGAGAGTTTAATTAATCAGGTTAGAAATTATTTCTGGAAAGAAATATCCAGAGCAATAGAAGTATAGGCCCACATGAAATGAAAAAAGTGACAGATGTGATTGATGAACCACTGTTAGTGATCTTTGAAAGATTAGAGATAAAGGGAGAAGTCCCCCAAGATTACAGTAGGGCAATGTTTAAATGTTCAAGAAAAGGAAGAAAATAAAATTTGTAAACCAAGTGCTTGTGACTTTGACTAAAATTCCTAGTGGAGTTGGAGTTAGGAAGCCCTGAGTTCAAATCTCTAGCTCTGACTTTGTGACCTTGGGAAAGCTATTTAACATCTATGGGACTTATGCTAACTCATCAGACATTGGACTAAATAGTTCTCAAAGGATTTTCTACCTCTAAATCTATGAACTTATGTGTCAAAGGCAAAAGCTAAAATTTTTTTAAAGATATACTACATCTAAACATCATGATGAACATGGTAAGAAAAGCAAAGATTAAAGTTAGGGTATAAAATATGATGTATGGAAAGACTGAGAGATATAGCTTCTGAGTAATGAATCATTTGATTAAAAATACTAGCAATTATTAATAAAAATGGGTCACTGACACTCCCAAATACCAAAGATCCCTCATGAACCCACTCAATGTTTATATGCCCTTGGAAGAGTGCATGTTCCTGAGGGTGACAATTGACTTGGTTATGATTGGTTAACAATTAAAGCGAAGAATGAATATTTTAATGAGAGATGGGCCTATTCTAGTGAGGGGCTGGGGGTTATAAAATGGAGTATGTCATTTACTTCTCCTATTGCATCCTGGAACATCTTCAGTCATCCTGATGAATTGCTGTATCCAGATGGCTCTGGAGGAGAAAGTGAGACTGGTGGTCTGCACAGCCCTCCCTCTTGCAAGTCATGTCATCGTTTCCCTGATGTCATGGTCCTCTTTGAAAAAGAAGGACAAACACAAAAACAACGTCATTTACTTCCAAATCACCCGCAGCCTTGTGCCATCTAACCAAAAGATTCAGCCCCCTTCCCAAACCTGTCTGAGTGGAACACAGTGGGTCAAAATTCACCTTAGATTATATTCTAAGGTTTTCTAGTTGGATGTGACAACAACTCTACCTAGATAAGATAGTCTAGATGGGGTGAATTTTGTGGAAATATTAGGCTTTCCCCAATAATTTATTATTTGATAATAATTTCTCTCAAAATCCAAAATAAATAATAAACTCTAGTTATATATAACATCACAAATGTTTCTCCTATAGAAGCTATAGTTACAGTGACTATAGCTTTAAGAGCCCAATGGAATATTATTCTTGTTTTACACATAAATAAGAGCTCTATAAGTGACAATAGAACCAAGATAGAAAGGTAATAGAAATGAAGATAGAAGAATATCAAGAGAAACAGAGAAAAAGAGCAACTGAAGAGAAGAAAAAAGTGCATGTCTCTGACAGTAGCACAGAAGGAATAGCTTTTTTATTGTTAATAATGAAATTATATGGTATACTAGTGCTGTAATTACTTAATGCAGGCAAATAAGGCCATTTATGTTCTCTGAAACACTTTATTATGTTTCTGGTTTAAGAAAAATGCCTTGTGTATTTTTTAATAAAATGAGTAAAAAGCTAATTTATTTGAAGAGAATATGTCCATGACATGATGAACAACCTCATTTCCAAAAAAAAAAAATAGTCCATGTTGAAACGTCATTAATTTTGACAGAATATGAGTTCTTTCTAGGCTTCATTCTCTTTAATTCTTTTTTGTAGCCTACATAATTTTCCTTCTGCTCTGCTCCTTGATAAAAGATATTAAATAAATACTAATGAATTTTCCACTGAAAAATTTGATGTTTCTTTTTCATCTTTCTCTCAAATAATAAAGCAAAAATTCTCCCTTTTCAGTTTTATTGAAAGACTCACCAAGAATTTCATGTGAAGACAATGGGATTTAATATAATAAAAGTATAAATGTTTTCTTTGAATAGAATAAAAATTCAAACACCTAAATATCCTGAGACTTATCTGATATTTGAATTAAAGGAAGATAGACAATTATTTTAGTTAATATTTATCTTGTTCTATGCCCACCATATTCAATAAATGATAGTACTAAGCTTGCAAGAAGCAAAATTATTTGGGATATTGAAGGCTTCTTTTAATGACCTTAAACATCTCCCTAAGACATAGGCCCATCTTTTTCAATACCAAGTTTCTACTAGTGTTGTTCAATGGTTGGAAATAATGGAACACTAGAGTTGCCCAACAATCAAAATTCAATATCATCTACAGGGACAAGGGAGCGGTGCATGGTTGATATGAGTAGAAATGAATTTATTGTAAGCAATGGATTCCCAAAGAAAACTGAAGTAAAGAGTGTCATCAAAATTTTTTTTAAAGTCTTACTAAAAAAAATGACATATAGAGAGAGTAAGGGAAGGCTGATAACCTCTATGCTCTTCTGGTAATTCTTGAAATATCAAGAGGAAGTTCTACCACGCTGAGTAGACTCACCGTGTTGAATTTATAGGTGGACACTGGCAAGTCTTTCAGGATAAATGGATTTCCAGTTGTATGACTGAAGGAAAAACCCATATTGACAAAACTATAGGTCAATCTGAGTACTGAAATATTTAAATACAAGGTACTTGTGAGGTTACTATATCTTCCCCATTGTCATTACTGTTCAGTTATGTTTGTGCCTTGGTGACTCCAACTGGGCTTTTCTTGGCAGAGACAGTAGAATGATTTGTCATTCCTCTTTCCAGCTTGATGGGGAAATTGAGTCAAATAGGGTCAAGTGACTTGCTCTGGGTCACACAACTAGTAAGTGTCTCAGTTCAGGTTTGAACTCGGGATGATGAATCTTCCTGACTCAAGGTCCATCACTGTATCCACTGCACCACCTAATTGTCCTGTACACAACAAGTCATCTACTAAACACAGGTAAAGTTTTAGCATATATGCTAATATGGTGAATCTATGAATTAGAGTAAGATCAATTCATGATCAGGGATACAGACAATACTCTTCTGTAGTAGCTATTGGCTACTTATTTTATTTGTAGCAAAAGAAGCAGTAGACTCATTGTTGGTGGAAAGAATACTTGTCCCTAATGCAATATTACAAAGTAGGCAACATTTTCCTTATCACCTTCCCACCTCCATTTCGGTACCCATTTATCCCTGAAATACACGGTGCTTTCATGTTCTCCTCTGACTTTCCAAAGTTCAGGACCATTTTCTTCTCAGCAAACTCAAAAACGGCCTGTCATTTATTCAACAAACATTTATTAAGCACTTGCTATAAGCCAGGCACTGTGCTGAAATCCAACATACCTTCTGCCCCAACCTAATCAAAACACATAGACTTTTCTTGTGTTGGGAAGCTTTAGAAAGAAATCTCATGGGAGGCACTGGCTTATTGCTGTGTTGAATGGTGAAGTGGATATTATTTGTACTTCAAAAGAATTATTTATTAAAACAAATTTATCTCTGTTTGGTAAAATGTATAGATATGGTACCATAGAACTGAGGGTCATTTTAAGGACAACAAAAATCAATTGATTTGAGACCCTATGCCTGAACGAATTTTGACCCTTGTTTTTCAGTAGTCATTGATTTCTTTCTAATGTACCATAGATAGATTTATAGTCCTTTCCTTGCTCCTTCAGAAAATTGAATTATAAATTAGTTACACTAACTTAAGTATTCTGATAAAGGGAATAAAATTTATAAAGTGTTTTTATTTTAATCAAGGCTTCAGGTGTCTTTTTGATTAGAATATGAAGAGGAGTGCAAATAAAGAGTCCATTTCATTTTATTTGTCTTTCAGAACACAACCTATTGTTTTTCTTCCCAGTCCAATCTCATTTTCTATTTCTTTCAGCAAATAGCTTTCAGACACACATAGGGTAGCTTGATTGGATATATAAACCACTTTGTCCTTGTCTGGAAAAACTCATTGTGATCCTCTTCAGAAATATATAACTAGAGTTTAATTCTTGTGAATCTGATATCAATCTAACCTTATAATATTCATGTCTAGAAATGTGATAAAACCTTTTGAACATCACTGCAAAAGCATTTGCATCAGGAGATTTAGAGCAAGTTTAAGGTTCTCCAAAACTGACTCTCCCTATATCTCATATTATTCTTCTCCAAGTTTCTTTTCATCCAGCCAAACTGGAATACTCTCTATATCCCATGTCTCATCCCCAATGTAGAACCACAATTAGGACTTTGAAGGGGCACATGAGCAATAAAGGGTATACTTAGACCATGAGTATAATCTATCCTTTATCCTTGCAATGGTAAAGGAAGAAATAGAAGTGACTGGACATTGAGGACAATTGTTTGGGAAGCTTTCTGTTTTATAGCAATATGGGACAGGACAGGACCATGAGGTGAAAGAAAGGGAAAGTGTTTAGGTAGGAAGGAGGCATGCTCTCATTTTCCCTGTGTCAGTTGTGACTCTGTTTCACCCTATTTGTATATCCCCTATGCTTGGATGGTACCTCCTCTCCCCGCTTGCCCTGTTAAATTCCCACCCATATTCTGGAATCTGAAATTAAGTGCCTTCTTCTCAATGAAGATTTTGTGGTCTACATTACCATCAACAATTACCCTCACTCCCAAAAACCTCCTTGTTTAGAACTTTGCTTTGCATATACTATACACATGTGAGTCATTATCATTCATTTTTCTTTATCTAGAATAGCTATCTTTCTAGTAGATTGTAAACTCTATGAGGGAAGTAACAGTACCTTTTATCAGAATCTTGATAAAAATTCTGGGAAGTTTTCTAGTATTACTACCTCCATTTCACAAATTCAGAAACCAAGATAAAATGTCTTGCCTATGATCACACAGCTAGTAAATGAAAGAGATGGGACTTGAAATCAGGTTTTCCTGACTTATAGATCTAGCATTTTTTCAGTTTCACAATGCTGCCTGTCCAATGTTTAACCATTTTCTGACCAACATTGATCAGCCATTATTAAATGATCTAGACTCATTGTTGAAAAGTTTTTAAACAATGGATATGACTAATGTTTGGAAGATGCTTGAAATGTGTCACTTTGGGACTTAGATATTGCCCATCAGTGCAAGACTCCACATTTCAAAGGAATAATTTCTACAAGTAAATTCTGTACCTGAGACTCAAAGGACAATAGAACAAAAGGCATAAATCTTTGAATTTTGACATCTTTGAAGCATTCTTACATATACTTTACACTGGGCTTGTATCTTTAACAGAAAGGGAAAAAGTACACCACAATAATAGGATCCCAAGAGCCTCAGCTGGCAATACTAAAGAGAGGTCATAGGAAAAGATTTGGACACATGAGAGGGTAAGGATTAGTTAAGAACTGCTATTCAAGGAACAACTGAAAGGAGAAAAGGAAGAAAACTGCATGCAAAGGCATCACCAGCCAGTAAAATGCAAAAGTTAAAATTGTTCCAGTAAAAAATGAATAAAATTTTCCTACTTCCTGGGACCCACTCTGGTAATAAGTCAAGTCTTTAGGGAAACTTTAATGCTTTCAGAAAATTAGAGACTACATTATATAACAATAACATTATGAAAAGAATGAAGGAATGAAAGCCAAGCTCATACACGCATACCTAAGGGTGTGTGCTTGTGTGGGTGTATGTGTGTGCATGTGTATGTGTATTTGCTTTCAGCTATAGATGAAGAACTAGACTCTTGTCTATACAAATACAACTGATCTTTTATGACTTAATTATACAGACATATTATTAGGGTCAATTTTTTTTTCTCATGATTCCTGTGTCTAGGGAATTGGCACTGATTGGACAATCATATAATTGTGGATTTAGAACTAAAAGTGATATTAGAGGTCAACAAGTCCTACTCCTTCATTTTACAAATGAAGAAACTGAGGCCCAAAGAGTTCAAGTGACCTATACCGAATCCCATAGTAATGTTTCTGAATCAGAATCTGATCTCATCTTCCTAAGTCCATTACTCAAGCTATAATTCCACACTGCCCCCATTCCCTCCTGTTTTTCTTTGTGGAATCTTATTTCTGTGCAGGTCAAGCAATCAATAGTCAACCATCATAGGGTAAATAGAATCAGAGAGGAGACTGTTGGGACCGAGAGAAATGATTATTTAATAACCAATGATTTGGGGAGATTCAGATTTTCCCCTTTTCCTTTTACCCTCACTTCAAGATCTCCTTTCTCCTCTATCCAGACGCTCTCCAAGTTGGGCAGCCACTGTGTTCCAGTCAGGTTTGGAGGATAAATTATTTGAACAGATTGCCCAAGGCTGGGGGTAAGTTCATTAAATGACATAATCAAAATTCAGCTTCAGCCCCTCACTGTAGTATTCATTTTCACATTAATGGTTAACCAATAGAATTGATTGCCCATCTCTTCCAAAAGGGCATAGAAGCCATGAACCCACCACTATGATTATCTTTGGTCTAGGAGAGGGACAGCCAAATGACTATCCATTTATTTAAATATTGGCATTATTAGTAAAATGTTTAAATTACCCAGAAATTATGTCTCTTGAATCTTTTTAAATGCCACAAGACCTCGAACCACAGCATGAACAAAAAGTTGTAAAGGGGTGATCAGTAGTGATCAGTAGTAGTGATACTGACCAGAAATAAGGCAGTGGCAATAAGTATCTTCTGTCAGGCTGTCAGCACTGAAAAGTACTTGGGATGAGAAGAGAGTGTGGTTATTACTGACTGCAGCAGTGGTAGAGGCAGGCAGAAATGAGATAGACACACAGGGGACCAATTATATCAACACTGATATACCAATCAACAAACATTTATTAAGCACCTACTGCATTACAAAAGTTACACTAAGTTCTAGGGATAAAAACCAATACAAAAGACAGCCCTTGCTCTGCAGGGGCTCACAAGCTACTGGGAAGAAGATAACATGGAAATCATGTACAAACAAGACATATACAAGATATATTGGAGGTTATATATATAAGAATATATATATATAGGCTATATATAAGGAAAGGCACTAGTATTAATGGAGACTAAGAATGGTTTGTTGTAAAAAGCAGAATTTTAGCTGAGACTTGAAAGAAATCACAGATAGGAGGTAGAGAAAAGCAGGGAGTGTATCCCAAGTATAGGAGATAGCCAGTAAAACTGCCTGAAGTCTGGGAATGAAACTTCTTATGTGAATAACAGAAGAGTGGCCGGTGTCACTGGATCATAGAATATGTGTAGGGGAGTAAGATGTAAAACGACTCAAAAGGAAAAGGGAGTTGGACAGGTTATGAAGGTCTTGGAGTGCAAAAACAGAGGATTTTATATCTGATCTTGAAGTGATAGCTAGCCCTGGAGTTTATTGAATAGAGGGATGATATTGTCAGACCTCCCACAAATCAATACTATAGTTGTGGTAACCTGAATCATTCACAAAAAGAATCATGGTTCTAGTTCTGTCTTTGTTACTAATCACCTTGAGTAAGTTATTTCCACTGTCTCTTCCTAAATATATTCATCTGCAATATAAAATGGTTAAATGAAATGATCTCTTCAATCTCATTCATTACAACAACATTCTAGTTTTTGCACTGCCTGCGCCCTATTATATGCATTGAAGTACCAGCTAGTCAGTGTTGGGAGAACATAGACTCTGGCCATGGAACAAAATGAAGGTAAATGCGTCTTTGGACCTCATTAGCATAATGCTCAAAGAAGGTTAACTGATCAAAGACCAGATTTAGTGACTGCACTGTTACAGTTTACCAAATGGTACACTTGTAGTCTAAAAGAGTTAATGTACCACCTTTAATAGGTTACATGCTACCAGGAATGAATCAGACAATCAAGCGAATCAAGATCAATGACTCTCCTACAAGGACATCAATTGTGAGGGTAATTAACTAAATCCTAAACCTAGGAAGTTCAAAAATTGAAATGTTCTCCAATGCATTCTTCCATCACTAATCATTGCTGTACCTTAATGTACAGGATGTAGCTGTGATTGAGTAGCACTGCTTTGACAATTTAATGAAGAAAAGATGAAAGAGTATATCCTATAGAGAACAAAGCTGCAAAGTTGGACTTCTATTTATCAACAAATGCATTAGAAATCCTCCGTCATTGTAATACACATCAATAATATTATGAGGCTTCTTTAAAAATCAGAAACAAGTGCCAAATCCATGCCGCCTGTGTCTATAAATGCTGGGTGATGAACATCTAAGGCCTAGATTCTTCTCTACAAAAATTTAAACTGATCTATGACCTAATTACATAGAGATATTAATGGGTTCAGAGTTACAGTCCTTAATCAGATAAAAAAACTCATTGAAATCAATAAAGTATTCACCTGATATATCATAGTTCCCAAATAATGCTACAAATACTACACAACTCTTTTTTTTCTTTTTTGCTTAATGCATCACTTAACGTAACAACATTGCTGAAATCATTCAGTAACATTCTTAGAACCTTGAAAAATAGAAGGAAAAAACAACTCTAGGAATGAAAAACATTTTTTTCCTTGAGAAAAAAATAGATTGACTTTTGAAAAGAAGAATGATGTAGCTTATTCCTCTATGACTACAGTATAAGAACTAGAGACAGGGCCTCTCTTTCTTTTTTCCATGCTTGCTCTTAGTTCCAAAGTCCAGTGTTCTCTGTTTCACAAGTCAGCTGGGAGAATTCTCTGTAGATTTTTCCTAATTTTTAGTACCATCTCCCTAATGCAAGATGAAAGCAAATATCTATCCTCTTTTCCTCCTTACTTCCCCCTGTAACTTGTGGGTTCTGTTATGTGGGGAGTATTTGAAAAGTGACAATATAATAAAATTATATGATACATTTTATTATATAAACATAACATTTAAAAGAAAATGAAGTAGCGGGTTGGTCTAAGGGGCCTTCTAGCCCTAAAGTTCTATGGATAAACTTTTTTTCCTGTTGGTTACCTACAACCATAAACATGAAGGTATTATGTAGAAATTGTTGGAATGTGAGTGAATATGATTAGCCTATATTTTATCAATAAAAAACCCTCCCCTGAAGTCCTACTTCAGTGTTTCATCTTACTGAGAAAGGAAAGTTGGTTTCTTGCAGACTACGCCACGATGCCTGGTCATGACATGTCCAGTCAAGCTAAAAAGTCTTCGAGAATATCCCTTGATGGTGAACTATATGCCTCCCATCTGAAGGCTAACTAGCCTTTCTCATAACATCAAATATTTATGCAGAGGTTTAAATTATAGAATTTTTTGGTACATGCATTACTAATTTAGGTCTCACACTGGGAGAGAGATGCCATAATTCTCCTTGTTTTACAGCTGATGAAACTGATATAAACAAAGGTTAAGTGATCACCCAGGTCACACAATTATGAAGTGACTGAAGTTGGATTTTTACTTCAAGCCTTGCTAACTCCAGGCCTATAGGTCTGTCCACTGCCTGTATTTTAACCATAGAAATTCATGAAACCATTTATTAAGTCTTGAAGGTAAGTGTGATCTGTATTGCTGGGAAAAAATACCCACATGGATAAAAACTCTGACCTTTTGAAGTATGGAAATATCAATACAAATGATCTGCATTATAGGTTTGTTTATATGTATACTCATTAGTCCTTTAGAACTTTGAAGAAAACGTATCACTTCCACACACTACACTGACTTTTAAATTGATTTTTGAATTTAATTTAAATCGTTTAACACTAATGAGCAAACATTTCCCATGGTGTCTTCTCTAGCTGTTCAGACTAGCCAACCAAATACTGAAAACTTCAGTCACAATTTTCCTGACTTCATTTTTTTATAGTCTCTCTTTCCACCATTAATCCTTGCCCCAAGAATAAGAAGAAAGGGAAATGAAGGAGAGATCAAGTTATCACAGTCAATCCCCAAAGAAAAGCCTTTTATACACTATTTTCTCCTGAGAAGTAAAAGAAAAATATTATTACCAGGGACAGTATAGGAGCTTTGTATATAATAATAAGTAATTATAACAATAATGATAGCTTTTCTATAGGACTTTAAGACTTGCACAGCGCTTTATCAATATCGCATTTTGTCCTCACAACAAGCCTAAGAGTTAGGTGCTGAATCGGTAATGAATCTGAAGCAGACTGAGGTTAAGTGACTTGTCCAGGGTCACACAGCTACTAAGCATCTGAGGCCATCCATGAGCACAGCTCTCCCTGATTCCAGATCTATCACTCGCTCTTCTGCACTGTCTAGCTGCCAGTTAACACTTTAAGGAGATACATTCAGGGAGTAACAGAGATAATCTATACACATCCTTAAAGGGACCCACTTACTAGGTCTTTTGCACTTAAAAACCTCCATCAAGGAGGAACCCACCATCATTCAAGGGACTCTATTGCACTTTTAGATAATTGGCGGGTTGTGCTTCCTTATGTCAATACTAAATACAACTTTTTATAACCTCTATCCATTGCTTGGCCCTCTGAGGCCAAGCAGAAAGCCTAATACCTCATCTTCAAGACAATTGATTAAAGACAATAACATCTCTCCTCCATTCCTTCCCCCCAAGTATCCTCTCCAGATCAAATCTCCCTGCTTTTCTTCCAACTATACTCACAAGGAATGATTTTGAGGCTCTTTGCCATCTTGGCTATCCTCCTCTAGACGCCCTCCAATTTATCAATGACTCCCCCAAATATAGCAGCCAGGATTGAATACAATACTTCAAGTATGATCAGAGCTAAGCAGAGTACAGAGACAGCAAAATCAGTCATCCAGTCAGTAAACATTTATTAAGAGACTATATGTGCTAGAAACTATGGTAGTTCAACAATGAGGATATAAATAAGAAAAAGAAAGAGAATTCTTGCCCTTAAAGAGCTTACAATTTAGTGGAAGAAGACAATACAAAAAAGGAAGCTGAAAATGTAGGGGGAGAGGATTGCCAGAGAGCTATGATGTTCATGGAGTCCAAAACTGGCAGTTGATGGGAAATGAAGCTAGTTGGGAAATTTAAGACTCTTATAAAGGGAAGTTCTGGGAGGAATGAGGTAGGAAGAGGCAACCAAGGATGCCAAGGAGGTATTGAGCATCAGAGATGAATGAGTCTGCTTATTCCAAGAAAGACATGACATTCACAGAACTGAAATCTCTTTTCATGGATTGTCTTCCTCTCTTCCTGCAATCTGAGACTATGCTACTTTTTTTCAATTATTATATATACTTCTACTTCATACTGAGTTAATCCACACATCTCCTGTATTATCTCATTTGGTTCACACAACACTGGGAAATAAACACTATTATTATCCTCATTTTATAGTTGATGAAACTGAGATAAATGAAAGTTAAGTGACTTGTCCAGGGTCACACAGTTAGTAAGTATCTGAGACCATATTTGTACTCTTTTCTTTCCACGTCTAGGTCCAGTGTTCAATCCTCCATCCTACCTACTTGCATTAAAAAAGTGAATCAAAGTGGAGAACCTGGGACATCAATGAAAATAATGAATTTCTAGAAAAAGGTGAAATGAGGATGATGGGGAAAAGGGAAGAGGAAGGATAGAACAGAAGAAAAGAAGCTCAAGAAATTCTTTACAATTTTCCCTCTCAGCAGTCTTACTCTTTTCCAACCTGCCCCTCATGGACCTCTGGGGAAAAAAAAATCTGCAAGTGAAACGACAGGCATATTTCTGAGGGAAAGAATTCATATTTCAAAATTGCTAAGGATTTTAATTGGAACATATTTAAGCATCTCCAAATTTTCATTTGAGTTTAAAGTGAATTATTTCTGGATAAGAATATTTTTTACCATTAAGATTCATCTTTGCTTTAAGAAAAATACTCCTAAAAGGTTACTGTCGGTATTAGATTATTTTTTAATTCGAGAAAAAAATAAAATCACCAAAGCTTATCTGGTGTAGTCATGACTAATTTTAACTTCATGGTGTAAAACAACTTGGAAGTCCCCCAAATTCACAGGAGGTACAAAAGAACTAGGGAAAATGAACTTTTTTTAGTTTTTTATAAGTCCTTAGGAGGGACTGGTTAAAATAAATCAGAAAATGCAAAATCACACATGCTCCTAGAATAGCTTGGCATAAAACCATAATATCAAAGTTTACTCATCATGCCATAATTCCTTCGTCTACTATTGTAGAACACTTTACCACTGACCGGCCATCCTTGTTAGGCTCTCCAACATTTAATTACCATTTCAGAGAGCCTGTGTTACCTACGCTGACACTTCTGCCTTCAGGAAAATGAAAAGCTAATGTGTCCATTTCCTATGTGGATATGATCAACTTTGCAACACTGGACGTAGGAAAGTAATTTATGTTTAATGGTAAATTCCACCAGCTTTCAGTCACCCCAGGCTAAAGAGAAAAATTTAGTTTTTGTGTGTCTGTGGAACTATATTAGTTTCTGCAAGTCACAGTGGATTGCACTGGCGCTAATGAAGTAAGCCCCAGTTCCTGTGTTAGGTAGTCAATCAGCAGCCACAACTCAGGCTATAGGATCAGCCTCATCATAGATTATCCTTTCAATACAATTTAATTCTATTCCATTCAATAGGGACCTGTCATTTTCCAAAAACTGGAGATACCTAGACAGATACACAGAAACAAAAGAATCAACAAGTAGTCTCTGCCTTTATACTGTGCAGAATGGTCCCCCACTTTGTTTACCCCTCATTGAGTTTACTAACTCAACTGTCCTAGTACAGACAAATACAGAGTCCTGGGAGAAAGACACTCCTGGGTAACAATGAGTGATAAAGAGAAATTCCTATGTGGAAAAGATCAGGAGAATCTACGAAAGCTCAAAGGAAATAAGAAAAGTATCTCATGATCAGAAAAGTGCAAATATTGTCCTGATTTTGTACTTCCTTCATCCTGTGGTAGTTTTCCCATCTCCCTGGATCTTCATTGACCCAAGTCTTCCTTTACAGATATTTACAGACTATCTCTTTGGTGATCTATTCTAGACTTTTCCCACAAATCAAAGTTTAGTTTACTGCTCTGCACAGACTGCCAACTATAGAGAAGAGAGCTTGGCTTTGATTGCTGGAAAATTTATAATACAGATAACTTTTTGGTGAACATCTACAAAAGAAGAAGTAAAAAAAAAAGAAAATCAAAGATCTATCAAGAACAAGTCATTCTAAGCTAATTGTATTTTCTTTTTTGTTGTCAAGATAATTAAACTTACAGATGTGAGGCCTACTATGGACATGTCTTATCAAGATTTTAACCCAGAATCAAAGAATGGATGGTATACTTCAATTTCAACTGAAAGTTATGAGTGGGGTACCCTGGGAATTGTGCTATTTAACACTTTTTTATCAATGACTTGGATAAAGGCATAGCTATCGTGAGCATCACATTTGCAATTGATACAACAGTGGGAGGAATTGCTATAAATTCAGTGGGTTACTGTTATTGGTAATATAGTTGGGATCCAAAGTGATTGTGAGAGTCTAGAGCATTGTGCTGAGTGTAATGAAATTCATTCTTGATAAGTATAACTAACAATTTGTTGCAAGAGTACAAAATGATGGCAGCTAGATGCTATAGTGGATGAAATGCTGAACATGGATTCAAGAATATGTTATTTCAAATCTCCTCACAAACAGTAGTTATGTGACCTTAGGCAAATCATTTAACCTCTCCACCTGTTTCTTCATCCATAAAATGAAGGTGATAGTGATATATATTACAGAAGTATTGCAACATATATTAAGTGCTTTGCAAACCTCAAAGCATCATATACATGTTAGCTATTAGTTAATATTGTTAAACAGAGAAAAATCAGGTTGGGAAGGGGAGGCAGAAGGGAAACAAAAGAAAAGCATTGTTAGGTAGCAACTCCTAAAACTAATATGGTCTTGATCTTCATTAAGACAAGTATAGCTTCCAGGAACAAGGAGGTAGCAGTGACACTTCAATTTCCTCTCATAAGATTTCATTTGGAAAATTGATTTCACTTTAATATGTGAAGAGTGTCTAGAGAACGGTACTATAGTTAAATGAATTCTGGATCTGAAGTCAGGACAATATGAGTTCAAATACTAGCTCAAGATGTTTACTGGCTGCATGACTCTGGCCAGGTCATTTAACCTTCTCCTTCAATTTCATCGTCTTTAAAATGAGTATAATAACGACAGCACCTACTTTACAGAGCTTTGAAGATCAAATCGGATAATACATCACTGCTTTTTAAACTTAAGTGTTAGCAATTAAAGAGTCTTGAACCCATGTCACACGAAACCAGCTGAAGCAACTTAAGATGTTTCCCCTAGAGAAGAATCAGTGGGCACATTATACCCTCTGCTCAGCTGCTTTCAAATATTATAAGACTTTCATATGGAAAAGGAGTTATCTTCTGGGCTCCATGTGACAGAACCAACAGTAACAGGTGAATTTTCAAAGAAGTAAGTTGCATCTTGACTTATGGGAAAGTTTCTAAACAATTAGGACTTTCAACAAGCAGAAACTAAAATTCAACTTATCAGATCTATTAAAGTATGGGTTATTTTCATTTGTGGATTAGACTAGGTTGTCACTAGGGCTGGTTGCTGTCCTTGGTTTTCAAAGAGGAACAAGTAACATCACTATGATAAAGTGAAATTTCAGTATGTCCGACTATGGCTGATCAGACCAATATGAGCTCGGAATGCTCTACCACAAGTTGGGCAGAGAGAGTTCGTGTGAATATTTGGGATGGATATCCCAAATGTGCGCATCCTGAATTTACATTATGATGCCTCAGTTCTGCTTTGCTCAAAGACTTCATTATCCTTTCTGATATGGGCATGCCATGCAGAGAGATCCTGTGCCAATGTTGCCCATGCTGCACAGTCAAATCCAAAGTTCTTGAGAGAGACCTTAAGAGTGTTCTTGTATTGCCTCTTCTGACCACCATATGATTGCCTGCCCCATGTGAATTCTCCATAAAATAGTCTTTTTGGCAAGCATACATTCTGCATTCAAACATTGTGGCCAGCCCATCGGAGTTGAGCTCTGTGAAGCATAGCTTGAATACTTGGCAGTTCAGCTCGAGCAAGGACTTCAGTGTCTGGTACCTGTCAAATGATCCTCAGAATCTTCCCAAGACAGTTCAAATGGAAATGATTCCGTTTCCTACATGGCACTGGTAGATTGTCCGTGTTTCACAAGCATGTAACAATGAGGTCAGAACAATGGTTCTGTAGGTCTTCAGGTTGGTAGTCAGTCTAATACCTCTTCTCTCCAAAACATTGCTTTGGAGCCTCTCAAACACTGAACTAGCTCTGCCAAGGCATACATCAACCTCATTGTCAATGTGTACATCTCTGGAAAGTACACTACCAAGGTAAGTGAACTTACCCACAGCATTCAAAACTTCTCCATTTGTTGTAAATGATGGTTCCACTTATGGATGGTGTGGGGGTGGCTGATGGAGAACCTGTGTTTTCTTGTTGTTAATTATTAGGCCAAAATTAATACAGGCAGCAGAGAATTGATTCATACTTTGTTACATCTCAACTTCAGAGGCTACACTGAGTACACATTCATCTGTAAACAAAAAATCATGCACCAACACTCCCTCCAGTTTGGTCTTGGCTTGTAGCCTTTTTAAATTGAAGAGCTTGCCATCAGTATGGTAGTTGACCTTGATGCCATGTTCATCCTCACTGAAGCATTTGTCAACATACCTGAAAATATCATGCAAAAGGCATGAGAGCAAGCACACAGCCCTGTTTCACTCCATTAGTGAATGGAAAGGCACGAGAGCATTGTCCACTATCAAGAACATGGGCAAACATGCCATCATGAAACTGACATATAATTTTGATGAACTTCTCCAGGCAACCAAATTTTGACATAATTTTCCATAAACCCTCATGACTAAAACTGTCAAAGGCCTTGGTCAGATCTACAAACGTTGTGTACAGACCTCTGTTCTGCTCTTGGCATTTCTTTGGAGGTGTTGGGTAGCAAACACCATATCCACTATTCCTCGTCCCTTTCTGAAGCCACACTGGCTCTCAGGTACGTGACCATCTTCCAGGTGAAAGATCAGCCTATTAAGGAGGACTCTAGCAAGAATTTTGCCAGTAATGACTAAGAGAGAGACCCCCTGTGATTGTCACAAGACAATCTACTCCCTTTATCTTTATGTAGATGGACAGTGGAGGCATCCTTGCACTCCTAGGTGATAACCTCCTCTTGCCATTTAAACTGGAAAATTTCAGTCAGCTTTTGTATGAGCAATGGTCCCCCTACCTTGCAAATCTCAGCTAAAATACAATCAGCACCAGGTGCTTTGCCACATGAAAAGAGCCTAATGGTCCTCCAAAACTCTTCTTCAGTTAGAAGTTCAGCTAAGGAGGGATCAACTTCAACCTGAGGTAAATGGTCGATGGCCTCAGCATTGATTGATGATGGTCTGTTGAGAACACTATGGAAGTGTTCAGCCCATCTCTCTAGGATCATGTCCTTATCACTAATCAATGTGACTCTATCAGCACTGAGTAGTTGTGATGCACCATAGGTTTTTGGTCTGTAAATAGCTTTCAGGGAATCATAAAAGCACTTTGGATTGTTACTATTAGCATAAAACTGAATTTTATCTGCCTGCTTACTGAGCCAGGAATTCTGCATCTCTCTATGCTTTGCTTGTACTTTGCTTTTGATGGAATTAAATGATGCCTTCTTTGAGGTGGATGAATTATCCTGCTGGTATATCCTATGGAGTTCTTGTTTTTCATTTCAAAGCTTCTGAATTTCCCCATCATTTTTGTCAAAGCAGTCTTGGTGTTTGCGAGTGTTCTGACCTAGATGAGCAAATGCAGGGATGTGCACCAAATATCTGAATGCTGCCCACTCCTTTTCTCCTCCATTGTTGCCAACTGTGCGTTAGTTCAACTTTCTCTCCAAATCTGCAACAAACTATTCATGCTCTGAGAAGAGCTTTAATTTGTTGACATATATTCTTCTGGTAGTCATTTTGCCTTGAGATCAGTGCTTTTGATGAATGCAAATATTTAGCTTGGAAAGGATAAGTCTATGATCAGTCCAGCACTCTGCACCACACGTTGCCTTTGTCACTCTCACATCTTGTCTCTCTCTTCTCCTTACAATCATATGGTCTGTTAGATGCCAATGTTTGATGCAAGGGTGCATCCATGAAGTTTTATTGTGTTTAGGTAAATGAAAAAAAGTGTTGGTGATGAGAAGGTCATACAATGCACAAGTCTTCAGCAGTAAATGACCATTTCTGTTGCTGTTTCCAACTCCATTCCTCTCTAAGATTCCCTGCCAAGTCTGGTAGTCTGAGCCTCGTCTAGCATTAATGTCACCCCAAATTATAAGCTTGTCCTCTTTTGGCACATTGACAATAAGGGTCTCCAGGTCTTCATAAAGTTTTTCTTTGACTTCATCAGGGTTTGTCATGGTGGAAGCATAGGCACTGATGATGGTGGCATGGTATTTTCCTGTGAGTGGCAATAGCATTGCCATGAGCCTATTATTCACTCCTTTTGGCAGGCATACCAGCTTGCTGATTAGATTAGTTTTGATTGCAAAACCCATGCCAACTTCATAGCACTCCCCTTCACTGCGCCCACTCCAGAAAAAAAGTGTGTCTAGCTCCAAACTCAGTAAGCTGGCCTTCATTTGCCAACCATGTTTCACTCAGGGCTGCTATTTGAATGTGATACCTGTTGAGTTTTCTTGCAACAAGAGCAGTTCTTTCAGGTCAACTGGATTTTGTGTTTTCTATTAGTGTGCACATATTCCATGTGCCGATGGTGCATGGAATTATCTTTGCAGATGTTTGTGTACATTTTGTACATTTTTTTATGTTTCAACCACATAGTGGGATTCCCTGCCTGCCATGGTAATCAACCCAGGGTTGAGTAAGCAGACAATGTTTAGGGCACCTTTTCTAGCCCCCTTTCTCACACCAGGAGGTAGGCAATGCGATCTTAAAAAGGCTGCTCAGACATCAAGGTGGCTGCCGAGTCCCACTGTTGCTTCCAGTGAGAAATAACCCTATGGCCTGGGCCACCTGTGTGCATGGTTTTGACTACAGCTCCCAGTGTATCTGCACCTGCTACTTCATCACTTACCTGTTGCCACAGGACTATGAAGCATAATAGGGAAATGGTATGGGTGATGTCTTTTGATTCATGTGTAATTGGATTTAAGTGAGGCAGAGTTGCAGGAAATTGTCAGCCTCACTCTCTCCTCCAGAGTCATCATAGTCCAATGGCAGGACAGAGTCAAGACAGCTAGTGATGGCTCAGCATGCAGTGGAAGACCTTGGTGTCTTCAGCGTCTAACCAAGCTCTAAGTACCTGCTTCATTTGCCTTCATGGCCTTTGGAACAAATTGATCTCATCTGCCCATTGCACCAGATGAAGTCTTCACATACTTGAGGTAGACATCCCTCTAATTCACGAATGAGTTTGAGAACCCTTGGTTATTCTTAACCTGGTTTGGCCCGTCTGCTGAAATGGTTTACCAGGGTGTGGCCACTGTGCATGCTGTAGCTTCTTAGAGCCACAGGTGACAGGTGCAACAGGTGGACACCAAAGTGGAAAAGAGCCCTGAAAAGGGCTTGGCAGCCATCATGCCAAAGCTACTGGTCCTCCTGAACACATCCTGCACCCCACTAACGTTCCTGCCAACCCTCAAGTCCTATGATTCTGTGAGATTCTCTTGTATATTACTGAAGGTGTAGGTCTGGAGTTGGGAAAGAATGTGAAAATGAAGATTTAGGGTGTTTTAAAAGTCAATGCCATTTTAGTTTATTAAACTTCAGAATAACTCTAAAACTTTGGGGATAGCAGCATATTAATGTCTTAAGACACTGCTGACTAGTAAGACTTTATATTTTAAACACCTTGAAACTCTGCTTCCTGGTTAATGGATCCAGTTCAGTAATAAGGGCAAAAGTAATCAACTCATCACTTATTCTCAACGGCTATGTGGTCCACCCAGCACCAGAGGGTCCCATTGGGTTTAAATTAAGTTGTCATGGCTCTCAGAGAGCTGACTTTCTCTGTCTTCTTTGCCTCTCAGTCCCTTTGTTTATCACAATTCTTGTATCCTCATTGAGTGATTTTATCCAGTTGCTGTCTTGGCTTGATTCCCTCCAACTCATTTAAGGAAATTCCACTCCATATTTTATCCCAGCTATAATTCCAATAAAGTCATTGGAATTCTATGAGCATTTCTTTAATATTCACAAAAAAAAAGACTGAATAAATATATTCAGGAAAACAGAGGAAGTTTAGAAAATGTGATTCTTTCTCAAGCCCATACAGCCTACCCACCCTTTTCTCTTTCTGAGAGTATCAATAACAATGGGGAGCAATCCTTTGCTTTCTGTTGTTTCCGTAGAGAGCTAGCAAGCATCCATAATATGATCTGTCCATTCATATTAAATATTTTCCAAATGTTCACTTTCCAGCCACTTGAGGGAACTTAGGAACTCAGGGCATACCATGACATACCATGTCTTCGTCCTGTCCTCAAAGGTAGTGAGACTTGAACAGAGAAACATCATGCTGATTTTCATAGGTCAGGAACTCTGTTATATACTTGGGAGAGTCATCTTGTGGAGGTGAAGGTATAGGAATGACTAAGATTATCAAAAATACCAAATGGAGGGAAGAAAAGGTCAAGGAGTGAATTTCTGAAAATATCCACTTTATGAATTCAGAAAAATAACAAGAAGGTGGTGGTAGAGATCTTAATTGTAGGTCCTTATTATTACCTCCTCATTGACTATTATCCAGTAGTTTCCTTCACTTCTGTTTTTTTGAATTAACAATGACTTATGCCCACTTTTGTTTATTTGCCATTAAGGATTTGAGTTTTGCTAATCTGTCAATTCTTTCCACTATTCAAACCACAAAATTTGCTTTCATGATTCTTATTCCTCACTTGAATAATTTGTGAAGACCCTGCTGTGGTCCCACAATTACCTGAGTATCTAAAGCATACACTTTCTTAACAGGGGTTTGATTAATTTTTCTTGCAATATTTATTCAGAGAAGTCTGGACCCAGTGATCTGAAGGTCATCTTCCCTTCTGTTATTAATAACTTCTCTGATGATTTAACTGCTTTTACTTAAAGTTTTCAACCTAGTTTTCTTCTTCTTGAGATCTTCATAATTTATATATTTTTTTCCTTTATATTCCCCTATTGTTCATTTTCTGACTCATTCTCCTTTGATGCCCTTTCCCTGAAGGGCTACATCTCTAAGTCATCTCAACCTCCTCTCATGCTGATAAACTCACTTTTCATCATCCTCGGTGACTTCTGGTGAATAGAACTGGCCTAAGCTGCATACAAAGGCTGTGGTGAATTCCCACACACGCACCCTCTATGATGCCCTGACGCTGTTTAATTCAGTAACTCTCTAGCTGATCACTCTTACACAAAAGCAACAATCTTATGGCCTCCATAAGAGTAAGTTTCCTGCTTTCCTGTACTTCCATATCCTTTGCAATGAGTATGGGTAGGGAGGAGAAGAATTGTTTTGCTGTTTGTGGTCATATAATTGATGAGGAAGGGCAAAAGCATTTCAGTATCAAGGGGAGGAGTAGCCAACAGAGACTGAAATACTATCAAAAAAATTGTTGTGTGAGTCCTAGAGAAGGAAAAGGCTGTGTGTCCTGTAGTGATGGGAGGGAGAGGTAGTGTTGGATAAGTGATTTAGAGTTAAGAATTAACCTACACTCTTGACTCATCGTCTTAAGGTTCTAGTGGGCTTAAACTACGAAAATTGTTTCACCTTTTGTGCACAATTCTTTCTTGAAGAAGCTTGAAAAGCTGTGAAAATCAAGCATTTTATTGGTAATGTGACCAGAAGTCCTCAGTAGCTCCCTAATGAGTCTTCACACTTTTCCCCTTTCTTTTTTTTAACTCATTATTTGTGCTATTGTAGGACTTACTTATATAGAGACTAAATAAAATCTCTCCCCTCTTCAAAGTTCTTTAGTGGAAGACAAAATGAGATCATGAGGAAAATATAAACAAAACATAGATTTAGATTCAAGGATCTGAGTTCTATCCTGACTGTGTACCTTACTATCTATATAACTAACCCTGGTTAGGGGTAACTAGGTAGCACATTGGATGGAGTGCCAGCATAGGAGTTAAGAAGACATTTTGAGTTCCAGTCTGGCCTCAGATACTAACTAATTGTGTGACCTTGGCCAAGTCATTTAACTCTGTTTGCCTCAGTTTCCTCATCTGTAAAATGATCTGGTGAAGGAAATGGCAAACCACTCTAGTACTTCTTCAAAGAAAACCTCAAATGAGGTCATGAAGAATCAGTTATAGCAGAAAAATGACTGAATGATATCAACAACTTAACTTTTCTGGGATTCCATTTCCTAATCTATAGTTCAACTAGGTGATCTGTCATACCCCTAGAAAGTCTAAATTTTGTAAAGTTATGTTGTTTTAATCTGTTTTAACTCTCCATATAGCTTGGTATATAGTGAGTCACATTTGGGGGCATGAAAGTATTACTGAAAATCTATAATGGAAGAATCATTTTTAAATGTTTATAGTTGTTCTCATTTCTACATTGATTATAATCATAATAATGGTATTAATTTTACAGTACATAATTTCCACATTATTTAATTTGATTTGACAATAAACCTAAGATAATTAAAAGTGATTAATGCCCATTTAATTGAATGAGTTGAGTGTGTTCACATATTAAGTAAAAGATCAAAATAAACCCAAGCTATTAACAATAGGAAAGGATGTGTTTCCTACCTGGTATTTCATCTATTTGAATCATTAATCTAAATCATGTAAGATGGCTTTGATCAAGGTATATCTGCTTTGTAAAGGAAAAAAATTGCTTCAATCTGTTTTGCAAAACAACCTGTCTCTAGGGAGTTAATAAAAGAAACTAATAGAAGAAACTGGTAAAGCTTGTGTCTTCTCTGATTTTAAATTAGATAGGTTTGCTTAGCCACAGTGTCTCAGGGCTGCGTATCTTAGCCATCTCTGTGTAATTTATAAAGATGCTCAAAAGGTTTTTTCCTACCCATTTGTGCTATTGCTTGCTCCACTCTTAAGTCTAAAACATTTGTACTCTCGATCATTTTAAAGGCATAAAGTTGTCTCTCAAATAGAAGATTGCTAAGATGGACTGTTTCTTTGAGAATAATTAATATCTGGAGACCCAATTTAGTTCTTTTTGTTCTAATGCTCAACAAAGATCCTCATTTATCAATGTATGTTTCCCATGTGTCACATTGCCACAAGGAAAGTAGGTCACTGAGAGAAATGTATCAATGTTTAAAGGTCTTACACTTAAAGTTGCTGTTCCAATGAAATCGTGAGTGTTCCCCAAGCAATGTCATCAAAGAGGTCATTGCAGGGACAATGCAATCACCTAATGAACAAAAAAAAATGTCTAAGAGATAGGAACATAGATTTTGAGCTAGAAGGCCCATCTATGGGCATCTATATCACCTCTATCATTTTACAGATAAGGAAACTGAATGCAAGGAGGAAAAGTGTGACTTGTCTAAGGTCACACTGGTAGCAAGGAGATGATATGGGTAGACTTCAAAACCTGTAAATCTCAATCCAGGGCTCTTTCCAAGAAATAATTCTGGGATGTAGTCAAGCTGAGGACTTAATTAAAAATAAGTATTTAACTGAATTGATATTATTTTATCACTCAAAAGAACACATTTGGATATATATGTGTGTGTATATATACATATATATACACACACATATATATATTTACATTTAGAAGATACCATTAAAGCAATAAATCACATTAAGTGCTATTTAGTCAAACCTATAGAGTGAGACCCAAACAAACTGAATGACCTGTCCAAAGGGATGATTCTGAGGCTAGAACCCAGGTTTTGTAGCTATTATCGAATCTACAGAAATTTGACTACTTGGTTGTCTTTCTGTTACGGTCAGAGAATACTGGTCCATAGTATGTGGCAAACATTAAGCCATGTATCCAGTCTTATAGTTGCTATTCAAATCAAGCCTTTATTTATCCACTATTATCTTCAAGATACTGTGCTAGGCATTAGGGTATACATAGAGTAGCCACAAAACAGCCCTTGACCTCAAGGAACTCACATTCCTCTGTAATATCTGCTAAGATATTAATGGAGAATATAAATCTCTCAACATCACAGTCAGGAGAAGTTAAACAGTATTTAGAGATTAAAAAATGACAGTTCTGTCAGATCAGGAGTGTTAAAGAATTGGATTTGTTTTAACTACAATAAGTGTAGGATTGTAGGGAAGGTATGTCAATTTGAGATGCTTTTGATTCATATATCCTTTGTCAATATCCTAATTAAAGTAAAAGAGATGCCCTGGAGGACTTTGCTTTAGGCGCAAAGCTGAAAATTTATAGCATCACCCAGGAGATCTTTCCATCTCCTGCTAAAATTCTTTCTTAGGAGCCTTTGTTTGCCTGTCAATGTGTTTCCCACCATCACTAAGTTCAAGTCTTTACACCTGGTTCTGATGTTCTGCCTTCCCTATGGGACACATTACTTCAGGCTAGAAGTAGTACATAAGGTTTGTTTTAATTTGTTTTCATTCAGCATGCATGAAATATGTTGATGGTTCCCGTACTCAAGTCCACCCTTGCTGTGACCAGAGGCACATATTTACAATATGACTGTTCAGACTTGAGGATGTAATTTATGGCCATGGAGCAAAGAGTTTGACACAGGATATGGCCTTAGAAGCTGAGAGTGTTGACCTTTTCAGTCCATGCTGTAAATAGCTGAGCTGATTATCTCATTTTCTTTTTATCTTTATATCTATTGCTAGATTCCCCAGATCCAATAATACCATTGCTGAAGGGGTCTAGGAACTTGGGGATTCAGCTTGGGGAGAATCTGAAAACATCTTGCACTCATGTACAAAATCCAAGTGACAAGTACATCTGAATCATTTTTCAAGTAATGAACATAGTCATTAATTTGGCATTCAAATGTATGATTGTTGCTCATTTCTGAGCTCATGCCTCCCCAAAATAAACAGATTTCAGGCAAAAATGAGACTGTGAGACTGATTTACATGGAACTGTTATTCTCCTAGCCCCACCTGGATTGCTGGCAGCAACACAAACAGCACATCTGTTACATGTTGCCAGAAATCAAAACTAAATCAAATGCAATTTAAATAAATTACACAGCATTTTGTAATCATTTAATGACTAATCTAGGAAAAAAATTTGAAATGAAATGCATTATTACACGTTCAATTATTTTTAATTAATGACTTTGGAACTAATTAATGAGCATCTTCCTTTTCTTCTTATCTTATACTTTATACCCTCTGGTCAAGAGGCATAAATCATTAGCCAAGGGGCACACCTTAGCTTACTGAGAAATTTGCTTTATGAAATATCTTTTTTCCTCTATTCTACCAGAAATCAACATACTTCTGATGGATCCATCCAATAATATGCACTGATCTTTCTCCTGAGACATTCAGAGTTTAATTCCTTACAGTAAAAATAATTGATAGAAAAGAGAACTGATAGTACTATACATTAAATGTATTTCTTGATTTGGATAAAACTTGGATTTGGGGTCAGAAAATCATGAAAGTCACCTTGGTTCTCTGGTGTATTTTTTCTTGATCTCAGAACTTGATATTCCATCGTTTGCCTCCATGTGTTTGCACAGGTTGTCCCACATATCCATAATGCTCCCCTCAACTCTGTCCCTCAACCTCTTCAGTTCCTAAAGAAATTCCCTAGTTATTAGTGATTTACTCAAAAAAAAATTACATATATTCTTTCTTTTTTTCATGCTCTATCTTCCAGTGGATAATACTCTGAGTCTGCAGTTAGGAAAACCTGGGTTCAAATTTAATCTGAAATACTTCCTAGATGTGTGACTCTAGGCAAGTCACTTAACATCTTTCTGGGTCAGTTTCTTCAACTGTAAAATAGGGAACATAATAATACCTTCCTCACAGAGTTGTTGTGAGGATGGAAGATGATAATATTTTTAAAGGTCTTAGCTCAGTACCTGGTACATAACTGAAGACAGAGATATAAATTAGATATATAAAACAGTGATAAATATACACATACACATATTATGTATGTGTGTATGTATGCATATATATAAATAAACATGTATTATATGTATGCATATATGTATACAATGTATGTATATGTGTGTGTGTGTGTTTTCTGAACCCAGAAAACTACAAGAGAAGGATACTGCTACCTGAACTGAATATTATCAGGAATAATTGGATCTTTAATTTGGAGCTCAAAGGATAGCCTGCTTGGCCAGAATTTGCTACTGTATTTGACCAAATGAACGTACTTCCTCTACGCATCCTACTACTTTTCCCTGTTGCTGTGAAACAGACAGAATTTACACTAAAATCTTTCTTTGCACCATTTTATAATGGATTTTGTCTCCAGATAAATATAAACTGATTTTTCATTGCATTGTAGCAAGTATTTGCTACAAATGTATGGACCCTATGATGGAAGGATAAGTGGGAACTTCTGGACAAATAATTCCAACATTAACCTTGAATCAGTATTAATACTCTCTTTCTGGAGATACAGAGAGGGGTTTCATTTGTGTCTTGATGGTCCGGCACATCACCTTGTACATAGTAAGGACTTAGTAAGTGATTATTAGATTGGATTGGCTACTGTAAGCTTCCATGTGACCCAGAGAGTTCAGGCAGAAGTGTTTTATTTTTTGAATTATTCAATTATACTAAACAATTTTTTTTTGCCTGCTGTGTACTTCTAGACTCATAGTAGACAGTAATAGCCTTGCTTTGGCCTTTCATTTTGGTTCATCTTCCCATCTTGACTAGTATGAAAGAAGAATACACTTCAGAAGTAGAAGCTGGTCAGGTGTGAGTCTCTCAGGGAACAGGTGGATATGTCTCTTCTTTAAGGATGATAACACTTTTTTATGATACACGTAGATTCCTAAAGGGATAGAATGGAGAACCAAAGATGAAGCATGGTACCCATTTGCAGCGAAAATTGGATTTAAATTGCAAACTGTTACATACATTTGGTCATTTGTTTTTGCTGGGCTGTATATCATTAGAACAGGGAGCAGCTAGATGCCATGGTGCATAAAGCACCATTCTTGGAGTCAGAAGGATCTGAGTTCAAATACAGTCTCAGACACTAGCTATGACTGTGGGCAAGTCACTTAAACCTCATTTGCCTCAGTTCCTCATCTGGAACTGGAGAAGGAAATGACAAACCATTCTATCTTTGCCAGAAAAAAACCATAGAAAAATGTCCATGGGGTCACACAGAGTCAGGCATGGCTGAAAGACTGAACAATAAATATCTTTTGATATTATAGTAGGGGGAAGGAGAGGGAAAAAGCAAGGAGAGAAAATAAATGTTTGCAAAAAATAATAATTTATTTAAGAAAAGAAGAAATAGTACTTTACTTTTCAGCACATTTGCTAATAATAAACAAGGAGTATTTTCCCAAACTATATCTCTTTTCAGGAGTATCAATTTCTCTTAGGCAATCATTGGAGGGACTTCCAAGTCATTGTTACCCTTTGAGAAACAGTTGCTTGGACATAGGTTCCCTGCTTCACTAATACTTTCCATATAGTGAATATATGGAAATATCTTAGTTTGTTTTTCAAGAGTTTAAGTTAAGAGAAGAAAAGTTAATTAACTTTATTTTCACGACATCAAATAGAATAATCAGACACTTTATAAAATATGCATTATGATATGGCAGCCAATATGTGTTACTAGTTACATAAAAAGTTATTTTTTTCTTTTAATGCTAAAACAATAATGATTTTCATGGATACAAACATTAATGCTCACTTCAGGCTGATTGTAATTCTGCTGAAATATTTAGACACTCTTTACCATACTGCTGCCCATTTTCAAACCCTTTTGACAAAGAGTATTTTGCAAAAAAAAAAAGTGAGACATTTGCAAGCAGATGATTCATTATCAATTCATGGGGGATGAATATGCCCTGAAATTAGCTAGACTGAAAGATATTAATAACTTGTAAATTTGCAAATATTTATTATAGTCTTGTCACTGACAGGTAACATTGCATGAAATATTTCACTTCTCACTTTACATATTCTACATATTATAGGATATATCAAAAGATGGTAGGTAATCTTGGAAATGTCAGTAACATGTACCATATTTGCCTACATATTGCTCTCCCACATGTATTCCTATACTGATGCTCAACTTAGAAGAAGAAATATGGATGTTTTCACTCATCTACTTTTTTTTTCCTTTTGTGTTTCTTTAGAGAGTTGAATCAGATGCACCTTGGAAGGCTTAGTTAAAGCAGATAAAGTGAAATAAATTATCCTATTCACACAAAGTAAAATTAAGAGGGTTAGAGCAATTTTAACAATGACCACCATTCTGAGGTTTAACGTGGAGAGGAACTGTACTCCTGAGCATAGCAACTATAATATTTGAGCTCATTTCTAACAGAATTCAAAAGCCGCATTTCCTCCCCTTCTCCTTCTGTCATTTTAATGCAAATTTATTGGTTTTGTAGAGATCAGAGAGAAGTAAGGAATTGAGTAAATAAATGCGTTATGAGAGCATTATCCAGTTGTACAGAAAAATATAACATCTTTAGAAAATTACTGAGAGACTAACAGCATATAATGGCTGATCCAAATATAGCTCTTAATATAGAATTATTAGTTCATTTTGGTTAAAATCAACCTTCAACTTAGAAAACTGTAGGTAAAAATACCAGGGAATGGCGATTTAGAGAGACAGTTTGTTCTTTCTTTGTTTTCCTTAAGGAGCCTACATTCTGTGGCAGGGGACAACATGTACACATATGATTGATCTCATCCCCTCTCTTTATTCACACAGCTACATTAATTCAGAACTTTATCCCTTAGCCTTGACTCCTGCAAGAGCCTCTTAAGTAGTCTGTCTGCCTAAGTAATCTCCCTGTCCAGTTCATTCTCCACCAATTTGCTAAAATAATCATTCTAATACCTAAACCATATTGCTTCCATGATCAATAAATCACAATGAAGTCATCTCGAGGATCAAATATAAATTTTTCTGAATTTAAAGTCTTTCCCACATTGACCCCAATCTAGCTTTTCAAGAGTTCAATTCCTTCCTTTCATACACACTATGAGGCAGCAGCCAAAGTCTTCTTGCTCTTCCTCACGTACCATACACCATCTCACACTTCTGTATGTTTGTAGACATCCTTTATCCCAGGAGTGTATTCTCACCTTACCTCTGATTTTTATAAGATCTAGTTCTTTCCAAAGACAAGCTAAAACATTAATTCTCTTCTACATGAGACCTTTCATAGTCCAATAGTGGTCAGTATCTCTCGTTCCAAGCTACGTTGTATATAAGTATATCATGTATTCAAATAATCATCTGTGGATATAAATTATCTCCCTTCATAGAATGTAAACTGCTTGAGGGCAAATACTTTTTTTTTTTTTTTTACTTTTTATCTTAATGCTTAGTATAGTACTTGGAACATCATAGGTGCTTAATAAAAATTTCCTGGCTGTGTATGGATTATTTAATATTAATACATGGAAATATATACAAATAAAAATACAAGACATTTGGGTGGGGAAGTGGTTTGGGGCAGTGGACCAGTAAAGAATGAATGTGGTTTTCTTCAGGTTGCATCTCTGACTCAGTAGCAACCAAGGTTGCACCCCTTACTTTCTCCACCACGCCACAGAAAAGTCTTCACCCTGGGAACTCATTCTATCACTGACACTCTCCCCCTAAGATTTTTCCCTCCAATTGGCTTATTGTATCACCCAAGCAATATTTACGGTACTGAGGGCAACTATGAATATGCCAGCATAATTCTGAATCATGAAGTATAATAGACTTTCCATATAAAAGCAGAAGAAAAACATTTATTCAGACACCAGAAAGTCAAATTCCAACACCAGAAAACCGAATCCATCATATTAACAAAGAAATCTATACACAGTAACAATGCAGAGGGCAACACTATCCCCAAGCTTTCCCTCTGTTAGGCATTCTACAAACCAGCTCCCTTAAACAAAATCACAAACAACCTCTTTCACTTACACTAGCCAGATTCCTATTTTCCTCTCTCCCTCAGTTCTGACTGCTCAGACCAAATTTTCTCTCAGCTTTGCTCTAGCACTGCCTCTTCCTGCTCCACCCCTTCCTATTCCATGTGACTTAAGCAGGTCACATAGGCCTGTTAATGAATGGGAAAGATCTTCCCATTTAAATTGCCATTACAATTTTCCCTCATAGAATATCCTTTCCAAGAAAGATGCCCAGGCTAGCTACATCATGTGATTAGTTAAGATCACAAGTGTGCACCGAAAAGGCCAACAAGATTTGGTTCATTTCTTGAAGACCAGGATTGCACCATATGTCACAGATCATTTTAGCCTTAATTGTTTTATGGCTAAAATGTTCTCAGTGATCATGTAAAATAGAAAGAGCCTACCTAATAAGTATATTTTCCACACAAAGTTTAATTTTGAATAGAATTTGAACTTAATGTACCTGTCCAAAGAAAAAGCTAAAATTTCTACCCTATCCCAAGTAACTGAATGGTTTGACATGTTTGATGGGATTATTCAGTATTGCCAAATACTGGGAAAAAAATCAACAAAATACAACAATTTCAGTATAATTGATGTTAAAGTTGTGATTTCTGACAATAAGTATCTAGAAGCAACTAAGTGGTACAGTGGATAGAACAGTGGACCCAGAGTAAAGAACATCTGATTTCAAATCAGGCCTCAGATACTTACTGGCTGTGTGACATTTAACCTCTGCCTTCCTCAGTTTCCTCATTTGTAAAATGAGGATAATAGTTCCAGGATCCAAAATGGAAGAGTAGCAGGAAATTGCCTGAACTTTCCCATATTCACCTCCAAACAGTTATAGAATAGCACCCAAAATAAATTCTGGAATGACAAAACCAATATAAAGATGGAAATACTTCAAGAAATTATCAAAGAAATCTACCCTGATATCCTAGAACCAGAAAGTAGAATAAACATTGAAAGAATCCACTGATCACTTCTCAAAAGACATCTTATAATGAAAACTACCAGTAACATTATAGCTGAGCTCCAAAACTCTTAAGCCAAGGGGAAAATAATGCAAGCAATCGGAAAAAAATATTCAAATATTTGGAAAACAGTCAGGATTATGCAGGACTTAGCAGCCTCAACATTAAAGGATCAGAAAACATGGAATATGATATTCCATAAGGCAAAGGAGTCAGGACCAGAACCAAGAATCACCTACCCAGCAAGACTGAGCATGATCCTAGAGAGGGGAAAAGTGGTCATTCCATGAAAAGACCAGAGGTGAGCAAAAATTTTGATTTTCAAGTTTAAGACTCAAGAGAAGCATTTAAAAAAGTGAAAGAGAAAACACAAAGGATGCAGCCAAACTAAACTGTTTGTATCCTCACATGGGAAGATGCTACTTTTAATTCTTAAGAAATGTATCACTATTGACACAGTTAGAAGTATACATAGACAGAAGGTATAGGTAATTTGAAGTTATGATATAAAAAATGAAGGGGGTAAATTATGTCACATGAGGTACAAAAGTCCTTATTACACAGGAGGGGAAACGGAGAAGATGGGTGGTGGGCATCACTTGAACCTTACTCTCATCAGAATTGGCTCAAAGAGGGAATAACATACATAATCAGTTGGGTATAGAAATCTATCTTACCCTACAGGGAAGTAGGATAGGACAGTGCTGAGTAGAGGGGACAAGGGCATTGGCAAAAGGAAGGGAAGATTGAATGAGGTAATGATCAGAAGCAAAACACTAGTAAGGAGGGAAAGAGTGAAAGGAGAGAAAGAAGAATAACATGAATCAAAATAGGATAGAGGTAAACACACACTTTTTAATCCTAACAGCAAATGTGAGTGGAATGATCTCTTCAGTAAAACAGAAGTGGATAGCAGAGTGAATAAAAAAAAAAAAACAGAAACCTACAATATGTTATTTACAAGAAACACACTTGAAGCAATGAGACTCAGAGCAAAGGTAAGGAGCTGGAGCAGAATCTATTATGCTCCAGATGAAGTAGAAAAAAGCACAGGTAGCAATCACGATCTCAGACAAAGCAAAAGCAAAAATAAATCTAATTAAAGGTGATAAGGAAGGAAACTATGTCCTTCTGAAAGGTACCACAGTGAAGTAATATGAATGTGACACATATATGTATCAAATGATATAGGATCCTAAATCTTAAAGGAGAAGTTAAGTGACTTACAAGTGGAAATAGAAAATAAAACTACACAACTAGGGAGCTCAACTTTTCCACATCTCAGAGCTAGATAAATCTAGGAACAAAATAAATAAGGAAGAAGATATGGAAATGAGTAAATTTTGAAAAATTAGATATGACTAACCACTGTAGAATGTAGAATGTAGAAATGTAGAATATGTAGAAAATGTATAAAAGCAGATATATTAAATTTTAATATCATAATGCAGTAAAAATTGCATTCAATTAAAGGTCATGGATAGATACATTAAAAATTAAATAGAAGCAAAATAATCTAATCCTAAGGAATAAGTGAGTCAAAGAACAGATCACAGAAATTAATAATTTCATTAAAGAGAATGACAACAATAGGGCAAACATTACAAAACTTATGGAATGTAGCCTACGAATTACTTAATGGAAAATTATTTCTCTAAATTCTTACCTTAATAAAATAAAGAGCAGATCAATGAATTGGACATGCAACTAAAAAAAATTGGAAAAAGAATTTAAAATCATCATTTGAGCACCAAATTATAGGTCCTGAAAAGCAAAGGTGAGAGTAATAAAATTGAAAATAAGAAAACTATTGAGCTAAAAAAGTATAACTAGGAACTGAGTTCATGAAAAGGAAAAAGTCAGTAAGATATATAAACCATTGGTTAATTTGATTTTAAAAAGGAAAGAAGAAAACCAAATATCCAGTATTAAAAATGAAACGGGTGAATCTACCATCAATGAAGAGGAAATTAAAGCAATCATTAGGAAATATTTTGATCAAGTATATACAGATAAACCTGACAATCTAAGTGAAATAGAAGAATGTTTGCAAAAAATAAAAATTTTCCAGATTAACAGAAGAGGAAATAAAATACTGAAAAAAACTCATTTTAGAAAAATAAATTTAACAAGCCATCAATGAACTCCCTGAGAAAAATCTTCGGGGCTAGGTGGGTTTCCAAGTGAATTCTATCAAATACTTGAAGAATAATATTCAATTAGCAACAAGAAGCTACAGATTTTTTTATTGAATGAACAGAACAGAAAAAATGCATCTAGAAATGTTCTTACCTAAAAAAAAAAAAAAGAGAGAGAGAGATACTTGTCTGGAGGAAAGATCATGTAGAAAAAATTTCATTCTTTTAACACAAATGATGAGTAAAGGTAAAATTACCCAGAAAAGACTTCCCTAAAGTTTGTAGTCCCTCCTTTTCCTCTATGGATAATATGCCTGGGTGGGGAATATGCAACCTCAAGGCTACATGTGGCTCTCAGGTTCTTCAAAGTGTGGCTCTTTGACTGAATCCAAAGCTCACAAAATAATCTCCCCAATAAAAGAATTTGTTCTGTAAACTTGGACTTAGTAAAGACCATGTCTAAGAACCTAGAAGGCCACATGTGGCCTTGAGGCCACAGGTTCCCCACCACAGCAGGACATTGTTTCCTCATATTTATAACCCCTTCTTTATACAATGATAAACTTAATTAAAAATCAGTCTCTAGCCTACATATTTTTCAGATACTACCTAAAGTATCCTATTAGCTCATACTATGAGCAGAAAAGGAATTTTGTAGGAAGTCATACAAAAGGATGGTATTCTGATAGACTCAATCCCTCCATAAGAATCATTGTAGAAAATAATTAGATGAACCTGGATCTTTCTTTAATGTTTGCTGTTGAGAACATAAGTGACATGTGCAACTAGCAGAATTATTTTACAATAGTTTCTGTCTTGTATAAATCTAAATAAATGCCAGTTTATTATTACTGTTAACAAAAGTAATAAGATGCTGTTAGGGGAAGGGATTGATGCATTTCAAACCAGTTGATCAGCATTCAGATCTTGGAATTTAACACTAATTTTATCCCACTTAGAACCTTCTCTAGCAACATTTCTGTAAATCTTACCCCATCTGGACAATCTGACCAGCCAATACATTATTCTAATGATACCACTAACCATTCTATCCCTTTGCCTAATTTTCCTCCTGAGGTTCCCTCAACTAAAGGAAGACTGAATCATTTAGGTTGTTCCCTCACTTAATTCTACTCTCCCTAGTTAGAGACTATAATTATCCAGAAAAAACTGCGTTACATCTATTTAAGGTCATTTGCTTCTCAGATGGTGTGGTTGAACTAGGAGGTGCATTTTTCCCCTCTTGTTATAGGAAATTGGGCTGGTCTTCTGCATGTATGGACATACTCTACATGCACAGGTATAGACTTATCTAGTCTTGGTGGTGATAATTGCCTTTTCTGACAATTTTTTTTAAATTATCTTATAGTAACTATATATCTTGTTCTGAAATATGACAAGGTAAGGAAGTAAATTGAAGAGTTCTAATTTTCCTTTGAGAAATAGCACAACATAAGTAGAAAGAACATTACAGTTGGAGTTGCTTCTGTCTTTATCTCTAGCTGATTTTGTCTCCATAGGTAAATTATTTAACCTCTCTGAGTGTTAGTTTTCTTATCTGTAAAATGGAACTTATAATTCTTGTATTATCTACCTCATGGAACTCTTATAAGAATACTTTGTAGTACTATATAAATATGAGCTATTATTATTGTTCACAGACTTGAACACCATCTGTTTATAAAAAAAATCTGACTTTTAGAAAAAAATACTTTTCCCATGTTTTCATGAACCAAAAATGGAAACACATAGTGTGGAAAGAAAAAAGGTTTTTTTTTTTTCTTATTATCAATTAATTCAAAGTAAAGGTCCAGGAAATCATGAAAATAAAAATAAAAACTGATTCATGAAACAATAGATTTAGAGCTAAATTTAAACTATCTAGTTCAATAACTTAACTTTACAGACAGGAAATGAAAACTAGCAACAAAAAATGACTTACCCAAGATCACATGTCTAGTACGTGACAAAACTGATATTGTTTCTCTAAAAAATCCTCTTTATTGATTAGAACAAAATTACATGGAAATAAATATGAAATTCTGAAAATTGAGTACAGTATTTATGTTGTAATTTTTGCTGTTCAGTTATGGTTAAAACTGCCTAATAGTTGTGTCAAGGTAACCCTATATTCTCAAAAATTCTGTGAGTGGAACTGAAGCTTTCTCAAAACCATAAACTTGGGTGATGGATGGCATGTCTGTTTTCAGGGGATCAGGATAGCTATAGTCAGAAAGACTCAACTTGTAGGCTGCATGGTGACGAATTTTTCAGCATAACAATTCAAATACATCTACTAAATTTCAGAGAGGTTACGAGCTGCATTCTTGTAGGGAGTAGAAATTGCAGATCATTAAAAGACTGGAATACCTGCTGCCCTAAGCGGATAGCACTCATCCTTGTTTGATGCTCAATTGACTTTTTTTAAACGTCTATTGTTCTCTGAGTGACTAGTTTGGATTATGAAAGATATTCTCCTGTTTTAATGAACATAATCTATATTTAACTTCTTTATATTCCCTCCCATTGTGTTCTTAAGCCAAGATCCATAGAAATCTTCCTCCCTTCTCCCCAAGGGTATACAGATAAATTTCTGGGATTCCATGATCTTAGACAGAAAAACAGAAATATATCTTTATTTTCATTAACCCCTAACTAAAATTTAATAATTCCTAAAATTATGAAATAAAAAGCTATATGATTCCGAGAAAGGTCATAGACCACCGCGAAAAGATCCATGACACAATAAAAGCTTAAGGATCTCTTTGCCCACCTTGCATAGCTGAGCAGGTATGCTCAGTCAATATCAGGAAAGGCTTCCCCTGCTCTCCTCCCTAGACAACTTAAGAAATAAATTCATTCTTTAAAGAAAATCTGTACAGCATTTGCCTGGTTGTGTAAGTCCCATCAAAGTTATCTTCTTGCTTCAATATAAGGTCCAAAGGACTGATTTTTTTAAGTCAGTGGATAATGACTGATTGATAATGAATCAGATAGATATCTGCCTTAGTAGTAACTGTTGTTCAGTCGTGTCCAACTCTTCATATCTGAGATCAGATTTGAACTCTGCACCTCCTGGCTCCAGGCCTAGTGCTCTACTCACTGAGCCACCTAGCTGCTCTATAATCATTGATGTCTATTTCCATTTTGTGTAGGTACACAATACCCATTGAGGTCAAAATTTGAAATATCTTAATCACAAAAGCATTAATTTAAGGAAGAATTTGTTTGTTTTTAACAAACATTTCCATATTAGTCCTGTGCAAGAAAAATTGGAACCAAAGGGAAAAACCATGAGAAAGAAAAAGTAAAACAAAAAAAGAAAAAAAAAGATGAGGAAACAATCCCTAAAATTTAAGTAATTTGTCCAAGATTGCACAAGGAATAAGCTGAGATTTGAACCCTAATTCCACATATATTATTCTTATTGTACTTCTGTTTTCTGTAGAAAATCATGTCAACACATCTTGAGCTTCTCTACGCTAAAATGACCAATGTACTCCCTTCTGTCTTGGACTCTCTGTCCAGATCCCATAAGACTCCACCTACATCTATGTCTGCTTTTTCACGGAAGTTAACTAATTTCCTTAACAAAATGAATATTTTTCCCTCACTCTACTACATACATCTCATTTTTATTGAAGCAGATGGAAGAGAAGCTTTCACTGTTAACATTGCCAAACAGATTTGTGTGGTCAGGTCTCATGTTAAATCTCATTCGGAGTCTCCCAAACTGAGAAATTTAAAAAAAAATAAAAGACAGTCATAAGTTCATGGAATCTAGATCTTGAAAATAATTGTATAGACTGATTTCCTTTACAGATATAGAAACTGAGGGCCAGGGAACTAAATTAGCTTCTCCAAGGTCATACAGGTATTATAAGAAGACTCAGTATGAAAACCCAGGTTCTCTGAGTGAAAATCCAGTGCTTTTTAGGCTAGGTAACCTTTATCTCATGCTGGGTAGGACACTTGTGGAAGATGGATGACAGCTGGCTAGTTAGTCAGTTTCAATATTGTGAACTAAATGTTCACATGTGTCTGTTCAAAATAAGGTAAATAAAAGACAAAAGAAGAACTTGTCAGAGGTTCAGAGAGACTTGGGCCACTTCTAAGTCTTCCCTCTGTTGGTTTTCTCCAGTTCATTCTGTATGTATCTTGTTTGTACATAATTTTTATGTGTTGTGTATCCTATTATACTTTAAGTTCCATGAAGACAGGGGTCTATTATTTGTTTTTCTTTGTTTCTCTAGTGTTTAACACAGCACCTGGCACATAGTAAGAACTATATAAATGTTAGCTATTATTATTATCATTATTATTAATAATTATTTTAAAGTAAATTAATACTAATAAAAGCTTGTGGACTCACTGACAACATCAGGCAGCACGCCATAGACGCATATTAACAAAAAACAAGAATATTTGTTGTGGTGGTGGTTGTTTCTCCTGTCCTGTGATTTCATCAGTATGGAAACCCCCTCTACAAATGTAGACCAATTAGTATTCTTCCGATTAAAGTTTGAGAGTTGCCTAGGGAACTGATTGGTTAAGTGATGGTCCCAGGTCACAAAACCAGTATGCATCAGAAACAGGACTTGATCTTTTGACTCAAGACTTTATCTGTTCTTTCATGTAAAGCAATACCTGTCAGAGAAGCAGTACAATATACTAGCAGTGAGTTAGTGTAATAGCAATATCTTAACACTCAAAAGATTGCTTTGAAAGAAAAGAATCTTCCTGCACATCTTTGCTTATATGTGACACCTTCTTGATGAATCACTCCCAGTCAGGCCCATGGACAAAAGTATTCTGTTTTATTTCCTATTGAATTACTGTCTTATCTTTTTCCCTGTCCCATTCAGTGCTCTCTACTAGGATTGACAGATACAGGAGACAAGGGAACAGCAAATATTTGCAAATACTTAGCTTGTATGAAACATCTAAATGTAGGTGAATCAGTCGTTGAAATAATGAAAAGTAACTGATAGAAACAGGTCCTAAAAAAAGACGGATATACCAATAGACAGACTACTTCTCTTCAGTGTGGATGCTCACTGGTTTCATAAGGACACATGGATACCAATTCTGCAAAACATATATTCAAAAAGTTAAGGCAAAAAAATCCCATTTATTTAACATTTATTGAGTTTTCTACATTTTGATTGATGAATGGAAAATATGGGACAATGAAATTATTCATTTAAAGATGAATAGGCCCTGAGAGATGAGTCCCTACATTTCATATATGAAGAAACTAATGCACAGAGAAGTAGTTAAATGGTTTGTCCAGGTCTTTTGACTCCAAATTATGTGCTCTTTATACTACAAAAGTAGACAATGCAGTTGTTTCCTTGAAGGAGCTATTTTTTTTTACTTGAGGAATGTATCAAAATGTATAGAAGAAACTAGAGAAACAAGATAGAAGAAACAAAATCAAATCAAGGTAATGTACATACCACAAAGTCCATAGAATTAAAAAAAAATGAGATATTAATATAAGCTAAAATAGAGCAATCTTCATAGAGTAGATAGTAGAGTTTCTGGATTTTGATTTTTACATGCTGTAAGAAGGTCCATTATAGGGTCTGAATGGAGGCTTAAAAATGGAGTATAGCATGTTGAAAAGGTACAATGTGGAGAACAGTAAGAAAAGTAGGGAAAAAATTCACATCTGTTAAGGATATATTAATTATAAAAAAGATATTACATTTGATTCACATATGCAGGCCCAGAATTTTATCACAAAGAAAGCACCTGACTTGCCCCAGGGCAAATAGAAAAAACATGGCACTTCCAGCATTCTCTTGCTTTTATAGGATTAGCTTTAGTTTTTTGAAATCACTGAGGATTTTGTAAATAACAAGTATTATAAATGCCATACTCATTTATGAGTAGGTGACCTGAGGCTGGCAAATGTTCAGATTTTTCAAAAGGGCAAGAAAGCCACCTTGTAGAAATTGCAGACCAGTAAACCACTGAACATAACTATTGCTAAATTTTAGACTGCACAGTGAGATAGTCAACAAGCATTTATTAAGTTCTTACTCTTTGCTAGGTGCTATATAAAATACTGGAATAGAAAGACAGGCAAAAACAATTTCTGTCCTCAAGGAGCCCACGTTCTAATTGGCGAGATGCATATATTACTAATGTTCATTTGTTTTATTTTTTTTCCAGTGGTAACAGAAGTTGGTTGCCTGTGATGCTAAGAAAATCATCTCTCTTGTTTTAAAAAGCTGGTGTTTTTTATACTGTATAAATATACAGTACAAGCATATACAATATAAGTTTGGGACCTGCCCCAGTCTTTACAAGAGATTACAAAGAGTTTTGGCCAAGGCAAAGAATATAAACCCTATCCCAAAACCCACTGGGATGGGACTCTTACCCTGTTGATGGAGATTAATGCCCTATGCGATGTGAGGGGTGAGGTGGAGTTGAAAGAAATAAGAGCATCATTTCTCAGTAAATTCTTTCAATCTCTTCAAGTGACAGGCCTCTTAGCCTCTCACTTTGGGACTTTTCAGGGTCAGTTCCCTTTGGAGACTCATCAGGCTTGTTTAAGTGTATAGTCACATCTGGCTTTCTAGCTTCCAGTTCCAAGGGAGAAGACGGAAGAGGCCAATTCCACTTCAGGTAGCTGAAGGAAAAGACTCTAGGAAGACATGAGAACAGGCAGCCTCCATCATGTCACTCACCTCTACCTTGCTATACTTGAGATTGTGACGAGTTTACATTTGAGTGAAATGTCTCTCTTTTGACTGAGTTGTGTCACTCACAATGTATTGTTTGGTATGTAGACTCCAAGGTATACCTCCATATTTCTGTTTTACTATGATTTGGATGAGTAAGCTTCTTTGCTGTTGTTTATATGAGTTCATTGTGGAAGTGATATGAGGTAGAAAGGAGGTCAAGTCTTAGGTCTAGGGCTTGGGGTTTTCCTTCATTCCCAAAATGATAAAGCAATCAAAAGTTAGCTCGAACTTGATCATATTCCCTAGAAAAATAATATTTAATGGAGTAGATATACTTCTGACCCAGTTACCCTTTTTGTTCTGAGGAGAGGAGAATGATACTTGCTAGCTCCAACCTCCTGCAACCCTTCCTGCCAGGAATGAAAGCTTCCCCTGGAGGGAAAGAGAAGAGACTAGAGAGGTCTATTCTTTCTCCCTTCAGGCTACACAACAGTCCTTCACCACTGGTGGGCCCCTCTGCACATGTGGGGCTTACTTTCACTCCTTACACACAGGATATTCTTCATTACATTTGTACATGGTTGTCTGTATATTTTTTCAGCATTGAATGTTGAGTTATTTGAGAGCAGGAATTAATTGTTTTAATGTTCTTATATCCCAAGTACTTAGCACAAAGTCTAGCAAATAGTAAGCATTAAATAGGTTTGTTGACTCGATTTGACCTCCAGGTATTAGGAATAAGCAAAAAGATATAGGGTCAGAATTGCAAGGGTCTGTGCATACATGAGGGACAGTAGGAAGATGAAAGCTGCTGGATCATAAGGCGAGCAGGAATAAAGAGGCTAGAAAGGTCCCATGATTCAGGATGGGACAGCGTTTTCAAATAGCCATATATTGACCCCAGCTAAATTATGGTTGAAATCAACCAATTCAGAAAACTCTCCTTAAATGTTACAAAATTTCTTAAAGTGTACCAAAAGTGTACTTTCACCTCCAACTCAGTTCTATGAATGGAACAGGGAAAAAAATGATAATATAAAGGAAGTAGCAAAGCAACAGGCTAGTTACCTGCTTTGGAGTTGTTGTGATAAGAGTGATTTTTTTAATTAGATAAAGAAATAACAGCAGTTTCTTCCTCAATTACCTCTTTGTTGTTCAGTAGTTTCTGTCATGTCCAACTCTTCAATACCCCATTTGGGGTTTTCTTGGCAAAGATATTAGAATGGTTTGCCATTTCCTTCTCTCACTCATTTTACAGATGAGAAACTGAGATAAACAGGGTTAAGTGACTTGCCCAGCGGTGCATAGCTAGTAAGTGTCCAAGGCCAGCTTTGAATATCTGAAAATGAATCTTTCTCACTCCAAGCCCAGCAATGCTCTCCATCCACTGTGCTACCTAGAAAATGTTAGGAGCTTAATGAAAACAATGGAGAATTCTTAAATAATTCTTAACTAATAAATTCTTAAATAACTTTTCTAGTTTCTAGGAAGGCAAGATGTAAGGATCCTTTCAAAACCTTACCCCTTCTTTCCTTTCTAATCTTCTTACACTTTATTCCCACTCACCTTATGATCCAGCAACATTTATCTTCTTACTGTCTCTCATGTATGCACAGACCATTGCAACTCTTGACCCCTTATCTTTTTGCTTATTTCTCACACCTGGAGGTCAAATCTAGTCCACAAGTCTATTAAATGCTTACTATATATGATAAACTCTGGGCTAAGTACTGGAGATATAAAAACATTAAAAAAATTAATTCTTGCTCTCAAAATTCTTAAAATGGAAAAAGTCTCACAGAGCTAATAATATTGCTAATCTCAAGAAGCAGCATAATAATGCCTATAAGGACTTAGATTTTTTAATGGGCTAATAAAAAAGTTTGTTTTCTTTTGCATGATATAAAAAACAATAATATTTAATTCTCAAAAAGAAAATCTTGACTCCCAAGAAGTGTTGTACCTAGCAATGTTTCTCAGTCAGCATGCTTTACTACATTAGTGTACCAAGGGATATACAAGAACATGGTTTGTTGATTTAGCACTCTGTTGAATTTGCTAATAAGGCAAATAAATCTTATTTTACACCTATAGCATTGAGGACCCTATGCATCACACTATGGTGTCCCTTGCTATTTCCAGGATCAATGTGTTATTTGGGGTCATTATCTATTTAAAATCATGATTTAAGCTCTCACCACTGTGCCAGACCACACACAAGATACATGGAATCCAAAGCAAAAGACATTTAATTAAAGCACAAGAGCAAGACAAATAACATGGAATTGAATCAGGAAGTTATTTTTACCATATACAAAATGACTGCTATTTCCTATGGCATCATGGCAGGAAACTTTTAATTCTAATTCTTCTCTTTCTCCTCCTCCCTCTCCTTCTCCCTCTCTGTCTCTCTCTTCCCCTCTTCTCTCTCTCTCTCTCTCTCTCTCTCTCTCTCTCTCTCTCTCTCTCTCTCTCTCTCTCTCACACACACACACACACACACACACACACACATACACACACACACTAATAGAAGGACATTCTCAGGACAAACTCATGGCACTGGTGATGAAGCTTAATGTCTCAATTTACCTAGAAGGATCTTTTCCTCTAGTCTCAGTGAAGCTGGCTAGAGCATTTGATACCTTATTACCAATGGATAATCACTGAAGCCTCTCCTTGAGAAGATACTTGATAATATTATATGATAACCATTCTATACTACACAACTTTTTTCCCCCTATCTTTCCTGTGACTCTCACAGTTCTGTTTCTGGCTTCTCTTGTTCATTCATATCCACAATTATAGTGATTCTCATAATTGTCCACACACGAAAAAACATGCCATGAGATCAACACAGATCAAACTGCATTTGTATTCCTCATAGCCAAAGAACGTAATTAAAGATTGAAGTTGCAGAAGATTCTATTGAGCATCCTAAAAACCATCCTAATATAGGATTCCCGGTAGTTGCAGTTGCTAAGGAGGCACCTATAAAGGAAGTTACCTGGTTATGTTTCTACAAGGTTTGCATACCTAAACAATGGTTGAGAATTCTGCAAGGAGTAGGACTGACGGCCTAAAGTTTGCTAATATTCCTAGGGTTCTTAAGCATTGTCTGCCTTTGGGGAGCAGTTGGTCAGTGGTTGGTAGTAGGAATGGCAGAGATTGTCACCATCTTACTCCATAAGGATCCTTGTCTGGATCATGGCTAAGTGGATCTACTTATGGAAGCAGGATCCATTGGCTGAAGATAAATTTCTACTGTTCTTAGGGCTCTCGGCCATAAGATTCTGAGATGTTTCTACACAGATGTGAAGGAAAGTAAAAGTCTAAATGGAGAAGGCAGGAGTTTAATTCCCTTAGCATATGCTTGCTATCCCTTCCTGAAAAAGTGCCTTGCTACTTCAGTGAGGCCAATTTGCCTGCCTACAGGTGGCAGTTGGGTTGATGTTGGTTTTGACAGGAAAGGAAAGCTCCTTCTCCATGGGAGATGCTCTTCTCACTAGCTATATCAAAATCAGGTATCAGTGTATACACTAATGTCATTTAGAGAATTTTATGGAGTTATTCATCAAAATTCTGTCCCTTCCCTTTCTGTCACAGACATTTACAAAGAGATTTACAGAGATTTACAGTATGACCCATTGCTGGCCATGCTGGGAAGCTGAGTTCATTTGCCTACTTTAATACTTGTTTTAGTGGTGGCACCCTTTCCTATCATCCATAAGCTTCTGGTTGATTTTCTGCACAGTTCTGGGTTGGAAGAACTAGTTTGTCATTGGACTTCTTGATCATAATTTGATCTGAGGTGAATTTTATATTTGTGCTGGTGTGGGACCTGTGGTCTACCTATGTCCAGGCAGCTGTCTTGGATAGATGTCTGTTCCTATTATTTCTACTTCTCCAACAAGTTTTCCTTCTCTGGTCATAATTAGGTCTTGACTAGAAACAACCATTGATGGTCCCTCCATTTCCTGAATAATCTAATGATTATTAAGAGAAGCCTAAGATTTGCTGGTTGCTCTCCATTAGGAGAAGATGATGCTTAGGTGGACGATATGAAAAATCAGAACCATATTTTGCCTTGTTTCCAACTTTATGATCATTATCAGAAACTTTCAGGTTCTCAAGCAGTCCTGACAGCTTAAAGTATGTACTATTACCATGACTGGGCCTCATATACTCTCATTCCACTCATACATATTCTCTTTAACCAGCATGATTCCCATTGATTCACACATTTCTAAATAGATGAATATCTGTGTGTATAATGCTATCTTGTCTCCATTACTACTTAATCTATTCCTCCTAAGAAGAAGTCTTTGAGGTGACCATATTTAAAAGAAAAAAAAAGTCATCAGATTATTTAGATAATTTTCAAGAGAGTGGTGTTTTATCAAATAACCCAATCTTCAAAATAATTCAATAATCTCTTTATTGTTTGAGAGCCACTAAGTTTCAGTGGATCTTTTTTTGTTTTGTTTTCTGAGTTGTTAAGCAATTAGTCCTTATTTAGAATTTATACCGAAGTGTAGTACTGTGTCAAAGTCTATTATCACTTAGTGCTAAGTAAGTGAGATCCACCGAATGGTCTAAAAATTAAAAAGTTATTAAACTAGACAGTCTAAAACACAAAGTCAAAGGAAAGAACTGGAAGCTGGTGGTAGTCCTATGCATGGATAGGTAGATATGAAAAAGATATGCAAGTGAAGGTCAATAAATACAGCTGATATTCTATACATAGAGAATCCACCAGAGAAGGTGATGAGTAATGACCTTACTCTATGTCCTTGCTGGGATTTGCTGGCTCAAGGGAATCAGGCCTTAATCTGTGCCTGTCTGAGCCTCAAGGTAGATATGTCCTTTATATAGGCCAGATGAAAAAAAAATTTAAATTTATAGTGGAATTCATGCAGCTTAAAATTTTTAAAAATGTTCAGGGCTTTAAAAAAGTTAGCTAAATATTAATTATTAAAAACATGCTTAGAGAAAGTTCTAAATAAAAAATAACAGTATTTAAAGATGGGACCTTATTTGCTCAATAAGCAAATATAACTAACCCAAGTTCAGTCAATCTTCTTTCAAGCAACACATAACTTGCCAAGGCAGACATAAGCCTCTTCCTTTTCTAAATTTGGTGTCATCAAGATGCTTCCATTGATCTAATATATTATGTTAACACCATGTCTGTGGCATCTTGTTGGCAAGAATGACTACAACCTCCGCATTCCTCACCCTACCATCTGTCTTCCTTGGTTCTTAGTCATAAGGAGGCAAATTTGAGAGTTGTTCATCACCCCTATGGAGCTAATGCAATGGCATAGTCCCATTTACTTCAGAGAGGGCTAAGCATTTGGATCCATTTCCTAAGGGGTATAGGAAGAATGTGAAAATAACTCGTATAAACTTTGTAGAAGGGTGCTTTCAAATTTGAAACTTGTCTCTCTCTTTAGAATCCAAATGAATTCTGAAGAAATAATGTTTAACTTTCCCACACCATATAGAGAATCACTAAGCATACTTACAAATACTGTTTAACTCTGACTTCAATGATATGCTGTGATATATGTGGGTATGATATATATATATATATATAATTTTAAAATACAAGGCATACTTTTCATTTGAAGGTTGACAATGTTGTATTCTCCATGAACAACATTTACAGCTATTAACGCTGTAAACTCCATTGCCTCATCATTGTGTAGGGATGACCTTGGATCATCAAAAAAAACCTCTTAGAGGTCCTTCTAAGCTACAAAGAATTTAAGTGTTGGTAATAGAACTGGGGAAAATAAAGTAGATGGTCATTAATTGGAGAATGACTTTTAAAAGTCATTTATATATATATATATATATATGTATATAAAAGTAATGGAATGTTAATGTACTGTAAGATAAAAAGAATAAGAATATCAAGAAGCAAAGAAAGAATTGAATCAGCTGATGCAAAGTGTAGTAAGTAGAGTTAAGAAAATTATACACATAATAATGGAAGGAGAAAGAACAACCATCACAAAATAACAGAAAATGAATGTTGCAAAATAAAGACACTTTCACCCACCCCTTTGCAAAGGTATGGAGTTTGAAGGTAGAGGAGAGGTCACAAATGTGGAATATTGCAGGTACTGTCAGATTTTTTTAATGCATTTTCATTCATTTTGCTGCTTTTTTGTTCTCTCTTTTTCTTTAAAAAAAATTGTTACATGATATGGCCCTCTAGGAGAATGGCACACAAGGAGAAATATAGGTCACATAAAAATAAAATATTTTACTAATTTTTAAAAAATATTTAAGTGTACCACTGGGATTTGCTGTACTCTGCAGTTGAAGTAGCTAAACACAGTGAGTTAGTTAAGTTGGTACAATCACCATTCAAGATGTCCAGCTCTCCGGGAAGATTTTTTTTTTAAATGAATGGATTAACTTCCAAAGGCATTGGAGACATTCAGCTGAGATTTATTCAGATGAACAATGCAACTATCTTTTCTCATCCTGTGTAACTCTTGTCAATGTCTTCTTCCTCCACCTCATCATCAGCATCAGACAAGATCCCACCCAATTTTCTTGAACTCTAATCCTAGCTCTGTTGACACCAGAACCCATAGATAATATGGGCCATATCTCAGTGATCTTTTCTTTCTTGAGTGTATATATATATATATATATATATATATATATACACATATATAATGATTTACAGTGATACTTTTGCACAATTCTTATCAGGTAAAGTGTTACAGAACACGTTGAGCTTCATGAAACACCCAGATATCCCTTCAATAAACATTTTTCTAGAACTGTTTGGCATGGTAACTCAGAAATGATATCAATGCTGAAGGAGTACATTATGCACAGTCATCACAAACCTGTCAATCAGGGATGGTGGTAGAAAATGACTCCTCTCTACATATCCAAGAAGACATATTGTTCACATAATTCCAGATATTTAAAAAAAGAAAGCAATCCAAATGTGAATTTAAAAAGGCACAACATAATTATCCATAGACTATGTCATTAAAATATCAATTTTTGGTATTTGTCCCAAACTTGAAATGTCTCTGTCCTATCACTATGCATGTTAATTTACCACCTATGTAGTGGCATTTTAACAGTTAATCCAAACTGGTTTTTGTGGGGGGTTTTCTCTTGAATGACAACCCTTTTAACAAGAGATAGAATTACAAACACATTTATCATCCTGACAAGAGAGTATTACAATTTTATTCAGAGAGCAACCTTTTTAACTAAAAGTTACAATGGAGTCCTGCAAAAAAGAGTCACCATCAGTTCCATTAAAGGCATTTGAGGATTTATTGGAAATACTCCCAAAATGGTTCCGTTAGTCCATAGGGTAGTGATAATTGTTGGACAAAGCATTTACGATTTTCTGCAGCGTCAACCACTTTGGAGAACTTAGTAATCATGTGAAGTTACTCCCCATGAATGATTACAGCTTTCCTTTGGGCAGTCATTGCAAGCCTCATTGATTCCCTCCATGATTTATTAAGCAAAGGCACTTCTGTGCTTAAGAGACAGAATTCAGATTTTTCCAAGAATATATACTTTTTGAAAAATTGTTTTGAAATAGTCAGCTATATGTAAGAATATTAAAATTTACATTACTCATTGATGGCTAAATTCTGTATCTCTATTTACCAAAGAGCTGTATCTTGTTTTCAAAAAGCTTTAGAACTCATAAGCTGGGATTTGAAGAGGTTGTAGACAATGACACAGGTACAGAACCTTGATTTTGCCCATTGTCATAACTAAGGTTTATTTCTCAGCTAGTCAGGTCCAATCTAGGGTGACAAGAAGCAAGATAATTGAGGATAAAAAAGAGTAGGGTAAGGTAGGAGATCAGGAAAAATCAGAGGCTCTGGGGCTAGGTGGTGGGAAGACCAAGCCATAAAGGTTGAGGTTCAAGGGTAAAACTTCAGGGGAAAGGATTAAAGGAAGATCATAGTGCCAAAGCAACTAGCATATCAGTTAGAATGCCAAGCAAAGGACCTAGTTAATAGAACTAGGGTTCAGTTACCAGAACCAGGAAACAAAATCAAGGCAAGTTAAATTAAGTTAAAAAGCAATTATTAAGCACATACTTTGTGCCTAGTGCTTTGCTAAGCATGAGGAAAACATTAAGCCTAAAGACAGTCCCTGACCTCAAATTGCTTGCATTCTAAGGGGAGAAGACAATATATAAAAGGGAGCTTAAGGATGGGGTGTGTGTATGTGAGGGGGTGGTGATGGGGGAAGGATCTAGGAGGAGTCAACCAATCAAAAAGAGGCCACAAGATTAGAGGAGACCTCCAATGTGAGAGGAGGTTTCCACAGCATGGTAGAGAAAACCTGTGGAGATGAGTCAGCAGTGTAACCTGTAGAGGAATGAATGATAGATGCAGGACCACAAACTGTGCTGTGCTCACTCGATAAGAAACCACTACCAGGAAGAAACAGAGCTGGTTTTAGACAATGGGGCATGACAAAGCTTATGAGTGAAGGTAAAGATTAAAGGAATATGAGACATAAAAACCAAGCTGATCATTTTATACTTTTCATTCCTTTACATTTCTGTCTTAAGTAAGTATCTGTCCCATATGTAGAGGACCTGTTTATATTACAGATCTAGGAGGGTGCTTAAGACATAAAAGGGAGAAATTAGGAGCCACTGAGTGACTTACAGGGACCTGTACCAAAATGTCACAGTCTTAAGAAGAACATAAAAAGAAAAGGGAGAGGTTGAAAACACCACCTTGGAGCATGCCCACAATTGTGGGAAAAGAGGAAGAAAAGACAGAAAATGAATAATCAGAGTGGTAAGAGGAGGATCTGGAATGTCACAGGAGGAATAGAGGGGGAAGTTATCTTAGAAGGATGCATGTGTCATGGCTTCCTTAGTTCTCTGTCACAAATTTAATATAAACAATCACTCTTCCTTTTTCAGATCTCTCCTTATATCAGTCTATCATCTACTCAGCTGCCAAAGCAGTTTTCCTAAAGGACAGGTCTGACTATGTCACCCCCTTTCCCTCTGCCTCCCCGAAAAAATTCTCTAGTGGCTCCCTATTGTGTCCAGAACCAAACAAATTTGTCTCTTTGGAAATTATAATTCCTCATTTGAACTCAGAAAGATGAATTTTCCTGACCTAGGCTTGTGCTTTATCCCCTGTGCCACCTAGCACCATAACCTAAAACTTTTTTCCCACTCCATTCTCCCTTTCATTTCCTTAAGAGTCCATTGCATCTTGGGCCAACTCCAGCTGTCCTGATGAATATCTGGTCACTGCACCCAGATGGCTCAGGAGAAGAAAGTGAGGTTGGTGACCTTGCATTGCCCTCCCTCACTCAAATCAAAGTCAACTGCAAGTCATGTCATCATTTTGATGTCCTGGTCCTCTTTGAGAATGAAGGACAAATGCAACACCACCAACAATAGAGATTGCCCTACACGTTGTTTCTCACAGAGCACGCTTTTTTCTATGGTCTGTGTCATTGCAGGGCAGCTGGGGAAAGCAGTAATTAGAGCATTGGGTCTGGAGTCAGAAAGACCTGAGTTCAAATGTGACCTCAGTAGTTATGTGAACCTGGGCAAGTCATTTAATTAACCCTATTTGCCTCAGTTTTCTCATCTGTAAAATTCTGAAAGAAAATGGCAAATTACTCCAGTATCTTTGCCAAGAAAATCCCAAATGGGGTCACAGAGAGACGAACATGGTTAAAACAACTGAACGACAACTGTACATTTGCCACAGCTATTCTCCATGTTCCTGGAATCTTATCCTTTGTTCCCCCTGCCTCCTTTCCCTGGCTGAGTCAAGACTCAGCTCACCTCCTACCTCCTATGAGAGGCCTTTATACCCTCCTTTCTCTCTTTCTCTTTCTCGTTACCTCATATTTCTGCTCTATATATCATGTATATCAGTATTCTCCATTAAAATAGGAGCTCCTTGAAGGCAGAGGCTTTGTTTTTTGCTGTTTGTTTTTCTCCCTTTCTATATATCTCCAGCACTTAGCATGGTAATGCTTGTAGCTGATTCCTCTTTGGAAAAGAAAGGAAAAATTTTAAAAGCTGAGCAAAATTATTTCCAAAAAGAGGAAGAAAACAGCAAATGGCATAAAAGTGAAAATTTTCCTTTTTCCTAAATTCTTCTCTTCACCTTCTTTCTCTCCAAAATAAACAATCATCTCCAGATGCAGATGGCCCTGTTTTTCCTTCAGGTAAAAAGAAATCGGTGTGTGGTATGAGCACATAATTCAGCTAGAAGGTCACTGAATTAGATCACTGCCTGTATGAAAAGGTTAATGAAAGTGATGCCTGCTGTGAGGAGTGCCTTCCTTTATGCACAACTGATGTAAGAAATCTTAATAATAAATGATAATTAGCCTTTATATAATAGATTTTACAAATATCACAGATTTTGATAGCATATTTCTTTGAAGAGCTCAAAATACTTTACAAACCAAAATGCTACTTACATAAATGAGATACTTAAAATTGTACAACTTCATAGGCTTAGAACTATGGAACACAGATAGGGCTTCAATCAAAACAGAACTAAGGGTCAGAAAAAATTATAATTGGTAAAATGGGACAAAACTGAAGAAAATGCTATGGACATATTTTTTCACTACATGTTCATAGGTCAGTGGTGTCCAATTAATAGAAAATCAGACCCTTGTGAACTGAATAGAGACTGAGAAAACCACAAATTAACATTGTTTACATTGTATGGTATTTTAATTTATTTTGCTACACATTTCTCAATTACATTTAAGCTGGTTCTAGAAGTTTTGAAGGCTGAGAGTTTGGGCTACATTACTGTAATATTTCTTAATTTTTTAATTATGACAATGCCAATGTTTCTGGGTTTGCCACTTGATGTGTGACATTGTGTCACATTTAACCTTGGACTTCAGGATCCTCATCTATAGAAAGTATTGATCTAGGTAATAATTTCCAGGTCTGAATCCTATGATCCTCTTGAAGTCTACAGGTTGCATAGGAGTTATTTTTGGTGACCAAAGAATGATCCAAGATCATTGTATAGTTATGGTCATAAAGGAATTTTTAGCTATGCTTAAATCTCTTAGAAAACTATAGATCCAATGACACAATGGCATTATAGGTCTGATCCCACTTTTGCATGAGTTAAATTTAAGAACATTTCATATGTGACCAGATCAATCTAGTTGATTAACCTGGTAATCTTAGAGAATTCTGTAGCAAGAGTAGTAGAATGAAAAAAGTCCTGGATCTGAAATAAAAGGTTTGGTTTTAAGTTCACACTAACTTGTTTTATCACCTTGGGCAAGTCATTTAATCATACTGAGTCTCAGTTTACTTATCTATAAGATGAGAATAAAAGAATTGAAAGAGTCCAATGAGACAATGTATATAAAGAAATTAACTTACCAGTTTCTTCATGTACAAATTGGGGGAAGAAAGAAGGATTACCTACCCCACCTACCTCACATGATTTTTGAGACTGTAAAAAACAAGAAATAAAATAATGTGAAAATCAAAAGTAATTTATACCACATTGCTATTATCTATGGAATTCTGAAGAATGTCCCAAAAGAATGTCCCATTTTCTAATTGTAGAATGGTTTTCCTTCCATTCTGTCTCAGAACTATTCTGAAAACACTCTAAAGATTTGAATTTCTCCTGCCAAGAAGGAAGGAAATCTGAAAGATCAAAGTAAGAATAAAATATTGTTGTGCTTACCTTTTACAAAAGACTACGCATATTGATATAATACACCAAGTAAATATTCAGCCATTTGATCAATGTAGATAACTAATCTGGGCCAATTTTCATCACAAACAGACACTGTTTCTCCTTTAGATGGATATATTTTCACCTATATTTTCAGATATTTTATCTTTTGCCACAAGGTAGATATGATAAATGAGTACTTTGTTCTTTAACTGCTTCAGTTTTCTGAATTCTAATCTGAAAGTCACAGAGAAATTGCCCACCTTGTAAAGTTAATGGCATGATTGGGATCTATGTAAATGTTTGAAAACCTATAGTAGTGCAGTGGAAAAATTTCCCCGATGCCAGGCAACTAGGTCATTTCTAGAGCTGGCAAATCCTTACTGCTCCCTTCTGCCATCTGGAAAAGCATGAAAAGGCACATAATATCCCCACAGGATGCTGGGGAAATGTCAACCATATCTTGCTCTAGGACATTTGGATTCACTCAATCCCTGTTTATGTTCCTAGAATGGGTGAAGCACTATGCACACACCAGGTTAGGAGATTAAGAAGGTAAAATTTAAACAGCACCGGTCCTCAAAGAGTTTACATTCTAAGTATATATGTCAATAATAAATAAAGGAGATGGAAGTTAGCCCTTGAGGGAAAGAAAGCAGAAGATTCCTGGAACCTAGAGGAATCAGAAAATGTCTCACGCAGGAGGAGGCGCTTGAGCTAAGTCTGGTAAGAAACTAGAAAATTTAAATAAGACTACAGATAATTTTCTCCCTTATGAAAAGGAAATAGATTTACCTGGAATTAATGTTAAATTTGGAACAAGGGCTAAAAACCTCCTCTGCGTCTATGATTCTTCCATAATACATTGAGACAAAGGTTATATTCATGAAATGGAAGAAATAATATTAATATCAAATTCATAGAAAAAGAATTTTTAGAAGTCCCCTTCTAAGAATCCCAGAATAATCCCAGAATTGAAAAGGACATTAAAGTCATCTATTCTCATTCATCTCTGAGCAGAGATCTCCTCAAAAGCACTCCTGACAAATTGCCATCCAGCCCATATTCAAAGAGCCACAATGATGGGAAACATATGACCTATTAATGTAGTCCTTTCTACTTTGGGAAAAGACCAGTTTCTAAGACATTTTTACTGGTATCAGTCTCAATGGTTTTGCTTTCTGGAGTCAAGTAAAATAACTATGATGCTTGTCTTTGTGACAACCCTATGCATATTCTTAACTAGCTATCATATGCCTGATGAATCTTCAATTATTCAGCCATCCTACTGACTCCTCTCTGAGCTTACCTTGATGCATCAGTGTCTTCTAATGTGGTCCATAGAACTCAACACAACATTCTAGAATTGGTTAGACCAAAATACCCCGAGACTATAGCATCCCTCACTTTATACACTATTATTTAATGAATGTAGCACATTTCAACAACCACAGGATTCATGAAACCATTCTATTCCATTTTCTCAAGTTCTTGTTTTTGTAACATTTGTCTCTTCTATTGTCTTGCAAAATTTCTTTATTGTATTAAAAGTTACTTTTGCCCACTCACTTCTTCAATTTGTCTGTTGTTTTTAATATGGCAATTTTCTTCTGGGGAAATCTTTAACCTGCTTTCTTTTCCCCATTACTTGTTTTCATTCTTTTGCTTTATTTGACTCCTTTATTGCTACTTTGAGGGAAGGAGCCTTCCTCTTTACACCTCTCTAACTCACCTCACCAGAAGTCTTCTTCTCTATACCTTGTGGGCATGCCACATTCCTTTTTATTTCTCTTCTTTTTAGGAGAGACATTTACTGATTAATTGCTTGCAGAATGTAGCTACAATAAATAACATTGAAATCTTTATAATCAAACACTTTAGAAAAACTGACCTCTTAAAATGACTATTTTAGCACTCCACTAAATACCTACTTACTAGGGTAGTGGTCCTTGTTGAGGGTGGCTGTTCTTATTTCATCACACTTTAGGAGAAAGAAACACATAGCTAAAACCAATAAAGATGGTTAAAAAAAAAAACAAACCCAAATCCTATTTGGATTAAAAAAAAACTTCATTTGTCCCATATTATGACCCTGGAACCAATGAAGGTATCTGTGGTACTAAATAAGGATCAATAATGACTCTTAAAGCAATTCATGATCCTGAACTATCATATCTAATCACCATCAGTGTCCTGGATTACAAAAGCAAGAAAATGGCCTGAAATTTTTTAGACAAACTTTTAACAGTAAGGGTCAGAATTGTAAAATATATGCATTTCCATGTAATGCTTGGTTAACTAGAAAATGAAGTTTATTCAAACATTCCCTAAATATTTTGATTGAGAATTTACTCTAGGGACTTCTGCAGTCATTCTTGAAGTAGCAGAATCAATATGGAAAGTTAAAATTCTGAAGTGTTAAAATCAAGAAGCACCATGCCAAAAGTCTATTGATTTTCACATATTTGGTCAGCCATTATCCTGTTCATTTCAACGAGTTCTTTCTAGATGATTGTGATGAGCTAGCTATGCGTCAGTATGATGCTTTATTTCTGAAATACAGTATTTGTTTACATTGGCTAGAAAAACAAACTAGTTACTAGGTCAAAAAGTGACCAATTCTGGCATCTGGAAAAGTTAGAGAGATTAACTCTAAGGATATAAACAATTAGGCGAGAAGATGTCATCAATTCAATTCAAACCAACATTTATTAAGGACTTATTAAAGGTAAGACACTGTTCTTGGCCTAGGGACACAAAATCAAAACCAGGATAGATTTTACATTTTACTGGGTGGAAGGAGGGGTTCTGTGAGAAAGACTTCAGGAGCTGAACCTTAAACTAAGAGGCAGAAATGAAGAGGGACCATATTTTTTCTGACTTTTTCTATACCATGCAGTGGTAGTGTAGATGCTGTCTTGCCCTCCACATCCCAAGCTTCTCACTCAAATCTGGATTGCCTCTGGGTTCTGATAAATGATTATTCACTTTATTTAGCCTCAAACAAGGTTTCCATTCTGTTTCCCTGTTATCTAGACACAAAGTCATCTGGAAGAAACTCCACCACTTCTTTTCCCTTTATACTTCCTTTTTATGCTCTTTTTCCATTAGAAAATAAATTCTTTAAGAATTATCTTGCTTACTTATATTTATATAACCAATACTTTAGGGTGGATGTGACTCTCAAGAGTCTAATCTCTTGTGTAATGCCCTTGTTGTTCCTCACATACAACACTCCATCGTCCTATGGTGAGTCTTTTCACTGGCTACCCCCATACCTGGAGTGTTCTCCCTCCTTATTTTGGCCACCCAGTTACCCTGTTGGTGTTTTTTTCCATGTCTTCCACCTTTTTCTCTCTTAGTAGCTTCTCTCTGAAATATCTCTAATTTACACTGTATATATCCTATTTTACATAGTTGTTTGAATATTGTCGTCCTCCTTAGACTTTGAGTTCCTTGAAAGAAGGAGCAGACTTTTGCCTTTCCATGAACCCCAATCCTTAGTACAATGCCTGGCACATAGCAGGCAATATAACAAATGCTAATTAACTGACTAGCTTACTTCCATTCAACAAATCCTTAACAAGACCCCAGAAAAATCTATGAATAGTAAATTAGTATTATAGCTTCTATGAAGGCAGAGAGGCATTTCTGAAAGAGCCAAATGGGAAAGGAGAAGAGAAAAAGAAAGAAAAAAGGATGTGAGGGAGAGATGACCATAACCTTCCAGCTTCCCTAAAGACCCTCTCCTTCAACTCCTGTAACCCAAATCTTCAGAGTCAGTAGTTAGCATGCCCTTCCCCTCCTCAAGTAAACTAGTTCCTGATATATTATGCAAAGAATCATTTTATATATTGATAGATTCACAGCCTGAACTATCACTATTGTCTCACAAGAATCTTATTTTTAATCATACAATATGTCAGAATAAGATATTAAGGGTGACATTCTAACTGAAATGCTAAGTTATGTATCAATTAGAATACATTGTCATGTGTGACTCTTTTCCTTTTCAACTTGTACACCAATCCTGGTATTTAAAATGTTTTTGCTAACCCACATTAATGATGACTGATGATAATAGTGATAGCGAGGATGATGATAGCATTAATATGGCACTTGAAGCTTTACAAAGCGTGTTATCTGAGTTAGATCATTTTATCCCCACAACAACCCAATGGAGGTAGGTGTTATTGTCCCTGTTTTACAGTTGGGGAAACTAAACAACAGGAAGTTTAAATGACTTGCCCAGGGTCACAAAGCTAATAAATATCTGAGGCAGGATACTTACTTAGGTCTTCTTGATTCCAATTTCTATACTTTACCCCCTAGCTTCCTCCTAATAGATAAATTTTATTCTTCCTCCTTAGATTTTTGTAGGGTTTAAAAAATCAGAGATTTAGTATTGAAAAAAACCATTGAGATCATCTAATTCAACTTCTCATTTTTACCAAGAAGAAGATGAGGTTTGGAGAAATTTTAAGCGAGTTACTCAAGGTCACATAGACAGTAAGTCACACCTAGGTAGATAGAATAGATGTTATCAAGTGCAACTGTTGAAGTTTTGATAGATCACAAATTGTTGAATCATAACACAGAACATAGCATCACTCTCTGTCTCTCTGTCTCTGTCTCTGTCTGTCTGTCTATCTGTCTCTCTCTCTCTCTCTTTCTCTCTCTTTTTCTTTCCTATTCCCATCTTGATCTGGCAGGGTGTGTTTAGAGAAGTCATTCTTGGATTTGCCTGGGAGCATCCTGGGATCCCGAAAGCAATACCAGAAGAAGCCTACTAGAAGAACACAAGGACGCCACACTGAACAGTTCCAAATAAAGCAGATATTTTACCAAGTGGAGGTACAACCAGGGAAGAAGAGACTAAGTGGAGAGGGATGGAGAATTCAGACTCCAACACAAATGACTGAGTTCATCAGGCCTTACTGGGTTTTAATCCTATCTCTTTTGCTTCCAGTCTAATTTCAGTAAATGTACTCTAATTTATACATACGTAAGTAGTATGCTCTTTCAGAGCTACACTAAAGTTGAGAAAGAGATTAGGATCCTGTAAAACAGGGGTAAATATGAGCCAAATGAATTATAAATTATGATGGAAATAATCATACTCTGAGACAAAATTTTAAGATGGCATTAAACAGAAAAGCTAGAGAGATTCAGAGATGAAACAGGTCCTGTCTACACATGTGCAGAGAGACTCAGAAACACTCTGGAACATACATTTCTCCTTCCTGTCCACACATTCTTACTTGCTTTACCTGGTAGCTCAGGACTGAGACAGTCACCCCAAAAGATTTTTGTGGATTTATCACAGAGTATCTTTAGAAACACTTCTTTAGAGTCTTTATAAAGTAGTTTCCATGTATATCTGAAGCACATGTGCCTTTGCCCTTTAATATACCAAATTACATATAAAAGCTATTATGATGGATCATAATTAGTTAAAACATAAGCTATTCACATAATTTCCCTTAGGGGTATATCAGAAGAGAAGCCACAGTGGTCAATAAGCCCAGTCCTTATAAGCATGGGCAACATGATCAGCTGATACAACCTTCAAATAGACTTGCACACAGTATGTGCAGGCATTATTTCTGTCCTGCTAATTGTGTGAGGAAGAACCTTTTGGTTGGTTACTAAGTTGGACAAAAGCAACAAACTAGATGATTCTGCCTTCTCTGTTTCCTGACTGCCTTTAAGTGAAGCCTACTGTAGGCTTCCAGATGGGAAACACTGCCTTGGACACATGGCAGAGAGGACACTGCAGCTGTCTTCTATCTCTCCTCTTTCCTGAGTATCAGACAAAGCTGTTAGTTTGCGAGCATTGAAAGGTCAGGAGAGAGAACCTCTAGAGATTGAAGAGTTGGAGATCTTACTAGATCTTGTGGACAGTCAAACCTGATAAAGCATCGGCAAAGTCACCTAAAGAGCAATTTCTAGCACCAACGCTATGATCGGATCCATTTGAAACATTGTGCTTTGTCCTTCCACAAGGGACTGATTCATCCAGTGGTGACACAGAATTCTGCAGGGAACGTACTGGGATGAACGTTCATAGCACAGCCACTTTTAAGTTTGTACCCAGTCTCATCCATGGACCAGGATGATACAAAGAAAAGGATGCCCCCAGGTATTGGAAAATGTAATTTCTGTTCCTGCTATATCTTTTTAGTAAATACCGCTTTGCAAAAACTAATTGATATTAATTGATTAAATGATCTTGGGGTAAGAATCGCTCGAGGACACTGATAATATAAAGAAGATACTAACTGAAACTGGTGATTGATATTGAAGAGAACCTGCTTATGGGATCTGTGTGTTAGGAAACATTTAACAACTGGCTCCCAAAAAATACGTATGTAAAATGTTTCTGTTTAATCTACACTATTCACATTTCCTCCATGACTTCCTTAGGTTTAGACAATTAAGTGCTGATTTGTAGCTTTTGCCAATTGTAGGGAATAAATGCTCACACTGAAAATTTAACAATTGGCTCTTAAGAACAAGTATAATCTGGTTTGAACATATGCCTTCCTATCACCCCAACCCCACAAAGGTTTGTCTAGAACCCTGAAGGAAGGCTATACACTTCCTTTGGGGGACTGATTCATCTATGACAGTCTCAGTTAAGAGAAGGATTCACAGAGCGTTTAGGCTAGGGCTAGCATTACTTTCACGAAGTCAACCAAGCTGATACTGGTTTTTCCTTTTCCTTTTTAGTTCTCCAGCATCTACAAGCAATATTAAATTTGACAATTTTGATTGAGACGCCTGACACAATTTAATTCTCATAACACAAATGCACACTGATACCCAAACTTGTTTAAAACAATATCCAGGATCCTACCTCTTATGTTCTGGTATTTCCTTTGATCTTGCCCCTTCCATTGCCCACATCTAAGTATCCTTGCCCTTAACTAATATTATTTTCACTCCTCTCCTCTTATTTTTCCCATCAGACAGACTCCTGAAATAATTCTGCTATCTTCCACATCCCAACCGAAATTAAAAAGAACCATAGTATAGAATTGGCTTCAAATTGGTTCTATCACTAGCCAACTTTGTGTGACTTTAGACAAGTTACTTAATTTTTAGGAACCTCAGTTTCTCCATCTATAAAATATAGGGATTGAAATAGATAAGTTGCATAATATTGCAGAATGAACATGAAACCAGGCATCAGGATACAATCTGGCATTAATTATTAACTTTTATTCTATAATCTCATGCAAGATATTTAGGCTTTGCAGGTCTTAGCTTCCTCAAATAAAGTTGTTTGAGTAAGAAAAGCTTTAAGATAGCTTCAATTTGGGGGTTCTGATTTCTATGAGACTAGTTTGATGACTTGAACCCTAGGCTTCTGAAGCTTTGGCTGGAGGAGAAGGACAGGAGGGCAGACTAGGGGGATGTTGCCTTATTTGAAAGGGTTCACAGTTCACTTATACAAGGTGTCATTTTCATGTTTATCTAGCTCTAACAACATATGTACCATAAATGCAAATTCTACATTATGGTAATATGCAATTCTCTTTCTAAACTTAAAAAAAAAATCCTTTGGGTCCCTTCTAGTTCTTAATGAAGGAATTACTGGATCCTGTCTAGTTCTAAGTGTTGGGGTATTTATGAAGTTCTAAGTGTATTTTGTGCCAAAGGAATCAAAGAAGCAAATTATAGTATACAAATATCAATAGCTAGCATTTATATAGCAATTTAAGGTTAACAAAGCATTTTGCAAATATTTCATTTGATCTTTGTAACCACCTTGGGATGTAGGTGCTGATATTATCCCATCTTTACAGAAAAGGAAACTGAGATGGGCAGGGGTTAAATGGCGTGGCCAGAGTCACATAGCGAGTAAGTGTCCGAGACAGATCTCAACTCAATTCTCCTGACTTCAGGATGAGCTCTCTATGCACCCTAGGTGTCTCAAGAGGCTGTTGACAGGATAAAATCCAGGGTAAAATAACAAAATACAAAATCCCCTTATTTTGTAAAAGAGGGGAAGGATTTTTAAAAAAATAAATCCCAGGATAGAAAAGAAGAACTATGATAGAGCATGGAAAAAGGAAACTGAGAATGAATTCTGGATGCCCTAAATATGCTAAACTAGTTATTAGAGAGACCCAAAAGACATTGTGAGTTCCATGTTCTGCTGTTATGACTTTGAATGCTTTTGTAACCTGTCTATCTGAACATCTTAGGCCAAAGGGTACAAATAGTTTTCCCTCAAATGGAATATAAATTTCCTAAGGGCAACTCTTTTGGTTATTAACAAATGAATCCCCAGGCTCTAGTTACTGACCAAATTATTCCTATTTTGGAATTCAATGCCACTGAAATATATAGCTCATGAAATGTAAGTGAAAGGCAAGATTCATAAGCTTCTTGAGGGCAGAGACTCTCTTTTGTCCTATTTTTATATCCCCAATTTAATTAAATTCAATAAGCATTTATTAAGTATCTACTGTATACCAAGTATTGCACTAAATTCTGGGGATACAAATAAGAAAAAGAAAACAATGTGTCCCTGTCCTCAAGGAGAGTACAATCTAAGGAAGACGACAACCCAAAAGAAAGCTGGAAGGATAACTAAAAAGTAGTTGGTGTGAGGGTATCTAGTTCCCTGGACATGAAACCAGACAGAACTGCAGATGTAAAGTGAAGTGAGTTTGAGGTCCAATTTCTGCCCTCTATAAAGAATGACTTTGGGAGGAGTTTAATGCTCTACCAATCAGAAGGGAGCGTGGGTTGATGGGGCTAGTATCTGGGCTTGAGTTAACAGCATTGTGATATTAGGATGGCAGCTAGGTAGTGCAGTGGATAAAATGCCAGACCTGGAATCAGGAAGACTCATCTTCTTGAGTTCAAATCTGGCCTCAGAAACTTACTACCTGTGTGACCCTGGATAAGTTACTTAACCCTGTTTGCCTCCGTTTTCTCATCTATAAAATGAACTGAAGAAGAAAATGTCAACCACTCCAGTACCTCTGCCAAGAAAACTCCAAATAGGGTAACAAAGAGTCAGACATTGCTGCACAACAAATGAGGGCTTTAGGGAACCTTGATGGAGGCCAGGTAGCAGTCAGGTAAGGATGGGAGAGGAAAATTAGGAGATTAGAAACAGGAATAAGACAATACATGGGACAATTGACAACCTAACCTGGAGGGAGAAGATAGTAAAACCTAAAGGATTATGCAGAATTGGGTTATGCCACAGTACTCTAAAGGATCTATAATCATAATGATGACATGAAAAGGTTAAATCAAGTTCAGCACCATCTGTTTGAAATGGCAAGAAAATTTATGTTAGAAGTCTACATCAAAATGATTAGAACAAAAATGGTTTGGGACTTGAAGACAAGTTTCAGGTGCTTAGGAATGTTACTTACATAGAAAAACTCATTTTTCAAGAATCCCAAATAAATTAGATGTCAACTGTCCCAGATGTCAATTTTCTTGTGCATTTTCTTTGTGGCTCCCAGAGAATCTAGTACCAGTTTTTCCCATTTATTGTGCCTAATTGGAATATGTACTATATTGCCTTTGCATGGATGTAGTTTTTTGTTTTGTTTTGTATTTTTTTTCCCATATAGCACCAAAGGACGACACTGAAGCCATCAATTACAAAGACCATGTGGACTGGTCAAATCATAGAATAATGAAAAAAGGCTTGGGAGTAGTACTGTGATTACTTATTGACACTGTTTCTAAACAGAACATATATTCATCAGAAATCCAATTTGTAAGAGGTTAATGACATTTAGCATTTGGCTGGTGATGTCTATTAGCACAAGATCTAGAAAACATATGGATAATTTAGACTATGACAAGCAAGATAGAATACCAAATTCAGGCACTATTTTTTTAAAAAATAAACAATACCTGCTAGAGTGAAGTTACGTGACTCTTTATGACTACTGATTAGAAGCATGAGATTCTTGGATTTGTCCTGTTGTAAAAGGCTAGGCATGTTATATTATAAAGGGGTAGCATGGTATAAGGGAATGAACAAGTTTAAAATGAGAGGACCTGGGTTCAAATTCTGCCTTTGAGGTGTGATTAGTATTTAAATTTGGGTAGGGACAGCTACGTGGTGCAGTGGATAAAGCACTAGTGCAGGAGTCAGGAGAATCTGAGTTCAAATCTCACCTCAGACACTTGACACTCACTAGCTGTGTGACCTTGGGCAAGTCACTTAATCCCAGTTACCTCATTCTGGGTCATCTCCAACCATCCTGATGAATATCTGGTCACTGGATTTAGATGGCTCTAAAGGAGAAGTGAGGCTGGTGACCTGCACAGCTCTCCCTCACTCAAAACAAAGTCAAGTACAAGTCATATCATTATTTCTCTGATGGCATGGTCTTCTTCAGCACACACACACACACACACACAGTATTTAAATATGGGCAAGTAGGCCAGTGCTCCTAGATTGTAAAATATGTATTAGAAGATTGCAGATGAAGAAAGGATGTTGGGGAGGTGGATACATGGTCAGACCTGAGGTTTAAAAAGATCATTTTGATAGCTGAGTAAAGGATAAGGGATAGAAGGACTGAGCCAGGGAGGATCAACTTCACCTAACTCACAGAGTTGTTGTGAGGCTCAAATGGACTAATATAATAAATAACTTTGCATATTATGAAGTGCTATATAGACATCAATTATATCTCCATTATTTAGTTGTAGATTTCATTTCAGTTCTGCGTGCAAAAAAGTTAGCTTGGCACAGCAGATATAAACTGGCTTCAGAGTTTGGAAAACGTGAGTTCAAGTTATATCTATGAAATACAGTTTGTCTGAAGTCACTTAGCCCTCTTGTTAACTTCATGCAAATAAGATTACAAATTGCAAAGCAGATGATAGTCTGAATCAGTTCCCTCCCCTGGAGGATATCTGATGGTTAATTTGAAACTGGAAAGGTCCAAGAGATCTTTTCCTCACTTTAGATATGAGGAAAGCAAGGCCCGAGAGGTTAAATTGTCTGCCCAATTCCCAGATAGGAAATAAAATTTTGAATTTAGGTTTTCTGGCTTTAAATCCATCTCTCTTAATGAAGAAGTAGTCCCAGGTCTATGCCAAAAGGAAGAGGTAAAATTCCCACCTCTGAAAGTTTATTTAAAAATTGTGAAGTTGATAAAATAGGGAATTAATCTATCTTTTTTAAAAAATCTAGCATAGGTAAAATAGATTAAATTAATGCCATGTATCACCTGATCACAGTTTTAGAGTTTGATGGGACCTTAGAGCTTATGAAATTCAGTAAGTTCATTTGTCAAGTGAAGACATTGGGGCCTGAGGAGTAGAGGCTACTGGTCCAGAGAGCACACTGCTAGTAGGTGACAGAGCTTACATTTGAAACCAAACCTTTTGCATATAAACCCAACGCTATTTGCCTAGAATCATACTGCAGAGTGTTACCAAGGAGGACATACCTCCAGTCTAAGAGGAAAATGAAAAAGGTGAAAGATTCCTATTATAACACAAAAATAGTACACCTGTTGTAGGAAACCTAACAAATTTAAACTTTGTCTATCAACTTGCAAGTTAACAAAGCCCTTAATTTGAAAAATCTAAGAGTCTAGGAGATTGCTATGAAAAATATCTTGAAGAAATGAAACTCATAAGTTTTCACTGACTTCTAAGCAGAGCCTCAAAGTGCATCTTGCAAAAATCTCACTTGAATGGTTTGCCTACTACTAGAAAGGATAAACAGCACAACATTTACCATGGGCATAAAACAAACTTACCTTGTGACTCTCTACTGAGTTATTGGAAAAGCAATTCAAATGCTGTCTTCTATTATTAAGAATATTGATGATTACAAGGTAACCTAAATGTGATACAGAGTTTGGTATGGAAGCCTAGCTCAATTGTTATTCAACACATTGAGCAGGCACCACCAAAACATTTGCTAAGCAAACGTTATTGAGTATCTGTCTTCAAAATGTTTAAATCAATAGAAGAGGCAAAGTTTATTTGACTTGTAGTCAGATTCTAATTCAACTCTCATTTTTTTCTACAGGCTAAATAATTACAATTAACCACTGATTAATGCCTTAGTTAATAAGAAATTAGGGCATTCTTTAATTTCTTCCCCAAACCAAACATGACATTTAACTAAATGTATTTCATTATAGACAAGATAAGATCAGCAGTACATAGAGTCCTGTAAAAATAGAGTAGTATGTGAAGAAATGTTTTTAAAAGTTAAATGATGATTTTCAATTCTTTTTTAGTTTAGCTCTAAAATTCTGATTCATCTTTTAGCTCATTAATATTTATTTCTCCAGTATACATATTATATGTGCATTTTAAACACTGCATTTTATTTGCTTTATACTGAAGGAAAATAATTTCTTCTCTCCTATCATTCCACATTTTTTACAAATAAAAATCCATTATATCCAAGATGAAAAGCTTTGAGAACACTGACATATCATTTAAATAATACATTTACCTTCTATTTCATTTTCTTCTTTACACATCTAATTTAATTCCATTGCTTTGCTTAGTAACAAAACCATTTTCACTGGTGTAAATTAGAAGAAGAGAATTTAGAGGCATTTAGATGATTGAATTTACTTACTATCATAGAAGCCAAAATAGTAATTATCACAGGAAAATGCATTGAACTAGCTCAATTAACTGGAAAAAGACCATGATCCTAGAATGATCACTTCATTTTAACCTTCAAAAATGTAAATTGTATTAGCTATTGGCCATACAAATTAATTACTTCAATTTCAGTGGCAGGGTTAAATGAATGACTCACTTCCCAGAGTCCTTTTCATTTCACCAAGAAGAAAGCAAACAGAAATCAGTGCTAAATATAGTAAGTATATTTTCTGGCCTTAAAACAAAAAGACTTGATCCAATAAAAGACATATTTGTTTTTTCTTGAAAGCTCAACTCTCTTGGAAAATGCAAGGCAAATGATTACTTTATTTTTAATTCTAGAGCAATTTGTATCTTACCAGTTTGGGCTTAGATTATTTGATGAAGTAAGATTAGAAACAGGTTTGAGTTTAGGGGACAATAATATTGAAGAGAGAGATGGGAGAACTGTTTCAAAATGTGAATGAATTCACTTAGACATTCTCTGTAGCCATTGGAAGCTTTATTGACCCAAAAGCTGAGATTTAGCAAAGATCTAAACAAAGACAGTGATATAGGAAGAGAGCCAGGCTTATATAGGATGATTTTAGGGTTTCCTTATGGGGTTGGAGGTCTAGGATAAATCTTGCAAGATAAAGAAGTCTTGTAAGATGAAGGCACAGGGTCAGGACTAGGAATGTCACAAGATAAGGAAACTCCATTCCCCAGGATGAGGGGTGGGGAAAGGGAATTATATGGTATAAGTATAAGGGGAAGTATAAGGGGAAGCTTTGTGGGAAGGGGAGACTTTAGGGCACTAAGGGTTTCACAAAGTCAGTCAATATTTTTTTTAACTTTTAGGGCACTGTTTCTATACATATCAGTAAGGTGTTGATTTTTAGGTGCATAATTAAGATTTATAGAATGAAATGAAGTGCCAAATACATGCAAAGCACTGTTAGAGACTGAGATTACAAAGATCAAAAACAACTCAGTCACTGACCTAAAGATCTTCCAATTGACTAAAAGAGGTATATCATGGACATAAATAAATATGATACAAGTAGAATGCGATGGGAACTAAGGAGAAATGGAGATAAAGAGTTGCAGGAAAATTTGAAGATGGAATGGACAGTCTCAGCTGTAGAAATTGGGAAAGCTTTCTAAGGGAAATAGGCCCTTATCTGGTTCTTGAAGATGCTGAGAAATTAACTTATTATTCTGCATGTTTCTGGCTTAGTGAAGACAATTGTATTACTTGTGTACACAAAGGGAGAGCAGGACCTTGGATATCCAAGCAAGACTTACAGCCATGTTCTTCAGCACCTACAGCTTACTTGGGCAATGCATACTTTTACAAAATTGGAAGCAGTACAGAGTTGAAAAACAAGTGGGGCTTAGGAGAGGGGTTACAGTTAGGAGACTGATGAATGGTTATTAAGGTACAGATACCAAGTTGTGAGTAGAAGATTTTAGGAAGAAGTCCTTCAGTTTAAGCAAGTGCTTGCTGATACTACAGTCATTATGACACACTGCCTTTATGTAGGGGGTAGAAAGCACATACAATAAAGGAAAGGAAGCACCTTTTAAAGAACTGGATGGATTACCTACCAAAAAATCCTTAAAACTCACTCAAAGTGGTTACCTATATGTGTTAGCATTCATTTCTTTCTTCAGTTCACTATTTTGATATTTTAGATTGTGTGCTGGAGTATACCCTTCTTGAAGGCAGAGACTCTGGCTCAACTTTGTATCTCTGACTATTCCTGGCACATAGTCAACGCTATGGAGGATAAAAAGAGATAGACCAGTGTATTGGCAAGTAAAATGGATCATTTGCTGTTTTTGTTTTAGTATAATCAAGAAATAAAATGCCTTTATTTGAATGTGACTGGGAAGGATCTTTCTCAACCATTGTCAGGCCATTTAAAAGAAGATCCTTTCCTTTTGTTAATGATTCTCTATAATGATGGTTCTCTAAGAATGTGATGCCCTCTGGTTCTAAAAAGTGTATAAAGACTCTGGAGGTAAGGTTTTATACTGGGGTTTAGTTTTTGTAAGAGTGTTTGTTGGGCCAGATGAGGACTCTGGGAAACCACTAAGGAGCCCCCTGGCTTTGAGAACCCAGATGTAGTGCTTCCCTCTCTGGTCATTATGATCAGACAACTGTCTCTGTTGAATTATGGTCAGAGAGAAGAAGCCATGTCTGTTGATTAATTTGGGGTTCAGGGTGTTCGCTCCCCTGAATTAAGTGAACGATATACGTACTTCGTTAAAGGACTGATACATGTGCTTGATTAATGTGATTGTTAACCCCTCAAAAGTTGCCTTTCCTTTTATGAATACAAATCTAAGAACTTGTGATAGTAGGTCTTCCTGTATATTTTGGGGTGCTTGCTGATACAACAAGACAAGACAAAGTATGCTAATCAGGAAATTCATAGTCTACTCTAGTGGGAGAAATGTTATATAAACAAATAAATGTACTAAAAGACAGAATGTCAAAATTATTATAGGATCCTAGTACTCCTCTTCACCCTGTACTCCCAGATGCATATTTAATAGTTCCTGGAACATTAAACATTATTTTACTTTGTATTTCAAAAATATATTCAAGGTACATATATATATGTATATATACATATATATATATTATAATACCCTTTTTCCAACAGCAAGCTAAAACACATTGCCAAGTTCCTATTTTATTTCTGTCTCAACTAATAAAGCCTTGAAGAAACTTGTTGTTGGAATGCATCTTTTTTTTTCAATAGTGGCGCTATAATTGTGCAAAACAGAGGGCTTGTCTTCCAAAAGCTTATAGTCTAGTTCAGGAACAAAACTAATAGACATATAAAGGAGGTGTGGTGTAATGGAAAGTGTGCTAAGCTTGGAGTCAGGAAAACTAGGTTTGACTCTCTGCCTTGAAACTTATGATCTATGTGATCATGGGCAAGTTACTTAACTTTTCTTGATGATGATGATGATGATGATGATGGTTAACATTTATATAGTACCTATTATGTTGGGAACTGTGCTAAGCACTTTAGAAATATTATATGATCTATCATCAAACCCTGAGAGGTTACATGCTATTGGCATCCTCATTTTACAGTTGCGGCAAACAGAGGCTAAATGACTAGCCCAAAGTTATACAGTAAGTGTTTGAGGAAAATACAATTTGGGATTAATATTCCTGAAAAGTAACTACTCAGTTCCTAGAACATTCCCCATAAGAACTGGAAAGGGTTTTCTCCCTCAAATCAAAATCTTAACCTTGAATGCAAAAGAGTCTACCCGTGGATGGATCTTGGTGGTCAAGCATTTTAGGTGGGTAGAGAGATAATCGTTTTTACCCAGAAGAGTTAAATTTGGTTATTATCCTTAATACATTTCCATAAGAAAGACCTTAGCTTTTGTTCCACACACTTTTCCTAAAGGGAAAAATATGGAAAATATTTTAGTCTAGAGAAAATATTCCTTCTTAATCTTTTCTGTTTTACTAAAAGTGAGGTTTTCAAATATGCTTCCAGAATCTACCTTTTTACTTCTATATTTATTAATTCTAGGACCTGAATTTTGTACCTGGTAATCAGCAGTAAGACACATTGCTTTAGTTGATCTCAAATAGGGAGTTTTCTCTGGTTTGCAATGTAAATGCCGCAAAATACTAAGTTTAAAAGACATTCTAAATGATAGAGAAGGCTTAGGAGTCATTTCCTTGAGTTGCCCTTAACATATTGCTGATTAGCCAAGTGGCTTGAATAACTCCCACCTTCACCTTCTGGTCTACACACAAGCTACAGAATGAAGTAGAAAAACCACACAACTGTTCTGACTGCATCAACTAGAAATTTATGTTTTACTCTCTCACCTGGGACTTCACTGCTTGTAGGCAATCCTATAATACCTCCTTTATCAAATCACTTTCCCACTCTGCACAGTGCCTCCTCCAAATCCTTTCACATCTCCCAAGGCTATTCTCTGAGCTCAGGTCCTTACCTCTGTTTTACAGAGGAAACTGAGGCCATTCACACTGAATTCCTTCTTCTCACTTCTTCCTCATTCCCTATCACTCAAATGCCTTTTGCCACTTTCTCTTTCTTCAGTTCTCATCTGTCCCTTATAACACTTATTAAGCCTCAATACAATTTCCATTACATACATTAGCTATCTATGGAAGGGAGGAAGAAAGGAAGCATTTAAGCTTAAGCACTTTGCAAATATCTTATTTGGTTCTCACTACAACTCTGGGAGGTTAGTTTTATTATTACGCTAATTTTATTATTATTTTCATTTAACAATTAAGGAAACTGAGGCAGCAGTTTACTAACTTATGTAGAGTCACACAGCTAGCAAGTGTCTGAGGCTGGATTTGAGCACATCTCCCTTATTCCAGACCCAGAAATCTATCCCCTGAGCCACCTGGGAATTAAAAGGGCACACAGAGAGGGATGTGTGAGTTTATCTCCTGCTTCAGAAGGTTGTGCTAAGCATACAGTGCATGTAGCATTGTTGCCTGTGACATTTGCCATTCCAGTGTTCATTTTTTTTACCCTGTCCCAGGATTTTGGCATGTTGGTGTCTCTGTTGACAGCACTGGCATTGAAGAGAAAGGATGAGAGTGGAAGCCAATGCATTCACTCTTCTTTCCTGATGTAATTAGTATTTAGAGTTTCTATTCAATCTCCCTGCCTCTATTTTGCTTTTCTACCTAGAATCCAGGCTTCCATTTTGGTATGTGGGATAAAATGTCCAAAATAGCATGAGTAAGAATTTACTGCTGAAATGCAGATAAAATGCAGACTCTTCATTAGTGCTTATGTATTTCTCCACAGGGCTTAAGGGAAGAAAGAGAAAGCTAGGGAAGCAACAGAAAGGATCCTTTCAATTTACAATCTGGTTCCCCATTATTGCTGGGTCAGAAGGGTACTAGAAAAGCAAGAACAGCTATGTGCTTTGTTTAGGAGGAGAGGGGAGGAATTCAAATAGAATAAAAGAGGAGGACACGAAGATTGTATTTGTTCTCCAATAGGGCTATACAAGAGACAAATTGTGGCTATAAACAATAGATTGTGGCATTGAAAAGGGAAGTAGCATATATAACCTATATTAAATTGCTTGTCTACTCAAAGAGGAAGGAAGGGAAGGAGGGAGAAAATTTGGAATTTAATTTTTTTGATTAATGTTAAAAATTATCTTTACATGTAATTAGAAAAATTGCAATACTATTAAAAAAAGAAAGAAAGAAAAGGCAACCTACTTATGTTACACAATGGAAAGATAGCCGGTGTCTAGAAAATCAAGAGACTTTCATGGTGAAAATGTCCAAAGACATATATACAAATGGGTAGTTGGGAGCCCTATACCCTGGATCACATAAACTGAACTCCTTACTTCCAGATTTAATCCAGTTTTATTACTCAAAGTTTTTTGACTCTTGTCCCGCTACCCCACCTAAGAATCTGCCTTGACTTTACCTGTTCAGATCTATGGATAATCCAAAATCCCAACTTCCCTGCTCACTTTTCTGTCCTCAGGTTTTGAGAGGTTCTACCCCTATGCAATAAAAGAGATCTTTAGGATCTCAAAACTGAGAAAAATCCCTATTGCCTGGCTTCTGGAGTCTGGGAGTGAGGTATTGCAGTAGAGGGGAGATATGTTTCTGTCATAGCAACAAGAAACTGAGTTCCTTTTCCCCTAGAAATTATGTTATGCAGTATAGTTAGGTCCTGTCAGTACCTTAGATTAGGTAAATTATGGGTTAAATGGGTTTTCATTGCTTGGCCTCTACTACCTCTACTACCAAGTCATTGCTTGATGAGAAAGAAGATTTGGTTCAGTGAAGGGAACAATGGATTTCCACTCAGAAAACCTATGCCAAGACTTGTAATATGCTAATCTCCTTGCAAAAGTCCTATGTGAATTTCAAATAATAACTCAACTAAAATTGGAACAAACCTTGTTAAAAAAAAAAAAATCACTGACTTCCTCTCCAGCATACCTTTGGCTGCTTCTAACTCATTTTACTTCCTACATAATTTACTTTTTTCTATTCTCCAAGCACATAAGTTTCCTCTAGGTCTTTGATTCAACTAGTCTGAATGCAATAAGGAAGAAAACTCATGATAATTTTATTTTAAAAAATTTGGCTTAAGCAAGTTAATCATGGTGATTTCCTTGTTAGAAAGTAACATGATCCTTGTCATATTTTTTTAATAGCAAAAACTTTCAAATAGTGAACTCTAGATTTGATGTGATAAGCCAAACAGTAAGAACAAGAGTAAATAAAGAAACTACGCGATGCCTCTAACTTACCTTAGTCACTGTGGCACAATGGAGAGAGTGCCAGGCTTGGAGTCAGGAAGACCTGAGTGAGATATGACCTCAGATACTTGTTAACTATGTAACCCAGGGAAAGTTGTCCTACCCTGTCTGCCTCAGTTCCTCATCTGTAAAATGAGCTGGAGAAAGAAAGGTAAAAATCTCCAGTATATTTGCCAAGAAAACCAAAGATGGTTAGGAAAAGTCAGGCATGACTGCACAACAGCCATAAACCCCTTTTACCAATTTTCTATGGTTGCAATTAAAATGTTATTGTAATACGAATTTCACTAACATTACATGTTTTTCCATGTCTTCACTCATTCTCTTTCTGTATAGCCTGAATCTTTTTCTCTACTTTTTCTGGTAGTGTGGTTTGGCCCATTATCCTAAAGTCAAGCAGCTTTTTCTTTGGGTTGTTAAGGATGATACTGTGAGACTTGTTGTCCCTAATGCCATTATTTAGAACTCCCAGTGGTTATGTGCTGACCAGTGACTAACCCTGAGTTCCACTTAAACACTGAACATCAATTAGCTTTTACAGATATTATTGCTTCAGAGATATAACAAGAATGAAAATGTAAATACCCCACCCCAACATCTCAAGGGCATACTCTTTCCTATACCAGCTGTTTCTAGGTAAAGTGAGCTCAGGTTCACAGTTTCTGAATAGCACTGATCCTACCCACTTCATTTTCAAACGTGACATTCCAATTGGGTAAATTCTTGGCCAGGCTACGCTGAAGTAGGTCTAGAATGACATTTCCAAAGATCATGCCTCAGGGCATCAGTAACTGGATGATTGCAAAATCTGGTATGTCCTCAGACTCCCAACTTCACACATATTCACTCTCCTGCCTTTTCAAACCTCCCAAGTCCAGAACCTCCAATCCCTTTACCTAAAGTGGAAAAGACCAAGAAGAGGTCAAAAACCAAGGCTTGTTTTCCTTTTTCTCAGAGGGGAGAAGAACTATCACAGCATTTTCTCTCATCAGAGCCCATGCCGGGGCATCTCAACCAAAGAGAGAAGGCAGAGTTTGACTGAGGCTGATGAAGGCACTTTGAAGGTACCTCCAATTCTAGCTACTTGGTTGCTGTTTTTCAATTGTGTTTGTCTTCCTGTGACCCTAAAAGTCCATAAGGTTTTCTTGGCAAAGACACTTGAGTGGTTTGTCATTTCCTTCTCCAGTGTGTCCCCATTTTACAGAAGAGGAACTGAGACAAATAGAGGCTAAGTGTGTGCTCAGGGTCACACAGTGTCTGAAGCCAGATTTGATTTTCCTGACTCCAAGCTTGTTGTGTTCTATCCACTGCACTATCTAGCTGCTCTGAGTTTTAGCTCCAGAGCTCTTCCAAGGGACGGCCATTCACAATATGGTTAGCAGACTTCATGGAGCTGACTATCTCCATGTTCCTATTCCAATGTTTCTCCAAGCTACTTCTATTACGTATTCCCTTGGCTCTCCCAGAAGCAGCTCCCCCAGCCTTTTTCCATATAGGGAATCTTGGCTGACTCCAGCAGTCCCTTGCTAGATTCTTCAATATTGCTCCAAGATTCTCCCAATACTTGTCACCATGACTGTCCTAGAAATGGGCTCCCCAACCTTTCCCATCTTGAAGCACACTTTCAGAGGCATTCTACACATGACTGTTTCCATTTCTCTGACATTGCTTCAGCATCCAAAACTGTAAAGATGGATGCCCCTTTCCCTAAAGATATTTATTCTACATATAGAAAAATGAAAGTTTCCTGATGTGATAGAGGCCCCAAATAGCAAAATAGAGATATGAATCTTTATCATCTGACTCTGAAATCTCTTCATATTCCAGAAAGGAAGATAGTTTCCTCATTATCATCATTCACAGGCTCACTTGCCTCATAAGAAACCTAACAGAGTCCTCCACCTCCTCCCATTTTGCAAATACAAAAACTCAGCCCCAGGGAGTTCAAGGACTTGTGCCAGTTGAATGTGGGAGCTTCAGTGGCAGATCTTTTGTTTCTGAAGTCAGTGATGTTTTCTGCTGTACCCCTTTACATCCCAGGCAGGCAATTCTAGGTTTTCTATGTTGTATGTTATTTTCCTAGGAATGAGACAAGAAACTATGAAAGGGTCATGATTTACATAAATAAATTGAATGAGATTATTTTTCCCAATAGAAAGGGAAGATCACTTTCTCCAAAAATGTCTTTTTACAAATATGTTGTCTTAACTCTTAATCTCAAAAATTTGTGTTGGTCATTCACTACCTTCATGGTTTCTCTGAGGCAATAACAGAAATGTTTGTATCGAAGGCTTTCTGGCTGGTGAATAGAACTTAGTTTTGTGGAATAATAATAGCTAGCAATTATATAGCACTTACTATGTTCCAGACTATGCTAAGTATCTTACAATTATGATCTCAGTTGATCCTCACAATGATCTTGCAAGGCAGGTGCTATTATTATCCCCATTTTGCAGATGAGAAAACTAAGGCAAACAGGTGAAGTGGCTTGCCCAGGATCACACAGCTGGTAATGTTTGAGACTAAATCTGAACTCAGGTCTCCCTGATTCCAGTCCTGGAGCTCCATCTACTACAATGCCTACCTGGGAAAATTCTATATGAAATAATATACACTACCCTAATGTCTGCTTTACTGTAGAAGTCCTTGAGAAGCAAGCCCTATTATGTACAATGCTGTAGAAAATAAAGAAATAGAGAGGAAAATCCCCTGAGTAGCTATAGCAGATGTCATTCAATTCAATAAACACAGGATAAGTCAGTGGAACTGCATACAAGTCACTGTGAGAAGTGCTGAGCAATACAAAGACAGTCCTTCTCCTTCATAGGATGTAGCCTTATACAAGGAAAAGAGCACTGACTCTGGAGTCACAGGACCAGGGTTCAAATCCTGACCCTGGTGTTTATATGCAGCCTTGAGCAAGGCACTTATCTCCTTATGCTGGCTGTCCTCATCTGTAAAATGAAGGGGTTGGACTAAAAGGTCTCTGAGGTCCATTTCATTATAGATCTCTGATTCATTCTGTTCACTACAGAAAGTGGCTAGAGACCCTGAAATGAAGAAGCAACATGCTGCATCCTGATAGTAACAGAGCAAATGTAAGAAATCTAGAGAAAATGAGATGGAGTCATTTGGTGAAGGAACAAATAGCCTTACACATTTCCCTTACTCCCTAAAGACATCCCTACATTAGAGGACAATGCAATAATGCATTTTCCTAATGATTACTCAGAGTCATCAAGAAAAGTTAAATTTCATTTAAATTCTATTTAACAAAACAGAGAAGTACATAATTGTTTTTGGAAAGATGTAGGAAAATTGAGATGGAAAGTCTGTCTCAACAGACACTGTTATCTGCTACTTAGAAATACAAAGTTTAAGGTGACCTAGCTTCAAAAATCAAGAAAACATACAAACTTCAAATGAGGAAAAAGAAAATGAAGAGAAAGAAGCCTTCAAGAAATATAGAAGTTGAAGGTATAGAGCTGAACACAGCCCATGCAACTGCATCCACAGCTGACTACCTGAGACTGAAAGAAAAAAAAGGAAAAATATTGTAAACGTTATTGTGGAATTAATGAAGTAACTACCAAAAAGGAGAATAGTTTTTTTTTTTCAGAGCAAAGTAAATACAACCGATTTGAAATGAATAATTGTTCTATCAATAATATTAAAGTTTTTTTCTTCAATTGGAAGTGGAAGAGATAGTCTGCCTCTTCATATTTTATAAGTTCTTACCAAGCATAACCCTTGAGTTATTCACTATCATGAAGATGCTATAGAGATGGGGTCTATAAATACATAGATCAGATGACTTTTCAGTCACTTTTATTCTGCTAATAGTAGTCTGTAATTTTTACCCCTCACTTTTTCAAAATTTTTCTATTTTTTTAACATAGGTAAAATTGACCCTTAAATGCCTCTGATATTATCTTGCCTCTGAAATAGACTACTTCTCTATGTATTTAGTCAGATCCAGTCTCTTTCCAGTCTCAGTTTTTGAGTGCCATTTCCATTCCCTTATGCAATATACTATATTATTGGTACATTAGAGATCAAAGGGGTGGTATTCACTGTCATCATGGGCTAGTGTAAAATTGAAAAATCTATCTCATTTCACTTCTGCTTGTTCTCTTTCCACTTCATCTTCAAGATGATCTGGCTTAGTTGGGTCTCATGGCAGACATTATGTAATTACTGTTTTTCCTCTCTACTGCTTTTTACTATTCTATGAGAAGCTGCTATGGCAATGTTCCATTATCCTACTCCAGAATATTTTGTGGATGATCTTGAAGTTGCAACTTATATTTCAATTGACTACATGTGTTTTGATGCAAAGTTTCATGGGCTCTTTTGATCTTTTTTGTTGAAGTAATTGTTTTATACTCATTAAATTGCACTGCAAAATGGTGATAATCAGTCAATATCTTTTCTTTTTATTCAATTACAACTTTCCAGAGTCAATAATTTATTTAATAGGTCAGGGAGGAAATATTGCATATACAAGCCATGTCTTTTTCTCATCTTAATTCTTTCTTTTAATTTGGTACTCATTTTTATATTTGTCTTTCCCAGATAAGTTCACTACACACAAAAACTGATTCTAAGGTAATTCCTACAACTATAAACAATTGTTTCCTATATAACAATAGTCATGTTCATTTTAAAATTTATTTAATTTTTAGTTTATGGAATAAAATAAGATTTTCCATGATATAGTATAATAAAAAAAATAATTGTATATGAAACAGCAAATCTATTATGTCAAATTCATTTTTTATGTTTTTCATTATGTGCTTTTTGTCCCCAACATTTTATGTATTTCTGTAGATATGAAGCTTTTGAATGACACACAATTATCCTTTAACTTCTTTCATTTCTAAACCCAGAGTCACATTTTCCTGCATATTTTTCAGTGTATTCCTCCATGTGCAAGTTTACTTGAGGTCACTCAGTATCAAGGTAAATGCTGACTCAGTTTGGGGATTTTGTAAGTCTTAGAATTTTTCCTGATCATCTAAGACAGATGGTGTATAAACTATGACTCGGGTCTTTCTTGTCCCTTTATATATACTTATCATGAAAATTGAAATATAAGCTGACCATGGATCTTATTAAATATTTCTTGTTATCTCTGGGTACATAAGAAAACTAATCCCCTTATTAATTTCTTTGAGGAAAACACAGAAACTGCCTTTCCCTTTATGCATCCTGGTTCCATTATGTGTCATTATGAATGTGATTAAGTCCTTCAAGCATATCAACTTTTTGTTACTGAATGAGGTTCCCACAATTATCATGTTCAATTTTAAATTAATTTCTGTAGTTAGTCATAAGATTATGTGATTCATAGCACCCTCAACCATTCTATCACTTTAAATCTGGGAGAGGAATGCACAAGATCTTAGAAAGACATTTAGAATTCTTACTGGGTCCTCATGGGCACAGAATTCATCACTATGTGACCAGTCTGCTGCTGCTGAGTCTCTATCTTTCTGTATATTGATCTATGACAAAAGTCATGGTCTATCTAAAGGATAGATGGACTGTATCTAAAGTCTTTTATTCCAGTTTACATCCCACAACCATAGTCTTAGAGAATGAACGCAGGTCCATTTCCATACCACTATGAAGGAGATAAATACTTTTAAGAGAGGGATATTTATTCACTGTAATTATGTGTATGCATATTTATTTGCTTGTTGTAAGTATTCATTCACTAATTTGAAACACTATTTAACATACATACATACATACACACACATATATATATATATGTGTGTGTGTGTGTGTGTGTGTATTAGAGAATGTAAGGAAAACTATCCACATTATGATTTTAGCCTTTTCTCAATTTTTTGATAGTATATTCAAAATACCAATTATTTTTATCAAAGTATGGAACTTCAGGTGTAGAAACTGCCTCTACTCAACAGACCTGTTTACGTTGAAGTGACTTGGCCAGGGTCACATAAATAGTAAATTCTAGAAGTGGAATTAAAATCAAGGTCTTTTTGACTCCAAGTTACTCTATCCACTGTGAAACACTGGCTTTCAAGTCAGGCAAAATAATTATAGAATAATTATTCTGATAATAGAGAAAGAATAGAAAAATAGAAATAATCTCTACTCACCTCAACATTATTTTGTATTTTGAATGCTTTTACTGTTTCAATAATAAATTTGCTGATAGATATCCGTTATTCTGTATCTCTAAATTCAATAGAAAAATGAGACATAATGAATTTACATGTCAAAATATTACTCAGAGAACTTAGAAAGCTACTATTTCCTAAAATAGCTAACAGTAACCTAAATTGTTACCTAAATAATGTAGCAATCCTTTGCTAACTACCACTTTAGTAACATACAAACAAAAAAATACTAAAGATGTCAGTAATTTATTAGCAGAAATGTACAGGAGAATAGGGAAATTTCACATTACAAAAGCACATTTCACAAATATGGAATAGTGTATGTATCAGTGAGTGTATTAGTGAAGCATTATACTTGAACTTCAACTCTATTTTTCAAAATACATCAACATTCATTTCTGATATTTTATCAGTACTTTACAAAGTTGTAAGTCTAATCTCAAACACAGCTGACAACTCAGGAATAAGTAAAAAGAAAATAATAAAAATGAGATCCCTGAACTGACAAAATAGATTTCACCAAGTCCACACAGCAGAAGAAGGCTGCTATAGACCTTGACAGCATCAAGAAGTGAAATGTGACAGCCTGATAGCAGGAGAGCAAATCTTAAGCAGTGAATACTCTATAATAATTTCCATCGAAATAATCCTACCTCTAGTCAAACTGAATAAGATTTTATCATTCAGAATACTCAGAAAAAGAAAGAAAGAAAATCTTAAGTTTTCCTTCACTTTGATGAATTACATACTTTAATTATTGGAGGATTTTTCTTCTTAATTTTACTAGTGCTCTTTAAGTTGAGTGTTTTCAAATTCACTTCAAAGCAAATAAATCATCTGTTCTTAAGATGTCATTTCAGCTATCTTTGTGTACTAACTCTCAGATACAATTCTTTCTTCCCCTCTCTGTTTGCAAGATATTAGTCTTTTGGCACAAAACAACATACATTTGTGGGCAGATTTCAAATTTCATCATTTTTTTCCTGATCTGTGAATAAAGAGGTCAAAAAAAAGAGGATGAGCTTATTACAAGATGAAAGAGGTTGATTTTGGATCCATAATTTTGTCCTAGGTAGCACTCCCATCCACATTTCTGAATTCAACAAGCTTATGTTGTAGCTTCTGCACAGACCCCTCTAAGGCTATAAACATCATTTACAGTGGGATTTATTGACCTCATAGACCTGTCAGTCTAGTGCAGAGATACAACTACTTTACAAATAACTATAATATAAGCTTCTTATAAACGTATTCATAATATATGTATAAAAAAGGTAAAGTGGCGTTGAAGATGGTCTTTAATGAATAAATTCATTAGGTAGAAATGAGTAATGGCACAGCATAGACAAAAGTATTAAGGTGAAAAAGTATGGGTACATATATAGGCTATAGATATAGCAAGCACACAGGAGGAATCTACATGATTTATTAACTGCTGCCAGATGCTGTAGGAGGCACTGGGCAATATAAAGACAGAAACTCCATAGTTCTTGCCTTTGCCCTTCGAAAGATTCTACTCTATCATAAAAGGCAACATGTGTGTGTGTGTGTGTGTGTGTGTATATATATATATATATATATATATATATATATATATATATGCATACATAATGAAAATGTAAGACATTGGGTTGGGGTATTTGTTTTTGTGAGGAAGACACCAGAAAGTCAAGGGATTGTAGTGTCTTTTGGACATTTTAATTTATGGAGTTTAGAGGCTACACTCTCTAGGCCTAAAACAGAGAAAACCAAATTCAAAGGCCAAGGACCAAGGCCCATTTCTCAGAGTCACATGGCCTCAGAGGGAAGTAAGCCTAAAGTTAGGCCTGGATCATGGTCTTTCACTTGACAAAAGAAATCACCAAGTGAACAGTATGGAACTTATGCTAAACTTTGAAGAAAAGTAAGGATTCTAAGAGATAATATACAGCAAAGTCCCTTTCTGGGCTTTCACTCAAGGCCTTTCCAGCTTTGGTGAGAGCCTTCATAATACCATGAATAATCAATGTAGGACTTTAATGAAGACTAGGATCACAATGAAATGAATATGCTTATTTCCAGTTTCCTCCCACCAAGCCCACAGTAAAATGTGACTCCCCACTAGTAACCGAGCTCAGAGTTGATAACCCCTCCTCACAGAGTCCTATGGAGTTCCCACAACAGTGATAGTATCATTGTGTGGCTTAATACTAGATATTCTTATTGAAGAGGTAAACCTTTATCATTAACCCTATGCTATATGGATTAATTCTCTGACTTTTCTCTTCAAGTAATATGTTGCCCAAGAGATCTTCTCCTTCTGGAAGATGTACTGTCTAAATATTCAAATTCAGAATTTCTTAAATTCCAGGTTACTCACCAAGGAACCACCAAGTCTGGTTAAGTTCCTCATCAAAATATCCTTTCTCAGGATATAGGCAGTCACATATCTACTAATAAGCTAGGCATCTGTATTTCTCACAAATCACTGTTGAGAGGGCAGTTAAGGTGGCACAATGGCTAGAGCAACTGGCTATGGAGTCAGGAAGATGAGTTCAAAACCAGCCTCAGATATATACTAGCTATGTGACCCTGTGCAAATCACTTAATCCCAAATGCCTCATAAAAAAATCATTATTGAAGATTCTGGGGGTGGAAGTGGGGTAGAAGAAGTAAGGTAGACTCTTTTCCCTAGTTCAGATTCAAGTCTCAGTTGTCAATCATTTTGGGACCAATTTCAATCACTAGAAACTAATTAGGCGAATTCCTTGCGTCTATCCAAGAAGATACCATGTGCAACAACTTCCATGTGAGGTAGAGCTATACTTTATAATTTCATCAAGATAATTGATGACAAAAATGTTTGCTCAACCTCTTTTTTACTTAAATGTTGGAATAAACATTTCCCTTAGAAAAACTTACCCTGGTGAACTGCTTATTAGACAGTAACTTGTACTGATTAAAGTGGAACTGGCATCAACCTAAAGTAAAAATGTATTCACAGGAATCAATGTCAGAGAATCAGAATCAGGACTTAGAATAATGAGTTTTGTAGGTAATCAGCATTGGCAAGAACACCCCTCCCTCACACCCACACCATCCCCAGCCCCAAAGACACCTGAAGAGGGGGAAAAATACACACATGTACACACACACATGTATGTATATATATACATACCTACACATATAGGCATACATATGTGTTTGTATTTATATATGTGTGTGTGTTTACATTCGTGTACATTTATATACATATAGAATACATATGTATTCATTTAGAATGAATAAGCAATGTAAATAAGGCTTAGATAAGAGAATATAAATAAATTTAATCATCTATATCATACAAAAATAAAGCAAAAGGGAGAGGATTCTGGGAAGATGACAGAGTAGGTGAGAAAATTTCAAGCTCTCCATATTTTCCTCCACAAAAGAGATAAAATAGCACCTTTGGGAAAACATAGAGCCATGAAAACAAATAAAAGTAGGGGCAGAACAGGGATCTCTTGGGACAATCAAGGAAGTAAATCATGCATTCTGAAGGATTTTCTTTCGGTTCTCTCCTCCTCTCCCTCCCTTCTTCCCCTGGGGAAACTCATACTAAAGGCAATTACATTCATGTCACTGAATCGTATAACTTAAATCTTACCTATCATCCTCAACTCATTGCCTCAGTGGCACAGATAAATGATGCACATAAGAATTAAATCCATGAGCTTTCATGACCTTGGTTTTTATTAGCCTACCTCCTTCACAGGTCACTGTAAGTAAAGTGCTATGTAAACTGCAAAATGCTATGTAAGTGTGACCAATCATTATTTTCATTATCAGCACCCTCCTCTAACCAGCTGACCTTATCAGTCACATCCATCCATTCATTCAACAAACATTCATATATCATCTTCTACATGCAGGGGACTCTCCTAAACTCTTGTGATAGAAGAGAGGGTGAAGATACAAAATATATGCGAATTCCTTCACTTAAGGACCTCAGTGTCTAGAAAAGAAAATTAAGCATAAAGGCAGATGCTATTGCTTATATGACCTTGAATAAGTCCATTTTCAATGGGTCTTAGTTTTCTTCAACTGCTACTATTGCTAAAACTATTAATATTAAAGTAGACTTATTGAGAAAGAAGTTTATGCAAGGAAACAAGAGAAACTGTATGACATATTGAAGACTGCAAAATTGAGCAGCTACTTAACAAGTAATTAAATACATCTTCATGGCCAGAATTAGCATCAAAAGTTATCTTCCATAAACTAGCAGATGATGAATTCCCAATATTGGGATTCTCACTATATCATGGAAAATTTGCAGACCAAACTATGGCTCAGAAATTTTCAGTCATAATGCTGGGGGAAAAAATGATTTCATAGCTATCACCATACCAAATATCCATAATTTCTACACTAAGTAGAATAAATGCTTACAAAATACAGACGTTGCTGGGTCAGAAATGTTTTTTCAGTTTAATAACATCAGACGCATAATTCCAAATTACTTTCCAAAATGGTTGGGCCAATTCATTGGTTTACCAAAAGTACACAGATGTTTCTATTTTCCTACCACATCTCTAACAATTGTCATTTTATTTTTTCTTTCCTTATTGGCTTTGCCAAATGGATGAATGTGAGCTGGAACTTTAAAGTGGCTTTAATGTCAATTCCTTTCATTGTTAGTGATTCAGAGTTATTTTTTCATATGGTTATAGATAAAATGGGTTTCTCCTTTTGAGAAATGCCCATCCATGTCCTTAGATCATTTACCAACTGGGGAATGGCTCTTCTATTTATAAATTTGAATCAATATCTTATACATTTTTCAAATGAGAAATTTAGTAGGGAAATTTGCTGTGAAAATTTCCCTCAGTTGACTATTTTTCTTCTAAGTTTAGCTGTATTTGATATTCATGCACAAAAATTTTTAATTTTTATGTAATCAAAAAATTCCATTTTATATTCTGTTTTCCTCTTATTTCTTGCTTAGCCATAAAATCTTCTCCTATTCACAAACCCAAGAAATAATTTTTTCTGTTCCTCTACTTTTTTGATGATAAAATCGATAATTATGAATGACTATGATCAATAAATGATCAACCATGATTCCAGATGGCTGATAAAAAAGAATACTATCCACCTAATGACGGATGAATACTCATACTAAGATATGCATTTTGAAAATGGCTATATTGGATTTGTTCTGATTGACCTTGCTTTTATATATATTTTCTTCCTTCCTTTTTTCCTTCCTTTCTCCCTTTCTTTCTTTCCTTTCTTCCTCATTCTTTCCTGCCTCCCAAACTTCCTTCCCTCCTTCCTTCTGTTTGTCCTTTCTTTCTTAGTTCCCTCTCCTCTTTTTAGCCCAATTTTATAATCGGCTCAGCTCTGAGGAAGAACAGAGACTCACAAGAAGCAAAGTCAGGTTCATGGTCATGCAGCAATTAAGTTCTGAGGCAAGATCTTCGAACCCATGGCTTTTTGACAAGTCTAGTTTTCTATCTACTACTCCATACAATTTCACTAAAAAATGAAACAAAGCAGTTGTACCAGATTACTAATAATATCTCCTCCAGATAAGACATGTTTTGAATCATTTAATCCTCACCAAAAAAAAAAAAAAGAAGTGAGTTCAGTTCTGTTTTTATTCCTATTTTATAAATAAGGCAAATGAGCCTGAGAGAGGGTCAGGTGACTTGCTTAGATTTATAAAACTAAATAACTAAGGAAGAATTTGAACTGTGGTCTTTCTGACACCAAGTGTAGCACTCAGACAGTTCTGCACCTTCCAGTTCTTTTGAAACTTGATCAGCATTTCTCTGGGCATTTCTCCTTTCTGTCAGTAATGCATGTTCTAAAAGTAAAACAGTGGACATACTGAAAAGTACAAGTAGGCTCAATAACAGCTACATCTACCACACAGAGATGTATAACAGAAAATTTGTTTAAAATTAATAATAATAAGATAGAGTATAGATGCATATGTATCAAATGTAGGACAGAATTAGGTTTAACCATATAGCTGGGATGGGATCATGCAACATTCGCAGAGGTCTTTGTGAATCTTAAAGGGTCATATAAATGTCAATTACTGTCATTCTCTTAGTTCTGATCTTTTGTTTCATGGAGTTCAGGTATAAATCACTTGGGAATGTAGTCGATCCTCTATTCCTTTGTTGATCAGCTAACTATGCTGCATGTGAATAAAATGATTTATTTTTATAATTGAATAAAAGTGATTGGATATAGATGCATTAGATGCATATCTGAGACCATTCTAGTAACTGACAGATGGTAGGGATGATGCACATTTCTTTTCATGTTCATATGCTTTTATTTCTTCCAGTATGTCTCTACACCTTGAAAATTTTTCCTTCAATAGACTTTAGAGGACACTCTGAGTTTCTGGGTCAATGTTATGAGCAGAAAATTGTGGACAAAAGTTTTATATAACAATGTTCCGCTTACAATGCAGTGTGTTTTCTGAATTAATGATTTGGGAGTGAGGGTGCTGCATTTATTGTGGTAATGTTTGTAAGTTTATAAAAGATAGCAAATCTCAAAAAATATAATTCTAATCATTTGATTGTATAGGTATTATTATCTCATTGAAGTCCATCTAGAAACTGCCCAGTATAAGTTGCTATCATGATATTACTCTTTTATATTTAATATTCTGTGGATTTCTGTGCAAGTGAATGAGGTAATGACCTTTTGTAATCGAATATGAGTATGGGGCTCTAGGTTCATCTTCATTAGATTGACTGAAAACAATTCTGGGAAAGCTTTAGTACTAAACAGAATAACAAATATGGTTTGTACTTCCTATTGTTTCAACATTTTTTTTTTCCTTTGGCTAGTTCTTAGTATCTTGAAAATTCCTTATTCAGTTCATTTGGGAGATGATTCAATTTTGATATGATAATTACAATTAATACTTTGTTACTTTTAAATTATCATGGCTCATTGTTATATATGGACAATTGTGGGTAATAGTCCTGTGAATAATGACATCATTACAATATAATTTATTTTCTGAATTCTCAAAGATATGTTAAATTTTTAGCATGGCATTAATAATTTATTTTTCTGGTTCAGAAACTGGTGCATTTTCATGTATTTCAATACTCACCCAGTAGATTCTAATTTTAAAAATCTTTGGGGCTATGTTATACATTTTCTAAAACCTCGTAATTTGTATCAATAAATATATCTAATACCCTTAATGAAAACTTTTCTTCAATTTCTGGATGGCAATGTTTTGATCATGAATCAGAAATATAGATTCCCATATTTTCTATCAACTTAATCTATCTGGCTTAGCCATTTGTTTGATGCTTGTTTGTCAACATATTCTGACTTAAGTTTATTGAGTTATTTTCTATTCCCTTTTTTGATTTTAACTATTTCTTGGGCTCCATCTGAAAATTAACCATTTTTGACAATAAATCCAATGGTATATAGATGCTTTGAGCCCTTGTTACTTTGTGTCTATATGTTTTTTCAAAAGTATTTCCATAAGTATTGAATACTTATCAATATTTTTCCTTCTTTTCTGATAAGGAAATGTTAAATTTTCTCTTGTTGTTAGTTATGAACTCTGTGTTTCATCAATCTTGTATAGCTTATATTTACTGTCACTCATCTTACCATTCCATATTACCAGCTTACCATACCAAAAGTATTGGGGCAGACCGGTATTTTCTAAGTGTTAACTTCTTTAAATATGTTCCTCTTATTAAGGTTTGATTTCAAGATGGCAGTCCATCTCCTAACATTCTCTTCATTGTCCTCTGTGTCATGTGCCAAAAAGGCTTGAGTATTAGATGTTTACTTTAATCCTACAACTACTCAACCCTCTCCAAAATAGAAATTATTTACCAAAGACAAATCGACTTCCTCTGCTTCATGGTTTAGTACATCCCAAATTCAAAAGAACGTTAAAAATAAAGCATGAGCTGCCCCCTACTTTGAGCTCAATCAGAACCTCTTTTCCCACTTTCCACACTACTGGCAGCAAGGCTTCATTAGCCAATCCAAGGACGCCACACGTGAACTTTCAATAAAACTCCACTTCAGACCTTTGGTCCTCCTCTCTTATTCTTGTGCTGTGAAGATCTGGAAGTTTACTAAGGTTGCAAGAAACAAGTAGCAAAGGAGCAAAGTTCATGGCTACAGAAATTTTTCTAGACTTCCAGAACTAGGGAAGGGCTTTAGGCTGCAGAAGATTGCTGCGGCCAAGACACACAGCAGAGTGGTGGCAGCTGCAGCATTTTGTACTGCAAAAGATTTCTTCAGGAGAAATGAGAAACAGAGGAAAGGGAGCAGGTCATATACCTGGGTTTGAAAAAGAACTCAGCTTCCCCCACTACCACTGCCATTCCCTCTTCCCAGAGCCTTGAAGACTGGAACTACAGAAGTCAATCCCATAGCACCAGCACTATAGAGCTCTCTGAACTGCAGGTCCTAGACCAGACAACTGATAAACAGAAAGAGCAAGGCAGGATAACAGAACAAGTCACTGTGTGTATCAGGACTGAGCCTAAGGGAAAGAGCTCAACATCCAGCTGGGGCCAATTCTATTCCCCCCAAAGTTATTTGGGCAGAGATACAGGCTGATGAGCCATGAGTCACCCAGCTTGGGAGGAGGCTGAGATGCTTTAAGATCTAGCCCCAAGGGAAACTATCCTCAGAGGAAAGGGAGTTAGAAGGTGAGCAACGGAGAAAAATAGGGAAGGAACTGAAACTATCAACTATGGTAACAAGGAAAAAAAGACCATGACCATAAGCAAATAAATCAAAAGGGAAAACAGGAGGAAATATGGCATATTTAGCAAATGAGTTCAGGCATCTATGAATGTATACTACAGAACAAATAACCACAATACAACAGCAGATAAAATGGAAGATATTTTGAAATCTGAGGAGAATATGAACCCGAAACATATTGGTCTTAAGTGGTTTAAAAGAGAAATGAGAATTATAGGAGCAGAAGTTATGTCCTTCCTTCCCAGAAAAAAAAAAAATGGGCGGGAGGGAAGGACAATAGAAAAACATGAATCTGTGATGGCAAATCTCACCAAGAAAATAAATGAATAGTAGACTGGGAAAGTAAATTCATAGAAGTAAAGTATCATCTAGAACAGGCCTGCGCAACTTGTAGCCCTCCAAAGGGTTCTGGGAGGCTCACAAAAGATGTAGAGTAAATGTTGAGGAAATCCAGGGTGGGTCACAGGTTGTGCAGACCTGATCCAAAAGAAGAAAAGAAAAACAAACAATATTGTTTTGAAAATTCATAGATGGTCTCCAGAGGAAAAAAAAGACTGCAGACTCTGAGACACATGGTTAAATATATAACAATGTAACAATTCAATTCAGAAACAAATTCTGCAAGCAATCAGGTGAAAGACCTTCAGATACAAATGAAAGGAAACTCAAACAATACAAGACTATTCTGGACCCACAAGACAATACAGAAGGGGATGTAACAATGTGTTCTGAAGAGTAACAGAGCTCAGAATGTATCCCAGGATGAACCAAATTAAAAAGAAAAATCTAAGATTAACTATAAATGGTGAACAGATAATAGTTTAATAATAAAGAGGCACTTGAAACATTCTTACCAAAATTGCTAGACATGAAGAGATTATTTGCTTCTCAAAAACCCTAGACAACAGAAATGTAGCAAAAGTAAATACATGTAGCAGCCAAGGAAAGTTACAGAATGAAAGCATAGAGACTTAAAAAAAGACTTCTTTCTAAATATACAAGATTTAAAAAAAAAAAAAAAAGGAAGGATGAAGCCAGATGGAGGTAACCTTGTGATACATGCCCACAATGAATTTCTTTTTTATAAGACTACATTACAAAATGGGAGGGTACATGCAAGGTAGGACAGGGATAGAAGGTACTTTGTGGTGTGTCCAGGTCAAATGGAGAATTAGCAATGAAGAGAGGTGAAACTCTCAAGGACAGAAGAATATTCAGGGGAGTGAATAAGGAGGTGGAGCAAGGTTTAATCAAGGAGACCTCTTTGGTATTAAAAGAAGATTCCATTGATGAATGCTCTTATGAGTTAAGAGAGATGTTCTGGAAAAGGAAATGGAGACCTTGTGCTTGGTGAAGTCTGGAATATTTATTTGGTGCTTGCAAAGACCATTTTCCCTACCTCTTGCCTGAGGAGTCAGAACTACTTGGGACAACTGGGCCCATAGAAAAATAGAAGGTCTTAGGGAAGAGATTTTGAAATAAATGGGAAATGAGTGAAATCAGGTAAGTGAAGATCCCTCAGTATGAATTCCCCCAAACCCCCACCCTTCCTGCCAAAGCTAAAATAACTAAATATCCCTCTTAGGCAAATAAAATGCTCCAGGATAGAGAAGAACCGCCAAAGTTCTGGTCACACAACTTGGTGTACCCTTCCCCTTCACCACCCTCTTAATGCCACATCAGCATCGTTCCAAATTTGGTAATAAAAACCCTCACTGGTGAGGGACAATCCTTTTCCTGTTCTTTGTCTGTTGGGTAGATTCCCACGCTTAGACTGTACACTTGGATTCCCAGCCAAGGGGAAGAGAGACTAGTGGGCTTCTGCGTTAGGAACTATATGATGCTGTACTCCACTCTGCTCAGGTGCACTCCCTTGCTGACACAACCTGTGGTCTCATGGGAAGTGCCCCTTCTCATGAGATTGTAATAAATTTCTTTTTGCCTTCTACCTTAAAAAGCCTCTGAGTTTAATTTGAGTAAGGGTTGCTGTATTCCATACAAGGAATAAAGATGATTGGTGGAGGGTAAAGATCAGTGGTGAGCTGCATGATCAGGGATGTGGTGTATATAATGGGGGTTCCTACCATGTGCCAATATCATCTCTGTCATTTGCATGAATTGGCATTATTCTGGGAGTGAAGCACCAAGGAGAAAAGGTAATCTGCAGAGCAAGCTCTCCAAAGCAATAGCAGGAACTGTCTAGAGGTACTTCCTGCCATGAAGGATACCTCAGATGTTTTGAGTCTAAGAAGAACACAAAGAGTAGATGGAGATTAGATAATTATTGAGGTCAAGAACCGGACAATGAGGGTCTAGAGCAAATAGAGAGGATAGACAGTGATAAGAGTGAGGGAGAGACATCCTCCCTTCAAAGGGGCACATGCACAAAAATGGAATTAAATAAGCCGAATGAACAGAACTGACTAGCTGAAGGAAAGGAGAGGAAGAGTGACTATGTTTGAATAACTCAAACGGAATTAAATGAGTAGATAAAGGCAAGAAAGAAAAATGAACTTAAAATTGAGTATGGGGGGAGACAGCCGATAGGAATAGAAGCACAGAAGAAGAAAAAGGAGGAGGAAGAGGAGGAGGAATAGAGGTGGAAGAGGAGGAGGAGGAGGAGGAAGAAGAGGAAGAAGAAGAAGAAGAAGAAGAAGGAGAAGAAGAAGAAGAAGAAGAAGAAGAAGAAGAAGAAGAAGAAGAAGAAGAAGAAGAAAAGAAGTAGAAGCTATAGTGACTGAAGAAATATAGTACTGTGTTTACTCCAGAAGAGGAGGGAAAATCATAGCTTGGGGGAAAAAATCAAGTATTAGAGACAAATGGAGGAAAATACAAATATTACTCTCATAATTTTAAAAATGAATATACTAAATAATCCAGTTAAAGAAAAAATGAGTGACATATTGAATAAGAAAACATAAACCTAAAATCTGTTGCATGCAAGAAACACAGTTACAAAAGAAGGAAATAAAAGTGTTTTACTTTATTAATGATTAATAAATTTAAAATAATGTAAAATACATTTTAAAAATAAAATAAATTATTTTTAAAAACTTGCTATTCATCAAGTGAATTCGAAACAACAGGAATTGCAATCATGCTATCTGACAAAGAAAAAAAATCCCCCAAAAAGAAAAACAGAAAAAGAAATTTTAAATAACACTGAAAAAAAATAATGGGCAACAAACCAACACCAACACTTCAATGCTCCAAATACTTTAGTGCCTAAATTCATAAAGGAAACATTAACTGAGCTTAAGGAGACATAGATAGTAACATAATGGTGACAGGAGACTTCAATATTCCTAAATAAAATCTAAATATGAAACTAAGCAAATTGTAGTAGAAATTACAGTTAATAGATTTATGGCATTTGCTAAATGAGACCACAAATGAATACACATGTTTCAGCATCACTGGAACTTTTACAAAAATTGACCATGTATTGGCAGAGAGATTGGCATAGACATACTGTAAACAAACATATAATAAGCTGAAATGGTAAAGATATCATTTACAGACCATAATGTAATAAAAATAGGATTAATTTAGAGACCGCAAAGGACTCAGACCTAAATGGGGGTTTAATAAATACTAGATGATGAGTCAAATAAGTAATAGAAACAAAAATTATGTGAAAGAAATGGATAATAATGTAACAACACATCAAAATTTCTAGGACACAGCTAAAGTAGTCTTAATTAGAAAAATCACATCCCTACAAACATACATCATCAAAGCATAAAAAGATAAAATTAATGAACTGAATACACATGTAAAAATTTAGAAAGCTACAAAAAACACTATATTAAGCACAAAAGAAAAATATTAACAATTAGAGAAATAGATAAATTAGAAACCAAAAACCTTAAGAATAATGAAACTAAATGTTAATTCTGTGAAAAAACTAAAATGGATAACTATTTATGAAATTTTATTAAAAAGGAGAGGCAGAAAAATCAAATAAATAAAAGAGCAAATAAGCAGGGTATAATCACAATAAAGCAAGAAGAAATGAAAAGAATAATCAAAACTTATTCTACATAACTATATAATTACAAAACTGAAAATATGAAATAAGTAGAGGAATATCTTCAAAAATATAAAGTACCAAACTCTCAGAATATAAGATAAGGATCTTAAATAATCAAATCTCAGACAAGGAAATAAATCAAGCTATATAGAACTATATAAAAAATCCAAATCCTGATGGATTTATAGGAGAATTCTACTGAACTTTTAAAGAACAATTGGTACTTTTATTTCACAATTTATTTTCAAAAATTGAAAAAGAAGCCTCCCATGATACTTTTATGATAATTATTGTTCTAATATTTAAAACAGAGAAAGATAAAACACAGAAGGCAACCTATAGATAAATATCAATGATGAATATTGACTCAAAATTTTAAAACAAAATACTGTCAGACTAAAGCAGTTATCCAAGCAATCATTTATAATGACAAAGTGTGATTTATACCAGAGATTCAAGAATGGTTCAACATTAAGAAAACAATCAACATAGGCTAAAAGTCTCACAAAATCAAGTTACAGAGGGACCATAGTTTTTTTACATGAAAAAAGGAATCTATCTAAAATCAAAAGTAAGCATCATAATACAATGGAAATACACAAGAACCTTTTCAAGTAAATTAAGAACTTACACCACTATGTATTTGGGAGAAAGAAATTAAAGGCATAAAGATAGGTAAAAATGAGACAAAGTCATCTCTATTTGTTGATGATATGATGTCATACTTGGAAAATGTTAGGTAATCAACATAGATACTAATTGAGACAATAGCTTCAGCAAAATTGCATACTATAAAAGAAACCCTGAAAAAGTCAGTAGCATATCTATATAACAATACCAAACTCAAGAAGCAAAAAGAAAATCAGAAATCACTTTCTAAATAACTACAAAATGTATAAAGTGCTTGGGAATCAATCCATCAATACAAACAAAAAAAAGTATATATTTAATTACAGTGTTCCTTGAAAAAAAGAACAATTTTAGAAGCTAGAAGAATATTCAGTGTTCATGGCTAGACCATGTTAATATAATAAAAATGGTAAAACTACCAAAGTTAATTAAGACTTTTTAAAGCTATTCCAGTCAAATTACCAAAGGATCTTTATAGAATTTGATAAAATATGTTTTTAATTCATTCAAAAAGAACAAAACATCTAGAATTTTAAGGGAAAGGATAAAAGAAAAAAGATGAAGCAAGCACTTCTAGACTTCAAACCATATTAGTTGAAATACCACTCATCAAAACTATCTGGTATTACTTAAAAAATGGGGAGGGAGGGGAAAGTAGGTCAATAGAACAGACTAGACAATGGAGAATCAGAAATAATTTAAGTCAAGAAAGCAGTTTGTTTATTGCAAAATATAAATTACCTAGGGAAAATGTCCCTTATTTGAAAAAAAAAAAAACTTCTGGGAAAACTGGAAAGCAATCTAACAGAAATTAGGCTTAAACCTACACCTTATACCAAATTTTATAATCCATTCTACATAGATACAAAACCTTAATATTAAATATCACAATTTTTTAAAATTAGAAGTAAAACAGAACATATATATATTTTTATAGCTATGTGCAGAAGATGTATTGTTAGCCAAACAAGAGACAAAGGTAAACACAAGAGATTAAATAAAAGTCTTTGATTTTATGGAACAGAAAAGTTTTTGCACAGGCAAAATCAATGCACCTAGTATAAGAAAGGAAGTGGTTGAATGTGAAAATATTTTTGTATCAATTTCTCTGATAATAATTTATTAATATTTATATATTAATGCATGTGTATACATATACATATGTGTGCATACATACATGCATGTGTGCGTATGAATGTATGTGTGTATGTGCATATAACTAATAACCATTCCCTGGTGGAAAACTGGTCAAAAGATATAAACAGTTCTCAAGAAAAAGTTTCAAAGTATTTACAGCAAGGTAAAAAATGCTCCAAATCACTAAAATTAAGAAAAATACACATCAAAATAACCCTAGAGTTCACACCTTGCAAATTAATAACAGTGACCAAAAATGCCAATACCCAATGTTGGATGAGTTGTGCACTGATATGCACACTAATACATTGTTGACAGAGTTGTAAAATGGTGTTACCATCTCAGGATGCAATTTGAATTTTTGCTAATACAGTGACTAAAACTTTCATGCCCTTTGATCCAGAGACTCACTGGTCTTAAACCCCAAGAAAGTTATCAGTAAGAAGAAATTCCTCACTTATATCAAAATATCTTAGCAGTACTTTTTGTTATAGCAAAAACCTGGAGGAAAAAGAAGCCCATCCACTGGGGAATGGCTAAACAAATTATGTTACATAAATGTAATGGAATATTATTTGTGTTCTATGAAACTATGTATGTGATTAATGAAAATAAGCATGGAAAAAATCTACATAAACTCATGTAGACTGAAGTTAATAGGGCCAAGAAAACAACATACCTAATAACTGCGATGGTGTAAATAGAAAGAATAATTATACATCTAAAAGATAAAAAAATGAAAGTAGCAAAATTATATAAAGATCAGACAGAACTGAGATGAAGACATATAAGAAGACAACCCCCAATCTATCCCTTAATGGAGGTAGAAGGTTCACAAATGCTACATATTGCAGGAGTTCTTTGAGACTTTTTCAATATATCAATCAGTTGTGCTAATTTTTTAAATACTATTAATTATATGGAATGGCTAGTTAGGCAGTGGAGAGAGAAGGATACTGGATAATGTAAAAAAATGAGAGATATCAATAAAATCTTATTTAAATTAAAATAAAAAAACATTGCTCCAACTTTTTCTTTAAAAGACAAGTCTTTCCTGGAAAAGTACAAGGCATTTGTCAAGATGCATCATCTTTATCCATTTGTTCAATTTGACCTCCATCTTCAGGTTAAAAGCCTTTAATCTATATTCTTTCTTTTTGTACATTAAGAACTTACATTTACTGAGTCCAAATGGTATTTTGATATTACTGGGGAAGATGAAACAGATGTATAAAGTGTATCCCTGTGGAGCTATATAACTTAATGTCATCCATGTATTAAGTGGCTAATATGATGATTTGATATAACTCCCTATTTGACTTGAAAGTATCACTCAGTTTCACTGAGGGGTGTTGAAAATGAATTTAAAGCTAAGCAAAAGTACAGCAGGCTGAAAATATCTTGTTGGAAAGTGGCATATGACATTACTTGTTCGTGGCATTATTGTGTTATTAGAACATTTTAAATATGAAAGTTTTCCACCTTACCATTTCTCTCAGCTTTGCCAGAGCAGGTTGTTATCAAACGTGTTTCATAATCTAAACATTCCTGGTGCCCTGTGAACTAAGGTATTTCACAATCATATCATTCTTTGGGTTTTCATCCCCAAAACTCAATTTGTGTGAGTCAGCACATCTCTTATAGGGGCTGCTCATTTGGATTTGGATTCAGGGAATTTTGTAATATCCATGTACTCCTAGGGTAGGTAGGTAGCCCAGGAGATAGGGTGCTGGGCCTGGAGTCAGAAAGATCTGAGTTCAAATCCAGCCTCAGACACATAACAGCTGTTATGTGTTATGACCCCAGGCAAGTCAATTAATATTGTTTACCTTAGTTTCCTCATCTGTAAAATGAGCTGGAGAAGGAAATGTCAATATGTTTACCAGGAAAACCCTAAATTAGGGTTACAAAGAATCAGATACAACTAGAATGACTGAAGAAGAAAGAGACATATTTCAAAACAAATGAAAACTTCTCAGAAGGGAATATGTCTGTCAATGGGTAGTAGGTGATACCTAGGTAGGTGCTCTGAACCAGTAACACTAAAAGAGGTAGTTAACACTAATGAAGCTTCACATCAGACTGAGGCCAAGTCAACTATTGTTTGAGGAAATATCGGTGAGGAAACCCTTATTCATGCATATAAAACACAGGGAAAGAGTCATGCTTCTTACAGATGCAGCATACAGGTAGGAAATAAATTAAGTCGTCGTTTTTCTTCTTTTGATTAGGTCTTGAGACTCTATATCCCAACTTTGTTTACTAATGAAGCAAAAAAAAAAAAAAAAAGGACATATATATGGAGGTGCACACCTGACATTTTGAGTTTTTTCTATAATTAGTCATCAGAAGGACATGGCATGCAACATGAATAGTTAGTAGTTAACATTTATATAGCATTTACTGCATGCAAAGCACTCTGCAAAATGCTTTACAATTATTATCTTATTTGATCTTTACAACAATGCTTAAAGGGAGGCAGTTGGGGAAACTGAGGTCAAAAAGGTTTGGACTTACCTAGAGTCACACAACTAGGAAATGTCTAAGACCAAATTTGAATTCAGATCCTCCTTATATGAAACCCATCTCTCTCTCCATTGAACCACCAAGTTGCCCTGAAATTTCTGCTTTATGGATTTTGCCTACCAGAATAATTTACTACTGATTAAGACTGACAGCTTTCAGTCCTTTGCCACATACATATATAAGACAGGGATTAGAGATGTTGCCAAGGAAGAAGCAGTCTATATCGAAGTTTATAAAGGCATGTAGGTTCTATCAATAATTTATCAAATTTTTTTAAGAGTCGAGCTGCTTACTGCTAATATTAAAGGTGTGGCTGGGGGTAAAAACTAACCTTATGTATGTCAAATCATTTCTAAAAAGCCATAGAATTATAAAGACAGCTAGGTGACTCAGTGGATAGAGCACTGGGCCTGGAGTCAAGAAGTCCAGAGTTTAAATATGGCCTCAGACATTCATTAACTGTGTGACCCTGGGCAAGGCACTTAATTTCTGTTTGCCTAATCCACTGAGAAGGAAATGGTAAACCACATTGATATGCTTGCTAAGAAAACCACATATCAGGTCATAACCAGTTGGGCATGACTCAGAAACTATAGAACTATATCATTTTGGTGACACAATTAAAGAGCTAAGGAGAGCGATAGCAAGAGGAGAGAGAGAAAGAGAGAGAGAGAGAGAGAGAGAGAGAGAGAGAGAGAGATACTGAAGAGACAGAAAAAAAACAGAAATTTAAAAGAGATAGAGAAAGAGGAAGAGACACTGAAAGAGATCCAAAGACAGAAACAGAGGGAAAGACAGAGAACAAAACAGTGTTAATAAGGTGAAGAGTTAAGATTTGAATGGGAAAGGTTGACTTTGAGGGAGCACAAAATTTATACTAGAGCAAATGCTAAAACTGGGTTACATGGCCTGTGCTATATATGGAAATCTGAGAGACCCTTATGGGAATCAGGATCCTTGTGATTTTCCATGTAGCAATACCAATTTTGTAGAATGATAGGTAGTCACTCACCATGTTATCTATCTATAATATCTGAATGAAAACCTCATTTTCTGAGGTCCTTATCATCTCCGCACAGTACGAAAAGGACCTGGGTCAAATATATAAGGGGACTCCAAACTTTAGACTTCAAGTGGGATGAGTGTTTCTGCAAACAGGTCCTTGACATCATACTAGACATTTACTGAGCCACAGGAGTCACAGGAGGTGAAATGACCAATCTTGAATATACTAAAGAACCAACTCTTTGAAAGCTTACCTGACTCTAATTGGAAATTCAAACCTTACAGGGTCATTTATTCTTACGTTCTATGCCATTACACTTCATCTGTTATTTATGATCCCGTTTGGATTTCAGGGGAAAATTCAATACTCTACTACATATCTTAATTTATGTTTTACTGTTAAGACCCAGTTACTCTTTGAGTCATGTGCACAACATATTAATCTAAGTAAGAGCTATGAATCTCTACCAAATGTGAATATGTTCTGATTACAGAGATAGAATATTTGGCAGAGTGATTGGTCATATGAGTAGTGATTTGAATAGTAATCTCTCCCTGGAATCTGTCCATGTCACCATTTCTTCAGCACTGATAGGCACAGAGAAAGGGTTGGCTATCTTAATAGCCACCCTAGAGAGAGCCCTTCATTTGCTCCAACATGTAAACACTGCTAAAGGCAGTTCCTCACATGAGGTTTCAGCAACAGATCATTGTATACTGTTAATCTGCTAATGGATGTAGAAAAGAAAAAACTGAATAACCCTCCTCACGCCACCTTTCCCGACACCCCAAGGAGAGCAAAAGGCAAAAGGGCAGAGCCAGGTGTGAAGCATGAGGCAAATGTCAAGCAAGAGTGAAGAAATTTAAAAGATATTTCACAAATGTTGGACACTGAAAAAATCTAGAAATTGGAATTTTCCAAGGATCAAGTCACAAGACTACAAGGCAGACAATTCAGAGTCATAAAGGAGTGAGTTTTATTTGATTATGTATGCACATTACAAGGCTTTTGTCTTTCTTTTCTAATGAGGGAGGGGAATGATGGGAGGGAAAGAAAATAAAATTGTTACTTGAAATAAAAAAAAAATGTCAATCTGAAGAGAAGCTGGAAGGTCTGGAATTTTTAAACTTGCTGAATTTTCTAACCAAAATCATTGTTCATTTTAATAAACAGCTATAGGATTAAAGTGAGATTATATCTAATTATGTATGCTAATATTGCCTTAGTTGGGAAAAGCTTTCACATGCTATGACATACAGAAATAATTTTCAAAACAATTTTAATCCAAAAAATGTACACCTACACCAAACCAATAAAGGAAATCTACATTTCCTTATACTTTTACTGATTCTGATGTTTCTAGGCTAAAATAATGATGCCTGCTTACAAGAATGTATATCAGAGTTCTGTCCATTTCAGTCATAAAAAGATATGTAATTCATTAAAAACCAGTCAAAAGGGAGTTGAAAATTTCATTCAGGCCTATTGGATAACTTGTTTTTATTAGACCAGCAACATTTTTCCTTTGAATGTCAACCTGGTTCCTAGTATACCACTGATTCTGACAAGTTTAAAAATATGGGTTTGGACCTATGTGAACCAGTTAGTTTCATATCTACTATCTGCATCCTTGACCCTGGTTCATTTTGTCCCAAATTTAAGCTGTTGGTGGCAAGGAGCTTTAACTGATAGAATGCAAATATATCAGCAGAAATTTATCATCACAGCTAGAAAGGCAATGGTATCATCTTGTATACAAGCCAAATAGCATTACAATAAAAATTACTGTAGAACAAAAGAGATTTGGTTTTTATCTGCCTTCATTAAAAACCTACTGATTGAAAATGCATTCAACAAAACCAAATCTCAATATAATAACAGAACTTGTATTTGATAACTCATTGCAAGGCATTGTGGTCTAAAGAAATGACAGCATGTTATCATTATTTCCACTAGAGAACAGCATCATTTGCTTCACGCTGGACTCTCAGTTGAGAGTTAAACTAGAACAAAGAGACCTGTACTTTATTGATCATTTCTGGTACAGAACTGACAGCTTTAATGCCAACATAATTAGGGGAAAAAATTAAAGATAAGAGAATGCTACAGCAGGAAGGAACTTATTTTAAGGACTACAGAATGCAAAATAAGATGGAAATTTGGCCATCATCTCATTGATATTATCACTATGGATAGTTAGTCACATTAGAAAAGTCTGTCTCCAAAGAGGATCTACCTCTTTGATGGATCCTCATCAAAATGTTAAATGAAATTAAATGTTAAACTCATTTAATGTTATAGAGTTAAATATTAAATTTTATTGATGGAGTCTCTATCCAGATGGATTTTTCTGATTTTGTTTTCCACAGTTATGAAATTAGCCAGATGATTGCCATTTCCATTTTTTGGCTTAAGGGATGTAAAAGAATCATTGAATTGTAGAATATTAGATCTGGAAAGAGCCCTAGAGTACTTGGAGCCTTCTCTTTTACTTTTTTTAATTTATTTTTTAATCATAAGTTAGTGTGGAAATCCTAAATATTCCGCTAAACCAAACAAAACCATCTAACAGACTAACAGCAAACCATTGCCTTGAGTACCATATGGTTGATGGATTATATGACAGTCAACAGACAGATCCTCCTACCCCTCCTATATCTTGCCCAAATAAATTGATGATCTTGCTTCTAAGAGTACATAAAATTTAGGTTAATTTTAGACAGCTTTGCGAATATTGCTTTTGATGTTTATGTCTCTTGTCTTCACATCTTAGTGTGCTGTGACAAGGGAAAGAAGCTACAGATGAAAGGCAAGGTTTAGGTTGTGTGAATCAGTGACATAATTTTAAAATTTGTTTTCAGCTCAGATGACTTTTAGCATGTCCATCTATGGCCAGGGAATAAAAGATCCAGGGAAGTTCATCAAATATTTTTTTCCATACAAAAATAATCTTACTGGTTTTAACCAATATAGAAAAAGGAACACCTCACAAATATAATTCAACCCCAAAATGACATCATTGTTATTATCTTTAGGATTTGAAAAGCACTTTCCTTACAACACTAATATATCATAGAACATGTAAGCATTATTATGGCCTTTTTATAGTTAATAAAATTAAGGATAAGAGAAATAAAGTGCCTACACAAAGTCACACAGCTACTTATATTTTTGACAATGTTAACATTCATTCTTTTGTATGCACCATTTCAAGCACAATGATGTAAAGTACAGGGTTCTCAATTTCAGTCAATTCAGTCATGAAGTTAGCTGTGTCACCTTGAGCAGGCTATTTACCTCTTTGGGCCTAAGTAAGTATACATGAATCCCTTAAACTAGAACTGTGGGGTTCCTTCTGATCATAATTAAAGATGATGATGATGATGATAATGACAGCAATGATGATAGTATTTATGTGAGCTTTGAGGATTTGAAAATATAGATATCTCGTTTTATCCTTGTAACAACCCTATGAGGTAGATTCTATTATTATCCTTATCTTATAGATAAGGAACCAGAGAAAGATGGAAATTAAGTGATTTGCCTAGGATCACAACTAATAAGTATCTCATATCACATTTGAACTCAGGTCTTCTTAAATTCAAGTTCAATACTCTATCAACTATGCCACCTAGCTGCTCTAAACTTTTATGATTTATATTGTTTTCCTTAGAAAAATCTCACATTTGTTTTGCATGCTCTTTAACCCAGCAATATAGCTTCTAGGGCTGTATCCCAAAGAGATCATAAAAATGGGAGAGGTCTCATATGTACAAAAGTATTTATAGCAGCTCTCTTTGTGGTGGTGAAGAACTAGAGAACTGGAAATGGAGAGGAGGCCCATCAATTGGGGAATGGCTGAACAAGTTGCAGCACATGAATGTAATGGAATACTATTGTGCCATAAGAAATGACAAACAGGTTGACTTCAGAAAAACCTGGAAAGGCTTATATGAACCAGTGTTGAGTGAAATGAGCAGAACCAGGAGAACATTATAAATAGTAGCAGTCGCAGTGTGTGAAGACTGTTTCTGATAGACTAAGCCCTTCACAGGAATGCAAGGAGCTAAAACAGTCCCAAAGGACTCTTGAGGCAAAATACCATCCACATCCAGAGAAAGAACTATGGAATTGGAATGCAAAATGAAGCAGACTATTTTCTCATGTTATGTTTTGTTTTGTTTTGTTTTTTTTCTCAGGATTTCTCCCATTCATTTTAATTCTTTTATGCAGCATGACTAATGTGAAAATGTGTTTAATGAGAATGTATGTGTAGAATCCATATAACATTGCATGCCATCTCAGGGAGGGAAGGGAGAGGGAGAGGGAGAAAATTTAAGACTTATGGAAGTGATTGTTGAAAACTGAGAACAAGTTAATTATATGAAAAAATACTCGTGAAATATAAAAAAAGAAAAACATCACATTTGTGAATCTATATCTCTTTATCTATAAAACATTACATATATATCTGTGTGTATATATGTATGCATGTGTATGTGTATGTATATAATATGTGCCCCATGAGACTTCATCATAGTGAACAGTTTGGAGGCAGGAAAAGGGAGATGAGGAAGCATAGGGTTGCACAAAAGTATTTGATTGCAGAATAAACATTCTAAACCTTAGAAAGAGTGTGAGGCATGAATGACTCTTTGGTATATGAAGAAGTCAGCAGAGACAATGATTTTATCTCTACACAGATGGATGCATTCACAACTTTGTCCTTAAACACTCATTTGGCTAAGACTCCCAATGCAGTCTTGACTAAATCAGAGCTGATAACCATAAACCAAACAAGAGCCAAAATGAACCCTATACTAGGAGGAGTAATTGACCAGTATAAGTTAGAAGTCTCTCACCTCTTGCCTGGAGGTGTCAAGACTCAGAGCTGAGACGAGGAAGCAAGTGTTATTGCCCTGACTAAAAGAGCTCAATAGCACTCCAGTTACACAGAGTCTAAGAGAAAAGAGTGTAGTACCATTTAGAAGAGCTGATTGTGGAAGGCGACAAAAGAATGAAGCTGCCCATCGATCTAGTGACCTGTCTGCTCTATCCAAACAGCAACAAAGTCCAGTGATGAGCTAGTTCAGAAAGCAAATAATCTAGGTAACCCAGCTTAGCACCAAATTGATCTATCCAATCAAGATACCATGTCCTATGAGGAAAAAATCCAATGGAGTCAGGAGCACCTGAGTTGAAATCCAGCCCTGGGCAAGTGCAATGGTAATTTAAATTGGGAAGGTCTTTCTCATTCGTTAATAGGCCCATGAGACCTGCCTGAGTCACATGAGTCTGAGTCACATGGAGTCTATGGTGGGAGGAGTTTGCTGATTGCGTGGAACAGGAGGAGTTAGAACAAGAGCAGAGCTGAGAGGAAATTAGTCATGAGAGCAGTTAGAGCTAGGAAGGATGCAGGAGGCTGGCTAGCATGAGTGAAAGAGCTTGTTTGTGATTTGTTTAATGGAGCTGGATTATGGGAAGCCTAGCAAGGGGAAGGCTTGGGGCTGGTGTTGTCCTCTGCATTGTTACTGTGTATAGATTTTTGTTACTATGAGGGATTTGGCTTTCTGGTGCCTGAATCAATGCTTTGGTTCTGTCTTCCATGTGAAGAGTTTGCTGTGTTTCATATTCAGAATTCAGACAGGATATTCATGGCAGCCACAGGCACTGTGAATATCACATTGGCACTACAGCAACTGTTTGCCTCAGTTCTTCATCTGTACAATGAATTGGAGAAGGAAATGACAAACCACTCCTACACTGTTGCCAAGAAAACCCCCAATAGAGACATGGAGAATTGGATGTGACTGAAATGACTATACAACATTCATCACCAATACCACACCCTGCAGCAAATTTCATGAACATCATTCAGAGAAAGAAAAGAAATTGAGGCCCTTTAGTTCAAAAATATGAGTTGCCTTGGACACTTGTAGTCTTTATAGATGAGTCTCAATTCCATTGTAAAGTTCATGTCAAATCTTCACCCCCACTCCCAAAGTACTTGATGTCTAAAATATGTTTTGTAATTTTTTTCTTTTTATGTCACTTCAGCAAAAGTGATCATTGAATCTACTAGTTCATTGTTAAGTTGAAGCACACTGGTAGTGGCTTGTGTACAAATATTAAGAGGACAACCATTCATAGGCTTACCTCCAGAACGCTCTTAGTAGTAGTAGGTAACTATCTAGAGACTTCGGCCTATAAGTGTACAGTTTAGGGAGTGGATAGAGAAAGGTTGCTGCATATAAGGTCTTGTCCTCTGTATCTTTTGCATCTTATTTAAATTTACTAAAAATGGCAGGAGGGATTTTCCACTCAGAATCTTTCTTTGAGGATGCCTTGGCTTTTCAGGCACCCATTAAAAAAAGTTAGCATTTTTTTTTTCTCCTTTTGTCCTAGACTGTAACTGGACAGTCTATTTTCTAGTATGGTTCCTTTACAAGTTGGGCCAATGCCTTTGAGAGATGTTTTGCTTGTTTAGAATCCTTGAGTACTAATATTTGTTGTATTTGAAAATATAAGTATGGAGGCTAATATGATCAGTATGGATATTTTATTCCTAGAACACTGATACCTGGCAATACTTAGAAGATCCCAGGTTTAAATAGTTCCACAGGACCTAGGAGAGAGAGTATGAGGTGATGCTACCACTTAGCATCAAAAGTCTGCAATAAATTAAGGCAATAAAAGAGCAGCTGGAGACAAATTTATCATGACTGAAATTAAAGGGAAAGACATATGAAGTGCCAGGACCAGCTACAGAAGTCAACAAGCCTCAGTACGCAGAAGTGTGCAGTATTACAATGAAATGGAGACCCAGATCAAGGTATAGACTTATTTCTGGGAATTACCTATGTCCCAATAGGGAAGAAACATTAAATCACTGCAGAATTGGCAGGTATCTCAAGTGGGGGGAATGGAGAAGGAAAGAAGTAGGCTGCTAGGAAATCTTAAAGGAATAACTTTTAGAATTCTATGGAGTTATAAAGACCCCAAAATCTAAAATCATATGGTAAGTGTGCTTGCAGAAACTTGAAAAGTTATTTGAAACTTGTGACTCGCCATGAAAAATACATGCCAAGTTTTACTCATTGTATTGCTCAGTGAAAAAGCAGTAGCTTTGTGAGTTTGTAGCTTCATTGGACAATCAGCTACAGAAACTGACAGAGAAGTAACAAAATGTAAGGAAGGAATTATAGTTAGTTTGGAGCAAGTGTGTTGGGGCATAGTATACTTTGGAGAGCTACAACTTTCCTAATAGGTCTCAAGGCCAAAGAAAATGAATCATATTTTGATGAGTTGCTGGTCAAAGTCAATCCATTTATGAATGATTTCCAAATTGCAAAGCATAATCCAACTTGGGAAAGTTCAGTTCAGCCCAGATGAAATATATCTTCCTGCATGTGGGGAACCATAAAATCCAGGAAAGAGACCCATCTCTGGTCACTAAGATAAAAAAGACAAGTACCTGCAGAAATTATGCTGATGGACAGACAAGCAGATAGGACCATTATATGAGGAGAACCTAGGATACAAGGGAACAGAAGGTCATTTTTATCTGATTCAAGGATAGCACCAAAGAATAGGTGAAGGGGTAGAGATTTCTTTAGCTTCTGCTGTAGTTTGGATGGACATGGGTGATATGAATACATCAAAGAGAAGGATACAAAATTAGTATATGAGATACTTTAATCCCAATGACTAGTTGATAAATAAATATGTAGATAAGGAAGGAAAGTGACCTAGACCCCAAAGGTAATAGTTTAGTCTAAATACAATTTGTGCATAGATCCTTTCCACCTAGAATCAAGGACCCCTCATAGAAATGACAGTAAATATGTATCATGCATATATATATATATATATATATATATATATATATGTATATATGTGTGTGTGTGTTTGTTTGTCCTTTATTGCTGAAGAAGACCATGCCATCAGAGAAATAATGACATGACTTGCACTTGACTTTAATGGAAGCAATTATATGCATAAAGAATACTAAGGATCCAGAAAGATTCTGGTTCATTTGATTTATTAGATTATCAAATCGAATAATTCTATGACAGCAAATATTATATCCTTTGGCTTATTTGTCATTTGACTCAAGTAGCAACAATATGTAGAGGACCACCATATGAAAGTTCTATATAATTGTCTCTCTATAATTTCATAATTAGAGTTGTTCTTCAGTAAGAGAAGGAACATGTTAAGTTTAAGATTTTTCTTGTGTTTCAATATGTATTTTTCAATGATTTAGGAAGAATTTGGAATTTCATTAAGGGGGAAAAATTCCCACTGTGGAGAGGCCATCTACAAAGGTTAATGATTTGCGTAGGGTCATATAATTAGCAAATAAATAATAGAGGTTGGTATTTGAACTCAGGTCCACTTTTTTTTCTTTTAAAAATGTTTAATAAAGACCCTAGACCTGTAAAGTTGTCAGTAAGTCTCTGATTTGCATAAGGACTTGGTACCTGGGTGATACAAACATTAATACAATCAATCTTTCCAATCAAATTAATTCTACTTTTGAGCTCCAGAACAAATTTCCATCTGAAGTATAAAATTTCCTGGAAGAAAATGAAGGTAGTTGTAGACTTAAAAAAATATTTAAAAGAACATTTTTGTTTAGCAAGTTTAAAAGGCTACTGGTTTGTTGCAATATTGGGGAGGAAAATCTCCTTACAGTGTTTTTAGATCATGTATCTAAACAATCATGTGACCAAATATTCTTAAATGGCTTCTGTGACATCCTTGGATGGCCATTCTCAGATTTCCTTGGAATAAACTCTGGATTTTATTTACCCAACACAGAAATTAACAGGTTATTACTGCTGTAACATTTTTCATTTGCTTTATATTATGAATTATAAATGAAATAAAGAAGTACTTCCAGTTGACAAATGAGTCCATGAGTAAAGTTGCTTCTATTACCTTAATTTCCTGACTCCTACACCAGTAAACTGTAGCAATGAAAAAGCAGTTAGCAAAATACAACCAGAGACATTCATTTCCACCCTGACTAAAATCCCTACCTCCAGAAACAGAATGTTTATCTGAAGGAAAACTACTGGGAACCAGGTTTCAAGGAAACTCAATGGAAGTTTGGTCAACAGTTGCTTTTAACATATGACTGTGTGATCCCAGTCTCAGTGCAAGAGGAAAGTACAGTGGTCTCCTTCATATAGGAAGTGATGTGAATGGGCTGAATCAGCATCAAGAACAAGTTCCAAGGATCACCAGGATACACACCATGAAAATTGACATCTGGTAGCTGTGAATGTAAATGAAGAAAAGACACTGGTAAGGAAAAAAAACTGTTTACTCAGATTTACACAAATAATGAGACCTTCCAAAACATACTGTATCAGTAAGCTCTCCAACATACACAGGGAACCTGTGACCACAGGTCCTTAGATGTGTATTCATAAAAGAAAAGCAACTTTCAAGGGGTTAACAATCACTTTAATCAAACACAGGTATCCCAGAAAATCAAAATTTCAGAGAAAATACAGAGAAATTAAAAGTCGACAGACATGCTTCCAAAATGTCTGACCATTACATACATTCAGTTACCAGAGAGAGAAGCATCAACTTCTGGGTTTTAGGTGGAGGGGAGGCAGGAGGGGTTAGTGGCTTCCCAGAGTCTCCTCTGGCCAAAGAAACACTTCCAATCAGCAAGCCTCAAAGTAAAATTTTACCCTCAAAATATTTATACACTCTTTAGAGTCAGAGGGTATAACCCTCTGACCCAGTGCCTCAATACAAAAAAGAAAAGGTCCCTTTTGGGACCCTCCTACAAAAGAGCTCCCCTAATCAAGCTTCCCTCAATGGGCAGGCCCATCAATGGGTGGGAAAGATCCTCCCCAGTCATGTTATTCAATTAGAGGCACTTTCAGTTAAACAAAAATAGCAAAAGATCCTAATTTGATTGCTGTTACACATACACAAGAGCGTGTCAAATAAAAATAACTGAGAAGAAATAAAAGACATTTTGACAGAAATGAGAGACCTTTCATGTCTGACAGATGTTCAAGCAGGGATCCCTACCAAGTAGAAGGAAAACTGGACAATGGAGGACTCTGTAGGGCAAGAACTCAATTTGAGGTGACAGAGGTGGTATTTTGTAAACCTAAAGCTCCAAACCTAGGGATAGGTTATCAAAGATAGGTTCACCAAAAACAAGAAGTCAGTGAGCACTGTGGACATGCAAAAACATTCTAGAAAATGGTACAAGGTGTTTCTTTGCAAAACTATCATCAGGATGTTTAGGAAGATTTTCACAAGTATAATTAAGATTATCACGCAGCTGGGATCTGGAGGTAGGTGCCAAGAATGGGACTAGAGATGAAAGGTGTGAGTATCCAGGGAAAAAGTGTTTCTTTTTTTTCCTTCAGTAAAATGTCAGAGTGCCTGGTGGAATATGTAACACATGAAAGGGTGGTTGTTTGCTACACCTCAGGAGAATGCATGAGGGAGCTCGGGCAAGGGAAAGTGGGGATTGTTGGGGCCCTCAGAGGAGAAGGAGAAGAAAGAGGGAGGGGGCGCAGCAGGTGCCCACCCAACCACAGAATCCACTGCCCTCCTCTCCGGTAGGTCCACTTAGCATAAGTGTGTCCCCAGAGAAGAAGTCTCCTGCATCCTTGGGATGTGGCAGACTGGATTGAGGTGACCTCCCTGCTGGTCCTTCTCATTCCAAACTCAACCTTCTATCTGCTTAATCATACAACTACTACATGTACATATTGAAGTAACAACTACCTCAATTGCCCTTTGTGTAGGTGTCTGCATTAATGAAAAATTTACTTACTTTCTTTGAATTTCTCTCAGTTATGGCCAGTTTCATTTTAGAAGGCATAAATAGACAAAAAAATTTAAAAAGAAAAAAAGGATTTAAGACTCTTGCCTGATTTACCCACAATATATGTGGCCCTAGAAATAAAACAAACAAGTGGATAATTACAAAGTCAGTAAATATTAAAATGCCATTGAGCATGTTGTATGCACTTTCCTTGCCCCCTCTCATATTATGGGATATAGAATTTCCTGAGTCACAGAGAAAGGAGTAACTTGGTCAAAATGCTTTTCTTACTTCCAAGGTAATCCAAACTTCAGAGGCATATTGTTGTAAAATACTTTGGGACAGCAGCTTGGGTAGCTTCCTTTTTCATAAAGATCTATGAGACCTCCTTAAGATGACTTTAATTCATAGAGGCATAAAAAAATATTTTTAAAAGTTTTCCTTAAAAAATCTCATTTAAGGGGAGGAGCCAAGTTGGCGGAGTAGAAAGACTCATGTATGCTAGCTCCGAACCCACAGTCCATAAATTTTCTGTAAAAAGAACTCCCCACAAATTCTGGAGCAGAGCAAGCCACGCAGAAACACAGTGGAAGAGATTTCCGTTCCAGAGGGCCCTGGAAAGCCGTCCCCAGGGGTCCGTCGCGCACCGGACAGTGGAGCCCACCCCTGCGCTGCCCTGGCTGCTTGGTCCCAGAGGAGCAGACTCGAACACGCTTCAGGGACAGAACCTCTGGCGGCCGCAAAGGTCCCTCCACCCACAGGCACTATAGGTCAGTGAGAGAGACTTCTGGGCTGGTCAAGAGGGTAGCGGGGTGTTTTCATAACTGAGGCCCCCTCGAGAGGCAGTGGAAGAGGCAGCGGCAGCCCGGGACTCCTGGAGCAGAGAGGAGCTCCGCTCCATTACTGAAGGTCTCTGCACAAACCCCTGAGGGAACTGAGCCTGGGAGGCAGCCCTGCCCCCAACCAAGTACCAGAACTTAAGCTCACATTGAATAGCAGCCCCACCCGCCACCGAAAGCCCTCAGGCTGGGGAGCAGCATTTGAATCTCAGACCCCAAGCACTACCTGGGCAGATCTAGGTGGGGGTGGAGAGGAATCTCAGAAGTCAAGTAACTGGCTGAAAAAATGCCCAGAAAAAGAAGAAAAATAAGACCATAGAAAGCTACTTTCTTGGGGAAGAGATGTTCCCACCTTTCATTTCTGATGACGAGGAACAATTCTTACCATCAGGGAAGACATGGAGGTCGGGGCCTCTGTATCCCAGACATCCCAGGTGGATATCTGGTGGGCTCAGGCCATGGAAGAGCTCAAAAAGGATTTTGAAAATCAAGTTAGACAGGTGGAGGAAAAACTAGGAAGAGAAATGAGAGAGATGCAAGAAAAGCATGAAAAACAGGTCAATACCTTGGTAAAAGAGACCCAAAAAAATGCTGAAGAAAATAACACCTTGAAAAATAGGCTCACTCAATTGGCAAAAGAGCTTCAAAAAGCCAATGAGGAGAAGAATGCTTTCAAAAGCAGAATTAGCCAAATGGAAAAAGAGGTTCAAAAGCTCACTGAAGAAAATAGTTCTCTCAAAATTAGAATGGAACAGATGGAGGCTAATGACTTTCTGAGAAACCAAGAAATCACAAAACAAAGCCAAAAGAATGAAAAAATGGAAGAGAATGTGAAATATCTCATGGGAAAAACAACTGACCTGGAAAATAGATCTAGGAGAGACAATTTAAAAATTATGGGACTACCTGAAAGCCATGATCAAAAAAAGAGCCTAGACATCATCTTTCATGAAATTATCAAGGAAAATTGCCCTGAGATTCTAGAACCAGAGGGCAAAATAAGTATTGAAGGAATCCATTGATCACCACCTGAAAGAGATCCAAAAAGAGAAACTCCTAGGAATGTTGTGGGCAAATTCCAGAATTCCCAGGTCAAGGAGAAAATGTTGCAAGCAGCTAGAAAGAAACAATTCCAGTATTGTGGAAACAAAATCAGGCTAACACAAGATCTAGCAGCTTCTACATTATGGGATTGGAGGGCGTGGAATAGGATATTCCAGAAGTCAAAGGAACTAGGACTAAAACCAAGAATCACCTACCCAGCTAAACTGAGTATAATGCTTCAGGGGAAAATATGGTCTTTCAATGAAACAGGACTTTCAAGCATTCTTGATGAAAAGACCAGAGCTGAGAAGAAAATTTGACTTTCAAACACAAGAATGAGAAGAAGCATGAAAAAGTAAACAGCAAAGAGAAGTCATAAGGGACTTACCAAAGGTGAACTGTTTACATTCCTACATGGAAAGATAATATTTGTAGCTCTTAAAACTTTTCAGTATCTGGGTAGTTGGTGGGATCACACACACACACACACACACACACACATGTACACGCGTGCACACACACACACATACCCACATGCACGCACATACAGAGACAGAGAGCACAAAGTGAATTGAATAGGATGGGACCATATCTTAAAAGAAATTAAGGTAAATGGTGAGAGAGAAATGTAGTGGGAGGAGAGAGGGTGAAATGGAATGGGGTAAATTATATCTCATTCAAGAGGCAAGCAGGAGACTTTTTAGTGGAGGGAAAAAGAGGAGAGCTGAGAAAAAAAAGAAGTTTACCCTCATCACATTGGACTAAAGGAAGGAATAAAATACACACTCATTTTGGGATGAAAACCTATCTTACAATACAGGAAAGTGGGGGAGAAGGAAATAAGCAGGGTGGGGGGGATGATAGAAGGGAGGGCAATGGGAGGAGGGAGAAATTTGAAGTCAACACTCTTGGGGAAGGACAGGATCAAAAGAGAGAATAGAAACAATGAGGGGCAGGATAGGAGGGAGGGAAATACAATTACTCTTACACAACACGACTATTATCAAAGTCATTTGCAAAACTACACAGATAGGGCCTATATTGAATTGCCTGCCTTCCCAAAGGGAATGGGTGGGGAGGGAGGAATGGGGAGAATTTGGAACTCAAAGTTTTAGGAACAACTGCTGAGTATTGTTCTTGCTACTAGGAAATAAGAAATACAGTTAATGGGGAATAGAAAGTCATCTGGCCCTACAGGACAAAAGAGAAGATGGGGACAAGAGAAGGGAGGGATGACAGAAGAGAGGGCAGATTGGTGATAGGGAAAATTAGAATGCTTGGTGTATTGGGGTGGGGGAGGAGATAAAAGGGGAGAAAATTTGGAACCCAAAATTTTGTGAAAATGAATGTGAAAAGTTAAATAAATAAATTTATATTTTAAAAAAAATCTCATTAAAAAAAAGGATATCCACTTATTCATTAGGATGTAGAATCACATTTGCATCCTCAAAAAAAAAAAAAAACAAACTACTGACACTCTATAACAAAATATTCTTGAATCAATCACTCATGCACTAGTTCCCTCTACACTATAGAAACAGGGACATTCATTGCAACCCTGAGTTTATAAAGTCATTTGAAGCCTTCAAACATAATTAGTGTTAACTATTGCTAGCCACTGGAATGCTCTCTATCTCCACAATACATGTGATTCCTATTTCTTAAATGTATTTGTTAAACAAATTCCTATTTGCTAAATGACACATGGAGCCCCATGTGTCATCTCCACTATCACCTACACTCCCCAAATCAATGTCAATGGACATTCACACTCATGATTCCAATACTGTTGTGCAGGAGAGTTTCAATCTGCTCTTGTTTTGACCTAAAACTGTTGTCTACCTAGAAGTTTGGTTAAAAAAGGCAAACAGGCTAAATACATATTGTTCATTTCCTTAAAGCTAGTGGTTATATGATCATGGAGCCAGAAAAGCTTCTTACTGACCAACATAAGAATGACCAGTCTTAAATCTGTTTTAGGACAATCCAAGGTGGTCTTCATAAGTGATTAACTATACTATGAGAAAGGAATTTCTTAATTGGATAGGTTCTAAATACAATAATATAAGAGGGCTGACAAAGTGTCGATTGAAATTACAACTCAAAACACCTGTGTTTTCTCTATCATTAACATGTCATAACACAGTACATGTCCACAAGATAATAAAAAAAGTCCCACTATTCAGGGTAGTGTCACAGGTTCAGGGTCTCATAAGGAATGCTAAAGTCAGCCCCATCTGGCCTTGTTTACATAGGAAGAGGTATTCTCCAAGTTTACTTCATAGAACAAAGCGATTGTTAGGTCCAGGCTTTTCTAAATTCAAGCTCTGGCCCTTATTAAAATCCAAAAATGATATTAAATATTGTCACTGTTCACCCCTCTTTAATCATTGGTGCACACACCCCCCCCATACCCTCTCCCACGCATACACACATATAGACACACATTCCCCAGGGTTTGCCATGTTGGATTTAAGTACAGGCACTTGATCAGAATATTGCATCTCAGAACTTCTGAACTCAAGCACTCCACCAGTCACAGTATTCCCTATCGCAATCCACTAGCCTCAGTCTCCCCTATAACAGGGGTTACAGCATAGCACAAAGCTTCTTGGGTTTTTTCTGACATGTCATTGAGGTAATCTAAAAAAAGAAAAGATAAAGAAAAAAATGGGCAAACATTCCAAACTAGAGTAGATGGGAAGCACACTCTTAGAGTCAGGTCAAGATCTACTAAACATCTCTCCACTCGTTCATCCACGGCAAGAATGAGATTAGATGCCACTACTATATAGTCACAAGGTCTAGCTGCTATTAAATGCTAGCAGTACTGCCAATTCACAACATAGGAAATGCCAGCAATTAACTAGAACTACAAAAACATATCATTAAGAGATGTGAAATAAAAGTCTCCAAGAATTTCCCAAGGGTATTTCTATATATATTCATAATATAATCATATATATATATAATTTCATAATATATAATTTCAAGATTATAGCTTGAGATGAGAACATGTATGGCACAATGGAGAGGAAGTTAGACTCAGAGGTGAGAAGACCTAGGTTCAAATTTCAAAAGCTTGACTCTGCCATATACTGGCTGTATAACACTGGGCAAATCTCTTAGCCCCTAACTGCCTCCAGAAATTTTTGTCAACATTCAGCAACTTTATGCTGAAGAGAAGGCACTGATCTATGTTGGCATATGCTGAGATGCTCCTGTATTCCCCATTGTGATTTCACAATGCCATTGAAAACACAGGTCTGGTCCAAAAAATCAGATCTGTTATTTAGCCATTTTTCAGTCATAGCAGACTCTTCCTGATCTGTTTTTTGGATTTTCATGGCAAAGATAGTAGAGTGGTTTGCCATTTCCTTTTCCAGCTCATTTTATAGATGAAGAAATTGAAGGTTAAGTGACTTGCCCAGGGTCATGTGGGTAGTAATTGTCTAAGGCTGAATTTGAACTCAAAAAAAGGACTCTTCCTGACTCCAGCGTGGCATTCTATCCACCACACCACCTTTCTTCCAAAAAAAAAAAAGACCCAGCAAATAGCTCTCCAAAGACCAGGATTTCCCAAAGTTGTCAGTATATAAGAACTGGAGGTACAGGTACATAAACATTAGAGTAGAAAGTTGACTTGATATTCCATCAGAAGACTGAAAAAACACAGAAAACATCGGTGAATAAAAGAAGATTCATTTTCTGCTGAAACATTTACTACTTCTATCCTCCAGTGTTGGCTTTAAAGAGAAATGACCTAGAACAATGACTGTCTATGACTATTAATGTCTTTTTTTTTCATTGTTCATTCTCCATGTGGGAGCTCTTAGATTGCCCTTTTAATCCCAGTCTGCTGCCCCACTAATGTGTGCCACAGATGATAAGTCACCTTATCATGAAAGGAAATGGATGTTTGCCTGTAAAGCTCTATTCCCTTTCAGAAAAAAAAAAATCAAAGTGGATGCCCTGCCTTTGATGGGTCAGTGGGGTCACCATCATATGCAGAACAAAGGACAACTCTTTATTACTCCTGGGAATGCTATACCAAAGAAGTAAGGGTAGAGAATTAGGGCTTTATAGGAAGGGGGGTGCTTACTTACTTCTAAAAAATACAGAAAAAGGAGAATTTGGAAGATTAGTATTACAAAGGGAAACTACCCAGCATTTTGCTCACAGATAGAGGATGCCTGGAGGCTAAAATAGTAAAGCTACAATGTGTATGCTAAACACTATAGTTTCAGAATATGATCATTAAATAAGTCAGAAGAAGATAAATTTCTCAAAAAATATGCTTTTAAGAAAGTTAAACACCTGAATCAATATATCATCTTTGCTAAAAAAGCAAACAATTGCATTTTGGGAGTCCCTTTTAATTTATTGATCAAATACTAATGTAAAAATTAAGATACTACAAAATATCCTCTAAATAACTGATATTAATGTGACTCACCATTCATTCATCTGTTTGTTTGTTTTAAAGCAGTTCTAACCTAATGCACAACTGAGGCTTGGAAGTGACTATGCCATTAGAGTGCTAACTTTGGCAGATTCTCCAATACTGGCCAAGGTTCAGATAAGGCCCTGTCAAGAGACAATGTCTGTTTTATGAAGACAAACTTAGTAAAGTACAGAATGACTCATCACTGGTAAGCTCACCACCAGGTGGTGAATTTTTTAGCCATAGGAACTCAAGAAATTAAAAAAAAAATTCAAACTAACTTTTAGTACTGGATCCTTGCTGCTGTAATGGCAGTAGTCATAGTGTGAAAGGAGCAAAAATAAATAAATAAATAACCACAAAGATATGAAAATGTAATGAATATGCTCTAGAGCCTTCTAGAGTCAGGCAGACATTTCTTCTTAGGGTTCACTTGTCTATTTTCTACTCCCATTGGCTCGAGCCCTCACAGGTTATATCCCTTCCCCATTTTGATGCCTGTGACTTGCATCTCAATTCCATTTAGCATTTACAAAGGGATATTTACTTCAAAGATATAGCAAGAACAAATGTGTAAATGATTCCTTCCAAATGCCTTTGGGGAATTGTCTTTCCTACACTACCTCAACTTACTCCAGTTCCTACATAATATTGATGCCACTAAGTTTATGTCCAAAGGTGACACCAATCCCAGGTAAGTCCTACTTTCAGCTTTTCCTTGAATGAGTCAGGGGCTACTGATTATCATTCCTTGCTCCTTGGGCCATCAATGCTGGCCTAGCTACAACACCCAACCTGACACCCAGGATGTGAAACTCTAGAACGCTTCATGTCCTCAAGATAACCTTTTAAACTCATCAGATCATTCTTTGATCCAGTAACCCTTTAGGATTAATTTATATAGTCTCTAGGTGATTTTTAATCCTTTTTTTTCCAACAGCACTTTAGTATAATTTAGAATTAAAAGATGTTTGTGATATTTCTGCTTTTCTGAATTTATTTGTACGATTTTGATATCCAAAGACATGATAAATTGACCATAAAGCCGCTATGCACAACTAAGAAATATGAATACATCTATTTCTATAGAATTGCCAGAAGCCTATCATGTCTAATTTTTCTAATATTCCATCCACTGTTCAAGACCTTAACTTCTTTCTGATTTATTTTTTGCTAGACTTACTCTAGAGCTGGTAGTATAAAATGAGGTCACCCACTGTTACAGCTTTATTGTCCATTTGCTCACATAATTCAATTAGTATTTTAGTATTTAGAAGCTATGCCATTGAGTGTGTATATGTAAGCATTAAAATAGATTCATTATCTATATTACCTGTCAGCAAAAAGTAGTTTTTTCTTTTAATTATTTAATTAAACCTATTTTTGCTGTTGTCTGATCTGAAACAATATATTTTGCTACAAACCCTTATTTAACTCTGTTGTGAGGCTTCACATGCATGCCTCATGTAAGAAAGATATTGAATTTTGCTTTCTAATCCATTATGCTAATTTCTTCAGTTTTATGGACATCTTTATCACGTTTCCATTCACAGTCACAAAGTTAATTGTTTTTTCCATCCATTCTTTTCTATTAGTTTTCTCCCTCTATATTTCTTTGATTCATGTTTATTTGAAGTTATTAACCTTTCTTTCTTTCATTTCCTTTTAATCTTCTGTTCACTGTGCTTTCTCCAAGCTAGGATTTGTTTCACTTATGACTAATCCAATCCTGAATCTATCCTCCATTTTTATTTTCTCCTTTTTAGTCTTCTCTTCTTATCTGTATCCCTATAGAGTTAAGGATCAACTAGATGACTCAGTGGCTATGATGGCTATACCTGGAATCAAGGACCTGAGTTCAAATCCATCCTCAGACACTTATTAGCAATGTGACCCTGGGCAAATCACTTAATACATTTGCTTTAATCTACTGGAAAAGGAAATAGCAAACATCCAGTATCTTTGCCAAGAAAGTTCCATGTGTAGTATAGTCCATGGGATCACAAAAAGTTGGACAAGACTGAACAACAGAATTGAATGATTTAATACACTGAACACTTTCTGTGGGAGTCTATATTTGTTCTCTTGTTTGACCAATTTTGACCAATTTAAATGAAATTGAACTCATTCATGGTTGTAAACAAATGTTTACAAAAATAAAAACCCTTAAGTAGTTTTATATATATATATATATAAATTGCTAAAGCATAAGTCAAGACAATATCACAAAATGATGGTACAACCAAAATAAATGTGCTTATTTAATGAAATATCAATCAAAATATGTAATAGTACAACAATCAAAATATTCATGTGGAAGAAAAAAGGTCAAAAATATCAAGAGAAATTATTTTAAAAATGGAAACAAAGAGGGTCTAGCAATGCCAGATCTCAAACTATACTATAAAGTAATATTTATTGAAACACTTTGGTATTGGTTAAAAAATAAAGAGACCAATCAGTGCAACAGATTAGGTGAAAACACAGAGAAGCAAATGAATGCAGTACTCACGTTTTTAATAAACACAAAGACTCTCACTCCTGGGATAGGGTCTTTTTGCAAAAACATTTGCAAAAACAGCTGGGAAAATTGGACAGCAGTAGGAAAGAAATCAGATTCTGGCCAACATCTCCCACTTTCTTCCAAAATAAGCTCCAAATTGGACCATAATCTAGATTTGAAAGGTCCCAAAAAGTAGAGGAGCATGAAAAAAAGAGTTATTAGATATATGGATAGAAGCAAACTTCATGACCAAGGAAGGGATAGAAAGGAATACAGAAGATAAAATGGACAAATTTGACTACATAAAAGTTAAAAGTTTTACACAAACAAATCCAATAGGACACAGATTAAATGGGAAACATTTAAATGAGTGTGTGTGGGGAAATTCTTGCAGCAAAATTCTTTAATTACTATATCATATCCAAAATATATCAAGAATTTATTTAAATTGGTGCAAATAAGAGTCATTCCACAATTGAAAAATGGTCTAATGATATGAATAGACTACTCATGAAATAATAAACCTAGCTGCTTATAGATATATTAGAAAAAGTTTCAAATCACTTCTAATTATAAAAATGCTAATTAAAGCAACTCTGAGATTTTACTTCATATTCATCAGGATGGCAAATATTATCCAAAAAAACAGGAAAATGATAAATGTTAGAGGTGCTGTGGAAAAGCATCTACATTATTTCACTATTGGTGAACCTGTGAATGGATGCAATGATTCGAGAGAGCAATTTGGATTTATATACCAAAAGTTGCTAAATGGTGTCAGTCCTGTGGTCCAACTATTCTTTGGCTAAGCCTATATCCAGAAAAGAGCAAAAAAAAAAAGTCCAAATCTTACAAAAATATTAAAGTGACTCTTTTTACAGTGGCAACAACCTGGAAACTAAGGAATGGGTGAATAAGTTGTGGTATATGAATGTGATGGAGTACTTTTATGCTGTCAGAAATGTTAACATAGACTGATTTTCAAAAAGACATGGAAAGACTTGACAGGAACTGATACAGTATGAAATACTAAGAAGAACAATTTATACTATAACATTAGTATAATAAAAATGAACAATATTGAACACTTTCATTAACTGATGAAGATGAAATAAGTGAAACAGGAGAGTAATTGATGCATCAATTGTTACATAACAACACATTAAAAACAAACAAGTTTGAAAGCCATAATAATGAGGGGTAACATAAAGACCATTTATGATTTCAAAGGAGCAATAATGAAACATGTTATCCATGACAGAGAGGTGATTGATTTAAGGTATGGAATTAGATATCTATTTTTGTATATAGTCAGGTAGTCTTTGTTTCTTGTGACTATGCATATTGGTTAAAAGGATATATTTTTCCTTTTTTCTTACCAATAATGTTGGAAGTGCGAGTGACAAAAAAAAATAGATTTTTGTGCATTTTAAATAAAGAGGGGTAGAAGTGCTACAAATATGGAATGTTGTATACATTTTCATACTGGGTCACCGTATTATTAATTTTAATTAATTGTTTTATTTATTTATGAGATGTCTCGTGGTATGGGGCAATTTGAAATGTTTGTAATTTAAAAATAAAACACATCAATAAAAATTTTAAGAAGAAAAATATAAAAACCTTGGTGTTTCACAAATAACACACAGGAGGCACTAGAATTTTCAATCCCCAGCCTCTAAGAGGTTCCCTCTTGATCTGGTCAGACAGGTAGACAGCTTCAGAGGTCTTAATAATCAGTTTTCCTCTATTCTAATCTCCTCAAATGGTTGCTGGGATAATCAGCTCCTATAGCATTCCCTAATCACCCTTTTTGCAGGGACTGAAGTGAAAGGGGGGCATCTACCCTATGTCTCAATGGGGTCAATCGAGACCCCCACAAGAACAACTTGTGCACTTCCCTAAATCCCCTCAAGCCCCAGTGGGGGTCAGTTGAGACAGGTACATGCATTCCTCTATTCATTACCTGTAGTTTCCTCTATGTGTTCCCCTATGGATTCTCTCATGGATTTTCCCCACTCACTGAGCAATGCCCACCTGCTTTATAGGGCAACAGACAAAGAAGGCATCTTATCAACATTAAGCTCACAGGCTAACTTTAGCAATATCATCTTTCTGCACAAGTGTAGTACATATCATCCCCTTATCTCACAGCATAGCCTCAGTAGGACTGTCTGTCACTATGAATTTGGAAACTACCATCTAGAATCCTTGGAGCTTTCTGAAAGTTATTATTTAACAACTGGAAACTAGACATTTGCATGGTCATGGATTCTGAGAAATTAACTCTAAGGTTAACAAAATCCTCCTTAGATACACTTGGAAAAACCACATACTTCAATACTATTTTTAATAACCATGAACTTTTATATCTACTTCCATATTTTTGCCAAGTATAGAGTGAAATAAGTCAAATATATATGGAGGAAATCCTTGATGAAGGTATGAGGGAAAAAGAAGGAATACTTTTGAAAACAATCCTTATAGCTGAACACCTCTTTACAGTAATACTATTGATGAAAAGGTTGAGAAAATACAAGATCACATGGTATTAATTGTTGACAATTTTTCAAAACATTATCTGCTGAACAAAATGGCACCTTACAAGCCTATACTACAATAAATTATTGCTCAGGCAAATGCCACAATCATACACAATGACTTGACAGATCTAACAGAGATAATTTTATCTAATGACCTTTGGATTATTAATATAAATTAAGGGGTAAAACCCAAAGATCTATGCTCAATGAAAGTATTTACCACAAGAATGGAGTATGTGCAAAATAGAGACAATGCTGAAAAGGAATTTCTTATAAAAGTGAAGTACTCCATATGCTTTGTTGTGGATGATATGCTAAGTGTATCATTCTCCAGAAAATTCATAGCCTCTTGACAGAGATCTACAATTATTGAAAATAATTTGATTTACTCCCTTAGGCAAAATCAAATCAAGGCAAAATCATTCAAACTACGATATGACTGTCAATGGACAAAAATTACTAATTAAAATATATTGCTTGGACAGACACTGCACATAAACAATGAACTAGATAGGCTTAAATTTGAACTGCATTAGGAAGACAGGCTGGACTGCCTTTAGAAAATTCTAGAGACTGTAGTTGGAGCCTAATTGTCAGAGGATTGAGGGAGGCTGGTGTGCTGCAGATGCAGATATATGGTGGTAGATGCTGCATCTTGCCTAAATGACCTGTACACTGGATACAATAGCGTTTTGTCTCAATTACTTTTATGCCTTCATGACAACAAAATTTTTGCAATGGAATTTTTACCAATTGGAAAAATGGAATCTGTATAGTAGCTGACCTTGATGCCATGTTGGTCCTCGTTGAAAGCATTTGACAAGATGGCTGAAAACATGCTAAAAACCATGAGAGCAAGCACACAGCCCTGCTTCACTCCATTGGTGACTGGGAAGGCACGAGAGCATTGGCCACTATCCAGAACCCGGGCAAACATGCCATCATGAAATTGATATCCAATGCTGATGAATTTCTCTGGACAACCAAATTTTGACATAATTTTCCATAAGCCCTCATTACTAACGGTGTCGAAGGCCTTGGTCAGATCTATAAATGTTGTGTACAGACCTCTCTTCTGCTCCTGGCATTTCTCATGGAATTGTTGGACTGCAAACACCATAACTACCAATAAATGAAATCAATTGGTTGCTGGGACCAAAAATTAAGTATTCAAACTGTACACCTTTGCATAGTCTTTAGTGCTACTATTTATTTTGAATCTTGAGATATGCTGCAATGTTTTCTTTCATCAACAAGAATATCAAGAATTTTAACTGCATTTTCTCTTCATAAGTTAATTTCATACTTTGTGAAAATATTTGAGTTCTTACTTTAAAGAAAATCTTGGCTTTCAAGAATAATCTGAATTAAAGTTTGGTACTCTAATAGCAAGCGTACTGGCTATAAGTAGGAAAGTTGCCTGGGTTTTTTGCATTGCAGTAAACACAGTCTTATTCTATAAATCATGTGTTATGTTTATGAACAGATGACATGGTCAAAAACAAATAGTTTCTGGAAAAAATTATAAATGTCTAGGAAAATATTGAATACAGTATACCAAACCCTATGAGCTCCACAGTGACGGTTTCAGTCATCATGACCACTGGAACAAATTGTTCTCTTCTGCCCATTCTGCTGATAGAAGTCTTCAAATGTTTGAGGAAGACATCTCCATAATTCAACAAGTGTGAAGCATGTAAGTTACCTTCAACTTGATTTAGCCCATCTGTTAAAATGGTTTACTGGGGTGTGGACACTCTACATGCTACAGTTTCTTGGAGCCTTACCTGTGATAAAGGTCTTCTGTACTCTTGGGGAGAACAGTTTCAGACCAAAATCTAAACTGCTGGCAAATAGATCTTCATTTGCCTCTAAATTAAATCAAGTACATCAGAATAATACTAAATAAGTTAATATATGTAACACACTTTGTAAACCTTAAATCACTATGTATATATTAGTTCTAAGCTATAATGATCTTCCAGTTATTAATTAGTTACTAGCTCTACTAAAACTGAGCACAACAAGTGGGGAATTTTTTGTTGTAGGGTATACTAGTAAAAAAAAGTAGATGTAAGGTGGGAGATCATTATAAGAGATTGCATTTAGTATGTTATTTCTAAGTCACAGTTTTACACACATTTCTGCATTTTAGTCTCAGAACATTACTGTGAGGTAAATGGTGTAGCTCTCATATTGTTGCTGTTTTCAGTTTTCAGATGAGGAATCTGAAGTTCAGAGAGGTTAATTGACCTGGACTGTTACATAATTAGTAGATAGCAAGTGGGAGACCAAAACTAAACCCAAGTCTTCTAATCTTAAACACAATAATCTATTCCCTGCATGTATGGTCCCTCTGGTACGCATTCGTCCCCTACCACACACTTGTCTGCTAATCTTAAGGTCTGCACCCAGTGAGCAGTCTCAATCCATAGGTGGTATTTTTGAGGTCTCTGAAAAAATAAGGATGTTTTGAGATGACAATTACACTTTATAGTGACATATTGCTTCTAGTCTCTAAGATCAGAGAACAATAAACAAAACCTACTGTCTCTTAATTTCCATAAAGATAAAAAGACATTTTTCAAGAGTTGAGAGTATTAGCAACATGTTCTTAAGCCAGTTGGCTGTAACAAGATGATCAAAGGCTCCAAAAACAAAGATATATGTGGCTCAGAGAGCTAAGTAACAACCTGCCATGCGAGAGCCCGAGTATTATTTCACACCGACAAGTATACTGTCACATCATACGTTTGACATCGCAAATGGCTGCAGTCAAAGTGAAAGTATCCTTTGCCTTGTTAGCTGACTTTCCTCTTTTAGCGGGTACTCCCACCAGTGGGAGCAATAAGGAAAGAAACAGAGGAACATATGGCACCCATGAATTAAATTGTTACACAACACTAAGTTCTGTTTTAAAGAGTTTTTTTTAATCATTAAATTTACAAGATACAGTCCGAACCATATTGCATATGAACAATATTATGATTTCTCTTTCCCCAGTGAGGGCATTCTAAGGCTACCAGATGATCTGGTCTCAACATGTAAAAAATACTATTCTCCCCTCTCCTTGTCTGCCTCCTTCTATGTGTTGTCTCTCACTTTTGATTCTAAGTTCCTTGAGGGCAAAGGCTGTATTTCTTTTTATTAATTATTTTTATTTTGTTTATTTATTAATTATTTAATTAACTTGGGACAGTCTCTGGTCTATAGTAGATAGTAATTGTTTATTGGATTGGAATCCCCCTATTCATCTGTCAAGTTTCAGGGACACTTACCTATCTTTTTTTTTTCTTTTTTTTTTCTTTGTGTGTGTGTGTGTGTGTGTGTTTGTATGTGTGTGTATTTCATTATCAGGTACTAAGACAACTGAGTTGCATCTCACTTTTCCAGGCTTATTACCCATTAATCTCTTCTGACCTTTGCGCTGTTCCTCGTATCACATTCCATCTCCTATCTCTCCCCAGTCCTATTCACACTCCCATGGATGGAATGCACTCTCTCCCTCACCTTCACTTCAGAATATTTAAACTCTTTTGAATCTCAACTCAGCTGTCACTTGTAACAAGAAACCTTTCCGCATCCTGATCCTCAAGCCATTAGGACTTTCCTCCAAAATTGTCTTGGATTCATTTTGTGTGTGCCTTGCACACATGTATGTAAGTACATTTCCCCTGAAAGAATATAAACTTTTTGAGCTAGGAATGTCTCACTTGTTTTTGCATCCCAAATACCTAATATCATGTCTGGCATATAATAGACACTTAAAAATGTTCATTGTTTAACTGACTGAAGATGATCAATGCTCCAGTTTGTTTCTTCCTTTAAAAGGAAATAAGGGACCAAATCAACTTGCAGGAGCCATGATGGCAGATTAAGTGGTATATCTCCATAATTCTCCCATATTCACCTCCCACAAAATAGTTCCCCAAAACAAATCCTGGAACAACAGAACCAGCAAAAAGACGGGGCAAAATAATCTTTGAGCCCAAGAAACTTGGAAGATCACCGGAAAAGATCTGTTGCACTTGAGTAAAAGGGCAATGCAATCCAGAACAAGAAGTATTCCAGCAAGTCAATAGCAAGCCCCATCTCTGCAAACCAGCAGGAGATCCTGAGTCCCAGTATGGTGGAGCAGGCAAAATACCAATACCAGGATATGAATCATCATAAGCAGAGGAACCAGCACATTCCAGCTCTGACAACTGTCATGTTCTGTAGCATAGCACTAGAGAATTAGTCAGCCACCAGTAGTCAAAACTCTGAGTGCTTCAGAGTTGACCCAGGGAAACAAAGACCCCAGTGGCCTCAGCACATACCTAATAACCCAGCTATGTTCCTGGCTCAGCACCAAGCAAGCTGCTAGACTCCTACAACCTCCAGCAGCACCAGCCACACACAACCCTGAACCCTCAGTGAAGTACCAGACATAAGGGTCTTTCATGGATCTTAGGACAATGTCAGTAGAGCATCAGATAAATAGCCAGGGCCTGAAACCATTGACACAAGAAGCCAGAGATAATATCCTTTCCACCTCAGGTACAGAGTTCAAATTTAAAGGACAGGAAAAAAGTCAAAGTAACAGCAACAAAGAATCTGACTATAGAAAGCTATTGTGGTGACAATGAAGTTCAAGACATAAACTCAGAAGATGACAACAATGTCAAAACACCTATAGGAAAAACCTCAAATATAAACAGGAAGTGGTCTCAAACCCAGAAAATACTCATGGAAGAGCTCAAAAAGGAGGTTAGAAATCATATGAGAGGTAGAAGAAAAATTTGGAAAAGAAATGAGAGTGATGCAAGAGAATTAGGAAAAACAACTCAACAGTTTGGAAAAAGAAAAAAAATGCTTAAAAAGTAGAATTGACCAAATGGAGGAGATACAAAAATTCACTGAAGAAAACAACTTCTTAAAAAGTACAATTGGCCAAAAAGAAAATAAAGTGCAAAAGCTAATTGCAGAGAACAGCTCCTTTAAAATTAGATTTGGGAAGCTAATGACTTTGAGACATGAAGAATCAAATTCAAAAGAATGAAAAAAATAGAAGAAAATGTAAAATTTCTCTTGGGAAAAGCAACTGACCCAGAAAATAGTTTTGGGAGACACAATATCAGAATCATTGGACTACCTGAAAGCCATATCAAAAGCAGGACCTGAACAGCATCTTTCAAGAAATTATCAAAGAAAACTACCCTGATATTCTGCAACCACAAGGCAAAATAGGCATTAAAACAAATCCACTGGTGAACTTAGGCAAGAGATCCTAAAATGAAAACTCCAAGCAATATTATAGCCAAATTCCAGGGTTCCCGGGTCAAGGAAAAATTACTGCATATGACCAGAAAGAAACAATTTAAATATCAGAGAGACATAATTAAGATTACACAGGAATTAGCAACTGCAACATTAAAATTTTAGCGGTCATGAAACATGATATTCCAGAAAGCAAAGGAGCTAGGGCTATAACGAAGAATCTTTTAACCAGCAAAATAAATCATAATAATAATAAATCATAATAATCATAATATAACAATGAAATAGAAAGATTTCAAGCTTCCATAAGAAGACCAAAATTAAGCCAAAAATCTGATCTCCAATATCAAAACACAAATGAAGCATAAGCAGGTAAAAAGGATAAAGAAAACATAAGAGACTCAATAGAACTAAACTGTTTACATTCCTACATGGGAAGATGATACAAGTAGTTTTTAAAATTTGTACCACTAATAGTATAGCTAGAAGGAATACACATGGACAGAGGGTATGGGTGTAAGGTAAATTTGAGGACATGACATAAAAAATAATTAATGGATGAGAGAGGAAGAAGAAAGGAAGAGGTAGAATGGAGTAAATTATTTTAAATGAAGAGGTACAAAAGACCAATTACAGTGCAGTGGAAGATGGGAGGGTGGGTGATGGGCATTGCCTGAATCTTACTCTCATCAGTATTGGCTCAAAGAAGAAATAGTTTACACAATTATTTGAATATAGAAATCTATCATACTAATTAAGGAAGTAGGAGAGGAGGAGATTAACAAAAGGAAAGAGAGCTGACAGAAAGGAGGGCAGAGTGTGGGAGCTGGTACACAGAAGCAAAATATTGATGAGGAAGGAAAGGGTGAAAAGAGAGAGAGGAAAAACAGAAGGAAAAACAGGATGGAGGAAAATCTATAGTAGTACATAACTGTGAATATGAATGAGAAGAAGTCTCTCATAAAACAGAAGCAGAAAGCAGAGTGGATCAAAACCCAGAATCCTACAGGATGCTGTTTACAAGCAACACACCTGAAACAGAGAGACACACACAGAATAAAGGTAAGGGGTTGGAGCAGAATCTATTATGCATCACCTGAAGTAAACAAAGCAGGAGTAGCAATCCTGATATCAGACAAAGTAAAATAAAAAAACGGACCTAATTAAAAGATATAAGGAAGGAAACTATATCTTAATAAAAGGTACCAGAGACAACGAAGAAATATAAATACTAAAAATATACACACTAAGTGGTATGGCATCCATTCTTAAAGAAGTTAAGTGAATTAAAGAAAGAAATCGACAGCAAAACTCTACTAATACTGCTCCCTCTCATAATTCAGTAAATCCAACAACAAAAAAAATAAGAAAGGACTTAAGGTGGTAAATATAATTTTAGAAAAAGTTAGATAGGACAGATGTTTGAAGAAAACTGAATTGAAACAGAAAGGAATATATTTTTTTCTTAGCAGCATATGTAACCTATACAAAAAATTAAACACGAGTCAGGACATAAAAACATCAAGAGTAAATGTACAAATGCAGAAGTATTAAATGTACATTTTTCAGATCCTAATGCAATCAAAATTACATTCAAGAAAGTGTAGTGGAAAATAGATTAAAAATCAATTGGAAACAAAATAATTTAATGTTAAGTAATGTGTGTTGAAGAACAAATCATAGAAACAATCAATAATTTCATTACAAAGAATGAAAAGAATCAGACAACATACCAAAATTTATGAGATGCAGCCAAAGCAATACTTAAGGGGAAATTTATTTCTCTAAATTCTTAGATTAACAAAAGAGAAAAAGAAAAGATCAGTGAATTGGGCATGCAACTAAAAAAATAGAAAAAAGAACACATTAAAAATCCCCAATTGAGCACCAAATTGGAAATCCTGAAAATCAAAGGTGAGATTAATAAGGTGGAAAGGAAAACAGTAATTATTGAGCTAATAAATAAAACCAGGAGCAAAATTTATGAAAAAGTCAATAAAATAGAAAAAACATAGGTTACTTTGATTAAAAAAGGAAGAAAAACTGAGATATCCACTAACAAAAAAAGGAAAGAGTGAAATCATCACCAATGAAGAAGAAAGTAAAGCAATAATTATGGCATATTTTGCCCAATTTTATGCCAGTACATCTGATAATCTAAGCAATATCAATGAATGTTAATGAAAATATTAATTACCTAGATTAAGAGATCATGAAATAGAATGCCTAAATAACCCCATCTTAGAAAAAGATATTGAATAAGCTAGTAATTAATTCTGTAAGAAAAAATCCCCAGGGCCAGATGGCTTCACAAGTGAATTTTACCAAACATTTTAAGAACAATTAATTCCAATACTTTATAAATCTATTTGGAAAAACAGGCAAAAAAGGAGTCCTACCAAACATTGTTTATAACTCAAATATGGTGCTTATACCTAAACCAGGAAGAGCTAAAACAGAAAGAAAAGTATAAACCATTTTCCCAAATGAGTATCGATACAAAAATTTTGAACAAGTACTAGCAAGGCAATTATAGCAACACATCAAAAGGATTATAAACTATGAAAAGTAGGATTTATACCAGGGATGCAGGGTTGTTCAGTATTAGGAAAATTATCAACATAACTGACCAGATAAATAAAAAAACCAGTAGAAATCATATGATTATCTCAACATGCTAAAAAAGCTTTTGACAAAATACAGCATCCATTTCTATTAAAAAAAAAAATAGAGCATAGGAATAAAGGCAGCGTTCCTGAAAATGAAAAGCAATAATTGTCTAAAACTATCAACAAGTTTTATCCATAATGGGGATAAGCTAGAAGCCTTCCCAATAAGATTAGGGGTGAAGCAAGAATGTTCATTACCACCATTCAATTAATAGTAGAAATATTAGCTTGAACAATAGGAGAAGAAAAAGAAATTTAAGGAATTAGAATAGGCAATGAGAAAAACTATCATTCTTTGCAAATGATATGATGGTATACTTGGAGAACCCTAGAGAATCAAATAAAAAATTACTTGAAATAACTAAGAACTATTTAAAATTTTATTTTTTTATTTTGTTTTCAATATTCATTTCCATAAAATTTTGAGTTCCAAATTTTCTCCCCATCTCTCCCCTCTTCCCACCCCAAAATGCCAAGCATTCTGATTGCCCCTTCCACCAATGTGCCTTCCCTTCTAATACCCCTCCCTTCCCTAATTCCCAACTTCTTTCTTTCCTGTAGGGAAAGATAAATTTCTATTCTCCATTAACTGTATTTCTTATTTCCCAGTTGTACGCAAAAACAATTCTTAACATTTGTTCCTAAAACTTTAAGTTCCAACTTCTTTTCTTTCTTCCCTCTCCACCCATCCCCACTGAGAAGGCAAGCAAATCAATATATGCTATATATGTGTAGTTTTGCAAATGATTTCCATAATAGTCATGTTGTGTAAGACTAACTATATCTCCCTCCATCCTATCCTACTCCCATTTCTTCTATTCTCTCTTTTGACCTTGTCCTTCCCCAAGAGTGTTTACTTCTAATTGCTTCCTTCTCCCATTTGCCCTCCCTTCCATCATTCCCCCACCTTGCTTATCCCCTTCTCCCCTACTTTCCTGTAGTGTAATATAGATTTTCATACCAAATTGAGCATGCATGTTAATCTGTTCTTGAGGCAAAGGTGATGAGAGTAAGCTTCACTTTTTCCCTCTCACCTTCCCCCTTTTCCTCTCCATTGGAAGAGCTATTTCTTGCCTCTTCTATGAGAGATAATTTGTCCCAATTCATTTCTCCCGCTCTCCTCCCAATATATTCCTCTTTCACCCTTAATTTAACTGTTTTTAGAAATGATCCCTTCCTATTCAATTCATCCTGTACTCTCTGTCTCTTTCTCTTTCTGTGTGTGTGTGTGTGTGTGTGTGTGTGTGTGTGTGTGTGTGTGTGTAATCCCTCCAACTACCCAGATACTGAGAAAAGTTTCAAGAGTTACAAATAAGATCTTTCCATGTAGGAATGCAAACAGTTCAACTTTAGTAAGTCCCTTGTGATTTCTCTTTCCTGTTTACCTTTCCATGCTTCTCTTGATTCTTGTGGTTGAAAATTAAATTTTCTTATCAGCTCTGGTCTTTTCATCAAGAATGATTGAAAGTCCACCATTTCATTGAAAGACCATTTTTGCCCCTGAAGTATTATACTCAGTTTTTCTGGGTAGATGATTTGTGGTTTTAATTCTAGTTCCTTTGACTTCTGGAATATCATATTCTAAGCCCTTCAGTTGCTTAATGTAGAAACTGTTAGATCTTGTGTTACCCTGATTGTATTTTCATGATACCTGAAATGTTTCTTTCTAGTTGCTTGCAATATTTTCTCTTTGATCTGGGAACTCTAGAATTTGGCTACAACATTCCTAGGGGTTTCTTTTTTTGGATCTCTTTCAGGAGGTGATTGGTGGATTCTTTCAATATTTATTTTGCCCTCTGCTTCTAAAATACCAGGGCAGCTTTCCTTGATAATTTCTTGAAAGATGATGTCTAGGCTCTTTTTATGATCATGGCTTCCAGGCAGTCCCATAATTTTTAAATTGTTTCTCCTGGATCTATTTTCCAGGTCAATTATTTTTCCAATGAGATATTTCACATTATCTCCCTTTTTTTTTCATTCTTTTGGTTTTGTAATTTCTTGTTTCTCATAAAGTCATTAGCTTCTATCTGTTTCATTCCAATTTTTAAAGAACTAGTTTCTTCATTGAACTTTTGAACCTCTTTTTCCATTTGGCTAATTCTGCTTTTGAAAGTATTCTTCTCCTCATTGGCTTTTTGGACCTCTTTCACCAATTGAGTTATCCTATTTTTAAAGATAATATTTTCTTCAGCATTTTTTTCATCTCCTTAACAAGGTGTTGACTCATTTTTCATGATTTTCTTGCATTACTTTCATTTCTCTTCCCAATTTTTCCTCCACCTGGGGCCAGGAGTAGGGGAGGACCCTGCTCCCTTGCCACAGAGGTGAATAAGTCCCCTCACTGATCTTTGAAACTGCCTTTGGTGCCTGTGGTTTGAGGGATCTGCAAACCTCCACTGCTGCTGGGGATTCTGCCCCTGAGGCCTGCTCCTCCCTGTGTCACATGGCGCAGGCTGGGCTGTGCTCCACTCTGCATCTAGTGTGACAGGCATCTCCCACTGGCCTTTCAGGTCACCCTGGGCTGGAAATATCCACTCCATAGTTATGTGGCTTCTGATGCTCTAGAATTTGTTGAGAGTCTTTCTTCACAGGTACTTTATGGGTTGTGGGGGAAGAGCTAGAGTATGTGTGTCTTTCTGCTCCTCCACTTTGGCTCTGACCCCCAATAAAAAACAACTGTAACAAAGTGGCAGGATATAAGATAAACTGACATATATCATCTATATTTCTTTATCTAAACAACAAAGTCCAGCAGCAAGAAGTAGAAAGAGAAATTTTATTTACAAGAACTATAAATAATATAAAATACTTGAAAGTCTTCCTGCCAAGACAAACTCAGGAACTATATGAACACAATTACAAAACACTTCACACAAATAAGATCAGATCTAAACAAATGTGGAAAAAATCAATTGCTCATGAGTAGGCTGAGCCAATATAATAAAAATGACAATTCTGTCTGAAATTATTCAGTACTATAATCAAACTACCAAAAATTATTTTATAGAACCAGAAGAAATAATAACAAAATTCATCTGGAAAAACAAAAGGACAAAAATATCAAGGGAACTGGGAAGTAGCCTAGTAATTCCAGTTCTCAATTGTATTATAGAGCTGTAATCATCAAATCTATCTGCCACTGGCTAAGAAATAGAGTGGTGAATCTGTGGGATAGATTAGGGATGCAAGATATGGTCAATGATCATAGTAGCTAAAAGTGTGATAAACCCAAATACTCCAGGCTTTTGCATAAGAACTGACTGACAAAACTGCTAGGAAAACTGGAAAACAATAGGACACAAACTAGGTATAGACCAATATCTCACACCATATACCCAGATAAGGACAGAGTGGGTGCATGTTTTAGACATAAAGGTTAATACCATATGCAAATTAGAAAAGCAAGGAATAGTCTACTTGTCAGATCTATGGAGAGGGAATAATTCGAAACCAAACAAGACAGAGAGACAGAGAGAGAGAGAGAGAGAGAGAGAGAGAGAGAGAGCATAAGATAGATTGTCCATTATATTAAATTTAAAAAGTTTTGTACAAACAAAACCAGTGTCACCAAGATTAAAAGGAAAACAGAAAGATGGAGGGAAAATCTTTATAGCAGCTTCTATGAGAAATGCCACATTTCTCAGATATATAGAGAACTGAGTCAAATTTTTAAGGATTCAAGCCATTGCTCAACTGATAAATGGTCAAGGGATATGAGCAGGCAGTTTTCAGATAACAAAATCAAAGCTATTTGATATAAGCACATGATGAACTCCTCTAAATCACTTTTGATTAGAGAATGCAAATTAAGACAACTCTAAGGTAATACCTCACACTAATCACTTTGGCTAATATGACAAAAGAAGGAAAATGACAAATGTTGGAGAAGATTTGGGAAAATTGGGACATTAACGTTGGTGGAGTTGTGAACTGATCCAACCATTCTGGAGAACAATTTGGAACTATGCCCAAAAAGCAATCAAACTGTGCATACCCTTTGATCTAGCAATACCCCTACTAAGTCTGCATCCAAAAGAGAGCATAAAAAAGGGAAAACCCCCAATATGTACAAAAATATTTATAGCAGGCCTTCTCATGGTAGCAAAATATAAGAAATTGAGAGGATGTTCGTCAATTGAGAAATGGCTAAACAAGCTGTGGAATATGAGGTCAGTGGAGCTCTGTTGTGTAATAAGAAGTGATGAATAGGAAGATTTCAGAAAAACCTGGAAAGACTTGTACAAACTAATCATAGTGAAATGAACAGAATCGGGAAAGCATTTGTACAAAGTATTAGCATCACTGAGTGATGTTCAACTCTGAATGACTCAGCTCTTTTCACTAACCCAATGACCTAAGACAAGTGCAAAATACAAACAAAAGAAAATGCTAAACATACATCCAGTTAAAAAACATATAGACTCTGAATATCAAACATATTTTTATCACTTACTATGTTCTTTTTTGCATCTTTTCTTTTGATCTGTTTATTCTTTCAAAACTGTGACTAAAATAGAAATATGTTTTACTTGATGGAACATGTATAACCTTTATCAAATCGCCCATCTTTTCTGAAGAGGGGAGGGGAGAAAGGGAAGGAGAAAAATTTGAAACTCAAAATCTTGTAAAAAAATGCTAAAATTGCTTTGAAATGTTATTGGGGGAAGAATAAAATACTACTAAAAAATAAGACATCATGACATAGTGAAAAGAGAGCTGGGCAAAACTCTTCATCAGTGATTGCAAGCTTTATGACTATAGGCAAGTCACTTAACCTTTGGAGCCTCTGTTAATCATCTATATCATAGAAACACTAATACCTGTCTTTCACCATAGGGCTAAAGTAAGGTTTATATAAGACAAATTATGCAATGTACCCTACACACTAATAACCATGGTAAAAATGCCAATTATTATTTGTCTTTCATTTTAGCTACTTGGCAAGTTTATTAAGTAGAACAAGCAATTCAAAAGAATTCAAGAAATTTAAAAGTCAGTTTCAGTGATACGGTAATTATTAATTACTATTATTAATTAGTAAACATTTCACAGTGGGACTTTTTGAGGGGACTAAGAAATAAAACACTTCCTTTAAATATTAAAAGTGGTATCTGTTGGGCCTGCATTTTCTCTCCTGATACAAAATTAGAAACCTTTTGCCCTGTTTATTGAATACAAGCATCCAGGTGCAATAGATAATATTTAATAGCCCATAATAAGACAGTCTGCTTGTTATTTTCACTAGAAAGACAAATCTTCAGTAGAATGGCTAGCAAAGTTACCATTAAAATGGTAATGCTAATAATTACACACTGGGTTCACACTTTCTGGAATGGTATAATTTATTTATTGTGCATTTTCTCTGTGGTTAAGAGGAAATGTATTTGTTCCTCTGAGGAGTGTGATGATCACTTCTTAGAACCCTTTTTTTAATAACCAGCTTGTATGAATGAGCCTACATCATCTTTTATTTAAGGACTTTCTGAAAGAACAAGCATAACAACTACCGAAAAATCTGTTTTCTGTTCATTATGCAGATTTCCTTCTTGGGAAATGAACAATGTTCTCTCAGTGAACCCTTCAGCTACAACTATGCAATTCATGCACAAAAGGGCACCAGTGGGGAGCCCCAGTATATCCTGCCACTGGTGATTTGAGTCAGTGGTCAAAATCCCTATGTAACCTGTTCACTGAGGTAAGGAGACCAATTTAATTAAAAATACTGTTTGGTTTAACTTAAGGCAACTTGGATGGGTAACAGAGTACGTTTGTCTTTGTCAAGTGCCAAGGACATAGCAATAGGACCAGTTAGATTGGTACACAAAATGAAAATAGTGACTAAGGCTCTTTTGGAATAGCTATAAAGTATTTGTTATCATCTGGAAGTAAGATTCAAATATGCAAATAAAAGCAATGTGAAAATGAAAAGTTATAGGCCTCAGTGGTCACATCTAAAGGAAAATGTGCTAGAATCCTAGAATTACCAAAGTTGGGATAAACTTTAAAGGTCAATCCAATTCGACTTTCTCCACCTCACTCATTTCCAGTCACCTAGCTTTTCTGTCTAGATACTTCAAATGGCAGGGATCTCACTACCAACTATATTTCTTCCTTACACTGAGTGAATTCCATTTCCCCATAACTTTCACATATTACTGTAATTCTGCTACTAGGAAGCTGAACAGAACAAGTCAGACCTCCTTTCCACATAAAACACTTTCAAATATTTGAAAATGATTTTCATGTCCTGCTTCATCCTTCTCTCTTCCAGAATAACTATCTCTAGCTCTTTCAACTATTTCCCAGAGTTCATGGCTCCCAAATCATTCAACATCCTGGCAGTCCTACTTTGAATCTGCAAAACTTGTTAAGTTTTTATGAAAATGGGACTCAGAACTGAACAAAAATCCAAGACATGATCCAGTCAGTACAGCAGCACAGTCTCTTTGTCTGGTTATTGTGTATCTATTAATGCAGTCTGAGATTACGTTAACTGTCTTAGCAGTCACGTGACACAATTGAATTATATGTCAATTACAATCAAATAAAAATTTTAACTGTTATTTTTAATATGAAATGCCACCAAATCAAATTCTCAACATAATATATGTATATATCTATATATGCAGTTGAGTTTTTAAAAATCTATATATACTCTTTACTTTTATCCATTAAATTTCTTTTTTGAATTAGTTTGGGTCTACCATCTTAGGTGTAGTGGGGAAAAGTTGCTCTGTGATGAAAAGAACACTGGAGTAAATGAAAATAAAGAAACCTGGGTTTGAATCCTGACTCTTATATAGCTACCATCAAGTACAATCAACTCAGTTTACAGGTGAGTAGGCCTTGGTACCAAGAGGGTGAGTTCTCACTCTATGGTTAAAATCTTTGGGTTTATTGAACAATCATCTACTCAGATTCATTTGTTCATTCATTCATACTTAATGTGTTCCACTAGTCAACCTCTACACTTTTAAATTTCCAGACTGTGAAATGGGGATAATAATAGCAACTACTCCCCAATGTTGTTATGAGGATAATACAAATGACCATGAAGGTGTGTGTGCTAGATGTGAATAGCCTCTAACACCATATAACCTAGGAATTAACAAAAGAGAATCAGTGAAAGTGATTTCATCACAGAAATACATGACTGAAAAAGATTATGGCCTGATCATGCAGTGAGAATGAGTGATAATAAATAGATATGTGGCTCCATTGGTATTCTCTTGAAAGGCCCTTAGCCCACTAGATGGACCACCTGTGCCAAATTTAGGGAAGAACATGGGCAAGAATTTCATAGGATGTGCAAGCATGGATGGAGTATGATTTGCATCACTGGAGAGAATACTTGCCTTGATAAGATCATAGATCCAGTTGAGATATCAGAGTATATGAATATGCAAACAATTGAAACATAATAAAATTCAGAATTTAATTTTTAAATGAGAATGTTCTAGACCAAAGAAAAATTCCCTTAGCACATTCTAAAAGAATCATTGTAAACCTCATTTAAAATTCAAAGTGCATTCTTATGCTCAATCTTTGTGCTGATGTTGAGAAAATTGTAAGGCAAATTTGCATTTGGAATCTATATCACCCATCTTGAACATGATAAAAATAGAGATCTGGGTAATTTTATAAATGTGCAGAAAACTGATTTCTGGCAACTTAATCTTATAATTCAAATGAATTCTAAATTAAATGATTGTTAGAAATAATCATAATTGAATTAGTCAGAATGACTCTAGGTAGCCTAGAGTACTCTTTATTTAATGATACATTTTCCTTTGGTCCAGACTCTTAATCACTTCTACACACACACACACACACACTCATGCAAGCACACACACATACTCAAATTAGCTGTAACTCTACAATCTTCAGAGACATTGAGGAGACAGATTTTCCCACTGTATTTGTCACCATACTTATTTATTTTAAACCCTGAAATTGACAGTTACTTCCCAACCGTGCATATTTTCTACACTGCAACTGCTATGCTACTGTGACATTTACTACCTCTTAATTGGTTCAGGGCTGTAAGATTAGATTCATTCATTCCCTTTAAACACTCTCCCTGCCATTCAGGTAGCAGTCATCAGGTGAACAGTAAGTGGTGCAATAAATTATATTAGCATTGGCCTACAGGATATCTCAAGTTAAATATCAGAGCACAAAATTCCTGCAAGTATGCTTTTTCTACTATAAGAGAGGATCATTTATTAAAAATAAAAGCATAATATTAATTAGTTAATAATCTAGTTTGAGATAATAAAGAATATTGAAATAAATGCAAAGTTTTCAAGGTAAGATTTCCAAATTGTAAATGACTATATGAAGTGTGGCTCCAAAACACTAAGGGTAAGATAAATTGCAAATTAAGTAACTCTGAGGGGTTATCTCAATCCATGCAAATTGGTAAAATACAAAATGAGGGAAAATTCAGTGCTGAAAAGGATTATGGGAAGATAGGCACATTAATGTACTCTCAGTGGAGCTGTTCAATAATCTTAATCTTCAGGATTTCAATGCAGAATTATTCAAGAAATGTAACTACAGTGTAGATGTCCTTTGACCCAGCAGTCTCACTACTAGGTACATACCCCCAAAAGTTATAAACAGAAGAAAAAATATCCCACCCATACCCAGATATTCATATCAGCACTCTATGCCATAGCAAATAACTGGAAGCAAAATGGATAACCACTGACTGGGGAATAGCAAAAATAAATAAATAAATAAATAAAATAAGAAAAAAATCTATGGTCTACAAATAGATTGTTATTATGCAGTAAGAATGGCAAATATGAAAAATTCAGAAAATGTGAGAAGATTTAAATGAATTGACAGGAACAAAACAAGGAAGACCATAAGAACAATGGACAAAGAACAAAACAATGTTTTTCACAAAGCAAAAAGTCATTAAAATGAAATTGAACTCTAAGCAATTGAAATATCAGTGAAATTTCTAAAGATAAGGTTCAGGCTTGCTCGTGCATGTCAATAATCCCTACTATTGGATAGGCAGGATATTAGTGGATATTTTAAACTCAAAAATAATATCATTATTACTATTACTTGGCTGTGGTAAGGTTAAAAATTATCAGCTGTCCATGCTAAGTCTGCCTTCAGTATGCTAAGCCTCTGAGAGCAGACAGCAGCCAAACTACTTAAAGAGAAGGAAAATCTGGCCTGTATGGGAAATGGAACTGGTCAAAGCTTTTCGGCCAGTCAGCTATGGGTTTGGACCTATGTGTAACTACTCTATTTCTCGCCTGTGCAAGAAACATTGTTCAAAAAAAAAAAAAAAGGTAATAAATATACTTCCTAATGTCAGAAAGAGTACATGAGGCAGTTAGCTGGCACAGAAGATAGAGTGCTAGGCCTAGAACAAAGAAAACTTGTGTTCAAATTTAACTTCACACACTTAATACCTGTGTGACTCCTTACAAGTCATTTAGCCACTGCCTTAGTTTCCTCAACTGTAAAGGGGCAAATAATAGTACCTTCCTCCTAGGGTTGTTCTGAGGATCAAATGAAATAGTATTTGTAAATCATTTAGTACAGTTCTCGGCACATAGTAGGTTATAAACAAATGCTTATTTTTCCTAGTAGACCAGAGTAGTCTGTACATTCTCAGTATAGTCACTGTATCGGATATTCTTGGACACTGCAGAGGGTTTGATCTGGGTAGAAGAAGAGTTTGAAAAATGACTACAGGTAAAGATAACTGTAAAAACAAAAACACAAGCACCTAACAAGGTCATATAGCAGGAATTTGGTAATACTGGAGTCTTATAGGGGCTAATAACAAATGGGATGACTTTCCACTGGGTTTTGGGCAGTCCCCACATAAACCAATAGCCTCAAGTGCTCTAGCACTTTTATGCACAGACATTCAGATAGACTTCAATCTAAATGAATATTTCCTTCATACATTCCTAATTTTACTCCCTAGGTTTAAGACTTAAAGAAATTAATAAGAAAATATTTTCTAGTTTTAAATGATCTCCAAAGCTAATCAGGCTAACTAAACCATTTTACTTTACAGAAATATTCAGTGATGAAAGGTAAATCTTACATAGGACCTGACAACATATTTTTTAAAGATGTTTATACATTAATGCTGATTGTTTTTTTAAAAAAACACAGTAGACTTTCAATTTATGTAACTGAATTGAAGTAAAATGCTAATTATTTTAGATTTGCTGTGAGAAACCATGAGCAAAGTTACTATGCACTGTTCTTAAGCAATAAACTCATCTTTTTTTGCTTTCTGAAAAAAAAAAAACAAAAACAAAACAACTTAGACTTTAGACTCTGATCAACACAATCGTAAAACCTGAGTCAAGAGGAATAAAGATGAAACGTGCCATCCATCCTCTAACAGACGTGTAATGAACTTAAAATAAATAAAGAGGCATATGTTTTGGACAAAGCTATGTCATGGCACCTGTTAATGTTGCATTTATTTTAACTTTTGGATTAAATGTGTGGGCACAAGAGAGAGTATCAGGTAATATGAGCCTCCCCTCTGCATCTGTATTATCAACCTGTATCATTTTCCCAATTCTTTGCCCTAACAACATCCCCTGATTTGTATGCCTTCCCACTGGGCATATTTTCACAAAGTAGACCCAAAGCAATAAGAGTAAGTGACAGCTTCAGAGTTGCTGCTGTGATGATGGTTGAACATATAACTACTTCCCCTCCCATGTCAACTTTCCTAAGACCCACCCATGTTACCATCACTATCAAAGGTCATATCTTTGCCAAGAAACACCAATAGTGAATCATCTGCATTTGGATTCCCTGCATAGTGGATTTCTAAGAAAACTGGTGGTTCATTGGACCCTATTGCCGTACTTAGGAAGGCTCCCATTCATTGATCCTCAATCCAAGATTTGGTCCTTATGTGAACCATTGTGATGTTACTCACACTTTCGAGCGAAATGATTTTGCAAATTTGGTTGGAGTCATTTTGTTGGCTGGTGCTTCTATCAAGAGTCGAGCTAGGTCCTGCCCATTACCACACACAACTCTTTTCTGCCAATCTTCATCATCACCACCCCCATAGAGCTGGGCAGAAACTATAGTCTTCATTTTTTGCTTTAGCTCATCAAATTCATAGAGAACAAGAACAGCTCTTTCGGCAGCAGCTTGAGCATCTCCACAAGGATCCACTTCCACAGAAGTAATTTCCAGGTCCTGAATTTGCCTGCATGCAGCTGCAACAGCAACTGGGATGTTTTCTTCGCCTTCATTCCAGTTTCCCAGTTCATCTATTCCAGATGTCTTTTTACTCAGGCCAGCTACAACAGCACTGGGGAAGTCCTGATGAAGACCATAAAATATACGTGTTTTAGCCTGCCTTCAGTGGAAGCCCAGATAGGACCAAAAGTTCTCTAAGTTTTCTAGATACAAATCTGTCTCCTGCACTTGCAAACTGAAAGGTATCATCATCTTTTCCTTTGTCATGGATGCCTAAAGCAAGGCCCTTGGTCATGGCTCTGCTTTGGCTGAGCGGTGACAGTGCAGAAAAACCATGGCACAAGAGGAGCTTTCCTCCCAGGCTCCAGACATCAAGTTTCCTCCGCGCTGGAAGAGGAAATGAGAGCAGTATTCTGTTGGGGGAGAGGAGAGAGGAGTCGCCTTCAGGAGGGAGAGTGGAGCGGGAGAGAGGAGACTATCTGCCAAACCCTGCCAGGCAGGTGGGAGGCAGCCTAAGTTTTATTTTTTTTTTTTTACTTTTTAATGTTGCATATTGTTTCTATATAAATTACTTCACTAGTTCTAATCACCTCACTCTGTATCAGTCTATTCAGGTTTTCTTAGATTTTACTCTAGAATTGTCCTTCCATCATTTCTTGTGATACAATAATATTTCATTATATTCATATAACATAATTTGTTTACCCATTCCTCATATACGTAGGCATTCCTTCATTTCCAATTTTGGACTACTACTATAAGAACTACTATAAATATTTTTTTGTACATATTGATCTTTTTCCTTTGTTGTGTCTTTGGAGTATAGGTCTAGTAGTGGTATCTGTGGGTCAAAAGGCATGTATAATTTGGTGATGGGGAGAATTGTTCTGAAAATGCTCTTCAGAATATCTAGACCACTCCATAGCTCCACTAATAATTCATTTAGCATCACCTCTTCAACATCTGCCATGGACCTTCCAGTCTCAGAGTGAATGTCAATCATAACTGTTTCTCTTTTCATCAGCAACCCTGAGGGTCTTCTCCTCCCAGTTTAATTTTTTTTTTTTTAATGAAACAGGCCATCCCTTGACTCACTTCTTAAAGAGACATATTCACTTAATGGGACTTACTTCACTCAAAATGAGAACCTGAAAAGGCCTTAGCCTAAAAGGGTCAGGGTCTCTGTTTCACAGATAACCCACAGGAGGCACTGGAGGTCCCCAACTCCAGCCTCTAACAGCTTCACTCTTGATCTGGCCAGACAGGCAGACAGCTTCGGAGGGGTTAATCCTCCTTACGTAGCCTCCCATTGCATCCTGGGCCATCTCCAGTCATCCTCATGAATATCTGGCCTCTGAACCAGATGGCTCTGGAGGACAAAGTGAGGCTGGTGACCTTGCACAGCCCTCCTTCACTCAAACCAAAGACAACTCAAAGTCATGTCATTATTTCCCTGATGTCTTGCTCCTCTTTGAAAACGGAGAAACAGAAAATCAACAAGCATTTATTAAGTGCCTAATATGTGATCAATGCCATTCTAGGCACTTGGAATATAAAAATCAAAGTAACAGTTTCTGCCCTAAAAGGTTACATTCTCCTACAGGAGAAACATGCACAGATGAGTAAACCAAAATATCTAACTTCAATCTTCAGAAATTTCTAGCTCATACTATTAAAGTGAAGCTTTACAAACATTTCAAAAGAGAAGTAGTTACTCTTAGAATGCAATATGACTTCATTTAGAATACATCATGGCAGACTAATATGATGTCTCTTTTTTTTAATGTTTTTGACAGTATTATTATTTGTTAACTCCAAACCCTCCACAAATTATTCTTTGTGGCATAGAAGTGACCCTGTATTCTTGAAAGCTTTGCTAGCAAAAAATAACCTCTGAGTGGTCCTAGCAAGCTTTAAAGCTTTCAAATATAGATCATAAAAATAAATTCTGTGTATTGTGTAAGGATCAACATGGTTAAGGTTTGAGAGGCTCATTTGCCAGCTTGGCATTTTTTTAGCCACAGCAACTGATGTAGACTCAGGCATTAAGTAAATTTGATATCTGAGTCAGTAGAAAAATATGCCACTCTGAAAAACCATGTCTCTCTAAAGTGTTGAAGTACCAGTGTATATCCTTGACTGGGAGATGAAGGGGATGTTGCAGACAGAGAATATGCAAATTTAAGCGAACCATTTGACAAAAGTCTCTAATGGTATCTGTAAAAGAAAAGAAAATTTTGGGAAATACCACCCTTAGCTGTACATGGTGGAGACTCAAACCTCTGTGGTAAGGAGGAAATTTTAAGCAAAAGCCACATTTTTCATGTAAGTATGCTTCATATATGTACTTTTTTCAATAGTAATGCAAAGTTTAATTCAAAGTTTAAAATGAGACTGGTAAGGTAAATTGATAATAAATGTGCTACAGGAATTATTTAATTCAGAATGAACAAATGAGTCAGTATATATGAAATCTCAATTTGGGCATAATCTGCCCCTGTTACTAGCAGTTAGTGTAAGTTCACATGAAGAGATGAATTGTGATATCATGATATTCCTATATTTTAATATGAAGTATATAACTCTAAGCTAAAGAATCTTTGTATGAAAGTTAAAAGTACAATATCTATTGTATTTCTCAACATCGTTGATGTAATTGTAAGTGCAACATAATAAACTCATTCCCAGAAGACCTACAACTTACTTTGAAAAAAAAGTGAAATACTCATGAATGATTATAAAAAAGGTATTTGAAAATTTCAATTATTATGTTGAAAATCAATTGTCTTAAATTTTTATTTCCTCTAATTTTATAGTGAAATGATGTTCTTTCACAGTACAGGAGGAAAAAAGGATATTGTTTAAATAGAAGAAATACAGATACAAAATAAAAAAGCATAAACCTGGAAAATACAACCCACTGCACTTATCATTGGGAGTCACAAGTACTATTATTAATGAAGAATATGTTATTCTGCATCATATCAATTATTTAGCTTAAGAAAGCATCAAACCTACTAATTCAAAACCACATCTTAAAAGTGTACCTGTGGAATATGTTGAGACAGATAGTTTTAAGATGAAAAGTTTTTCAAAAACCATTTCTACAAAGATGAAAGGATTGCATGCATAATTTAACAGTATTTACAAAGTTTTTGTGTAAAATTCCTCATTCAATAGGAGAAAGTGGTGTTACTTATAGCTATTGATATGGTAGAAACAGCACATAGCAAATCAAAAGCAATGCAACTTCAAATAGTTCCCCTTGAAAGAAGGAAATTTGGAGATATGTCTGAAGACTTTTCTGATCCATTAGCTGGGCCAATATGATCTTCCTGTTTCATACTATAAGTGAAAGAAATAATATAAACATATATACATGCATGTGTGTGTGCCTATATAGATGGATAGATAGATAGATAGATAGATAGATAGATAGATAGATAGATAGATAGATATACATACATACATACATACAAGAAATGAGGATCCTAACCATGGACAGAGCAGCCAAAGTAGCCGGGGCTTGCTTTTGAGTCTGTCTTTTTTTCTGTCTCAGAGTGTTGACATGCCCACATGTATCCTTGACTGGTAGATGAGGGGGATACTGCAGATAGAGAATATGTACTTTTTACCAAAGCATTTGACAAAAGTCTCTAATATCAATCATACAGAAAAGAAAAGTTTGGGGAAGGACCAAGCAAGCAGTAGTAGAAAAGGGGGGATTAAATACAAAACAAAATAAAAACGGGGAGCAACAAGAAGTAATATGTGCATGTAAAACATAGGCATCTTGTATGTGTATATATATATATATATACACACACACACATATATGTATGTATATATATGTATGCATGTGTGCATTGAACTGGAGGTAATTTCAAAAGGAAGGCATTAATGTTATGGGGAATTGGGAAAGTCCTCTTACAGAAGACAGGATTTGAGTTACTCTTGAAAGAAGCCAGGGAACCATGAAGACTGATGTGAAGATGTAGAGCATAACAGTCTTGAGGAGACAGGTAGTGAAAAAGCAGAGTTAGAAGTTGGAGGTTTTTGTGTGAGGAAGAACAAGGAGGCTAGTGCTGCTGGATCATAGAGTATATAGAGGGGAATAAAGTTGGGATAACTTTGAAAGGACCAGTTTGTGGGAGAGAATAAAGGCCAACAGAGAATTTTATATTTAATACTGTAGTTAATGGGTAATCAATGGAATTTTCTGAGTGGGAGAGTGATATGGTTAGATCTGGCCTTTAGGAAGATAACTTTAACAGTTTAGTGGAAGATAGGTTAAAGTGGTGAGAGCCTTGTGGGAGGGAGATTATGCCAACAGTCCAGGCAGAGAGAGCTGCATCCTGCATCAGGGCAGAGAGATCAGAGTTTATATGAAGGATTTTGCAGAGGTAGATAGATGAGATTTGTTAAAAACTGGTTATATGTGGTCAGTTAAAGAGGAGCTAAGAAATGCAACAAGAGGTTAAACCTGAGTGACTGGAACAATGGTGGTGTGCTTGAAAGTAATAGGAAAGTTGACAATAGGGGAATATAGTTTCAGGGGAAAGATAATGAGCTTCCTGTGGCTAAAGGTCCTGTTCTTAGAATGCATTCCCTACAAATGACCTCTATTTCTTAGAATTGTTAAGTTAGAAATCACCTGTTGGAGGGTTTGAAAGACAGGATAATGAGCTGGGTTTGGGACATGTTGAGCTTCAGATATCTGAAGCACATTGACTTTGAAGTGTCCAAAACACACTTTTATGATTTGTGTCTGGAGCTCAGAAAATTTCAAGCCTGGATAAATAGATCTGAGAATCATTTGCATAGAAATGATCATTGAATTCATAGAAACTCATAAGACCACTGAGGAAGATGGTATAGAGGCACAAAGGCAGAGTCCTAGAGGATGCTCAAGGTTAGTGGGCAAGTCCTGCGTGAAGATACAGCAAAGAAGACAAGAACAGGTAGCTGATGAATCAGGAAACCAGTATCATAAAAACCTAGAGAGGAGAGAGTATTCAGAAGAGTGTGATTGACTTTGTCCAAGGATACAGATGCCAAGAAGGATGAGGATAAAAAAAATCAATTAAATTTGGCTCTTAAGAGATCATTGGTGAGTCTGAAGAAAGCAGGTTGAGGTCAGAAGTTAGACAACAGGATTTATTAGAGTAAGAGAAGAATGAATACATTGATTATAGACAGCTAGCTCCAGGAATGTTAGTCAAGAAAGGGAAGTGAGATAGAGGGCAATAGCTAGCAAGATTGCAAGATCAAGAAAAAACAGTAAGTTGAGGGAGACATAGTTATACTGAATACTCTAGGCGACTTTTTAAGATAAGCTTGCATTGTAAAAGTTTTCTTACTTTATAGAAAATCCTTATGTCACTGAAATCCCAAGTCCTGTCTTAATCCTACATTTTATATCCTTATGTGTATGCATTTTCTTTCTCCTGATAAAATTTAAGGTCTTTGAGGGTAAAGACGGTTTCATGTTTGTCTTCGCATCTCTAGGGCCTAAGCATAGTGCTTGGCATTATAGCCAGTACTTAAAAGGTTATCCATTAATTAACTACAATTAAGTTACAAATTAGGATGTTAGAATTATAAAGCATTTGTTAATAAATAAACTTGTGCATATGTAAAATATTTCATAAATCCATGTCCCGAAGTATGTTATCAATAAATTCATACATTCATTGTTTTAATTGTATGTTTAAGGCTTGCATCATATTAAAAGTTTAGAGAGTAGACAAAATTAATAACATTAAATTTAATAGAGATAGATGTAAAATCTTACTTGGGTTTAGAAAAATAATTTCACAAGTCTAAGACAAGGTAGATTGATTTAGACAATCCTTCCCATAAAAGTAGACTGTTGTCTCCTTGAAAGTAAGCTCCTTTTCAAAAAATTGTGTTTGTATCCCCAGTTAGTAACACAATGCCTGTCACTAATAAGTATTTAAATACCTGCTGAGTTATTGATTGGCTAACTGATGGCCTTTAGTGGATTCCAAGCTCAATGTGTCGATTATATATAAGTTGTTAAAGAAGTTAATGCAGTGGAGTGACACCAAAAGAGACATAATGTCTAAAAAACTGTGGTAATTCTTATGGGTAAACCACACTTCAACTATCTTGTTCAATTCTGGAATTTGATTTTGGGAAGGGAATCCTTTCTAAATACAAACTGGAGTGCAACCAGAAGATACTAATCAGGATAATGAAAGACTTCAATATATTTGAAAGAATTAAGAATATTTATCCTGGAGAAAAAATGAGAAAGGGAGGAGGAGGCAAGAAAAACTAATAATAGGACAGTCAATTTCAAATATTTGAAGATCTGTCAGATGGAAAAGAGATTATATTTGTTTTGTTTAATGCCCAAAGGACAGAATTCCATGGAATGAACTGAACATGCAAAAAGCCAAATTTAATCTTGGTATAAGAAAAAATGATTATAATAATTATCCTGGAAGGTAGTGGGTTCCATCCTCACTGGAGGTCTTCAAATAGAAGCTAAATGTCTACTTCTCAGGAAGTGTAGAGGGGATTCTTATTCCAGTGTGGGATCGAGTAGAAGGATTATAAGCAACACTTCATGGTGGGAAACTATTGGAATTTGAGGGGATGCTTATCAATTGAGGAATGGTTTATGGATGTAATGAAGACTATTATGCAATAAAAATTATGAACAGTCACGTTTCAGAAAATTCTTCAAAGACTTGTATGAATTGATGCAAAGTGAAATGAGCAGAAGCAGGAAAACATTACACACAGTATCAGTAACACTCTGTGATGATCAACTACGTATGTCTCACCTCTTCCCAGCAATACAATGATCCAAGACATGTACAAAAGACTCATGAAGGAAAATTATATTCATATCCAGATACAGAACTGACGGACTCTGAATGCAGATTGAAAGATTTTTTTACTTATTTTGATCTTTCTTATTTGTGTATGTACGTATGTGTGTGTGTTTGTCTGTTTCTTCTTTCACAGTTGGATTTCACAGAAGAGTTTTGAGATACAAGTTAATTCTTTGCCGGTCAGCCTTTAACTTCTTTTCCTTACCTAAGAGAAAATATCAATTAAATCTGGGTGACTGTTTCCCTTGGATGGTTTGTGAACTTCTTTTCAGAGTCAAAATTGAAAAGACTCTCTAGGCTCTCCCTCCTACCCCAGCTAAAAAGTCCAAAACACTCAGAGTGAAATATAATATTTCAATTTCCCTTGGCTTCCTTATTTAACCTTGACAAACACATTTCTATGCTTCTCCACTACTCTCTTCATAAATTTCAAATTTCCACATAATAGATTTTCTTTTCTGAAGCTATCTCCCCAGCAATGCTTTTCCCTATGCACAGACACCATTTGAGACTTTCCTAAAGGGACCAAGACCCCTTTCTGTGAAACTATTTAAAAATATATTTGAGCAAGGCAGTTCAACCTTTAAGTTAATTGGCTTCTTAACCTTATTACCATCATAGACCCTTTTGGCAGCCTGTTGAAGCCTATAGACCCCTTCTCAGAATAATATTTTTATACATAATTTTACAAAGGAAATAATTATATTGGAATTCAATTGTCAAAATGTTATTCGAAAGACAAATTCAGTGACCCTTTGTTAAGGACCTCTGCCTTGAAGAGATTTAAGAGTTGACTCCCCTCATATGTAGTAAATTAAGTTTAGCATTATGTTTACTGACCTTTAACACTAAAATCAATGGGGCTTTTGTAAGCACAGTTGGCTACTACATCATGCTCTGCCTCACTGCCATATTCCTTTTTGGTTAGACCATTTTAATAGATGAACTTTTAAAAGGTATGATGATGGGTAGGTGATGGATAAAGCAAATAAACCATTTCCTGTTGCTATAAGGAAAGGGTTGAACCTAAAACTAAACCTACTATATCCAAGTTTATTACTTTCCTTCAATTAGAGCTTCCAAAGAATTGATAGAGAAACAATCACCATAAATCCCTCCTAAGCATTGCTTTTCCTTTTATCATAGTTCATCATATGGTTTTAAATGCACAGGCCAAGCCTTTGGCACAATTTCTGTTGTTACCAACTAATCTGTCTAATAGGAAGAAGGGAATAGTTTACAACCTTTCTCAAACATGTTTCCTTCAGCAATAACAAATGTTCACTTGCAAATGATCTGACAGCTGTCTTTACATATTTATTTCACCATTAGTCAGAATGGATACCCCTAAACATTCTTTGTAAAAAGAGTCTAAGAAATGTCTTTTCTACCTAGATGGGTTAGAAAATTCCACTTCAGATCCCTCAATTAATGGGGAAGGGTTCACGATCAATCAGTAGTTCTAGAGAGTAATCACACAGTACCCTGAGTTTTCTCTGATATAGAGTCCTTTCAGATGGAGAAATTCCTTTTACTAATGGGCTGCCCCTTCTTTGCAATTTGTATTTTTAAAGAGCTGCCTAGAACAATGAAAAGTTAAATGACTTAACCAGGGTCATACCACCAGCAAAATGTCTATGATGAGATTTAGACCCTGTCTCCAAGACCAGCTTTCTATTCACTATACCAAACTGTCTTTCCTCTAATCCCAACTCATAACTTATATTTATAGTAAATTTTATAAGATATAGTTTAAATAGGTCAATTTTCATAACAACTTTATTTTTTAAAACTATATAATCTTACTTATGAAACAAGTGCTAAGATTTTATCTCAGTAAACATAATGACATGGTAAATTGTGCTTCTCAACCAGGATACTAAAAATGACTGCTGGAGGGATTGAGCATGGGAGAATTCTTGTATTCTTAAACATTGCAGAACAGACAATGACTTGGCACAGAATTGTCATTCTTTCATAGTTTGTTCAAGGAACTATTATTGGTTTTTAATGCCTCTTGCACAACATAATAATTCAGGTTTCATTTCAGACTATCTAACTTGTTTATTGACATTTCAAGGACTTCCAGGGAAATAAAAAATATATTATTAGACATAGATTTTGCCAGTGACTTAAAGCACATCTTGTATGATTCTTGACCTAATTGCAGACCCATGAGAAATGTCATATAAATTTTCCTATCAGAATCACTTGTAAGATATTTTCCCTCTAAAACACATATATGATAAAAGAGAAGAACTGGGTTAATAAAGGATAGAATTTGATGCCAGTCCAGAAGAACTAATATGCTATTTGAATCTCTGATACATCTGCCAGTGGATCAGAGAGCTTTGTAAGTGAGTTTGTCTTCTTGGTGTCACATTTTGTGTTCACTCAAAATGAAATGAGTTTATGAAAATGATTTTTAAGCAAGGCATATCAGCCTGTGACTGATCTATGAATAATATAATTTTTACAATCACTCAGGCTTGAAACCTTGAACTTCTCCCTTTCCCTTGCTTCCCACTTTCAGGCAGTCAATAATCCCATTCTTTTGTTATAATGTTCTAGTTGCGGTCCTTGATTTCATATGTCCAATGCTTCTATCTTGGTTTGATTTTCTATTTCCTTATAAGAGAGGTTGTATAAGGTAGTAGATAAAGTGGATTCTGGACTTGAAGTTCCAAATAGCTAGGTCTGAACTGCCTAAGACACTTACTAGCTGCATGATCATCATCCCCTCAACCTCTTTCCCCTGCCATTTCTTCCTATATAAAATGGAGAAAATAATAGTATATATTTCAATGGGTTATTGTGAAGTTCAAATGAAATAGTGAATATAAAACTTTTTGTAAGCATTAAAGTTCTTTCTCAATACTAGCTATTCTCTTGACCATTAAAAAAATCTCCTAACTAGCCTCTTTGCCTTCATTGTCCTTTGGTTCTTATCCATCCTGCACAGAGCTACCGGATTCATCTTCATAAAATTTCAATTTCTTTACATCACTCCATAATTCAAAATCCTTCAGTGGCTTGCAGGTACAAAAAAATGGAGGAGACTATACATAGCCTTCTTGCTCTGACATTTAAGGCCCCCTATAACATTTACCTTTCTAGCTCTTTATTCATCTGTTACTATGTTTTTTATTCCAGAATTCTACTTCAGATAAAAAGAAGGACCTTGGGAAGGAGTCAGAGGACCACATATAATAAATAACATAGAAAGTGTTTGAAATTTGAATAAAGATTAATTTATTCATCAATTTTCAAAACCAGATTATACCATGGAATAGCAAAACATACGATCTCTATAATAGTCTCCTGTCTTTTTATTAATCTGAGAGGTGGCTATTGGAAACTTGGGGTTAGATACCAGGATGTGAGAGGGAAAAAAATTCAAAGAAAGGATAGATACAGTAGTGAGGAAAAGCAAGCTATAGAAAGGAGTCAGTAAAAACTTTCTATCAACAAGCAATTGGGAATTATTAGGCTGGATGATTTTTGAAGTTCTTCTAGGATCATGGGATTCCACTGGGAAGTCAGACAAATTGATATTCTGAAACCTCCAACATACATATGCTTTGATTTTCATGCTTTTGATTATGTGATTCTCAGAATCTCAGACAGACAGTTATAATATAGCAAAAAGAACACTCGACTAGGAGTAAGAGCACATGAGTTCAATTCCTAACTCTGACCTTGGCCACTTTTCTGGTAATAGGCAAAACACCTGAAGTTTTTAGGTCTCGGTTGCCTTGTCTACAAAATTAAGATGCTGGATGAAAATATCATCAGCTCCAAATCTACTGTCCTATAACTTCAGAAGTCATCTAATCCAACAAATATCTGGCCTAGTAGCATCTTTACAAGATCACAAAAAAGTGTTCATCCAACTTCAGCTTAAAGACCTTTAATGAGAAACTTTCTCCAAGAAGGAGAAATTCATTATTTACCAAATCAGTCAAATGCATTTTGTGATTAACTCTAATTGTTAAGATTTTTTTAGTAGAAAGTCTATATATTTCAGTATAGCCTTCAAACTCTAACTCAAATCTCATTTCCTCCTTAAAGTCTTACTTTATAAAATAAGTCTAAAGTGCCATTTTTGCTTATGAACTCCTATAGTGCAGATCCTGTATAACTGTAGTCCTGGATCTGCCACGTAACCACCTGTGTGAACATGGACAAGTTATTTATTTGCTATGTGTAATAAACTACATTCAGAGAAGAGATTAAAGCTGTTTCTCTCTCTCTCTCTCTCTCTCTCTCTCTCTCTCTCTCTCTCTCTCTCTCTCTCTCTCTCTCTCTCTCTCTCTCTTTCTTCTTGTCTCCAGCTCTTTTTCCTCTTTCTGCCCTTCTTCTTTCTCATGCTTACTCTCTCCATTTCTCAATTCATTTATTACTGTATACAAACATGATCAGATCTCCCCAATCCTCAAAGAATTCAATCCTGCTTGCATCACTCACCTCCTCCTCATTTAATTTCTGATTTTATATTGTTTTTCCCTTTCCTCATATTTCCTGACTTGACCTTCTAATAACCATTCAAGCCTGTGCTATTTGGCTTACCCACACAATGACTCCACTTATTCTGGATCTATGTATAGGATCACCAAATGGCTTCAGATACCAAAACCCACAACCTTTTCTAAATTTTCATCCACTCTGAACTTTCTGTAGCATCTGATACTTTTGATGATGTCTTCACTGTGAACCCTTTCCCCCTTTAAAGTCTATGACACTGTTCTCTCACAGTGAATTGATAATATGTTGGACTTTGGTCAAGAAGAACAAAGTTCATATTGTGAATGAGATACTACTTATGTAGCCCTGGGCAAATCATTTTTCACAGTTTCCCCATGGAGGGATTGAATTAAGGTCACTAAGGTCTTCAAGAATTAAATCTATGATCCCATGTATGATAACTTTTTCTTTTTTCCCCTTCACATCCTTCTCCTAACATCCTCTAATTGTGAATTCACTCACCCACCTCTTCTTATCATCTTGCCTTACTTTCTGCCTTAAGGACATCCAGCAGCTCTCCTGGCTTCCGTTATCATCTGCATGTAGATGACTTCCAAAGATCTCCATTTATATGCATATATGTGTATGCATGTGTATGTAAGACATACATATGTATGTCTACTACCTTGCAAACACTTGTTCATACACATATACATACACAAATATGCATTGCTCATTGTATACAAATGCATATATATGTATAAACATACATATGTGGGGGCATCCAGGTGGCATAGTGTATAGAGTGCTAGGCCTGGAGTCAGAAACCCATTCATCTTCCTGAGTTCAAATCTGGTCTGAGTCACTACCTCTTTGACCCTGGACAAGTCACTTAACCCCATATGCCTGTTTCCTCATCTATAAAATGTACTGGAAAAGACAGTGGTAAACCAGTATGTTTCCTATGAAAATCCCAAAAAGGATCACAAAGAATCAGACATGACTAAAAATAGCTAATGAGCTATAACACATATGTGTATATGCATGTACAATCACAAGTACATTGCATATATGCATATATCCTGAACACATATGTGTGTATGCATACAAATATATCATGTACATTTTATATGTATATGTGTATATATATTCATGTTATGTACTTACATATCAACATCATTTATATTACAGGTAAGAACAGGAGCAATGGGAGCAGAACAAATTATCAAGGTAGAGATTTTAGGGAGAGATTTTTTTCTTCAAAGATTGGGGGGATCTGAGAATGTTTGTAGGCAATGGGCGAAAGAATAGAGAAATGGAGAGACTGAACCTGAGAGAGGGAGAAAAGCAGAATGGGGAGGAGGGAGTGAGTGATAGGAAAGAGGAGAGGGGGGAGGAAGTGAGAGGGAGAGTATTACAGAGAGTTCATGATTAATGATAAATAGAGTCAGCTTTTAGAAAGAGATGGGCAGGGAGAGGAGAATGGGATCAAGGGCACAAGTTAAGGGGTTAACCTTGATTAGGAGTGGGAATACTACCCTTTGATTTTTGGACAAAGAGAAAAAGATTTTCTTTTCTTTTTTTGGGAAGGAGGCAAGGCAATTGGGGTTGAGTGACTTTGCCCAAGGTCACATAGCTAGTAAGTGACACTCGTATGAGGCCAGATTTGAACTCAGGTCCTCTTAACTCCAGAGCCCATACTGCCCCAAAGATCTTATCCAACAGAACAATCTCAATAAATATTTGTTAATCAGTATCTATCTACAGAGGAAAATGCTTAAGGTAGGGGTACAGATTACAAAGTCCCACAGCTGACAGTCCAGCAACACATTCTGAAGTTCAGAGTATCACCAATTTATAGGTAGAAGGGACATAAGAGATAATCTACTACCTGTGTTACTCTGGGTAAGTTAACCACATTGGGTTGAAGTTTTCCTAATGAGTAAAATGTGAAGTTTTAACTTTCCATGATACCATACTGCCTCAGTAAGGGTGAACACAAGACTCAGTAAAGAAAGAAGCAGAATTATTAGATATAAGAACATTTGGGGTAAGAAAGAAATTTTGCCACAGGTTCTGAATGCAGATTAATGAGAAGTTCCAAAAGCATTTTGAGCAATGACAACATATTGATCTCCGTGTATAGTTTCTTAAGGGGACTACTTTACAGAGGAGGATATTTATTTGCTTATACAAGAAAAATGGTTAAAAAACATAAAGGCACATGATAGTATAGCTACATCTTGTATACATTTATGCAGTCATATGTAAAATTATATGGAATTGAAATAATTTCTAAATAATTCCCAGTGAATGAATTTCCGCAGTCTTATTAAGTTGTGAAAGTTATTACAACCATCTCCATGTCTCTGTCTTACCGTGCCTCTTACCCTCTGTGATCTCCACCAGTTCAGTCACTGTCACAGCTTTGGAGTTGGAGATTCTGTATGTCTCAGTGCCTGTGCCCTCAAGATAGCATTCCAGGTTCAACCACTACATATACACTGATGGATTCCAATTGAGTTTATGAGGAAGAAAATTTAAAAAAGGCATTTTTCACTAAGATTCGCTGAAAAGAGGGGGAAGAAGGGAAGTAGGAATGTCAATCCACTAACGTACGAAAGAAAAGAATATAGGTATGTAAAAGAATAAAAGAAGAGACAAAATAGAACAAGGGAAAAGGCTGAGCTCTTCTTCTCACTCTCCTCATCCATCATACCCAACAAAAGCCAACCAAAATATCATGTGCATTATGCTGAAATGAATCTGCTCCATAAGGTAAAAGTTTTCCAGGTATGGAGAAACTGGCTTCTCACTTATCAGAAAATAGATCCAGGAGAAATGATTTAAAAATTATGGGACTACCTGAAAGCCATGATCAAAAAAAGAGCATAGACATCATCATTCAAGAAATTATCCAGGAAAACTGCCCTGATATTCTAGAACCAAGGGGTAAAATAGATATTCAAAGAATCCACCAATCACCTTCTGAAAGAGATATGTAAAGGAAAACTCCTATGAATATTTTTGCCAAATTCCAAAGCTCCCAGGTCAAGGAGAAAAGATTACAAGCAGCCAGAAAGAAGCAATTCAAGTGTTGTGGAAACACAATCAGGATAACACAAGATCTAGCAGCCTCTACTTTAAGGATTTGAATTGCTTGGAATATGACATTCCAGAAGCCAAAGGAGCTGGGATTAAAACCAAGAATCACCTACCCAGCAAAACTGAGTATAATACTTCTGGGAGGAAATGATCATGCAATAAAATGGAGGACTTTCAAGCATTCTTGATGAAAAGACCAGAGCAGAATAGAAAATTTAACTTTCAAATATAAGAATCAAGAGAAGAATGAAAAGGTAAACAGGAAAGAAAAATCATAAGGGACTTCCTAAAGTTGAACTGTTTACATTCCTATATGGAAATATGATATTTGTAACTCTTGAGACTTTTCTTAGTATTAGGATAGCTGAAGGGATTACATATATATATATATATATATATATATATATATATATATATGTATATATATATATATATATGTATATATATATATATATATGTATATATATATATATATATATATATATATATATATATTGAGAGAGAGAAGACATAGGGTGAGTTGAATATGAAAGGATGATAGTTTAAAAAATAAAATTAAGGGGTGAGAGAGGAATATATTGAGAGCAGAAAGGTAGAAATAGATGGGGTAAATTATCTCTCACATAAAAAAGGGGAAAAAAACCTTTTTCAATGGAGGGGATGAAGGGAGGTGAGAAAGAGTGAACCTTACTCTCATCACATTTGACTTAAGGAGGGAATAACATGCACACTCAATTTGGTATGAAAATTTATTTTACACTGCAGGAAACTAGGGGGGAAGGAAATAAGCAGAGGTTGGGGGGTAGGCATATGGGGAGGCAGGGGTAATCAGAAATAAACATTTTTGAAGACAGGATCAAAAGAGATAATAAAATAAATGGGGGACAGGACAGGTTAGAGGAAAATATAGTTAGTCTTTCATAAAGTGACTGTTATGAAAGTATTTTGCATGACTATGCATGTATAACCTATATTGAATTGCTTGCCTTCTCAGTGGGGATGAGGAGGAGGGAGGAAGAGATAGAAGTTGAAAGTCAAAGTTTTAAAAATGAGTGTTAAAAATTGTTTTTACATGCAAATGGGAAATAAGACACACAGGCAATGGGGTATAGAAATCTATCTTTCCCTACAAGAAAATTGAGGGAATGGGGATAAGAGAAGGGAAGGGTGTGATAGAAGAGAAGGCAGATTGGGGGAAGACATAATCAGAATGCGCACTGTCTTGGAGTAGACAGAAGGAAGAGATGGGGATAAAATTTTATTCATGCTTGCACACATTGTCTAGAGTATGGCATATGTATTAAATGATGAAGTTTGTGCACTAATTGACTAATTTTAGAATTAAATCTGTGAGTCAAGGATAGACTACCTGCAGGATCCAGATGAACTTCTGCTTCTTTCAGATTGTCTCCCAGTAAAAATAAACCCTGTAAAAATGCTCCTTCTTTTACATGAATTTCACATATTTCAATTATATCCTTCATATATGCTCACACTTTGTTTTGCATATTTATTTGTGTGTATACTGTATTGCACACTACTTGCCACTACACTAGAAGCTCTTTGAAAACAGGAACCATGTTTGATTCAATCTTGTATTTCTCTAAGTGACTCACAGAAGATCCTTGCAGAAACTAGATGCTCAGTGTTTTTGTGTGACTGAATGAATTTCATTTGCACTCTACTTTGAATCTTTGTCCAAAAAAAGAAAAGAGTTGAACATCAATAAGAAATGAGAGAGTGGGATCTTTTCTTTTTTGTGGGAAGAGGTCACCTAGTATGGGAGGGGCATGTTGAAGTCCTAAAGCAGGGGTGGGGATAGTTTCAGAATTAATTTTGTCTTGTAGAATGGTGAATTTTTGGTGATGCTGAAGTCCAGAAAAGTAATCAGGTGGGAAATGATGAGAATTCCTCTAGTACTTTCCTTAAGTAGTGGAGGATCTGGAAGGAGTTCTCCATTATTTGTCCTAGAAACTCTCCAATCAAGAGGGGTGTCAGGGGCAGGGGATGTTGAAGAGGTATGAGTTTCAGAATTAGTGTCATCCAGCAAAATGTTGAACTTCTGGTGATGATAAATTCAAGGAAAGCAGTCAGATTGGAAATTATCAATGATGATGGACATAGTTCATTTTTTGGTTTAGACCATGTCAATAACTTATAAAATGAGGGAGCAGAACTACATAATCTCTAGGGTCACTTCTATGTCTACCACAGTATTTTATCATTCTATAATTGCAAATATGGTGATTTATAGCTAACAGGCATTTGTCTCCCCTTGGTTATATCTGTGTTAATCAGGTTTGGGAATTACAAGGAACCCAGGCAAAGACTTAGAGCAAATTAATCTAAGTTGGATTTTGATGGCATGCAAACCTATTTAGCTGGATGCATTTACTTGCACAAGGGCACAAGATGTATATGCTCTTCAGCTCAGTCATTCCTTAGGCCCAGCTTTGATTCACTGTGGTGAAGCACAGTCAAAAGTGGAAGTATCTGTATCGCAGGAAACCAGCTTTTTCCATGCAAACTACTGGTTCTATATTTCCCACTGGTATTAGAAGTCTGTAATATTTTATGCCAAGTTCAAGAAAGGGATCTAGATTCTAGACTATTTTTTAAAACATTAAAAGCATCTATCAGAGTAAGTAAATAAGACTAAATATAAGAGTTATCACAATGCCACTTTGGAACCAGGGGCTGCTCTCATGGACTGGCACTGGTCTCTTTAGTGGTTCCTCTCTGCATATGTCTCCTCCTGCTGTATGGATAAGCTAACCAGCATTCTAACATATTTGGGCCAGTCACTTAATCATTCTAAGCCTCCAGCTCCTCATTTGTAAAATGAGCCTAATAAAATGATTCTCCTCATGAGATTGTTGTGGAGGTTCAAATGAGATAGAATATGGAAAACACTTTTCAAACCTTAAAATTCAATAATATCTATCTACATCATCATCATCCTTATTATCATCATCACTTGGTTCTTGGGCAATTATGAAGTTGTCTACCTTCCACAGACTATTAAAAGAAATCAAATGACTTTTTAATTTTAATTGTTTCTAAAGCTCATTAAGGGAAACATAAATAATAATGAACTTAACCGAAGATCTATTTTGGAAGACTATTACTGGAAAATGATTCAATTTTAACCTTTGAAGTGCTTCCTAGATGAAAAATACACTATAAAGGAACTCATTTGGGTGTATACATCTCCTTTCAATTTTAGTTTTTAATTCAACTGTTCTGGTCCTGAGGGTGTCACCTTAAATAATCTAGGATCATGACATAAAAAGGTTAAGTACAACTTCCAGTAAGTTATTTTCATATAATTAATGAGGTGAGGAGAACAGTTATGTAAGTGGTTGCTTTTTTTTCCCAATGATCATAAGTTTTAAAATTTCAGTTTAAAGATTTACTATGGAACTCATTCCATAGATAGATTTAGAAACAGGTATTCCATCTGAGCAAAAATTGATTTTGTTTCCTTTGCTTGAACAACAACAAAAAAGTGGGATGAGGAATGAAACTGCTAGAATAAACAAGCATTTGGATTGAAAATTAATCATTAAGCCTAGTATAAATTGCTACTAGGACAATGATTTTAATATGTAGCAAAGCAGTACTACATAGGGTGAGTGCTGGGTTTGGAGTCAGGAAACTGATTACAAATTTGACTTCAGGTAGATACAAGCTTCGTGATGCTTTGCAATTCATTGAATTCTTATTCGTCTCAGTTCCCTCATTTGTAAAATAGGAATAATAACAGCACCCATCTTCCAATGTTGTTGTGAGGATCAAATTTATATAATCAATAGTGATTTAGAGCATTTTTTCCATACGCCTGTAGATAGCTTTAATTTCTTCCTCTGAAAACTGCCTGTTCATATCCTTTGACCATTTACCAATTGAGGAATGACTTGTATTCTAATAAATTTGACTCAGTTCTCTATATAACTTAAAAATGGAGTTTTTCTTTCTATCTCTTACTATTGGACTTTGTTAATAATATACAGAAATGCCAATGATTTGTGTGCATTTTATCTTATATCCTGCAACTTTTCTAATGTTGCTAATTGCTTTAAGTAATTTTTTTAGTTGATTCTCTATGGTTCTCTAAGTATATTCTTCGAAAATATATCATATCATCTACAAAGAGTGATAGTTTGTATCCTCATTGCCTATTGTATTTCCTTTGATGTGTTTTTCTTCTCTTATTGTTAATGTTTACATTTCTAGTACAATATTGATTAACAGTGGTGATACTGGGCATCCTTGTTTCACTCCTGACCTTAATGAAAATAATTCTAGCTTGTCACCATTACATATAATGCTTACTGATTGTGTTAGATAGATGCTGCTTGCCATTTTAAGAAAAGCTCCATTTATTCCTACGCCCTCTAGTGTTTTTTAATAGGAAGGAGTGTTGTACTTTGTCAAAAGATAAAGCAATAATTCTTAAACATAAAATCTTTAAACAAGAATAATGCAATAATGATCATATTATACCAGCACCATGCCAGGAAATTGGATTGCTTCCATTTGAATTGTCTTAGGAAGATTCTGAAGATTACCTGACAGGATACAGTATCAGACACTGAGGTCCTTGCTTGAACTAAACTGACAAACATTCAAACTATGCATCAGAAAATGCAACTCCAATGGACTGGCCACGTTGTTCAAATGCAAAATGTACGCTTGCCAAAAAGACTATTTTATAGAGAACTTACAAGGGGCAGGCAATCATATGGTGGTCAGAATTAGTAATATAAGGACACTCTCAAGGCCTCTCTCAAGAACTTTGGATTTGATTGTGGGACTTGTTAGACACTGGCACAAGACCACTCGGCATGGCATGCCCACATCAGGAAAGGTGCCATACTCTATGAGCAAAGAAAAATTGAAATAGCACAAAGTAAATGTAGGATGTGCAAATTTGGAGTGACCACTCCAAATGCTCACACTGACTGTCTGTGCCCAGTCTCCGGTAGAGCATTCCGAACTAGTCGTACACATTGAAACTTTACTTTATCATGCTGATGTCATTTTGGTCCTCTTCAAGAGTGAAGGACAGCAACCCATACCACCTGTTCAATAGGGGGCTAAATGAGGAATAAGTACAACGTCACATCTACCCATAAACTTGGTCACACTCTCCCATTAGTACAAAGAGTGTCAGCAGGACAGAATGGTCATTCACTTATTAAAAGTCTAGCTGGGAAATATATGAGTAGGGAAACCTGGGGCAGTTCACTGGACTATAGGCCTCCACGACCCTACTCTCTTTAGTCTGCACCATATGTCCCCTGCTAGACAAAACCATTTCTTTGCTATCTGGTGCCTTTCTGTTCCTAGTTGCTCTTCTGCTGGATACCACCATTTTTTTGCAGCTGAACAATGTTAAATTATTTTAATAAAGTAGCAGGATTACATTTGTTCAGGGAGTTTTCCAGGTCTTTCCCTAGATGAGGGCTGAAACAGTGTTCAGTCGATTCCCATAAACTGAAAAAAAGTTTTGCTCTTTGATTTCTCAGGCTATAAATGGCAATAAAGTTCAATATGCTCAGTCCACTCTTCATCTGGCAAAAGGATTCTGCTTTCCTCCGTTCAGCTCCCAGTACATCCTCAGAGTGTTTGTGTCCTCATTCAGCATCCAGGAGCTAGGTGGTAGAACAGTGGATAGAGTCCCCAACCTGGAATTGCAAAGATATGAGTAAAAATTCAGCCTTAGACATTTACTAGCTATGTAAACCTCGGTAAACTACTTAATTTCTGTCTTACTCAATTTCCTCCTCTGTAAAAACAATAACAATAACACTTACCACCCAAGGTCATTGTGAGGATAAAATGAGATAATATTTAAAATCACTTCATAAATGTTACAGTGAGGTAAATGGTAGTTATATATGTAAATTATTGTATACATGATAGATATTGCTATTATTATCACAGAACAAGAAGCCTTCACAATTCAGAAGCTCCAATGAGCTTCCAGGATCTGTAGAGCCAATCAGACTTCTGTCAGCTTCCAGCTCATGCAGCCCAAAGCAGCCAGTCTGATCTTCTGATGTCTCCTCCCCACCCTGCCTCCATCTGAGGCTTTTATCATCAGTTACTCTGTTCTGGATCTTCTTGTTGCTCTGCTTCTTCCTCTGCTCAACTTCTATCTGACATTTTTCTCCTTAAAACAGGGCTTAATGACTCAACTCTAGACCTTATGAAGAGAAACTAAAAAAAAAAAAATTCCATCACTCTGTCAGGCTTGACCTCCATAGTCTACAAACAATTCTTCAATTTAAAATTTCTCAGTTATAACCTTTATAGCCTGAAATCAGGGCTATGTAAATGATGTGATAGATCACGATTCACTGCTAGCATCCTTACTTCAATCAGTACTCTTATCTCTTGAGCTGCTTTCAGATAGATCTTTTCAATATATTTATCTGAGGAGCAGTTTTTTCCTTAGGTCCTCAGATCTCTCAAGCTGCTTTTCTCACACAATTGTCCTTTTTCTACTTCTTTTAACAAATAAAATATCCATATGCTAAAGAGGTTTTACTGTAAACAAGGAACACCACAATCAGATTGGGTGAAGCCCTCCTCTAACAAAATTATGGAAGGATGTGATTCAGTCATACAAGACAGGTAGATATGAATAAGCTGGGATCTAAGATCATGGATTCACTTAAGAATTAGAATATGGACAAGGATGACAGAAAACTAAGCAGTAGCATGTCCTAAAACACTTGAGAAAATTTCAAATTGCTTTAGAATGAATTTCATTATTGGTTTTTCTGAGGGTCCTGTCAGGTAAAATCACATCAAAAATAACCAATCATAAGTAGAAATTTCAAAACTACTATGCACAGAGAAATCAGTATGAATGTCCCTTAAAGTCATCTGCTCCAATGGGATTTGTAGGGCCATGTTCTTTCTGCTCTGGCAGAGAGACCTCAGTGAAATTCCCACAAAAAAGTAATATTAAGTTTCTTACTCACCCTTGACTAGTGGCAAATGTCACTGCTTGTGGAGAAAGTATGGGAGAGAATCTGGTATACGTGGGAAATAGTATCTTGCTTCTAATTTCTCTACCAAGGTGAATGATTCAACAATAAGAGATGAAAGAACAAAAATGACTATTAGGGAACTGATAGTCCTAGATAATAAAGAATAATAGAATACCTCACTATCTTCAATGAATGCAAGTCACCTAGCCCAGGTACTGAAAAACCTAGACCTCAAATTCTATGGTTGCTTATCTGCCATGTACTTTAAAAAAAAAATAACACCCAAAAACATAATCAAACATTTCAACAGAGAAACAAGAAAAAGAATTACATAAGAAACAAAACTTTTGTAACATGAAAGAATTTCAGGACTTACACAGCAACATAAAACTATTTTAGTATTAAAAAGATAGAAATTTTTTCCTGAAAGAGATGTGTCAGATTTTTACATATTCCAAATTTTGTGCCCTTTATAATTTTTGCCCTAGGGCAAAGCTCTAGGTGACTTAGTATTAGCTATGTTTCCAATAACAACAAACAGATATGAAATAAAACTTATCCATTAATACTTCTAAATTCACTATTCTCATCAACAACAATAGTGGAAACATATTTGAACTCTACACTCTTAGGGTACACAAAGTGCTCATTGTGTAAGTAATGAAGAACAAAATAAGAGACAAAATTGGGGGAAAAAACTACTAACCAAATGTTTAAGGATATAATTTAAAAGCATTCACAGCTCAATTTTCAAAATTTCAAGGTTAAAAAGATCTCAGAACAATGAAAAGGACTGCAGGTAGAACTTTGCCAAAAGAAAATAAAAAACCTTCAAAGAGACTGCTGTTAATACACTCATTTGCTTTCTCATCTTTATGAAGTCTTAAGGGCCTTCACAATAGAAACATGATAGAAGAAAAAAAACTAGACTTTCATAAATGAGTTTTTATAGCAGATCACAACTTTGGTATCACACAAATCACTGAGAACTTTAGAGAATATGAAAATCCTACAAGATCTTCTCTTTATTGCCTTTTAATTGATTTGGAAGAATAAAATACAGTCTTGGAAGTTCTTTTCAGACAAGATACCTCTCAAAAACATTAAAATTTCACAAGATTTTATGACAGGTGTAACTAAGAGGTCACTTTGTTCAATAATTCTGTGTATTTTCACAAGCAAGATGTTCCTAGAAAATAAGCCTATGATGTTTATTGGTGTCAAGGAAGATTATTACTTATGCAAAATCCTTGCTTTGATGAAGAAGCTTGCAGATGACATTGAAGTAACTGGATCAAAGATCAGAGTATCACAGATATGGAGCAGAAAGAAAGCTTAGGGGCTAGATGAGGAAACTGAGGTCAGTTGAAGTTAAGTAGCTCAACCAAGGCTACCCAGCTAGTCAGGGTCTCTGTCAGGATTTGAAACGAGGTCTTCCTGACTCCAACAAGTATAGTACCCAAACTACTACAAGATGCTGCTAGTAGAATTTACTTCTTGAAAACTATTGTCATCTAAGTGAAATCTCAGTTCAAAGATAATGGTGTAACTTACCATGCCCCAAAAGTGAAACTAATTTCTAAAACTATAGCATAAAACTTAATGGGACAATACCTTCATTTAGTCCATCAATGCATATATTTTGGATGGGTGCTCAAGTAGGTGGTGATCTCCTCATCAAAGTGAATGGAATAAAGAGATTAGTTTGGATCGTACTAGGGATATTGTATGCCCTCTCCCTTGAGCAGATGAAAGATCTGTGAAAGTCTATTTCTTTAATGCTAGTACTCTCCTATTAATGCTACAGGGCTGCAAATCATGAGACATCAAAATCTTGGGGCAAAATAACCAAAATTATGAATAACCAAATTGATAATGGAAAGATTAGTGATGGACATAAGAAGGTAAGGGCATGCTGTTACTATTCCTTTGCATGCAGTAATGGAATAAATGATAGAGAGGACATGTACGATTTCAAAATGAAATATATTATGCCATGAGAATGAAAGATAAGAGATTGATGGTGTGAGCAGTATATTGGTATGCCCTAGACATAAAAAGAATGAGAGGAAGGCTTCTCATTCATTGGAGGGGTCTTCTACAGAGTACTTACATGAATTCAGCAACAAGAATCAACACAGGCTGAGAAGGTACAGAAGAGGTGCGATTTGCCTCAATGAAACATCATTTTCATCACTGATGAAAATATTGGTCTGTCTCTCAAAGTATCAAATATGTAATTTGCACAGTACTTGGCTATGAAACAGTTTTCAGTGTATGGAATTAAACTGACAAGATAGCAGCTATTTTTATAGAAACACACCTACATTGGTATAGTATGTGAAAAACATTGTTTATGACTAAAACAATTTCCAAACCTCCCCTGAAAAAAGATTGATCTTATGTCCAGTATCTAAATAGGGACCTGAATAGAATCCTGCCATAGCAGATTCCACTACTTAGTTGCCACAGGGAGACATAGACTTTCCTGGCAATACATGTGAGGCCCAGAGGTGCTATATTTAAAACTACATCAGCATTTCTATTAAAATCCAAGATTTTCAAGGGTTTATGACTAAGCCATAAAATTTGTATTTGATAGAAAAGCAGAATTGAAGGTCTCTGTGGAGATTGTTCTCCTCCCTTTTCATATAAAATTAGTGTGGCCATTTGTTTTCTTTATGTGATTCAAACACTTCAACAGAACAAGAAATGTGGGTACCTGTAATAGTTTTAAAATATATCAGAACTCTAGAGAGCTAAAAAAACTCTTATAGTCTTAGTTTTCTTAAGGTTTTCCTACCTGAATTTTCTTATCACAAGCTAAAAACACAAAACTTGAATAAATAACTTAAGTAACCTGAGGATTTTTAAATGATAACAAAATTGACAGTACTTTGATTTTCTCGGTGACCAAATAAATCTATAAGTTTTATTTGATTTATTTCAAAATAAATGATGTTTGTATAACTAATGAAATAAAGACACCCTGAAATTATATGTTTTGAGTTCTCCTGGCTTTAGGATTTTTTTCTCCCTCATTTCATTTGATTCAGTAAAAAAAATATTGAAGTCCTACTATGTAATCAGTATTGTTTCTAGTTCTCATATATGGAAGATTTATAAGACATGTTACCTCCCCTTACTATCCCATTGCAATGATGGCATTCCTGTGGGAGGGGAAAAAAGGATAAATGTTTCTTCTTCTCTTATCCTCCAGCATTTGTTAAGAGCCCAGTCCAAACACTAAGGTGTTCTGGAACACTGATCCACCAATTTTACAGCACCCATTAGTGAAATAAAATTTAATTCAATTCAACACACATTGGTAATATATGTGTGTTTGTAAGTTTTATAGATGTACTACTGCACTAATAATTTTATGTATATTATAAAGCTTATACACAATAGAAATGTTAAAATGGATCAGAAAATGATACAATATCATTTTATTTTGCTCAGGTAGATAAGTGGCATAGTACAGAGGTGTCAAACATGCAGCCCACAGCGTTCAGCACGAACCAGATTAAAATGAAATTGGGAAATATCTAACAAAATAAATAAAATACCATGGAACATAGATAATGTTAATATGTGGTTTTCTAAATCACTATGTATTCACAGGTATCCTTATGCATGGCTTGATGACCCCCATTTCTATTTGACTTTTATACCACTAACAAGCAGAATTGAGTGCTACATTTGGGAACTAGATGATCTGAGTTCAAATTCTGAGGCGTATACTTATGAGCTGTGTGATCCTGGGTGACCCTCATTTAAACTTGATCAGCCTCAGTTTCCTAATCTGTAAACTAGGGATAACCACAACATCTACTCCATAGGGCTGTTGTAAAGATAAAGTAGCATTTCACAAGTGATTTGTAACATTTTAAGTGCCATATAAATACTAATTATTGTTATTGTTGCAATTGTTGCTGTTACCGTTGATGTTATTTCATCCTGGGGTCAATAGGGTCCACTTATGGTCATTGAGTTAGGGGTGGTGGTGCAATGGTCAAATACGTGCTACTAGAAAGAAGCTTTGGCCACTGTGGAAGAAAAATGGGAGTCTTGAGGAAGCTGACCTCATCCATCGTTCTTCTGGATGCAGGAAGCCAGAAGTACCCAAAGAGACAGCACTTGAAGAACACTTGAAGACTAAAGAGACCGAAGATTTTGCCCACTCTTGCCAACAGTATCCTAACCCTTACACAGGCATAAGGCATTGATCTCCACCAAAGAGAAGAAAGTCTCATACCAATGTCCTTGGGACTGGGGTATATTATCTCATTAGTATCTATATTATCTCAAGGAGAACTAGAGGCTTCTTGTGGGAAGAGTGAGGGCATTATATAGCTCTGTATCCTCAGGTCCTAATAGTTCAGTGCCTGGTGTCGTAGTTATGCAATAAATGTTACTGCTGACAAATATCAAGATGATACATTTAGAGATGAAAGGGATATGAGAAGTTTTTGAGTCCAAGCCTCTCACTGTATAGTTTTGGAAACTACAGTTGAAAATTGTGAAATAACTTGCGCAAAGGCACCCTTAGGTAGCCAAGGTGGGATTTGAGCTCAGATCTTCTGACTTCTGACTTTCAGGGCTGTTGTGAGGGCACCCTAGGGGATCAACTTTAAAAGTGCTTTCACATGCTTGATATCATTTGATCCTCCCAGCATCTCCAGGGAAGTCATGACTTAAAGAATAATTTGGCTGAGTAGGACCAATCAGAAATTTACAAGTGAAGGCTTTGTTTACATTTCCATGGTAGTCTTGCCATTCATTCCTTTCTTTACCCAACAGATATTTATAAGGTAATCAAGCTAAAGGCATTGGGAGCTCTGTTTTGTTTAAGCTAATTAGTATTAAGTATTGCATTATTTTGTATATGGGGTATTCAAGGAGGACTAGCACCTCTGGTAGAAGGGCTTGTTAAGCCCTTTTCAGGGTTGCTCTTCCACCTGTGGTGTTCACCCAGCACTCACTCATCTGTGCCTCTAAGAAGCTGTAGCATGCACGGCAGTCATACTACAACAAACTCTCCTGGCAGACAGTGTAGACCAGGTTGAGTATAACCAACAGCCATGAAGGCAGCTGAAGCAGGAGCTGTGCAGCACGTACGGTTTGGTCAGTCACCGAGGTCATCCACTGCATCCTGCGCCATCATCAGTGGTCTTGATTCTCATTCTGCTACTAGACTTGGATGACTTAAGAAGAAAGTGACCACAACTCTGCCTCACTTAAATCCAATTCAACGACTTGTCAAGATATCACTCTGTGATGTCACTGGTCCTCTTTAAAAAATGGAGGAGGGCAATGACATCAATCTTCCTAAGCTATGTTCCTCTAATCTAATCAAGAGGGAAAGTGAGAAAGAGAAAGGAAGAAGTGGAAGAAGAACATAGGAAGGTAGGTATGAAGGAAGCATTTGTTAAGAGCCTATTAAGTGCCAAGTTGTATGCTAAGCACTTTACAAATATTATCTCATTTGATTCTCTCAATGATCCTGAGAGGTAGGTGCTTTTATTATCCCCATTTTACAGTTCAGCAAACTCAGACAGAGCTTAAGTGATTTATCCAAGGTCACATAGCTAGTAAGTGTCTGAGGCTAACTTTGATATGCATTCTTCCTGATTATAAACTCAGGGATGTCATCCATTGTGTCACTGAGTTGTCCCTGATCAAAAGAAGGTTGTTCCACTGTTAAACTCTGTTCTTGCTATTAGTTTCACCATCTCTGTGTCATGGACCATTTCCTGGAACACAGTAGATACAGAGTCAGTATCTATCGAATGAATAAATGAAGTTAATCACTGTCTTTTGACTGCTATTTTGGGTTATGATCATCCTCTTGTTTTAGGTTCTTGATTCCTGATTTGGCTGATTTTCTAGAATTATGGTCCCAGTCTGTTCCGCTTTGCTTTTCTTATTCCTTGCCTATATGTTTTATGGCCCCATGGAAGACATTTTCATATTTAACCAAATCCCTGGATTTTCTTCTTCCTAATCCTCATTGCTCTCTGATTGCATCTCAAATACCTAAGTAGCTATGAGTAAAGGAAACCTGTGTTTTAATTTCCCAAGTCTTTCATTCTACAGAGGAGTACCAGGAAAATACTTTCACTAAAGTCATACGTCCTTATTTAACCAAACAATTGCTTCTTTTTCACAATGGAAATTAGAAGACAATGTAAATAATACTTAGTTTTTTGCTGGATTAATTCTACAATTTTGTTTGTATAGAGAGCTCCCTCTGCCAAATGTAGATGAGTTTCTGCTCTAACACTTAAGTTTTAGGGAGCTGCCTAGAGGAAGTATTCAGAGGTTAAATCACTTACCCAGGGTCACATAGTTGGTATATGTCATAAGTGACCCATGAACACAGATAAATCTTCTTCAGTGTGAAAATTACTCTGATCCACTACACCATACTACCTATTAAGTGTAACAAGTCTCAAATGGGATTTTGTAATCAATAGAACTCTGTAAAGGGGGCAATTAAATCTAGAAGTACAGTCACCTATCCTTAACTTGTTAGGGTAGGAACCATGTTGTTCTTATCTCTTTAAGTGGCTTAGTCCCAAAAGGTACAAATAACACTTGGATTTCTTCTGTCCTAGATAGAGGCAGAACAGTCTTCAGCATTTTGAATATCTTTACACATTATGTCTTGCAACACAAGTAAATGACTAAAAGGGACTTCCAGTTCTCTGGGGGAAGTTCAGCCCAGTACAGAAGATGAATACTGAATACTTGTATTTGATTCACATAGAATGTTGTATGTTTTAGCAAAAGTGGCAGTGAAATCAGCAAAGCATTTCCTGACCAGATTTTTCCAAATAAAAGAAGGGTCAAAGGGCTCATGATTTTGAGGAGGGGTGGATGTGACACCTCAGTAACTGGATGCTGTCAAGAGAAGGCAGATTTCTTGGTAGTTTGTTGACATATGTTCTCAGACATGTAGACCAAATATATCAGGATTCTTCTAAACACTGAATAGAGATATACAAAGACAAAGCCCTATCCCTCTAGAATTACAAACTAAGCAAATTCATTTGACTTGAGGGAACAGATTTTTGATGAGCCAGTACAGAGTGGCAGGAATGCAAGTGCTTAGGGCAGCACATAGAGTGGAGAGGTAGTGCTATGTTGGCAAAGGCATACATATGCTGCTGAATATATCTTATTTTTATGTGGACTGAAATGAGAGACCTTCTGAGAGAGAAGGAAAAACTTGCCTTTTCACTATCATGAAAAAACCATTAGGGATACAAATTAAGAAACCTGATTTGTGATCCAAATCCATCTCACCATTGTCTCTATAAATCCCTCCCCTAACTCCCAGTGGTTTCTTTGATATTGTCTGTAGTGTGGAAGAAGCTGCTGACTGAAGCTTGGGAGCATTTGTCAATGCTGAAATTGCTGAACTGTTTTCACTTATTTTTCAGTTGTGTCAGACTCTTCATGACCCCATTAGGATAGTCTGCCATTTCCTTGCCCATATCATTTTACAGATGAGGAAAACTGAGGCACGTAGGGTTAAGGGACTTGTCTAGGGTCACATAGATAGTGTATAAGGACAAATTTGATCTCAGGAAGATGAGTCTTCCTGATCCTAGCCCTGGCATGTATCTACTACATCACTCAGGTGCCCACTGAACTCCAGGAGAAGAGAAAGAGAAAGAAAGTAGTATGGGAGGCAGTAGTGCAGCATGATGGACAGAAGACTGGAGCTGGAGTCATTAAACAGAGGTGCACAGTCCTGCCTCTGACACTAGCTCAAGGACCATGAATTTAAACCTCTCGGAGCTTCATTTTGCTCATCTGTAAAATGGAAGCAATGAAACCTATTAACAGTACCCCACAGGATTGTTGTAAAACTCACATGAGATATTGTGTGTAAGATACGTGAAAAATTTTTAAGTACAATACAAATGTCAGATGCTGTTATTTGTTGGCTTACTCTCCTTGGAAATAATAAGCAAGAAAGAATAGGCAGGTGTAATTACCTCTGCCAGTGCTGCCTCTATACTATATTTGAATCCCTACAAACTCATTCTCTCAGTTTCGGTCTCTCTGCCTCATTTCTGCTTCTTATACAACCTTCTTTCTTCCACTCAATTCAGGTATCACCAGCCAAGGTGTCCTAATTTCCTTTTCTTCTTCTATCACTTTTTTTCAACATCCACTGCTTCCAGGCCTCAGCACAGAACTGAAGCTTTTTTTTTCCCCTGCTACTTAAGCTTGACCATATCAGACATGTTTGTCTATATAAGGGGTCCCTGAAGAATTTAAGAGAGATATCTATTGTGTGCTTTCTTGAAGATTAAGAAAAAGAAAAAGAAAAGATCAATTTAGGATGGGGATTGACTCTCAAAGGAACCAACCACAAAAAGGCAGGTCAAAGAGAAAACATTACAAGCAGCCAGAGAGAAACAATTTAAATATCATGGAACCACAGTCAGGATTATGTAGGACCTTGCAGCAGTTATATTAAAATATCCCAGGGTGTAGAATATGATATTCCCAAAGGCAAAGGAGATTGAATTTCATTCAAGGATCAACTACTCAGTGAAACTGAGCATAATCTTTCAGGGGAGGAGATGGATATTCAAGGAAATACAGGATTTCCAAACCTTCCTGATGAAAAGACCAGAGCTCAATAGAAAATTTCATCTTTAAATACAAGACTCAAAAGAGGCATAAAAAGGCAAACAGGAAGGAAAAAATGTTACTAATAAAGGCAAATTGTTTATATCTCTATAGGGGAAGATGACAGTAGTAACTCATGAGAACTATAATGTTATTAAGTCATTTAAAAGGGTTATACATAGTCAGAGGGCATGAGTATAAGTTGACTTATAAGTGATGATAAAAAATCTAATTAAATGGTGAAAAGCAATTGTACTGGGAGAAGAAGAAAGGAGGGGCAGATGAGTATAAATTATATCACATGAAAAGACAGAAAAACCTATTACAGTAGAAGAAAGAAGGGAAGGAGATGAGCATTATTTGGACTTTACTTTCATCAGGTTTGGCTCAAAGAGGGAATAACATAAACCGTTAGGTATAGATATAAAACTTACTCTATAGGAAGTAGGAGGGTAAAGGGCAAAGAAAAGAGAGCAAGTGGATAGAAGGGAGGGAAGAAGTAATAAAGGTAAAAGAGAAGAAAAAGAGGAGGTTGATGGAAGGGAGGGAAGACAGAGGGAGGTGGAGGATAAAAGCAAAACTCTAGTGAGGAGGGAAAAGGAGAAGGGAGAAGAAGAGTATAAAGGGGGGAAGGGATGGATAGAAAGACAGATAATTATGTGAATGTGAATAGGATGAACTTTCCCATAAAATGGAAGCAGATAACAGAGTGCATTAAGAACCATAATCCGACAATATTGTTTACAAGAAACACATTTGAAACAGAGCAGAATATATTCTGCTCCAGCTGAAGTAAAAAAAAAAAAAAAAAGCAGGGTAGCAATCCTGATCTCAGACAAAGTGAAAGAAAAAATACATCTAATTAAAAGCGATGAGAAAGGAAACTACATCCTGCTAAAAGGTACCATAGATAAAATTTTGCATACCATTTGACCCAGTCAGTATGATGTCTAGGTTTGTATCCCAAAAAGATCATTGAAAATGTACAAAAATATTTATAGCAGCTATTTCTGTGGTGGCAAGGAATTGGAAATTGAAGAGATGTTCATCAATTGGGGAATGGCTAAACAAGTTGTGATATATAAATTACCAGAATATTATTGTGCTATAAGAAATGATGAACTTGGAAAGACTTGTATGAACTGATGCTGAGTGCAATGAGCAGAACCAGGAGAACACTGCACATAGTAATTGCCACATTGTACAGTGACTGACCTTGACACACTTAGCTTTTATAAACAAAGCAAGGATCTAAGACAACTCCAAAAGACTCACAATGGAAAATACTATTCACATCCAGAGAAAAAGCTTTAGAGTCTAAATACAGATTGAAGCATACTATTTCTTCTCCTTGTTTTTTGCTGTTTTGTTTTATTTTTTCTTTCTCGTGATTCCTCCCATTACTTCTAATTGTTCTTTACATAATGATCAATGTGAAAGCATGTTTAATACAAATGCATAAGTAGAACCTATATCAGACTGCATGCTGGAGAGAGTGGAAGAGAAAATTCAAAACTCAAAAATCTAATGGAAGTGAATGTTGAAAACTAAAAATAAATAAATTAAAAATAAAAACATTTTTAATTTAATGCAATCAAAATTATCCATTTTGCATTTCACAATGTTTTTTGTCTCTTATTTGGTCATAAACTCTTTCTTTCATCAGAGTCCAGACAGGTAAACCATTCCTTGCTCCCCTAAATTGTGTATCCATTTTGACCTTATCTTAGTATATGATATAAGATTTTGGTGGATATCTAGTTTCTGCCATACTATTTTCTACTTTTCGTAGCAGTTTTTTGTCAAATAGTGAGTTCTTATCTTAGAAACTGGTGTCTTTTGATTTATCAAACAGTAGATTACTGTAGTCATCAACTACTGTGTCTTCTGTACCTAACCTATTCCATTGATTTACTACTCTTTATTGCTTAGCCGGTACTAAATAGTTTGGATTGCTGATTTATAAAACAGTTTTAGATCTGGGATGGCTAGGCCACCTTCCTTTGTATTTGTTTTAAATTTCCTTGATATTCTGGAACTTTTGTTCTTCCAGATGAATTTTGTTATTTTTTTCTAGTTCTATCAAATAATTTTTGGTAGTTTGATTGGCATAGCACTGAATAAGTAAATTAATTTAGATAGAATTATCATTTTTATCATATTAGTTCAAGCTACCCATAAGCAACTGATATTTTTCCAGTTATTGAGATATGACTTTATTTGTTTGAAAAGTGCTTTGTAATTGTGTCCATATAGTTCCTAGGTTTGTCTTAGCAGGTAGACTCTCAAATATTTTATATTGTCTGCAGTTACTTTGAACGGAATTTTCCTATCTCTGGCTGCTGGGGAGGACATTCATTCTTTAAAAGACTAATGGAAAGGTAGAGCTGGGACAAGAGAGGTTATAAGGATTATGCTACATCATTTAATGGCAAAATGAATGTAGTGCTATTCATTCATTCAGATCATGTGCCTTTACTTCCTATGGAAAATGATATTGTTTGGAAAACATTAATTTTTATACTATTTAAATCCAACTTTATATGATTGGAGATTATTTTTATCTAGAATGTTATCCTGTCTTTGGTAACTCTAGGAATGCCAAAGATGACAACAAGAAACTTGGTGCTCCAGAGCCTAGATCTATTGAAAACACTTTTATTTTGGGTCTCCACATCAAAGTCTTTTTGAGAGTTCACAGGAGCTTCTGTTTTAGGGGTTTTTTTGTGTGTTTTTGATTCTCTTAAATTTTATTAAAGGTTCATATTTACTGATATCCATCTCATTGATCTTGCTTTCAAATTGCCCTCTCAGAAAAATTACTTAACTGTATATATGTGACTTATGTGCAGGACCTTTGCCTGAATTCTATGTAATCTAAACATTCCAGAGCCTAGAGAAGAAGGAGTCACACCTTCTTTCCAGCTTGCTCTCCTTTCTCAAAATAACCTAATCTTTTTAAAAACTATTTCAGATTCTGAGATTTGTTCTTGCAAGCAACATTCCCAATGGCTTTAAAGCAGCTTGAAAAATTTAAAATAATAGCAAAAATGAGAAAAGTGAAGATTAAAGGAAGAGAAATCATATCAAGAGAATAGAGAATGGATACTACCAAGCATCTGGAGTAGTTTTAAAAACCCAACTTTGTCAGTTCTTAGCTTTGCTTTGTAACTTGTATAAATACATTATCTGAGATTCAATTTCTTCATATGTAAAATCAAAATAATAAGTCTTTCACTATATATCTCATTGGGTTATTGTGAGGATCAATTAAAATCATGGATCTAAAACAATGTATGACTGTATGGCAGCTATTACTGTTGGGCAATGAATTTGACTCTCAATTTCCTGGAAGCTAAATCAAGAAGAGAAAACCATTGGGTCAAGTAGTATTTATTGTCTGACAAAAGCATACAAATTCATCTGAAGAGACAAATCTTTTCTTGGAAATGAATTCAAATAGGAATTTGCTGTGTAGATTGTTACATAAGGGGCATAGACTATGTAATGTATAATGTCTTAAATTATGGTTTTACAATAGATAGAGAAATGCTATTTGAAGGGATGATTCTTGTACTTTTATGAGGCCATGATACTAAACTGTAACTCAAAGAAGGCATTCCTGGGGGAGGAGGGTCTGAAATAATATGATCCTCGTACTTTACTGTCTGATGATCTAACTTAACAAAGGGCTGAACTTGAAGAATATAGAATGAATTAATGAAAAGACCCATTAGGCTGGCTTTATCAAATATCTACAGCCTTAAGCTAGCCTTTAGCCAATTCTAGATCATAATTCAATCCAAACAACTAGCATTTATTAAATGTCTGCAGCACCATGCAGGGCTCTGTGAATCTAAGACAAAATTAAATTAGTCCTATTCTCAAATGAAGGGAAAAGAATAATTTGTAAGGCACTGTGCTGGAAATTAAGGATGTAAAGACAAAGACAAAAACAAAATAATCTCTGCTTTCTAAAAGCTTAAACTCTATCGAGAGAAGGCAACATGTACATGAATAAGTACACTATCAGGAAGACTGAGGAGGGAGGGAACTGAAACAACATGAGGAAACAGAGAAGACTGTGCAAAAAAGTATCACCTAAAGAAATTACATAGAATAAAATAATCTCAAATTTGGATACAATTCTCAAGGTCATTGATTCCAACCTGTTCCTGTGTAGAACCCCTTCACGTATATCTTAACTTATTTCATTCTCAGAACCTTAAGGTAGGTGTAATAAATTATTCCCATTTTAGAGATGGTAAAATTGAGACAGAGAGGTTAAGTGCTTAAGGGTCACATAGCTAGCGTCTAAGGTGCCATTAAAAATTGGATCTTCCTGACTTCAAGTTTTGTGCTCTATCAACTGCACCCCTAGCTGGTCATCTAGCACTTTCTTGCAGGTATCTAGTATAGTCTATCTAAGGTAGCTTATTCTACTTTTTGCTCTCCATATTCTTCAAAAAATCATTATCAGTTGCCCAGATTATCACAAGGCACCAATTAATTATATTAACTTCTACATTTTTAACCTCCTTGAGCCTAGATGTTGGGGCAGGCCTTGTATGACCAATGAAAATTCTACCATATTTGTGCTATATAATAACACTGAGCCAAGAGAGATTGAATATCCTCAAGAATTTATGGAGAAAACAGAAAGGAGACTGTCTCCATCTGTTACACATGAAGACAAACTCTGGTGATTATTGGAATGGAAGAGTAGACAAGAAGCTTTTATAGCAATTTGTTAGTAGAAAAAAAGGAAAGACAAATAGAAAAGGTTTATCCCTTGAGGCAAAGAAAATGAATGTTCAAGTAAATAATTGAAGATATTTCATAATCATGCAAGGTCAGCCAGGCTTCCCCTGAAGATCCTAGAAAGTTAGCTTATATTTTCCATCGGAGCTTAGAGAGAGATTGTATGGTTGCCATCTAAGGACCTGTCTAGTTAAGATAGAAGAGACTCATCATCAAGGGGTACAGCACGAGTATAGATAAACAAGCTAGAAACCTACAATAATCTGTCTGCAGCATGCTGTATCTATCTGTGGACAGTAATCCTTGGGGAAAGTTCGTTGTTTTCAGAAAGCACAACACTGCCTTCTGCCTGAAGACCTAAGGACAGGAGCAGGAAATACTGTGACCATAATGCCCCAGAAGACTTGAGAAGCTTCAGTAGGTCTTGAACACTCAAGCAAAGGGACTAAAATTCTGACAGCACTGAGTTCGTCATGCAAGGCAGGGTAGGTGAATATAGAAGCAAGACCTTGGGTAAGGACTAAGTAGGGGCTGACCATCTTATCCAAGTATCTGAGAGCCTGGCCTTGGAACCAAGTTCCAAAGGAGGAACCTCTGAAGTCGGAAAAAATGAATAAATAGAAAAAGACATCAAACACAATCAAAGAAACATGGATCATGAGATGCCCAAGAGGAATGGTTGTTATTTATTCTCCATCTTCAAATTGGATGCAACAAAGTGATGTCTTGTTGTGAATGTGAAATGGATTTAAGTGAGACAAAATTGCACAAAGTCTTTGGCCTCACTCTCTCTTTCTAAATTATAAAAGTCCAGTGAAAAGACAAAAGTCAATACAACTGTCAAAGGCCCAGGATGAAGGGGATGCCCTTGGTATCTTTGACACATGACCAAAGTCTAAGCACTCCACAGCACCTGCTTCAGATGCCTCATGACCTTTGGAACAAATTGTTTTCATCCATCCATTTTGCTAGAAAAAGTCTTCACATAGTTGGGGTAGACATCTCCCTAACTCACCAACAAGTTTGAGATCTGTCAATTACCCTCCACCTGGTTAAGCTGTCTGCTGAGATGATTTTACTAGGATGTGGCTGCTGCCTATGCTTCTTGGAGTCATAAGTGATAGTTGAGTGCCAAATGGACACCAAAGGTGGAGAAGCCATCCTGAAAAGAGCTCATACCCAAGGCATTAGTCCCTGAACACCACATATACTCCTAGAAGTATATTCAAAAGAAGAAAATAGTTCACAAACAACTAGAGAGTCTCAGGGAAAAAAAAGATCACTTGCTGCAAGAACTATGAGATAGAAATAAAAATGATATTATAAGTAAAAGAAAAGATATGAAAGAAATAATTAGGAGAAGAATAAATAGAAGAAAGTAGAAAACTTTACCAAATGGAACCTCTGAAAATTGTAATGGAGCAAATAATTTAATGACAGTCATAGAAAAAAAGAAATCTTCAAATAATATCAAAAGATTGCAAAAAAGAAGAAAACAAATTTTTTTTTACTATTAAAAAGATGTAGAAAACAGGGTAAGGAGAATTTTAAAATTGTAGAATTCTCTGACAACCCTAGATAATCCATTTCAATAAATCACAAATGAAAACTTCTCAGATGTATTGGAACCAGAGAGTAAGATGAAAACAGAAAGAATATACCAGTGATCTACTGAAAGAAACCTCAAAATGAAAACTTCCAGAAATGCTATTGCCAAAATCCAGAACTCCTAGGTTAAAGAAATAATACTGCAGGCAAGCAGGAAGAAAAAGCTATAATGATGGAAAAAATAAAATCTTGCAATACAATATTTCTAAAGGAAAACAAAAAGATAAAGATTTATAATCATTAATCCTCAGTTGGAAAATGGATCTTTAATGGAACAAAATACTTCAAGGCATTACTAATTAAAATGCAAGTTCTATAGAGACAGTTTGAAATGCAAATACAAGAGTGAAAAAAACTTAGAAAGGTAAATGCAACTGTTCACTTGGAAAGGAGTAAATGAAGGTGAAGTATTTATATTCTAATTGGGAAAGAAAAGACTAGTATCCCTTCAGAACCTGGATGATTTCAAGAGTCATGGAAGTTACATAAGACAAAGAAAAAGCATGGGTATGGTATTTATGATCTTAAAAGAAAACTATAAGGATAGAGAAAAGGAACATTCGAGAGAAGAAAAAAAAAGAAGAGGAATGGCATTTACTATTTCTTTTCATTGCAGTGATCAAGAAGAATATACAGTTAACCCTTCTACATCACAACTTTTCCATGGTGGTTTTCATATATTTTAGGTCGGTATTGGGAATTTGGGCGAAATCTGGGGGGAGTTTTGCAGAAGCCACAGACAACACATAAAATTCAGCAGACAACACAGAAAAAGTTTAAAAACTCAGAAATGCATAATATATGTGTGTTTGAGAGTGTATGTGTGTATATATGTATATGTATGTGTGTATGTATATATATCTATGTATATTCCAAACATGGAATATTCTGGCTTACTCTGGGGAGACAGAGAAAATGCCCTAAGCTACAAGGAGAGTCTTCTTTCAGGAGCAGAGAGGAGACTAGTATTCCAGAATAAAAGAGTACATGTTTGGTTTTTTTTTCTTTAACAGGGGAATAAGATTTAATAGATGGAAAGGCTTAGGAGGGGACTGAGTTCCAAAAGGCTTTGAAAATTAAAAAGAAGATTTTGTATTTGATCCTGAAAGAGATAAGAAATCACTGGAGTTTGCTGAGTTATAAGGGTGACATGGGTAGACTTGTGCTATAGGAAAATCATTTTGGCAGCTGAAAGGAGGATGGATTAGAGCAGGGAGAGATCTGAGGCAGGCAGACTGACCATTTTATTATTATTATTATTCAGAAAGGAATGACTTCCAGTCCTTTGAAAAAATGATCATGGAAAGAATGAAATAGTTCTAGATGAAGATTAAGTAACTATTATTAGTGAATATTCTAGAATGTTGGGCAGCTAGGTAGTACAGGAGATAGAGTGCCAGGCCTGCAGTCAGGGAGACTTATCTTTCTGAGTTCAAATTTGGCCTCAGACACTTATGAGCCATGTGGCCCTGGGAAAGTCACTTAACTTTGCCTTAGTTTCCTCAACTGTAAAATGGGCTGGGGAAAGAAATCACAAACCACTATAGTATCATTGCCAAGAAAACCCTAAATGGAGTCATAAAGACTGAATACAACACAACTGAATACAAAGCAGTAATTCTGGAATGTTAACAAAACTGTATCTGAACATATTATGAGAGGTTTTACTTATTCAAGATTGCTACTGTTACCTTAAATTGTCTTGTGAAGAAAAAGACTGAGGGCATGAAAAGACTGTCATTTACCGTTTCTCTTTGCAAGAAATGTTTGGATATAGAATAATGCTAAATTATTTAAACATATTTCTGGCAGATACATGCCTAAATTGCAGGACATGGTAATACTATACAGTTTTCTTTAAAGTTCAAATTATGTCATTTTGAGTCATTTGATAAAGCTCGGCATTGTCCATGCTGGCTCTTTGAAAGAACCACTCGTTTTGTAAATATCCTTGATATAATTGTTTGGAATACCAATATGCTATAAGAAATGAGTGAAAAGAAGACTACAGAGAGATATGGAAAGATTTTGAACTGATACAGATTGAATGAGTAGAGTGTCAATATTATAAAAATGAACAATTTTGAAGAGATTTATGAACTGATGGAGAACAAAATGAGTAAATGCAGCAGATCTAATTTATACAATAATAATGCCATAATTGTTCATGGTTATAAGCTTTGTGATCCCATTTGAAATTTTCTTGACAAAGATACTGGCACGGTTTGTCATTTCCTTCTCCAGCTTATTTTATAGATGAGGAACTGAGGCAAACATGGTTAAGTGCCTGGGGTCACACAACTACTAAGTGTCTGAGGCCAGATTTGAAATCAGGAAGATGGGTCTTCCTAACTCCAAACCTGGCATTCTATTCACTGTGCCACCTCGCCATCCAATAATACTGTAAACGTAGAAAAAACTTTTAAAAGCCAAAAAACTCTGAGCCATTCAATAGCCATCTAGGGGAATGATGATGAAGCATTCCATTCATCCCCTGACAGAAGTGATGTCATTAAGGTTGCAGAATGAGATAAGCGAGATAAGTGGGTTTTAGACTCAGTATATGAGAGAAATTGCTTTGCTTGACTATATATGTTTTTAATGGTGAATTTGGTCTTCTTTTTTTTTATTCCCCCAATGTGATGGAAGACAGGAAGAAGAGAAAATAGATTTATGTTCATTTAACAAAAGAAAATTTAATTTACAAAAAAGAAAGACTTTCATGACTACTTGAATAGAAGTGAGGGACTTCAAATACCCCTTTGTGTTTCTTTTTTGTTTGTTTTGTTTTTTCATCTTTTGAAACAGAGTTGTCCAACTTGCGAACACCTTATAAAATTCAAGGAATATGACTATTTGAAAGGAGTGTCAAGTCTCAGAATCATTAAAAGGGAGTAACGAATATCTCCATTCATGTCTGTTTTTAGCCACCTTGTCTATTACATTTGGTAAGTTTTCTTTACCCCTTCTTAGAATAAAGTTGTAGATTTCCTGGAACAATTGACCTACTCAGAGCAGGACAACTGCTCCCAGTTACTCTCAGAAATCCAGAACTCCATGAATATCTGTCCAAATGCTTCTAACTGACCAAAAGTGGTTAAGTTGGATATGTCACTGTGTGCTGGTAGTTTGCTTAGTAAATATTAATAGGTTCTGTGTTGAGAGATATAAAGACCTAAGGAATGACTGATGTTAAAATCAGTACAGCCTTCACAGTACAGCAGTATGTGATCATAAAATCACACTGCCTCCCTCCCTCTGAATCTCCCTAGATTTGACTGATTGTTTAAGGGTTTCTTTTTGGCCACTGTGAAGAATTTGACCAAAACTGGTCAATGAACTCTCAGCTTGAGAGTGGTTGATACATAACTCCATGGACCTTCAGGAATAAGAAATCAGCCTTTGTGCCCAAGAAAAATGACAAGGTCCCTTGTTATAGATGAAGAGTTAAAATCAGGTTCTTTTTGGTCAGTGAGCTTTGAAGACAGATAAATCCTCCATTATGGAGGTGAGGTTGTTATTGATGGTCCATCAAAGAAAAAAGATGGAAGAACTTCGCACTGAGGAGCAGTGTATAAAAATGTCTCTATCAGCGAGCCTGGGAGCAGCAACCTTACATCTATCTGAGAATTTTCTCAGCCTGACCAGCTATACTCCCAGCTACCCTTCAAAATGGCATCAACTGTCAAGGATCAGCTTACCTTGAATGTCCTAAAGGAGGACCAGGTTCCCCAGAACAAGATCACTGTTGTTGGAGTTGGTGCAGTTGGCATGGCATGTGCCATTAATTTTTTAACAAAGGAACTGGCTGATGAACTTGCCCTAGTTGATGCAATAGAAGACAAACTAAAGGGAGAGATGATGGATCTCTAACCTGGCAGCCTTTTCCTCAAAACGCCAAAGATTGGGGGAGGAGCCAAGATGGCAGAATAGAAAGACTCATGTATGCTAGCTCCGAATCCACAGCCAATAAATTTCCTGTAAAAGGAACTCCCCACAAATTCTGGAGCAGTGGAAACACGCAGAAATACACTGGAAGAGATTTCCGTTCCACAGAGCCCTGGAAAGCCATCCCCAGCGGTCCCTCACACTCCAGCCACGTGGCCCCAGAGGAGCAGATCCGAGCAGGCTTCAGGCATGGAACTTCTGGCGACTGGGAAGGTCCCTCCACCCACAGACGCTACAGATCAATGAGAGAGATGTCTAGGCAGGCCAAGAGGGGAGTGAGGTGTCTCCCTGACTGGGGCCCCATCGGGAGGCAGCAGCGGAGGGAGCAGCAGAGGCAGCAGCTGCAGCCCAGGACTCCCCAAGCAGGAAGGAGCTCAATTACCTAAGGTCTCTGCATAAAGCTCCTGAGGGAACTGAGCCTGGGAGGCAGCCCTGCCCCCACCCAAGCACCAGAACTTAAGCTCACATTGAATAGCAGCCCCGCCCACGCAAAAAGCCCTGAGGCTGGGAAGCAAAATTTGAATCTCAGACCCCAAGCACTAGCTGGGCAGATCTAGGCAGGGGTGGACAGGAATCTCAGAACTCAAGTAACTGGCTGGGAAAATGCCCAGAAAAAGGAAGCAAAATGAGACCATAGAGAGCTACTTTCTTGGGGAAGAGATGTTCTTTCCTACTACCATTTCTGATAAGGAAGTGAAATGCTTGCCATCAGGGAAAGACGTGGAGGTCAAAGCCTCTCTATCCCAGACATCTGAGGTGGATGTCTGGTGGGCTCAGGCCATGGAAGAGCTCAAAAAGGATTTTGAAAATCAAGTTAGACAGGTGGAGGAAAAACTGGGAAGAGAAATGAGAGAGATGCAAGAAAAGCATGAAAAATGGGTCAATACCTTGCTAAAGGAGATCCAAAAAAAATGCTGAAGAAAATAACACCTTGAAAAATAGGCTCACTCAATTGGCAAAAGAGGTTCAAAAAGCCAATGAGGAAAAGAAGGCTTTCAAAAGCAAAATTAGCCAAATGGAAAAAGAGGAAGAAAATAGCTCTCTCAAGACTAGAATGGAACAGATGGAGTCTAATGACTTTCTGAGAAACCAAGAAATCATAAAACAAAACCAAAAGAATGAAAAAATGGAAGAGAATGTGAAATATCTCATGGGAAAAACAACTGACCTGGAAAATAGATCCAGGAGAGACAATTTAAAAATTATGGGACTACCTGAAAGCCATGATCAAAAAAAGAGCCTAGACATCATCTTTCATGAAATTATCAAGGAAAACTGCCCTGATATTCTAGAACCAGAGGGCAAAATAAGTATTGAAAGAATCCATCGATCACCACCTGAAAGAGATACAAAAAAAGAAACTCCTAGGAATATTGTGGCCAAATTCCAGAATTCCCAGGTCAAGGAGGAAATATTGCAAGCAGCTAGAAAGAAACAATTCCAGTATTGTGGAAATACAATCAGGATAACCCAAGATCTAGCAGCTTCTACATTAAGGGATCGAAAGGCATGGAATAGGATATTCCAGAAGTCAAAGGAACTAGGACTCAAACCAAGAATCACCTACCCAGCAAAACTGAGTATAATACTTCAGGGGAAAATATGGTCTTTCAATGAAACAGAGGACTTTCAAACATTCTTGGTGAAAAGACCAGAGCTGAAAAGAAAATTTGACTTTCAAACACAAGAATGAGAAGAAGCATGAAAAAGTAAACAGCAAAGAGATGTCATAAGGGACTTACCAAAGGTGAACTGTTTACATTCCTGCATGGAAAGACAATATTTGTAACTCTTAAAAAGTTTCAGTATCCAGGTAGTTGGTGGGACCACACACAGACGTACATACGCAAACACGCACGCACACACACGTACACGTGTGCACGCACACAAACTTACACACATGCGCACACACACAGAGACAGAGAGCATAGAGTGAATTGAATAGGATGGGACCATATCTTAAAAGAAATTAAGGTAAATGGTGAGAGAGAAATATACTGGTAGGAGAGAGGGTGAAATGTAATCGGATAAGTTATATCTCATTCAAGAGGCAAGCAGGAGACTTTTTAGTGGAGGGGAAAAAGAGGAGAGCTGAGAAAAAAAAAACATGAAGCTTACCCTCATCACATTCGACTAAAGGAAGGAGTAAAATGCACACTCATTTTGGTATGAAAACCTATCTTACAATACAGGAAAGTGGGGGAGAAGAGGATAAGCAGGGAGGGAGGGATGATGGAAGGGAGGGCAATGGAGAAGGGAGCAATTTGAAGTCAACACTTGGGGAGGGACAGGATCAAAAGACAGAATAGAAACAATGGGGGGCAGAATAGGATGGAGGGAAATACAGTTAGTCTTACACAACACGACTGTTATCAAAGTCATTTGCAAAATTACACAGATATGGCCTATATTAAATTGCCTGCCTTCCCAAAGGGAATGGGTGGGGAGGGAGGGATGGGGAGAATTTGGAACTCAAAGTTTTAGGAACAACTGTTGAGTATTGTTCTTGCTACTAGGAAATAAGGAATACAGTTAATGGGGAATAGAAAGTCATCTGGCCCTACAGGACAAAAGAGAAGATGGGGATAAGAGAAGGGAGGGATGATAGAAGAGAGGGCAGATTGGTGATAGGGAAAATTAGAATGCTCAGTGTATTGGGGTGGGTTGAGGGGATAAATGAGGAGAAAATTTGGAACCCAAAATTTTGTGAAAATGAATGTAAAAAGTTAAATAAGTAAATAAGAGATAAAAAAACAAAAACAAAAATGCCAAAGATTGTTTCTGGCAAAGACTACAGTGTTACTACAAACTCAAAGCTGGTTATTGTTATGACTGGGGCATGTCAACAAGAGGGAGAAAGTCGTCTTAATTTGATTCAGCTTAATATGAGTATCTTTAAATTCATCATTCCCAGTATTGTTAATTACAGCCCTAATTGAAAGCTGCTTATTGTTTTCAATCCAGTGGATATTTTGACATATGTGGCCTGGAAGTTAAGTACCTTTCCTAAAAATAATTTTATTGGAAGTGGTTGCAATCTGGATTCTGCCCATTTCCATTACCTAATGGGAGAGAGACTTGGTGTCCATTTTTCAAGTTGTCATGGATGGGTCCTTGGGGAACATGGAGACTCCAGTGTTCCTGTGTGGAATGGTGTGAATCTTGCTAGTGTGTCTCTAAAGAACCTTCATCCTTCTTTGGGAACTGATGCTGATGCAGAAAATTGGAAAGATATTCATTAAAAGGTGGTTGAAAGTGCTTATGAGGTAATCAAACTGAAGGGCTATACTTCCTGGGCCATTGGCTGGTCTGTGGCATATCTGGCAGAAAGCATTATGAAAAATCTTAGGAAAGTGCATCCAATTTCCACCATGATTAAGGGCCTATATGGCATTAAAGAGGATATCTTTCTTAGTGTCCCATGTGTCTCGGAGAAGAATGACATTTCAGATGTGGTGAAGTTCAACCTGAATCCAGAGGAGGAGAGCCGTTTAAAGAAGAGCACAGATACTCTTTGGGGAATCCAGAAGGAGTTGCAATTTTAAAACCTTTGAATGTGCTGCCATAAAGAGAACATGACAGGAGTTGAGGGGTTATGTATGATCCGCTTTTCAAATAGACCAAATCCTTCCTCTGATTAGTGACTAAACACCAGAAGTGTAAAACCTGTGAATACACTCGTTTTTTCCTAAAGTTAGAAATGGGGAATAGAACTCTGTTGAAGTTAGCATATGATGCTCTATATGACCTGTATAGTCTCAGTGTTTGGTGTCATGTAGAGCTAGTGTCCCACAGGTATATAAACCACCTGCTTTGTATGTAGGTGCTACAAGTTCCCTTAGGTCCAGAAGACAAGACTCCTGGATACAAAACATCATACAGTAGTAATTCTTTATTGATTCATTACCTTTTGCTCCCCTTCATTAGGACATATCTCCCATGTATCATCTTTCTAGAGGACCTGATTTTGCCTGCCTATATATATATAAATAGTTGTAAATTTCCATATTATATAAAAAGATCTGTATATGTACAGCAACGCAACCAATTCCTCAAGTGTTATACTAACCCTAAATACTGAATAAACAACAAAAAACTGGAAAAAAAATGTCTCTATCTCTGCAAAATCTGGCATTTATATCTCTCCCAATAATGAAATGAACTGAGAAAAATTCTTAAAATAATTTGGCTAAAATTTCTGGAGTTTTTTTTATGTGAGAATTTTTTTTATGTGAGCAGTTTTATGTTTTATTTTGTTTTTTAATTAATTAATTAATTTTTAGTTTACAACATTCACTACAAGATTTTAAGTTCTAAATTTTCTACTCATCTCTCCCCTCCTCCACCCCAAGACAACATGCATTCTGATTACCCTTTCCCCCAATCTGCCCTTCCTTCTATCACACCCTGCCCCTTCTCTTATCCTTTTCCTCTCTATTTTCTTGTTGGGCAAGATAGATATCTATACCCCATTGCCTGCATGTCTTATTTCTCAGGTGCAGGTAAAAACAATTTTTAACATTCATTTTTAAAATTTCAAGTTTTACATTCTCTCCCTTCCTCCCTCCCCACCCATCCTCAATGAGAAGGCTAGCAATTCAATATAGGTTATACATGTGTAGTCATGCAATACATTTCCATCACAGTCATGTTGTAAAAGACTAACTGTATTTACCTCCATCCTAATCCATTACCCCATTTGTTCTGTCCTCTCATTTGACCTCCATCACTCCTCAAAAGTGTTTGCTTCCAATTACCACCTCCTCCCATTTGACCTCCCTTCTATCATTCCCTCTCCTTTATCCCTTTCCCCCTTACTTTCCTGTTGGGTAAAATAGATTTTCATATACAATTGAGTGGTCATGTTATTCCCTCCTTAAGCCAAAGCCAGTGACAGTAAAGTTCACTCATTTCCTCTCACCTCCCCCTTCTTTCCCTCCATTGTAAAAGCTTTTTCTTGACTCTTTTATGTGACATAATATGGAAAGCGGGGGGAAGAATCCTTTCAACATATGGTTTAGGAGTAAATTGTTTTTATCAAAAGACTTTTGTTCTGTTATGGGAGTCTATGTTGACATTCAGTAAAATGATTCTCAGTCATAATAGAAATGAATTCTGTATAAAGGTTTCATGGGGGACTTTTCCCTCTCTAATGACTCCCAAAAATGAAGAGAAAATAGCTTCTAAAGTGGTTTTACAACCTCTTGCTTGGGAATATTACCTTCTTAATTTTCTTTTCTCTCCAACTTAAGGAGAGGACTTGTTTAAGTAACCTTGAGGCAAGAAGTTGCTTTTAAAAAGGTGGGGGGAGTAAAATACTTTTGATAAAAAAGAGAATTTTAAAATTCTGGTTTACTTGACCACTGTAGATTTCTAAATATTTTGAAAGAATTCAATTGCCTAGTAAAATACAAGCAATGTCTCCTAATGGAATTAAATTTTCAAGTTCTCAAAAAATAAAAATGAAATTGTTTCGCATGGAAAAAGGGGAAAAACTGCTCATCACTAAAAATCGAAGTTTTATAATGAACTTGTGATACATAAGAAAACTGCTGTTTTTCAGAAGATACAGATTTAATGGAAGAAAAGGAATTTCCTCTGAGAATACCATTTGAAACATCATTTGGAAGCAGAGCATTATAACATTGAGAAATTAGTAGTATTAAAAGATAAAATATCAAAACAATGTAAAGAAATGTAATTCTGTGATTTGCAAGGTTCAATATGAATTAATAACATAAAGATTTTTCAAAAAAGAAATTAAAAATAATTTATATTAACACAATGTAGACTTTGATTTCAATTAAAAGACAATAAGAAAAGTGTAAGAGTGTTCTTGAAAGTAGAAAATTCTAAAAACTCATCCTTGCATACTTAAGTATTAATTCATCTAGAGCCCAGTTTAATGGCTTCCCCAGTGGTAAGAAACAAAATGAATTGACTTTTCATTCAAACAAAGACCAATATAAGGTATTATTACTATTTTTTTTTTTTTGCCAGCTATCAGATTCATGACCCAACTGGGAAAAAAAAAAATAAAGATTGAGAGAAAAAGAAAAGCCTAGGTTTGAGAAAGTAGTGATTTCGGTTTAAGGAAGCTTTTTAAATACTATGTTTACATATCTTATGTTTATAAGTGGAGAATATCAAGATAATGAGACTGCTATGCCTTTAGCACTGTGAGCTCTAGTTGAGCGGAGCTTGTTTCTTCCTTGGTGATTTCGAATTAGTTTTGAGATTTCTAATTATTGCAGAGATTAACTTCATAGATATTGGTGTTCTTGTGGGTCTGAAAAAGTAGCTGACATCATGTGATAAACTTGAAAATTGAACAATTTAAAATCTGTACTTATATTGACTTAGATAAACTGCTTTAAGGGAAAATTATTCACAGTATAGTTAGTCTATGTCTAGGATAATTTTTGTTATATCCGTTAACTGCTTCAGCCTTAGCTATGACATCAGAAAAGACAAATACTTTATATTGGTTTCCGAATGTCAGAATTGTAGAGAAAAGTTGTCAGGTCCCAGGCCCATGGTGGTAGAGGGGGTGGAAGAGTACAGGGCAGCAGCAGGAGGAAGAGAGGCAGTGACTATTTCTGGAACTCTAGGCCCCAAAATTGTGAAGGGACCAAGTGGCTGATGGTACATGCCCCAACCCCACTGGAAGCAGAGAACTACCTTGACAAATAATTCAAAAGTCAAGTAAACAGCTGGAGAAATGAGCAAAAATTGGAAAAGGAATCAGACTATAGAATCTTAGTTTGGTGACAAAGAAGACCAAAACATATAATCAGAAGGAGACAACAAAGTCAAAGCTCCTACATCCAAAGTTTCTAAGAAAATCATGAATTGGTCTCAAGCTATGGAAGAGCTCAAAAAGCAATTTTGAAAAACAAGTAAGAGAAAAAGAGCAAAAACTGGGAAGAGAATTGAGAGTGATACAAGAAAATCATGAAAAAGAAGTCAGTTTCTTGCTAAAGGAGACACAAATACTGAAGAAATAACACTTTAAAAAATAGACTGTGGGGCAGAGTCAAGATGGTAGAGTAATAGAACACACTTGCTAGAACACAGCCCCCAAGCCAAGTCAAATGCCTTTAAAAAATGTCTCTAAACAAATTCTGCAGTGCGAAACCCACAGAACAACAGAGTGAAGCTAATCTCCAGTCCAAGACAGCCTGGAAGGTCACTGGGAAGTTGCACCACACAGGGTGCAAGACTCAGTCCAGCATGGACCACACAGGCACAGACAAGACCTGAGTAAGCCTTGGGGTGACAATCTTTCATACCTGTGGCAGTTTCCAGACTTCGGGACCCCAAAACACTAAGGACAAATTGGAAAGTCAGTGGAAAAAGCCTATGGGACCAGTGTGAGGCAGAAGAATGGTCTGGTTTCAGCCTCAGGGAGGCAGAGGGGGAAGGGGTTAGAGCAACCTACAGCAGCCACAGCAGCAGCAAGGTTAGAGACAGCAATTGTTTCTGTAGCTCTAGGCCCACTGATTGTGGAGGAATTGAGCAGCTGACAGTACACCCTCCACGCTCACGCAGAAGCAGAGATCGACCTTGACAAAGAGTTCAAAAGTCAAGTAAAGGGCTGGGGAAATGAGCAAAAACCAAAAAAGAATCAAATTATAGAATCTTAGTTTGGTGACAAGGAAGACCAAAACATGCAAACAGAAGAAAACAAAATAAAACTTCTCCACCTGAAGCTTCTTACAAAAATATGAATTGGGTCTCAGGTCATGGAAGAACTCAAAAAGGATTTTGAAAATCAAGTAAGAGAAGTAGAGCAAAAATTGGGAAGAGAAATGAGAATGATGAAAGAAAATTATGAAAAACAAGTTAACTACTTTCTAAAAGAGACTCAAAAATGCTGAAGAAAATAACACTGTAAAAAATAGACCAACCCAAATAACAAAAGAGATCTAAAAAGGCAATAAAGAGAAAAATGTCCTATAAAGCAAAACTGGCCAGATGGAAAAAGAGGTCCAAAAGCTCACTGATGAAAATAATTCCTTAAAGATTAGAATGGAGCAAATAGAAGTTAATGACTTCATGAAAAATCCAGAAATTATAAAACAAAACCAAAGGAATGAAAAAATAGAAGACAATGAGAAATATCTCATTGGACAAACAACTGACCTAGAAAATAGATCTAGGAGAAACAATTTAAAAAATATGAGACTATCTGAAAGCCATGATCAAAACAAAAAAAAATCCTAGACATAATCTTTCAAGAAAATATCAAGGAAAACTGCAAAGATATCCAAGAATCAGAGGGTAAAATAAATATTGAAAGAATCTATGGTTTACCTCCTGAAAGATATCCCAAGAGAAAAATTCCTAGGAATATTGTAGCCAAATTTCAGAGCTCTCAGGTCAAGGAAAAAATATTACAAGGCCAATGATGAAAAGAATGCTCTAAAAAGCAGAATTGTTCAGATGTAAAATGAGGGCCAAAAGCTCACTGAAGAAAATAATTTCTTAAAGATTATAATGGAGGAGATGGAAACTAGTGACTTTAGGAAAAATCAAAATATTATGAAACAAAGCCAAAGGAATGAAAAAATAAAAGACAATATGAAATATGCACTGGAAAAACAACTGACCTAGAAAATAGATCCAGGATGGACAATTTAAAAATTATTGGACTACTTGAAAGCTATGATCAAAAAAGAGCCTAGATATCATCTTTAAATAAATCATCAAGAAAAATTGCCCTGATGTTCTAGAATCAGAGGGTAAAATAGATATTGAAAGAATCCATCAATCACCTCCTGAAAGAGATCCCAAGAGGAAAACCCCCTAGGAATATTGTAGCCAAATTCCAGAGTTCCCAAGTCAAGGAGAAAATATTGCAAGCAGCCAGAAAAAAACAATTTGAGTATTGTGGAAATACAATCAGGTCAATAAAAAACCTAGCAACTTCTACATTAAGGAATTGAAGGGCTTGGAATATATTTCAGAAATCAAAGGAGCTAATATTAAAACCAAGAATCACTTATCCAGCAAAACTGGGTATATTACTTCAGTGGAAAAATGGTCATTCAATGAAATAGAGAACTTTTAAACATTCTTGATAAGAAGACCAAAGCTGAATAGAAAATTTGACTTTCAAACACAAGAAACTAGAGAAGCATGAAAAGGTAAACAGGAAAGAGAAATCATAAGGGACTTATGACATTTGAAATGTTTACATTCCTACATGGAAAGGTAATATTTATAACTCTTGAGATGTTTCTAAATATTAGGTAGTTGGGGGGATTATATACATATAGACAGATGGCATAGGGTGAGTTGAATAGAAAGGGATATCTAAAATAAATGAAGGGGTGAGAGAGGTATATAATGGAGATAGGGATAAAAGGAGAAATAGAAAGGGATAAATTATCTCTCAAATAAAAAAGCAAGAAAAAGTTACACTGCTTTCAGAGTTCTCAGCCATGCCCCCATTGCTGGTGTTCTCCATCCACCCACCCCCCTTTTCCAGTTTCCTTTTGTGCACTCTCTTCTTCTATAAGATTGAAAGTTCCTTGAGAACAGTAACTTTTTTTATTTGTATTTCCATCCCCAGTTTAGCACAGTGCTAGGCACTTAATAAATTTAGCATTTAATAAATATTTACTGATTGACTTACCTTCCACCTTTACAAAGAGGTAGGTTGTAGATATCTTCTCATGTCTTCTTTCAAGCCCTGCTTGTTCTTTGAAATTTTGCAACATTCACTTTTTTTATGACTGTTCTTTAGACTTACATTATTGTAGCTATTGTATAACAGTCAGGTCTAAGAGGTTCTGTTTTGTGTTTATGTGAATATGTTATTCCCCCTTTGGTAGTTGAATTACAGGTAGCTCTATTTCTTTTTCTGAGATTGGATTAAATTCTCTATTTTGTCTTCTTCTTTGAGTATTTTAAATTTGGGATTCTTCTATATCTTTTGTGTTGTTGGTTTGGGGAACATATAACTGTGCATTGTTGATTACTCTCCCTCTAGTTGTTGTCAGTTTCTTGCAAGAGTTCTGATTCCCCTTTTTCTGAGACAGAATGAGTAGCCTCTGTAAATATCAAATCTCTACAGATTATACCCCATTATTCTTTCCCTATCTTCCATTCTATCATATCTTTTATCCTGTGAAATAGCTTTTCGTTGGGACCTTCATCTACCCCTGAAACAAGATTTTTCACATTCCTCCCAGTTTCAATTGCTTTGCTTCTTCTCCCACCCACTCTTTTGTAGGTTGTTCCATCCTTGACCTTCAACTTCTATTTGTCCTCCTATTCTGCAATTAAGCCCTGCATAAAACATTTCTTCAGTTATAGGCAAGATGTTGTGAGGTTTAGTACGTAATGTGTTATGTCTTTTCCTCCACTACCACTTTTATATGAATTCTTTCTTTCATCATTGTTTCCTTGTGTACTTCAGAAAGAAACATCTTATTTCCTTACTACTTTATTGCTGTTTTGGTTAAAACTACAAAGATATCTCTTTTTAGTTGCTTTTTTCCCCCTGTAGTAATTTATTTTGTTATCTGTACCTTCCTTGGTTGCTCAATTTGTGTTTGTGCATTTCTCTTAGCAATGGAAGCAAACGATTTAAGTACAACTTCCTAAGTATGAATGCTTTTTTTTTTTAATTGACAATTTGCATTATTGGTTAGGTTGAGATTTTCAGGGTTTATTACCTTGGGTTGCATCTTGAGCTCTTTTGATCTTTGGAACATCACATTCCTTCCTGTAGTTTTTGGTAGGTGGAGAAAGTCTTACATTATTTAGATTTTCTTTCCTTCATATTTGAAAGTATTTCTCCTGGTTACTTGTGAAGTTTGGTTTTTGTCATTGGAATGGTTAAATCTAAACATGTAATTTTGGGACTTGGAGTTGGTAGCATTGCATTTTGGATTCTACCTAAAAATCCTTCTTCTCTATTAATTCTGTTAGCATTTTCTTTTCTGTGTTCGGAAATGCTAGACAACGTTCTTGTACTATTATTTGCATTATGGTGTTGGGGTTTTTTGACTTGTCATGTTCTTCTGGAAGGTCTGCAGTCATTAAGTTGTGTCTTCTCATTTTGTCTTTGAGATCATATTTAGTTATATAGAGTTTGTTTGGTTGTATAGTTTTGTTTGGTTACATAGAGATCATATTTTCTTTAAATGTTGCTTTTAGTGCCTTGGAGTTGACAGTACTAGAATTTGGATTCTACCTAAATATCATCTCTCTCTGTGGATTCTTTCTGTTGTCATTTTGTTTCTGTGTTCAGAAATTCTAGACAATGTTCTTGTATTCTTTCTTACATTACGGTGTTCAGGTTTTTTGACTTGTCATATTCTTCTGGAAGGTCTATAACCTTAAGTTCTATCTTCTCATCTTGTCTTTGAGATCAGTATGGTTTGCTTAGATAGAGACCACATTTTCTTTTAATGTTGATTTTAATTTCTCTTCAAGATTTATTTCTGTGTATTTGTACTATTTGTTTTCTGTTTCTTTGGTGAGGTTTGTCACCATGGATTCAACTTTTTACATTTTGCCAATTATTTTTGTTATGTATACCATAGACTGTGTATTTGAAAACATAATTTTGAGAAGAGTACCATAGACTTCATCAAACTGCAAAAAGAGTTTATGATCCACAAAAATATATGGAAACCACTGTCTGAGTGTATCTGGAATTTTCTTCAATAGCAACCACCTAGAATGATCCCTAGCCTCCCGGAACAATAAAGTCCTGAGGACATAATCCTTGCCCTTTTGGGGAAAGAATTAGTCTTATCTCCATGAATGGGAGTGAGAAAAGCTGGTAGGCACTGATCCTATCACCATTTTACTGGGAAATATGGGGTTCTTCCTCTATGAAATATGTTTACTCTAAGGCTATTTAACAACATGTTGTAAGGTCTTTTCAAACTGAGATCCTATAGTAACCTCAAAACTCTAAGATAATATTAAATGAGGACTTCAGTGGAGAAACAGAAAGAGAACATTTATAGGAGAGCAAAGGAAATGAGCTGAGCCTATCAGCAAGAAGTACAAGTTGGAAAGATGAGATGGAAGTGAAGAGAATAGCTTCAGAGATAGTCATGAGGGAAGGAGACTTTAGCCTTTGAAGGGTGAGAAGGGTAAATGGTTGTAGTAATGCAGTGCTATAGTGGCCTGAGTAGTAGAGATAGTTCCATGAACTAGTGGAAGGAGAGTGTGGTGGGCCTACAGATGGCTCATTACTGGGAAGAACCAGTCTCACCTCTTATAGCCCCTATGGTTTCTCTGCTTGCACTCAAAGAGGTGCCCCAGGTGCCCCAACTTTGAGGACAATGCATTGAGAATCCATTTTGGAAAGCTGAAATTCAAGGAGAGCGTTCTGATCTTAATCATAAAAAAAAAATAAAGTATGAAGTATTAAAGGCATGAAACTTGAAGTTTCTATTTTTTTAGTTGCTTCTCTTGATTTCCCTCATTCCTTGACACAGTTACAGCTTGAAATTTTAATGTCACATACTCTATGACATGGAATAACGTGGTGATCACTTAAAGAGAAATGTGCGACAGCACTATTGAGGGTAATTTTTATATCTTACAGATTGAAATTTAAATTACTCTGTTGTCTTTTGAATTGCTGTGGTTAAGCATTTCTATTATAAACTCTTCATATGCAGTTTATTACTGATCCACGGATTTGCCTTGTTTAAACCTGGAATATATAACATTTTAGCTAAAGACTAAAATTTCTAATCTATTGTCCAAATAATTTAACTTGAGTAATTTAAAAATCATATTGATTTAGGTTGTTTACATATAAGCCAATATTTATTACTCTGAGACACTTTGGTGCTTGCAACTTGTTTTGACTTTGGTAGGTGAAACAATATTACAAAAATGATTTAGTGAATTAATAATGTACCAAATATTGACATTTAGAAAGAGTCATTGAGCATTTGGAATAATTTTTCCAACAAAAATTGCATATGAATTTTTTGCTTCCACTGAGTTAGTATGCCATCTAGCTACATTTACACATTGATCAAAAGATTTCAGGCTGTCAAAGTATATGGTATTCCTGTTTGTTTTTCTTCCATGCTTTCACCCTGAAAGCACTGAATAGAGTATTAAGGAACAGAGAATGAAATATTACCTCATTCGTTTCATCTTTTTTTGTTATGTGTGTACATGTGTGTGTGTATGTGTATGTTAGTGTTTGTTCCTTCATGTCAGGGTTCATTGCTTCCAAGGTACTGATTTAAACACAAAAAGCAATTACATACCCAAAGAGGAATGTCCTTATTATGCAGTAGCTTTTTCTTGTCATTTCTGTCTCTTGCCAAATGAATGTGTTAGTTGTATCATGTCATTTACACTGTGGATGATCATGTAATAATTATTTTGGAACCCGAAAATTATCTTCTTCACAGTGCTAACTTTGAAAGTGATCTAAGGAATGAACTGCCAACACAACTGTAAACACTGAAACTTAACTTGTTGACAACTTGCTAGAATTCTCTTCATTGTTTACTCCTTGTGAACCTAAACTACCCTTAAAGCATCTGATTATTGTCAGAAGTACTGAGTGGGCTATTATCTGAAGATTACTAAGGTGAGTCTGTTATTGCACTTGAGAAATGAAGAGCATCACCCCAAACCAACTTTAAATAAAAAGTAATAGTCTAAAGCCCTGAAAAATAAGTAATAGAAAAATAAGTAACATGACTTACACTGACCTAAAATAGTTTCTATTTGGTCTGCTATTCCACTATCATGCCTTTAAAAATTGTAGATTAGTATTCAATCATTTAAATACAAGCATGGACTAGATGAAATGTATTTTGATAGGGCAATTCAAAAACAGGAACTGGTCCAGGAAAAAAGAAAAATAAATGAGGACAATACCATCCAAAATACAATTTAAATTCAAATCAACAAATACTTATTAAACATTGACTGTGTGAAGCACTGTACTAGCCACTGGGGAATACAAACACAGAAACCAGAGCCCTTGTTCTTGAAGTAATTAAAGACTAATCAGAGATATATAATGGGTACATATATGAGTTCACATAACCTATTTGACAGACTATATACACAGATTACTTCATAAACAATCTATAACATGGTTTCAGATTGCTGCCTAAGGGTCAGAGATACTAACTGATTTGAACCCACAGATCCCAGACAGCAAACCAAGCATTCTATCTACCACTCCATGCTGCCTCAGAAACAATGTCCAATTTCCTGAAAACAAAATCAAGGTTATTCATCATTAACTCTCTTACCTCCTCCACCTCAAGACATCTCTACATTTTCACTCATCATTTCTTTCTTTCCTCTTGTCTCTAACAATAAAGTGATTTGCTTTCTTGCTGATGATATCCCCTGGTCTTTAATGTACCCCTTCCCATAGCCATTCCAGAGCTTTCTGCATCAAGCATTTCTTCTCCCTCTTGTCTTCAATTTCTACCTCCCTCCAAACTCCTTTCCTGCATATATTCTAGCTGCCTTCCTACTGACTTCTTGCAATAACCATAGTAAGATCATACACACACACACACACACACACACACACACACACACACACAATCTTTTGTTTTAAAGTTTCTCTTGAACCAGGAGTATCCTGTCTCCTTCCTTTGATTGCTTGGCTTGGGAAAGAGTATTCTATGACACATACCCTCAATGTCTTGTTATCTTCTTTCTCCAAGGCCTCCAATTACCTTGAAATTATTTCATTTAGAGGCATTTTTTTTTTACAATGCTCACCATGCTGAACTTATCCTATTAACTTGACATTTGCTACTGTTGCAGAAGCCAATCCTATTAGCCACCAGTTATTTCCGGGTACACTCTTCAAACTTTCCTAACACTGCTCTCAATATATTCTATTCCTAGCTCTCTATTTGCTACTTCTTAGCTTGAAAAAATACCAAGATTCATCTGGAGGAACAAAAAGTAACAAACCAAGGGAAATAATGAAAGAGAGAGAGAAGGAATTAGGAATAACACCAAATTTCAAACTGTAAAGCAATAATCATCAAAACAATATGATACTATTTTTAAAATAGAGGGATCAATCTGGATTAATTGTTGTGTAAGGTATTCATTAACTTAAAAAAATACTGGGAAATTTGGTTAACAGGCTAAGAGAAATTAGGTAGAGACAATCGTGTCATACTACGTACTGATAAACTCTAAGTGGATGCTTTAACAGACAAAGAAGGTGACAACATAAGCAAATTAGAGGAAGAAATTATCTTTCAATCAGAAGTCATGACCAAAAAGAAAAAAGGTGGTGGGGAGAAGATAACAACAGTTAACAGAAGATAAAGTGGACAATTCTGATTATGTAAAATTAAACATCTTTTATTCAAAGGTAATATAGTTAAAATTAGAAGTAAATGAGGAGGGGAAGGAGTTGTTTGAAGCAAGATTCTCTGATAAAGATCTAATAGACTCTAAGAAAAAGATCCATTTATAAATGGCAAAAGGATATAATCAGGTAAGTCTTTGAAGAAATCTAAACCATCAACAAATGCAAAAAAAAAAAAATTAGTCCAAATTATTAAATAAGAAAAATGAAAATTTAAGCAACTGAGTTTCCACTTCACACTTAGGAGATTGCAAAATATGGCATAAACAGAAAATGACAAATGTTTGTGGAACTGTAAAGCACATTGATATATTGTTGGTGAAGCTACGAATCACAATAGCCACTTTGGAAAATAATTTCAAATTATGCCCACAAAGTCACTAAACTGTTTATATCTCTTAAACCTGCAATACTACTACTAGAGACTGAAAAGATCAAAGAAAAGGGGAAAAACATATGTACAAAATATTTTGACATTCCTTTTTTAATTAAAAAAACCTGGAAAGTAAGAAGCATTGCCCATCTATTTTGGAACATCTAAACAGATCATTATATATGAATGTAATAAATGCTAATTTGCCAAAAGAAATGATAAAATAGATATTTTCAGGGAAAATTTGAAGATCTGTATGAACTAATAGAGAGTGCAATGAACAGAATTAGGAGGACATTAACATTATTCAGTTTTTCAAGACTTAAAAACTCTAATCAACAGGACAAATTATAACTCCAAAGGACCAAAAATGAAGTACACTAACTACTTCATGATAGGAAAGTGATGGCCTTTAAATTCAAAGTGAAATATAATTCTTTTCATGGTCTGTGTGGCAATTTGATTTGTTCAGTTATGTATATTTGCTGCAAGTATTTTCCTTTTTTTTCTTTTTTTACTCAATGAAGGGTGAGGAAGATGAGAGGAAAAGAAATATTTATTAATTTTAAGTATTTTTTTTTAGGAAAAGAAAGTTGTCTTAGGGTACTCAGAATTTAAATGATTGATCAATGCTCATCCAATCCATGTGTCAAGTTGGGAGATCAACCCAAGTCTTCCTGAATCTGAGGACAACTCTCTCATCATCAGGACTTGTTTTATATATGTAACTTCAGGAAGACCAGAGTTCATGTCTAATTTCTGACACGCACCCTGCTAACCTGTTGGTGACTCCAGCAACTCTCTAAGGCTAAAAGTTGTAGCAAAGTTGTGTTTGATAGAGAAAAGTTCTGGTGAAATCACAGGTCTGGGTAAAAAACAGAGCCATATGCATACACAGACATGAACACATGGCTTTCAAAGATAATGAAAAAGGTTTTATTGACATTTACAAGAAATGTTGAAAGTTGAAACTGATGAGGTGAAGGGACTCCCAAAATGATCAGGCTGTTGTGGTGTCACCTGGAAAGAATTCACAAACTCAAACCATCTTCAAATCAAGCGGCAAAGATTTATTGTGATAACTATAAAGAAAACTAAGTTTCCTTAGGGAATTTGCAAACTTAGTGAGGATTAAGCTAAACATTTTCTGGGGAAAGGCCAGTGCATGGTATGCCAAGTATCCTAACTGGGTGGTCTGGGGTAGGATTAAAGAATGGTAAATTCTTAAAGGAATGTTCAATATCCTACTCACTACAGGAAGCCCATGGGGAGAATTCTAGTGGTTTTAGATCTGTTACATTAATAATCAACTGATGGTCATGGTCATCCTACTTGTTACCAGTCACTGTCCTGTTTACATAAGAGATTTCTACAAGGTCAGTTTGTTTCTGTAACAGGGAGAGATGATTTGCTTCACTGAGGCCCACTTCGAGTTGCTGCCAGAGATATGGTCTTGGGCTGGGATCCAAACCATCATTCCCCTCTCAAACAAATGGGACCCAAAATCTTTTTGGGTTATTGGGCAAAGGTCTTCACTCCTGAAGCTGCTTCCTGCGGAGATTAGACAATGTAGGACTGTTCCTGCAAGGGCAGGATCTTTAGGTAGTGTTTGGAACCTAACACTAGATCTGAGGGAAGATGGGTTGTGTTTTTAGACAAGGGTTGGTACACAGTCTTGGAATCATCTAGAAGTAAATGGCCCAGAGCCTAGAAGAGACAAATCTGGTAAGATTAAGCAAACAAGGACCAAAAAAGAGTAGAAGGAATATGACCAAGAATGGGAGGAGAATAAGAGTCAGTAGAAACAGAAGCCAAGATACCCATGAAGAGGATGGTTTTGGGGAATTGAAGCTATCATGATTTTCTTACATCTAACTATCCTCTTCCAAAATACATTCAGCATGGAGTTCTACCTTCTGAGAGTTGTTTATGTACATATAGCAAGAGGTTTTGGTCAGTGCAAAGATGCCTCCACTAGAGGCAAGCAGGTAGTTTAGAGCTATTTGGTTATCTAGGACCACATTTGCCAGGGAATACAAAGATTTCTGGATTCCAGAGACCAAAAACTGTCTCATTTGCCAAATGATGAACAGTCTCTGTTAGGTTAGAGAGAATGACTTCATGTTGTAGATGTCCATACAAAGGCATGAGTATGGACCCTTCTTAAGGAACCAAAGAGCATTTTCCCAGAATTCATATTTTACCCTTTTTAAAGTGGAGGTCCCAAGTTTTGTGACATTGAAAATAGAATGAAGGGATACTAAAAATCCAAGGGTGCACACACCAGTCTTCATAAGGTGTTAAACACTGGGTGGTCAGAACAATGGTTCTAGGGTCCTGCCAAGTAGTGGCATTTCATTTCACATCTTCACCAGAAATCTTGCCCTTTGGTCCATTCATCCCACAAAGGAACATATAGCCTTTGCAGCTGCACATGGTGCAAGTTCAAAAAAGGCTCTATGAATAGATACCCCAAGGATCAGAGTGATTGCACATTATGATTCCAGGTAAGAGGGATACTTTCAAAAGATCATTAAGAGTGTTGCAGCTGGAGGGGGCTACGGCATTATGATTTAACTTACAAATAAAGTTTAAAAAAAGGAGAGGTTACAAGGAGGGTGGCAGGTGGAATGTGGTCATAGGTGCAAATGGGAAGGATTCCTTAAGCACAATTGGTACAACTGACTGAGGAGATGTTCTGGGAATTCTTGTCACTAGTAGTATCTGCACAGATAGTACAAGTCAAAAGACCAGCAAAGACATTTACAAGCCCTCCCTCAACATGGGTCTTAACCTGTCCAGCGGCTGTGGAGCTTACCTCCCAAGTGAGGCAATAATCCCAGTAAAGAAGCAGGGTGTCGAGACAAAAAGATCTTCCCACAAAATTGTGGCCAACACAAAAGGAGTGACAAAGAGCTCTAAGGATATCACATTAGGGAGAGGTGCTTTTGCAAAAATTGCATAAGGTCAGAGATGATAGTTACCTGGTGGGTGTAGGTAGCATATCCAACAATCCTGGGCTCCCTCCACCCTATCCTACCAAGTTCCCAATTTAATTAAGGAGTTATTCTCCCACTTGCCGGGACCAACTGAACTGTAGGCACCAGGGAAAGGGAGGAAAAGTACTAATGGTATCATTGTTAGCACAGAGGAAATGATTCTAAGTGGAAGAGAGAAAATAACTGTTCTGGGGAAAACGAAAAGTGGCCATGGCAAGGCTAAGACATATGAAGGGAAGGACACATATAACTTCACTTCTTTCCATATACCTGTCCACCAGAGAGTTCCAAGGCCTTTCAGAACAATAGTTTAAGGTCTCTATGAGTTCACATGAATATTCTGGAGTCTCTGAGGGGGAAACAAGAGATGGCACCAGTTTAATCCTAGAGTTTTGAGTGTAACTGGAGAGACCCTCAAATCTTATTACCATTGGGGTGGGGACTATAACTTGACAGGGTCCTTTCCAATGGACACTGAGGTGTTCCCCTTTCTTGGCTTCCCAGAACTTCAATACACCTAATCTCCTGATTGTACAGGAGCATGATCTTCCCTTTCACCCCCTAGAGGCTTCAGAAGATACCCATTAGTATATTCTTTAAAGACATTCCTGACTGCTCCAGTTGAGTTGCAAATTGGGTAACCAAATGCTAGAGGCTACCATACAGAAGCTCTAGTGTAATGCTTTCCCAAGGTGTAATGTGGACCCTAAACAGTCCAATCAATTGTCCTGCTGGTTACCAGTCAGTGTCCTCTATACACAAGAGAAATTCTACAGGGTCAACTTGTTCCTATAACAAGAAGAGATAGTTTACTTCACCGGGGTCACTCAAGGGTTACTCCCAGAGATATGGTCTTGGGTGGGGTTCAATCTTCCCATCAAAACTATTTGTTTTTCTCAACAGTTGTCTCTTCTTAAAGAAAAACATCCTAAACTCAAATTTTCTGGAGTGTTTGTTATAACTTATGGAACTAAATTGTGGCTACCAGGGATAGTAACTATTCTATCAAGCCTAACAGCATTGTTAAGGAATTCAGTCCCATTTTATTTTGCCTCTGCATATTTGTAGATCCCACTATTAGCTAGAGATTAAGCCATCATCCTTTGAAAAGTCCATTCTTTTTTTTAATATTTTAATAACAGATATTTTAATATCTGTTGATTTAAAAGTTCTACCACAATTGTTGTTGTGTGCTTACTCATTTGTGGGACTAAGATAATTCAAATTAATACATTGTTTTACACAATGAAAACTCTTACAAATGAAAACACGGGGAATATTTAAAGAAGAGTGTAACAACGAAAAACTTTACTAATATTCTCTTAGCTATCTTCATAACTGACTTAAATCATTGGTTAATCCATTTGACCATAGCAATAGACAAAAATTGTGAAATTGATTGAAATGATCAGAACAACTGAGTTCCATTTTAGTCCATTATTTATATAATATGGACACTGGTCCAGAATTATAGGACTTTCTCCATTCTGACTTTTTCAGTATGGCTAAGAAAAATTATATAATACTTCACATTTGATATTCAATTCACAGTATTGTTAGGATGCCAATAATCTCAGCAAGAAGACATGAGGATTGAAATAAGATGGCAGATGTAAGCAGAGAGTAAGGTGGAATAAAAGAGATGCTATAGATATAGAAAAACAAGATTTGGAAAATGACTGGATATGTGGGATGAAGAAAAGTTAGAAGTTAAGAATAAAATTAAGATTATGAAGTCAAAAGGACAAGAGAAATAGTGAAGTTTGGAAAGGGGCTAGTCCCCCTGGATCTTTACAATAATCTTATGATGCAGGCTCAATTATTAATTTCATTTTACAAATGAGGAACCAGAAGATATGTGAGGTTAAATCTAAACTCCTTGAAAGTAGGCAGGGCCGGTTTTATTCTATGTATGCAAATTCCCAATGCATTGTCAAATGTTAATACATAGTAAGATGCTTAGATGTTTACTGACTCATTGATCAAGCAAATTTCCTAAGACTCTACATAAAGTAAGTAACCCAGGTGGGATTTGAATCCAGGTTTACCCATCTCCAAGTCCGGTAATCTATCTATCTATACTACTTCACAGTATAGCTACTTTCCCCTCAAAGGAAGCCTCCAAACAACAGCTGGATGACCACTGCCTGAAAATGTTTGAAGGAAGACACATTTTTTTCAGGCAGGAGTGGGATCAAATGGCTTCTGAACTCCCTTCCAATCCTGAGATTCTGTGACTCCCAAACTGCTCTGGGAAGTCTTTGGGTTGGGTTGGTGCTGAGTATTTATTCTTAAAGGTCATACCAAGGAAAGAGCAGCATGGGGCAGCTGCAGAGAAGAATGAAAAGCAATTATGTATTTATATAGCACCTATTATGTTCCAGGCACTATGCTAAGTGTTTTCTAAATATCTCATTTGAATTGCTAGTTCTCTTCTAAAACTTCTATTCTAGTTCTCTGCTATTAAATCAGGACAGACCATGATGAGGTATCTAGAGTGACTTTCAACATTTAACTTATTCCTTCCTTTTTTCTTCCTAAGCTCTCACAATAGATGAATTGATCTTTTGAAAGCAATTGTTTTTTTTCACAATTATCAGCAAGATTTTACTGAGCGTTTTATTGTCTTCAAGGCACTGTGCTAGCAACTGTAAACACAAAAATCCATAATGATGGATACACAAAAGTATAATATGTATGATCTAACCTTACAATCTAGTCAGAGAGATAGGGCACAAATAACACTATAATCTAACAAATCATTCTGCCACTTCTCTGGGCCTTAGTTTTCTTACTCACAAACTGAAGAGACCTGAAGTACCTGATTTCTAAATGTTCTTTTAGACTTAAATTCCTTTTTCTTTGGTCTTCTATTCCCTCAGCCATTTTCAAACCATACTTGCTGCACTTGGATCAACTCTCTTCTCCCACTAACCTACTCCAAAAAGAACCTATGCTCTGTCCCTTAAGACTAGCATTTGTGGGGTAGAGCAAAGATAGCAGAGTAGAAGCAGGGACCTGCTTGAGCTTTCTGCCCAACCACTAAAAAAAAAATCTGTAAGAAATGACTCTAAACAAATGCTAGAGCAATAGAAGTCACAAAATGACATACTAAAGCAAATTTCCACCCAAAACAATCTGGAAGGTCGACAGGAAGAGTCTATAATGACAGGCTGGGAGCAGAGTACAATTTGCAGAGCATGGATGAAGTTGGAACAGATCTTAGGGGACTGAACTGCTGGTGACAGTTTCCAGACTTCTCAACCCATAAATGCCAAAGAGAGTTTTGAAGTTCAGTAGGTGTGGGCTGTCACCTGACTGAAAGGGGAGCATGGTCCAGCCTCAGATGTACACTCAGCCCCAAGTCAGTGGCTGCCACTGCTGAAGCAGCAGATACTTCTGGAGCCCTCCTCTTAACAAACAGATCAAAACTCAAGTAAATGGCTGGGAAAATAAGTGAACAGGGGATTTTTATTTCTGTGGTTAAAATGTATTTTCTTACATCATTGATGATGAAGATCAAAACACAACCAAAAGAAAACAAGAAATTCAAAGCTCCCACATCCAAAGCCAGCAAGAAAAATATGAATTGATTGCAGGCAATGGAAGAGCTCAAAAAGGATTTTGGAAATCAATTAAGAGAAGTAGAGGAAAAATTGGGGAGAGAAATGTGAGTGATGCAAGAAAATCATGAAAAACAAGTCAACTACTTGCTAAATGAGACTTCAAAAATGCTGAAGAAAATAATACCTTTAAAAACAGACTAACCCAAATGGCAAAAGAGGTTCAAAAATCCAGTGAGGAAAAGAATGCCTTGAAAAGAAGAATGGGCCAAATGCAAAACAAGCTCACTGAAGAAAATTATTTCTTCAAAATTAGAATGGAGCAAATGGAAGCTATTGATTTTAGGAGAAATCAAGAAATTATAAAACAAAACCAAAAGAATAAAAGAAAAGAAGACAATGTGAAGTTTATCTCTCTGGGAAAACAATTGGCCTAGAAAATGTATCCAGGAGTGACAATTTTTATTGATCTACAAAATTATTGATCTACCTGAATGTCATGATCAAAAAAAAAAAAACCTAGAGATCATCTTTCAAGGAATTGTAAGGAAAGCTGCCCAGATATTCTAGAAGTAGAGGGTGTAATAGAAATGAAAAGAATAAACCAATTATCTCCAGAAAGAGATCCCAAAAGTAAAACTCCTAGAAATATTATAACCAAATTATAGAATTCTCAGGTTAAGAAGAAAATATTACAAACAGCCAGAAAGAAACAATTCAAGTATTGTGGAAATACAATCAGGATAACACAGGATTTAGCACCTTCTACACTAAGGAATTGAATTGCTCTGAGTATGATATTCCAGAGGTCAAAGGAGGTAGGATAAAACCAAGAATCACCTACCCAGCAAAACTGAGTATAACACTTCAGGGAAAAATGGAATTTCAGTGAAATAGAAGACTTCTAAGCATCCTTATTGAAAAGGCTAGAGCTGCATAGAAAATTTGACGTTCAAACACAAGAATCAAGAGAAGCATCAAAAGGTAAACAGGAAAGAGAAATCATAAGGTATTTATTAAAGTTGAACTGTTTACCTTCTTACATAGAAAGATGATATTTGTGTTTCATAAGAACTTTCTAGGGGGGGCGGAGCCAAGATGGCGGAGTAGAAGGACGCACGTTTATGAGCTCCGAAACCACAGCCCATAGAATTAATGTAAAAAGAGACCCCATATCTTCTGGACCACTGAAAGGGGTATAGAAACGGAGTGGAAGAGATTTCCATTCCAGGGAGCCCTGGAGACCCGTCCCCAGGGTCCATCACGCTCCGGAAAGCGGACCCCACCCCCAGCGCTGCCCTGGCCGCGGCCCCAGAGAAGCTGACCCGAGCAGGCTTCAGGGACGGAAGCTCTGGCAGCCGGGAAAGTCCCTCCGCCCACAGAACCTACAGGTCAGTGAGAGAGACGGCTGGGCTGGACAAGAGGGGAAGCGGAGTGTGTCCGTGACTCGGGCCCCCTCGGGAGGAAGTGGTGGCGGCAGAGACTGGGGCAGGAAGCGGCGGAGGCAGAGGCGTGGGAGGCAGCAGAGGCAGCAGCGGCTGCGGCTGGCCCAGGACTCCCCCCAGCAGCAGGCAGGATCCTCATTATGGAAGGCTCTGCATAAACAACCTGAGGGAGCTGAGCCTGGGAGGCGCCCCCTCCCACCCGCTCTATTCCTGAAAGTCTCTGCATAAAGCCCCTGAGGGAGCTGAGCCTGGGAGGCGGCCCTGCCCCCACCCCAGCACCAGAACTAAAGCTCACATTGATTAGCGGCAGGAAAAGCCCATTTGAATCTCAGAGCCCAAGCACTAGCTGGGCGGATCTAGGCGGGGGTGGACAGGAATCTCAGAAGTCAAGTAACTGGCTGGGAAAATGCCTAGAAAAGGGAAGAAAAATAAGACTATAGAGAGTTTTTTCCAACAAATGCAAATGATCCCGACATTCGGATCTGACGAGGACGAGGAAATATTCTTGCCATCAGGGAAAGACGTGGAGGGTGGGGCCTCAGCACCCCAGACACCCCAGGGGGATGTTGGGTGGGCTCAGGCCTTGGAAGAGCTCAAAAAGGATATTGAAAAGCAAATTAGACAGGTGGAGGAAAAACTGGGAAGAGAAATGAGAGAGATGAAAGGAAAGTATGAAAAACGGGTCAATACCTTGGTTAAGGAGACCCAAAAAAATGCTGAAGAAAATAACACCTTGAAGAATAGGCTCACTCAATTGGCAAAAGAGGTTCAAAAAGCCAATGAGGAGAAGAATGCTTTCAAAAGCAGAATTAGCCAAATGGAAAAAGAGGTTCAAAAGCTCACTGAATTTAATAGTTCTCTCAAAATTAGAACAGAACAGATGGAGTCTAATGACTTTACGAGAAACCAAGAAATCACCAAACAAAACCAAAAGAATGAAAAAATGGAAGAGAATGTGAAATATCTCATGGGAAAAACAACTGACCTGGAAAATAGATCCAGGAGAGACAATTTAAAAATTATGAGACTACCTGAAAGCCATGATCAAAAAAAGAGCCTAGACATCATCTTCCATGAAATTATCAGGGAAAACTGCCCTGACATTCTAGAACCAGAGGGCAAAATAAGTGTTGAAAGAATCCATCGATCACCACCTGAAAGAGATCCAAAAAGAGAAACTCCTAGGAACATTGTGGCCAAATTCCAGAACTCCCAGCTCAAGGAGAAAATCTTGCAAGCAGCTAGAAAGAAACAATTCCAGTACTGTGGAAATACAATCAGAATAACTCAAGATCTAGCAGCTTCAACATTAAGGGATCGAAGGGTGTGGAATAGGATATTCCAGAAGTCAAAGGAACTAGGACTCAAACCAAGAATCACCTACCCAGCTAAACTGAGTATAATACTTCAAGGGAAAATATGATCTTTCAATGAAACAGAGGACTTTCAATCATTCTTGATGAAAAGACCAGAGCTGAAAAGAAAATTTGACTTTCAAACACAAGAATGAGAAGAAGCATGAAAAAGTAAACAGCAAAGAGAAGTCTTAAGGGACTTACCAGAAGTGAACTGTTTACATTCCTACATAGAAAGACAATATTTGTAACTCTTAAAACTTTTCAGTATCTGGGTAGTTGGTGGGACCACACACACACATGTACACGCATGCACGCACACACACATACACACATGCACACACATACAGAGACAGAGAGCACAGAGTGAATTGAATAGGATGGGACCATATCTTAAAAGAAATTAAGGTAAATGGTGAGAGAGAAATGTAGTGGGAGGAAAGAGGGTCAAATGGAATGGGGTAATTATATGTCATTTAAGAGGCAAGTAGGAGACTTCTTAGTAGAGGGAAAAAGAGGAGAGCTGAGAAAAAAATAAAACAAGAAGTTTACCCTCATCACATTTGACTAAAGGAAGGAATAAAATGCACACTCATTTTTTTATGAAAACCTATCTTACAGTATAGGAAAGTGGGGGAGAAGGAGATAAGCAAGGGGAGGGGGATGTTGGAAGGGCGGGCAAAGGGAGGAGGGAGCAATTTGAAGTCAACACTTGGGGAGGGACAGGATCAAAAGACAGAAGAGAAACAATGAGGGGCAGGGTAGGATGGAGGGTAATTCAATTAGTCTTATACAACACGACTATCAGGGAAGACATTTGCAAAATTACACAGATATGGCCTATATTGTGTTGCCTGCCTTCCCAAAGGGAATGGGTGGGGAGGGAGGGATGGGGAGAATTTGGAACTCATAGTTTTAGAAACAACTGTTTAGTATTTTTGTTGCTACTAGGAAAGAAGACATACAGTTAATGAGGCATAGAAAGTCATCTGGCCCTACAGGAGAAAAGAGAAGATGGAGACAAGAGAAGGGAGGGATGACAGAAGAGAGGGCAGATTGGAGATAGGGAAAATTAGATTGCTTGGGGTATTGGGGTGGGGGGAGGGGTTAAAAGGGGAGAAAATTTGGAACCCAAAATTTTGTGAAAATGATTGTAAAAAGTTAAATAACTAAATTAATTAATTAATTTAAAAAAAAGAACTTTCTAGTATTAGTGTGTTTGGAGGGAATATATATATGTGTGTGTGTGTGTGTGTGCATGTATGTGTATATGTATATATATATATGTGTGTGTGCATGTGTATGTGTATATGTGTATGTGTACATTTGTATGTATATATACATATGTGTATGCAGATATATATGAGTCTGTACATGTATGGAGAGAAGGAAAGAGAGACTGAGGGCACAGGGTAAGCTGAATATGAAGGGATGATATCTAAAAAATAAAATTAAATGTTAAGAGGAATGTACTGGGAGAAAGAGAAAGGGAGAAGTAGAATGTAGTATATCATCTCACATGAAAGAGACAAGAAAGAGCTTTCTACAACAGAGGGGAAGGAGGGAAGGTGAGAGTCAATAAGTGAGCCTTACTCTCATTGGATTTAGCTTCAGGAGGGGATAACATACACACTTAATTGGGTATGGAAGTTAATCTTATCCTATAGGAAAGTAGGGAGAGAAAGGGATAAGAGAGGGGAGATAAAAAAGAATGACAGATTGGGGGAAGGGGTATGCAGAAGTATAGACTTCTGAAGAGGGACAGATCAAAGGACAGAATAGAATAAATGGACCAATATAACCTATATCAAATTGCTTGCCCTCTCAATGCAGGTGGGTGGGGAGAGTGGAAGGGAGGAAGGGAGAGAATGTGGAATTCAAAGTTTTAAAATGAATGTTAACAATTGTTTTAACATGCAACTAGGTAATAATATATATAGGCAATGAGGTATAGAAATTCATCTGTCTTTTCTACAGGAAAATAGAAGGGAATGGGATAAGAGTGCGGAGAAAGGGGGATGGGCAATAGAAAGCAGGGCAAATTGGAGGAAAGGATAATCAGAATACACTCTGTCCTGGGCTGGAGGGAGGGATGCTATGAGCAGAAATTTTGAAAATCAAAATTTTGTGAAAGTGAGTGTTGAAAATTAAAAATAAATTTAATTAGAGAAAAAAAGAGTAGTTTCTGATCAGAGAGCTCTTGCTTTATTTTGTCTGGAAAGAGGCCTCCACATCACTCTGAGGACATTTATAAACCATTCAGCTTGGGAATACTATCTTATTCTGACTCTCATTAATGTTTTATCATCTCCCAGTAGAACGCAGGTTCCTTTTGGACAAGAAACTGTATTGTTTGCTTTTTATTTGTATACCTCAATGCTGCTTAGCATGGTGGCAAGCACATAGTAATCATTTAATACATTATTTTCCATTCATTTATTCAAGTCAAATAAATGTTCCGGGATAAACTACAAAATAAGATTTCTCAAGCTAAAAGTTTCCTTGGATATCATTTTACAGATCAGAAAACTTGTTTAACATCAAATAGGTGATAAGTAGCTTAGATCCAAAGTCAGGAATGATGGTTAGGCCAGGCCTATAGAAAATGCTAAAGTCAGCACCTCACCTGTTTGAGGACTGCCCTGATTTCAGAACCAGTAGTAGAGATTATAGGGAATTAAACATATGCACAATGGACTACTGCAGCTCCAATGTGATATTCACAATGCTTGCAGTAGTCATGAATATCCTGGTGCAATTCTGAATCACAAAATACAACAGACTGTCTACATGGAAGTCAGAACCAAAACATTTGTTCAGGGAAAGCCAAATCCCTCACAGCAACAAAAATCCACACACTATAATAATGCAAAGAACAACACTATTCCCAAGCCTTTCCCCACTAGGCTTCCCACAAACCAGATCCATTAAACAAATCACAAGCAGGCTACCTTAAACAAAATTACAAACAAGTTCTTTAACAGCTGCTAGCCTGCACCCTTCCCAGCTCTGAATGCTCTCACTCACTTCCTCCCAGTTCTGCTCCACCCTTCCTCTTCTACCCATTCAGCAAGCTCCTCTAACCACATGTGACTTAGTCTTCCATGTGATTTAAGTAGGTCACATGGGACTATTAATGAATGGAAAAGATTTTCCCATTTAAATTACCATTACAGCTACTCAGCAGTGATCATATTTTTTTTTTTTATAGACAGGGCTAGATTTCATACTGGGATCTGGACTTAACCAAAAGATTGCTCAGTAGCCTTTGAAATGGACTTGACTCTCAGTGATTACAATCAGTACATGAGATTTCTGATAGGATTAAAAAAACCTAATTTTCATGAGTAGTTTCACACAAAAGCTATTCTTTAATTCCTTATTTAAATTATTTTTATAACCTATTAAACTATATTTGTGATCAATGTACTTGTTATTTCTAAGTCTGAACTTAAAGTCAGGGAGATACAAGGTTCAATCTCACCTCTGGCACTAGTTGTGTAACCAAGGACAGGTTCTTTTACTTCTAGAAATCTCAACTTCCTCCTATAAATTGTGTATGTGTCATCTATGGAAGCTCTCTCACAGGGTCATGGGAAATTTCCAATGAGATAATATATGTAGAGCACTTGGCAAGCTTTAAAGCACTACATTACTAAATGTCAGTTATCATTGTCTTTTTGAAGAGTTAATGGAATAGTGCAGAGAGGGTATAACTAGGCTCCAACATAGTATCAATTATTTTGAGAGAAGCAATGTAAAGCAGAGGTGGCAAAAACACAGCCTGGAGGCCACATGCAGCTCCCAGCACTCCCAGGTTAAAATCTAATTAGCAAGTATTTAACAAGCTAAATAAAAATACAGTAAAACACAGATATTTCATTTTAAAACTGTCAATATGTGGCCTGCATGGATCCTTAAATATAAATTAGTGTCCCATGTATCTATTTGAGTTTGATACCACTAATCCAAAAGATGTCATCAGAGAGATTTGATTGCCAAAAGATGTGGGCTGGTCATGTATTGAATGGTAGGAATAACCACTGAATGGACCATGTACTCCACTTCTATCCATGAAATGCTACGAGATCAAGAGGAAGATTCCCAGAATCTCTATAAGTCAACCCCTATAAAAGGATGTCCAAGAGGACACACATACACACACACACACACACACACACACACACACACACACACACACACAGATTCATTCAGGACAGCTAGGTGTTGCAGTGGATAGAATTTGGATCTAGAGTCAGAAAGGCCTAAGACTGAATCCTGTCACTGACACTTAGCTACCCTGGGCAAGTTAACTTCAGCTTATGCATCTGTGAAATGAGGATAATAATAGCACCTAACTTGAAGGTTGTGAGAATCAAGTGAGATAACACATGTAAAATGCTTAGAAAAATCTAAAGCTCTCTATAAATGCTAGCTATAAGTATTATGCAGGATGAAGAGGAGAAGATGGATTGTGATATGTTGGATGGAAGAATTACTCACATCAAGGATATCACAGATCCATTGAAATATCCAAGTATGCCTTTGATTTTACTGTAAAATCAAAGCTACCTTAAGATTATTATTAACTACAGAATTTAGAGGGACATTAAAGCCCATCTAGTAAATCCTCTCTTTTTACAAATAAGGAAAAGTGAAGTCTTGAGAGATCAGATGAGCAATCCAAAGACATATATAACTGGGATATGAACCTGTATCATCTGATTCCAAATTTGTGCTCTTTCTACTATAACAAGCCACTTAAAATAAAAAAATAAATAAGAAGAAAACATACTGCCCTTAAATGAAAGTCGTTAAAGGTTTTTGACATAAGTTCATATAATTCTGACTTTGAGAAATCTGTAAGACTGCCATGAATAGTTTCAAAAAAAATTCTTGAGTATGAAAGAAGTTTAAACTAAAACTAATTTGAAACATTTCTGTACCTGTGTATACTTGGTCCCTTAGAGATAGAAATGTTAATACTATATAAAATTCTACTCATTTCTTTGCAAATACATAAATCCAGTTCCTTATTTAGATGTTTGGCTAGTTCATTTTAATTAGCTCCAAATCATCTGGATCAGAAAAATTCAAATGCAAGCTGCTTCATTCCAAAATTTCATTTGCTCCAGAAGAGGCCTTAAATTGTGAGTTGAACTGTCTTCTGTATATTGTCCCAAAGATGCTACCTGATTTCAATAAACTATGTTCAATGATATTTTATACCCTGCTCTTTCTTAAAACAAACAACTAAATGAAAATTAAAACTGATCATTTTTATAATTTTAAAATCCAAGTCATAATGCTATATTAAAAGTAGTTTAGGCAATGAGTAGATAATTTTTATTCTGCAATAACAAATGTGACTAAAATGATTGATCTACAGACATCTTTATCCTTGAATGGATAAAGATCAATACTAACTGTATCATACACCATTGTACATTTAGGGGAAAGTATCTCTATCATTCATAAAGTCAAGTTGAGTTTGTTCTCCACTGTAATAATCTGCTTCTGATATAAAACAGTTTCATTTGCTACTGGCTAAGTCATTTATCTTAATGAGACATCAGAAGCAATATTGTACATCAGTAAGGAAATATAGGAAAAGTGTCATCCTTAATTATACTAAGGTTCTGGGATTTGTGTGCTTGAGCTTGACATGGCAGAGTCACTAAGACTGTGATAAAATTCATGTCTAAAATGCAAAAGGCAGGCATACCTTCACACAGAATTTCCTCAACCAAAACTGTTCTGCTGTAACATTAATATGTCATAGCCAAATAGTAAAATCCTGTGTACCGATGAAATTGAGGCCTAAAGATGTAAAAAGAGAAGCCTCAAGTCACACATGTAGTATGTGAAGAATGAGAAGTCAGGAAAAACAAAAGATCTTTGCAGGTCCTTTAAGAAACTAGTGAATGGAGTGTACAATCAACATAGCACCAAGAAGTAGAAAACAAGGCTGAAACATAAAGAACGCAGTTCGTGTCAATTTCTTAGCAATTACCAAGTATTTATTTAACAGTCACTTTATCTCTCAAAAGTATTATGAGATAGTTACTTGTAATGGTAATTTAAATGAGATCTTTCCCATTCATTAATAGGCGCATGTGACCTGCCTGGACCACATGGAAATCTGAGTCACATGGAGCCTATAATGGGAGGTGTTTGCTGAAGGGATAGAATAGGAAAAGATAGAGCTAGAGCAGAGCTGAGAAGAAGTTAGTCATGACAGCAGTCAGAGCTAGGAAGGATGCAGGCAAACAGGCAGCTGGCTAGCATGAGTGAGAGAGCTTGTTTGTGATTTGTTTAAGGGAGCTGGTTTGTGGGAAGCCTAGCAGGGGAAGGCTTGGGGATGGTGTTGCCCTCTGCACTGTTACTGCGTGTAGATTTTTGTTACAATGATGGATTTGGCTTTCTGGTGTTTGAATAAATATTTTGGTTCTGTCTTCCATTTGGACAGTCTATTGTATTTCACGATTCAGATTTGTGCTTGGATATGCATGATTGCCATAGGTGCTTTGACTATTGTGTTGGTGCTACTCTACAGTACATAATAAGCATACAAGTTAGTTGGATCAAGTGACTTATCTGATTATAATTTTAAAATGGAACTGTATTTCTACTCACACAAACATACATAAAGTGCTTTGCAAACCTTAGTTTTATATATTTGTTGCTGAACAATTATGCTATTAATAATCATATCTTGACAACACCAACTTATATAATACTTTAAGGTTTAGAATTGTAGTTTTAAAGATGGAAAGAGCCTTTAAGATCATCTGTCCCAAACCTCTATTTTATAGTTGAAGAAACTGAAGTCTAGAGAGGTCAGAGAGTTTAACTCAAGATCACACAAAGGGTAAGCAATATAACTCAGATATGAAATGTCCTTTACTACAGATCCAGCATACTTTTCACTGAAGCACAATGCTCCTCACCACCTTTGCAAAGTACTTTCCTCACAACGTCTTTAGGAATTAATAAAAACCTAATTAGTTGTGTTTTGCAGAGGAGGAGACTGAAGTTCAGAGTGGTGAGTCATCAAAGTCTGGTTGTTATTGTTAGGTCTTCATACCTGAAGAGGACTAGTGATGTTATAAAGCTGATGTCTTGACTTGCACATGATTGGATTTTAGTGAGGCAGAGTGGTCAGAAGAGATGTATTTTCAAATTCCAGGTCAGTTACTTATAACCTGTGTAACTTAATATAAATCTTATTATCTTTGAGTTTCCCTTTCCTTATATAAAATGGCGTTATAATTAATGATATCTCAGGGTTCTTCCAGATCTCAATCTTACGATTTTAAAATTTACCTCATCTTTTGTTTGAAACTGCTCTCTCCAACGTTACTAGTGGTCTCTAATTGCCAAATCCAATGGCCTTTTCTTATTCTTCATTCTCCTTGACAGCTATGGCATTTGCCACTGTTGATCACATTCTTTTCTTTGACACTCTCCTCTCTCTAGGTTTTCAGGGTACCACTCTCTCCTGGTTCTCCTCCTACCTTTCAAATCACTCCTTCTCAGTCTCCTTTGATGGATCCTCACCTAGAATGCCCTCTAACCACAGGTGTCCCACAGGGTTCTATTCTGGACTTTTCTCTCTTTTTCCTCTATATTATTTCATCTAGTGATCTCAGCAGCAACCATGGATTTAATTATCATATCTATACTAATAATTCTCAAAGCTACCTATTCTGCCCCATCTCTACCTGTCTTTTAGACATCTCCAACTGGAAGTGTGGCAGAAATCTCAAACTACACACGTCCAAAATTGAACTCATTATCTTTTCCCCTAAATCCTCCCCCTTTCAAATTGCCCTCTTACTAACAAAAGCACTACTATCTTCCCGGTCCCTTAGATTCAAGTCTGCCCTGGTCTGTGAATCTGCCACAGTCTGTCTCCTATTGGATTCTGCACCTCCAAAATTTGGTCAGATTCTCTTTTTGGAGGTATCTGAAGGAGTTTGTCTAAGAGCTTAGGTGAGTAATTGCTCTCACTCTGCCATCTTGGCTCCACCCCAAATTGTTTTATTTTAAAAGAAATATTTTATGTTGAATATTGTTGCAAAGGGAGTATCTGTTTTTGTTTTATTTTCCAGAGCTGCAAAACTCATTTTCTATCTATAATGAGTGTTCCATAAAGAAATTTCATAAGGCTTATAGCAAATCTGGCTTTGAGGAATACATAAGGAAAGGATTCACAGAATTTTCTGTACATCAATAGGCAATTTGCATTTCAATGACAAATATTTTTAGATAGGCTTGTTTTAGTTTTTAATTTGCATTATTTTCATCTGTATTGAGTGGTGACAAAAGCCCCTCCTTTACTACCTCATCTACAGGTGTGCATGCAGGCATGTGCACATTAAATGAATGTACACAAACTTTGGACCCAAGCAAAATAAATGGAATTATCATTAAAGAGCAAATTTTGAAGGCAGATGATCATATTTCAATATTAAATATGCATCAGAATAATATGGCGCTGGTGAGCAAGACACTTTCTTTTGATAGGCTTGTCTACATTGCCACAATCGTCAACATTCACAGATAATACGAATATATTTGAACATATTTGCAATAGAATTTTTACTCATTCTTGAAGTGATTTATTAGAGGGACAGTCCTATGACCTATTTCTAAGTGGAAAATGTGTCTCCCTGATTGGCTGAGAGACTATCAATCAATGAACCTGTAATCCTACAGGAGAGAAGAAAAGATTTCTGCAGACAGTTGAAGGACTTTGGAGGAGGCAGATAAAAGAAGGAGACCCAAACTGCAATGGCTATCAAAATCCTTGAGAGTCAGAGACACATTCCCCCTTGACAAGTGGTTACTATACAACAGTCTTCTAAGAGTCAACTTCCCTTCTCTCCCCTATAATATTGTTTTTTCTCTCTTTCTCATTCTTTGTCTCTCTATCTCCACCTCTGTCTCTCTCTCTTTTGGATCTCATCAGATTTTAACATAGGTCCTCTGTAGTCATGCCTTGTCAATGCATTGATCAGAATTCTGAAGTCTTTCTGAACAATCTGCTCTCTTCTGTTTACTTCATTCTTCATCTGTTCCTAGAAGTTTTTTTTTTTGTTTGTTTTGTTTTTTCAGTTTCCCCTGAAAATGTCTATCTCATCATTTCTTGGAGAGAGTGGGTCTGGAGTCAGGAAGACCTGAGTTTAAATATAGTCTCACAATTTGCTAGCTATTCAAGTTCCTTATTCTTTATTTGCTTCAGTTTCTTCACCTAGAAAATAGGGATCCCAGGGTTATTATGGGGATCAAATGAGATAATAATTATAAGGTACTTAACACAGTGCCTGGTACCTAGAAAACACTATACAAATGTTAATTACTATTACCTTTATTATCTTCATCATTCACTTAGTAGTTTATTTTTCTAATCAATTTTAGATAAAGGAAAATATAACTATAGGTTTCTAGAAATCTCTAATTTGAAAATAGATAGCAATTCTCCTTCTTAGGAAATATAAATTTAAAGGCATATCTTCAATCCTATGAACTTTTATAAACCATTTTTGCATAATGTTTTCCCACTTTCACACTTTACCATATATTATATTGTCATTGGCAGAAGAAAAAAAAAGCCCACAATTCAAGATACAATTTAGGGTAAATGTCAGGAAGAAGCTTTATTGTTATTATAAGCCATAGCAGGAAGAGGCACTACTTGACTAACCATTTCTTTTGACATTTTCTTTTCTCCGTCAGTGAATGGGTTCTAGACACCACCAATTTCTTAATTCAACAGAATACAATGAAGAAAAAATAATCAAAGGCAGTTAAAATGAATCATAATTTGCTTGTAGTTGGCCTTGGAATTTGGAAAGGACAGCTTGTTTCTTTCAGGAAGAGAAAACAGGCATGCAGCAATAATATAGCATTATCCTGTAAAGTACATGCCAATTTTGTTTTTCTCTTCAGTCAGACTTGCAGAAGAACTGCAACTAAAGTAGAACTCAGATATGATGAAGTGGATAGGTTTAGTTCATTTACACTAACATGAAGGCTAGTTTAAATATGGCGTCACTCCTATCAAGAGAGGGAAGATATGCAACCTTTTTCTCTTTACTTGCACAAAAATAACTAATGATGAATAGGTCATAGACTCGTAGAATTTTGGAGAAGAAAAAGACCTCAATGAATCTCATGTGCAAGCCTCAGACAAAAGGAATTCCCATTATATAAAGTGCCCTAACACATGGTCATCCAGCCTCCAAGTAGGGAAAATTCACACCTTTCAAAACAGATCTTTTCTCTTCAAGACCGGTTTAATAGAAAGTGGGTTTTTTTTTCCCCTGACAGGAAGTCTAAATTGATTTTGTGGTTTTTTTTTCCTTTTTCTTTTGAATGTATGATAAAATAAACTCCCATGAATATATCTAAGACATCAATCAACTTAGCTGAAATTTCCTTCATTCTTCTGATTTCATTTAGAGCAAGAATATCAAGACTGATATATCTACTTGTGAGTCATTTTACAATGAACTCTGACTTAGAGAAACAAGAGTCAAATTAAAGTTTTTAGACTATATGATTTCCATTTTCTCCCTCTCTCACACTAATCTGTCATCATCAATTCAGAAGCAGGGGAGATGGAGTTCTATTTAGTATTTTTTTTAATTTCATTGGTTGGCATGGCCAAAACATTCATCTTCAAACAGCCCATCCTTGTAGTAATGGGTCTTTCTGTACCTATTTGGACTGATTCTTGGAAAGTAGGATCATTTTGTTACAAGGGACATACTCAAAACTTTTCCAACACTGCAGAACCTGACAGAGCTTTCGGTCTGCTGGCACAGCCATTGAGATTTCAGAATCATCTCTACATTATACTGCATCACCATGGCAGGCCCTAACTAGTACAAATCTATTGCACAAGAAGATCAAAAGAATCTAGAATGTACCTAAGCAGATATGTAACTAACTTAGCAAGAAAAGAGAAAAGGCAGCCAAAAGAAACTTTGAATTGGTGTATAAATTCATTTGTAAAATCTTATAAGAAAGGATAAATCATGCTTATAAGCAGTATCATCATATAAAGGAGAAAGAAGTAGTCAGTGGTCAACCAGCTAAAAGAAAGGTTGGTAACAGATATAACCAAGTAAAATCAAGCTAAGGTAAGTTAAGAATGAAAATGGGAAGATAAGTTGTTACTTGCCCTTTGTTTTCAAAGAGTACCAATGACCTTACGGATGGTGTCTTGACTCACGGATGAATTAGATTTTAGTGAGGCAGAATGGCACAAAATCATCAGTCTCATCCTCTCTTCCAGAGTTATTGGACAAAAATCAAGATGATTAGCAATGGTCCCAGATGCATCTTGGCCTCTTTGATATTGGACTAAGTTTAAGCTCTAAGCATTCCACAGCATCTGCTTCATAGCCATTGGGATCAACTGTTTTCATTCACCCATTCCACTGGAAGAAGTCTTCACATGCTTGGGGTAAACACCCTATTAACTCACCAATATGCCTGAGTTCTGTAAGTTACCCTCAACCTTGTTTAGACCATCTGCCAAGATGATTTGCTGGGGTTTGCCTGTTATGGATGCTATAGCTTCTTGGAGCCACAGGAGAGAGCTGGACAACAAAGGTGGACAATGGAAGTAGATGATCAGCCCCAGAAAGGGCTTGGCAATCCCTCACCCCATAGGTGCTAGTCCTTCTGTAAAACCCCACATACTCCAAAAAGACAAGTAGAAAAAATAGAAAAGATTTATAAAGATCACTATAATAAATTCTTTTAAATATCAAAAATAATAACACCATTGCATTTGGACTCAACATCACAGTCATGGATATGCTTATGGGGATACAGAAATGGTACAAAATGAATGAAACTTGGAGAAGTAATCAGATTTAAATTATAGAGAAGATTCAAGATGGAAAAGGAATAATAGTGAAAGTGCTTTCACAGAACTGAAGGAAGGAAAAACACTGAAGGCATAGAAAAAAAAAATTTCAGACTTTGTTACCACCAAATGCAGAAACCAAAAAAAAAAAAATTAACAATTCCTAACTGATATGCCTACTCTCTCACCTACACAAAATTTTTATGAGTTACATATACATAATAAAGGTATCCACAATTAAAAAGGAACAACACTTTGTCAAGTGATTGGTTGTTGTCCTTTGTTCTCAAAAAGTACCAAAATGACACCAGTATGTTGGAGTTAAGATACAGTGTACCGAAATGTGGCAACAATGAACTACATATTTGTCATTTCACAGTTGGCTCAAATCTGGAAAAAATATAAGATCTCATTTTACTTACTATAAAATTTCATTACCTTCCACAACAGAGCATCTCTTCCAATTCTGTAACAAATCATTCAAGAAAGAATGAATAAATCAGTGAATGATAAAGCATTTATTAAGCACTCCCTAAAACTAGAGCTAAAGTAGACAATCAATATATTCTTTGCCTTCAAGGAGCTTAAATTCTAATAGAGAAAAACTACACATAAAAGAGCATTCAAAGAATGTAAAGTGAAATGTCAGGGGTTAGAAACTGAAAGAAAATAATACAGAGGCCTGGTTCCAGGTCATCTGAAAGTTCACCTGTCAGATTCCAGGTACTAAGGACAGAGGCCAGGTTCCAATGGTAGTGGGAAGAAGATGATGAGAGCAGCAAAATATTTTCTTTCATTTTAATTAACTTTTATTTTCATTTTGATCCAAGTAAAACAGAAAGTTAAACATTTGTACTAGTACTTTTCTTTTGCCCTTTTTCTAATTTCCATACTGAGCTCACCATCACCCTACCCAAAGAAATATAAAAATAAAGCAGGCATTGTAACAAATAGTAAACACACACACACACACACACACACACACACACACACACACACACACACACACTGGTTGTGTCTGAAAGAATTTTATTTCATTCTACACCTTTAGTCCATATTCTATGTCAAGAGATGAGTATTATTCATGATTGGCCCTGGAATTGTGGTTGATTTTCTTTACAATGTAATTATGTAAATTATTTGACTTGTTCTCACTCCATCATTTCATATGGGTCATTCCCATTTTTCTCTGAAAGCTTCTGTTTTGTAATTCCTTATGTCAAAACAAAATTTTTACCTTTATGCATCATAATCTCTTTAACTATTCCCCAAAAGATCAGCACTCCCTTAATTTCTAGTTCCTTTTGCCACTATAAAAAAAAAAAAAAGAAGAGCTGCCATAAATCTTTTTTGTTGTTATTGTTAACTATGGGACTTTTGCCTCTTTCTTTGATTTCTCCAGGCTACAGACCCAATAGTTCTGTGAGAAAGAATATTCAGAGTTTAGTGACTTTTGGGGAATGGTTCCAAGTCACTTTTCAAAATGGTTGGACCAATTCACAGTTCCACCAATATTGTGTTGTTAGTATGTTGTTTTTCTCACAGATTTTCCAAATTTTGTCATTTTTTGGGTCATCCTTCCCAATCTAATTGGTGTGAGATAGAAAGTCAAAGTTGCTTCTGAAGGTTTTCAGGCTCTGGAAGCCCCACTGAACTCTCCTCCTTGAACTTTACCATATGGTCAAGTCTCTGGCATTCCCTTGAAGTATCCACCCATCCCAGTCAACTGGCCAGTCATATCTGGCAGTCATCAGAGGCAAAAATCTTCTAAACTGTCCTTCCATTATTGCTACATCCAATGACAAATTTTCTGTTAGTCATAACCTAGCCCAGTCCTTCATTATCTGTTACCTCCAGATTGCCTCCAGCTCCTTTATACCCTTGATCCTATCTAGACCTCATTCTCCCTTGGCCACATGGTCCAGGTCCCTGGCTTTGGGTCCTTGCCTGTTACTTCAGTCACCCCAGTCTATTGTCCATTCCCATCAAGATCCTCTCTAGACCCTCCTCCAGTCACCTTAGACAACTTGGCCCCTCCTAGATCCTTCCCACAGTCTTTCTGTATATAAGATCCATCTCCAATTTCCATTGAAGTGCTCAAATTCAATCTGACCCACTCACATTAGTCATACAAATGTTTAGATTCCTTAAGTTTGACCAATATGGTAGATCTTTAATAAACCTTGCTTTTCTTTGACTGAAAGGCAGGTTGGGTCAAATTCATTCAGGGAGAACCCACATGTCACTATTTCAGGGTCCTAGCACCCCTAAACTTCCACACTTCTATTTGCATTTCTCAAATAACATGTGATTTGGAGATTTTTTCTTGTTCATATATATGTTGATTGTCTAAATGTCTCCCACCGGAAACTGCATGTACATATCCTTTGACCATTTAAATTCTGGGAAATGAATTATGCTCTTATAAATTTAAATAACTTTATTATATGTCTTAAATATGAGACCTTTATCAGAAAAATTTGCTTCAAAGACTTATTTCCTCTAATCATGTATTTTCCTTCAAATTTTGACTATATTGGCTTTGTGCATTTTTTTTAATTTAATGAAAACAAAATTATTCATTTTAATTTTATGTGGTCTTTTCTGTCCTTCAGTCATTAACTGGTTCCCTTCCCATGGATCTAAAACGTGATTTTTTTCCATGAAAAAATAAATAAAGAATTTAATCACTTAGCTATGTGTGAAATACTGTGCCAAGTACTAGGAAAATAGCTAGAAAAATAACAGCACATGGTCTCAAAGAACTCACATTCTAATGAAGTATATGACACGTAAAGAAAGTTTCAGCTGAAGTCAGCTGGGAGAGTCGTGTAGGTCACAATGTCATAACTGATTTAATGTCTCTTCTTTAATATCCTTTCCACTGACAAAATCATCTCAATTTTCAACATTGAACCATTTGACAGTATCAAAGACTTTGGTGGCAATAATATTTTTTCCTGGTTTTTAGTAACTATGGCTGCAGCTCTTGCAGGAACATGACTATATTTCCAAAATATTTCCCAAGGTGGTAGCCATGGGTACTGGTATAGAAGCACTGCTCTTCCAAAAAACTCTTCCTTATTCTTCTAATTTGTTTATGATATTATCTTTCATGTCTAAATCACATATGAATTTGGAGCTTATGCTGGTATGCAGTGTGAGGACTGGTCCCAACTTGATTTTTGTCAGTCTGCTTCCACATTTATCTAGAAACTTTTGTAGAAATACCATAATAGCTGGAGTGTCATGGGTTATCAAACTCTAAGCTACTGATTTTGCTTACTTATATTGTATACACACTTTATTCCACCAACTGACCTCTATTTTTACATAAACCAAATCACTGGATAATTATTCCTTGAGAGATCTGGTATTGTCTATGGAAAAAAATAACATAAACTTGGACAGACTTTGAGAGATGATGGAGGATAGAAGGGCCTGTACTGTGATCCATGGGGTCATAAGAAGTCAGACATGGCAGAATGACCAAACAACAGAGCTGGTACTGTTAAGTATGTTTCTCTCCCGTATTTTTTTCATTCTTTCTCTTGAGATTCTTGTCTTTCAGATAAATAATACTTTTTCTATCTAGTATCCTTTGACAGTTTGAATGTGATAGCATTAAATAAGTAAGTCAATTTAGGTAGTATGGTCATTTCTATTTTAGTAGTATGACCCATCTACCATAAAACAATTAATATAATTCTCCAATTATTTAAGTCTGAATTTCTGCAAAGGTTTTGTATTGCTATTCATACAGTTACTATGTATATCTTAATAAATACTAAAATGTTTTATGCATTTTGTAATTATTCTGAATGGAATTTTTCCTTCTTTCTCTTCCTGGTAGGTTTTGCTGTTAATATGTAGAATTTCTAATGATTTATGAATGTTATTTTATATTTTGCAATTATAAGGGATATATTGTTTCAGTCATGCCCAAGTATATAGAGAGTTTTTTAAAAGTTGCCACACATAGGTGAGAAATATGTGAACTCTCTCTTCTGTTTTCCTTCAGTAAGAGCTAGAGATTATCACTCCTAATTTTTTAAAAGTTCTATTAAGCTCATGAACTTCTTCTCTGGTTTGCTTTTTGTTAGATCTAAGTGCAAAAGGCATACACTGAAGTTCCCAGACCATTATCACTTTGTTGTCTACCTCTTTCTGAAATTTGTTTGGCTTTTTCTTTTCTTCCTTAAATGTTATCAGTGTGTATTTGTTTATATATGTTATAAACTAATTTAATATCTATGATGCATTTAAGCATCATATGGTTTCCTTATTTGTTCTTTAATGTGTAAGATTTTCAAGATGCCTTGGTAATTGTTAAATAGAAATAACTTTTGAATGAAACTGAAAATCAACATGAGTTGAAACATAAAACATGATGATCTACACTTGTCCATCATATAGGACATCATGAAGATTTTTCTGTGAAAATTATGGGGATTTCGTCTTTCATGTTCTTCTATTTGTGGAGGATACTGTGCATGAAACCTTTGAACAATGCAAATATTCCTAGGATAGATATGCAAACAAGAAAAAATTTGATCTGATCACTCATAAAGGAAATATGAAGTGGCTGAAAAATATCAAGACTATGGCATGCATTTTGGATAAAAAACTATAGAACTTGTCCACAGATTTGGAAAAAATAGTATACATGAACAATGAGTTTTGCCTGAAATTGAACATGAGGATAGCATGTTATGCTGTCTTTGGGAAGTTATATAGCTCCTTTAATAAATCCAAAGGTCTCATGGAAAAAAAAAATGTTCATATATTTAGGGAACTCTTCATCCCCTTACCATAGGTCTTCAAGCAGAGATGGGATGATCACTTTCTAGAGATACTCTTAGAATGAATTATTATTCACGCACATACATGGTCTCTGAAGTCCTCATTCTCAGAATATTCACAATCCAAAAAGAGGCCAAATAAGCCTGCTTTGAGCATGTTTACTAGAAGAATCCTGCCTCCCAATTCGGAGAATGTATTGGAAACATATGACTATTTCATGTCAGCCTACTGTGTGGTGACAAGGAGTCTTTTTATTGGTTGCTAGTCAGAACTATAAATAAATAAAATAAGAATACATAAAATCTCTCTCTCCTCCCTGATGGCCTTTGAGTAAGAAAGAAGAAGAAATGAAATAAAGATTTCAGGTAGATGGAGAAGTAAAAGTAGTGTTGGTATTGGCCATCATGTAGTCATTAATGTATGACATTATTTATGTCTCTGATGTATAGCATTCTTTCTTGATATTAGACAAATGAATGTCAGAGATGGAATAGACCAGATTATGACTTCGCATGTTTCTAAAGAACAGAAGTGCCATTAGACATTCAAGTGGAGTCCAGAGCAGACACTTCTAGAAGCTACAGTAGTTTAGCTAAGTAAAAAGATTGTTAGACATCTCCTTTTCACACAAAATCAAAAAAAAATCATAGGAGATCTGTACATATTTGGAGTTGGGGGGCAGAGCCTCCACTGTGCATTCCCAGAAGCAATCTCACTTAGCCTCCAGATTGGCAGAAGATGGAGACTGATGTATTTGCTTCAGCCAGTCCCCCTGTACAAATAGTTAGGATAAAATACTAGTTTAAGGACATCAACCTACTGCTACCAATGAAGGTAGGTACACCAACAAGGCACATACCAGATGACTTTTTGAAAATAGTGCCATACACTTCGATGTGAACTGTTTGGAAGCAACTCACCTAGGGACCAAGGATGTTATATTATGTCTGTGTGTGGAGGTGCATGCTATATACATAAAATATGTAAACTCTATTATACATGTATAATATATAGTCCAATTATATATAATTATAATATATAAATCAAATTTACATGTATATTCTGATTTTTATTTATATTTCCATAAGAAATATAAAATTTCCATTTATGTTTCAAAAAACATGAGAATTTATACTTCAACAAGCTGCAAGCAGTGTCCCTGGCTGGCAATCAGTTTGCTTCATTCTAGGAAGAATGTTAAATTTTAACACTAATATAAGGTTCAAAAGGGCCAAAGATTGTGAATAATGCTTCTATGCTCTTATAACAGGTCTTAGGAGTTATAAATCTAGAACTGTCTGGCAGTGAAGATAGTAGGGGTGAGATGCATCATGATAGATTCCTTGAGAAGACTTCCAAAGGGAATATCCATCTGTTATTCTGATTCTTGAGTAATCAGGAAGTTGGGCCTGATTCTTTACTACAAGGATGAAGAGCTTGCAACTGGTCACATGACAGTGTAAAATTTCAAAAACTATTGGAGATGGATCCAGTTGTTTGTGCCTTACATGATATAGAACTTGAAATATGAACTGGCCTGACTTCCTCTTGAGAGTGAGTCAGTGGATAGTCATGTTAGCCCTTTGAGCTTACCAGTTATTAATATTGCCTCAATTCCTTTTTTCTGCAAACATTTCAAAATAAATTATCATAGCTGTAACTATTATAAACCATATTTAAGAGTGTAATGATGTATTCCAAATCCATCATCTTTCCAGACTGTCAGTAGATAGATATATGTATGCGTAGGATGCACTAGTAAAAAGATTACCCATATATAAACACCCTATATTTTACTATGATTTAACAATGTTGAAATCAGCTCTCTCAAGTACTTGGGAATTCTATTTAGTGATTTCATTTGTGTCTGAATCATCATGACCCCCTTTGGGGTGTTCTTGGTACATGTACTGCAATGGTTTATCATTTCTTTCTCCAGCTCATTTACAGATAAGGAGCTAAGGCAACAGGGTTAGGTGACTTGCCCAGGGTCACACAGCTGGTAAAGCATCTAAGTCTACATTTGAATTTAGGAAGAGGAGTCTTCCTAATTCAAGCCCAGTGTCTTACACATTGTACCACTGAGCTGGCCCCAATCAGCCCTTTAGAATAGGTTTTTCTTTTCAAGCAAGTTTGGAGAATTAACTGAGGTAATCACTATCAAATAAGTTTAGTTTTCCTTCCTAATACCTGAATTGTTCAAATCAATTTTCTGCATTTAGCCATTGTTTGAACAAGGAATCTAAGGTTTTACATCTCTTTATGAACCATCAGAGAAATATTAAAGACCATGGGATTGTTTTATAGACTGGAGCCTATCATGCCAATACGATATTCACGCCGCCTACCATGGCCAGGAATATCCTGGCGCAATTCCGAATGGTGAAATACCAGACTCTCTATATGGAAAGCAGAACCAAGACATTTATTTAGACACCAGAAAGCCAAACCCATGATAACCTAAACACAACAAGAATGCAGAGGACAACGCCATCCCCAAGCCTTCCCTGCTAGGCTTCCCACAAACCAGCCTCCTTAATCAATCACCAACAACTTCCTTCACTCACGCTAGCCAGCCGCCTGCTCACCCGTACCCTTCCATAGCTCTAATGGCTGTCATGACTAACTTCCTGCCAGCTCTGCTCTAGCTCCATCTCTTCCTGTTTCACCCATTCAGCAAGCTCCTCCCACCACAGGCTACTCAGGCTTCCATGTGATGCAGGCAGGCCACATGGGCCTATTAATGAATATGAAAGATTTTCCACTTAAATTACCATTACAGAACCTCACTAGAAACTCTAGAAAACAGTTTAGTACAAAGCAAATCAGTCTTGGCCCTCAGACAAAGGAGTTTTGTTGCTATAGAAACAAACCTGACCAAAGTTTCATAGACTAAACTCTTTTGAAAGTGGTCTCACCTCTATATCCATTCTTACTTCCACCACTCAAATTCTAGCCCCTGTTACTTCTTACCTAGACTTGTCTGTACCTCTTGATTGAATGAGCCTCTTGTAGGATTTCTTATCTCCAGTTTTTCCACCTTAACCTCCCTCTTCCTCTATATACTGATTTCTAAAGAAATTGTCCCAAGGCTCAGATCTGATTATTTCATCTCCACCTTTATATATCCCTTTAAGGTTCCATTCAATTCAATTCAAAAGCATTTACAAAGTGTCTAGTAGTACATGAAACTGCTAAGTGCTGGATCTACAAAGACAAAAAGGAAATAAGGCCTTTCCTCAAGGAGCTTACATTCTGCTAGTTTAACACAGTAAGTTTATCATCCCAACTTTACAGCTGAAGAAAGAAATCAATGCTGAGTGAGGCTACTGCTAATTAAGTACCAGAATCAGGACTCATATCTAGTCTGTATCCTGACTCTTAAGACCTGTATTCTTTACACTATACTATACTGAAAATGTTCAACAGCTCCCTACTGCCTATAGAATAAAATCCAGCCTCTATAACATTCAAGACTTTCTATGGTCTTGTTTAAAGTCTTAAACTGGTTCAACTATCTCACTCCTGTGACAGAGAGCAGAGTTCAGGGAGCCCACAATGAGAACATTACAACTATGAGTCACCATAAGAATAACCAGTCAGATGTCTAATAACCCAAGATGAAGGAAGTGCCTCCTTCAGTTCAGTTCACATATCTTGTTTATGGACTAATTTCTGGATCAAGGAAGAATTTGCACTCATATCAACAACAGGAAAATACAATCTCAATGTTCCCCATTTATGGAAAAAATGCTTTGGCTAGAGCTAGGTGAAGGCCAGGTAGATTCATTAATGCCCTCATTCACAGCTAGAGTGTGTTAGGAATTAACTATGACATTTTTTTAAAAAGTACAGTTTACAACAGAGTTATAAGCCAATATTTAATAATTATGATATTACTAAAAAAGCTGGAGCCAATCCAAATTTTTCATAGGAATTTTTGTGTACTTCTTCTTAGGCTCATTATGAGCCAAGGCAAAAAGACCATCATAATGAAAAATGCAGCTAGCAAGGCAACAGATGTTGCAGAGTATAAAAAGATAAAGAAATTGTATGAAAGATACTCCAAATGCAGGCAACAGTTACTGTGATGTTCGGAGAGTTCAGTATAAAAGTGAGTACAGGGGAGAATGGCCAATACATTTTGGAAAATAGAGTTCATGTTTGAGAAAATAAAAAGACTAAGAGTTTATATACTATTCAAATGCTTCTTGCCCACAAATGATAAATATTTTCTCGTTTAAGAGAGTCAAAAGATACAGGATGTGGCAAGAACTATACACCATCACAAAAATAAAACTATTTCCTAATACACAGGAAACAAGTTACTGAACTAACAGTCATATGAAAATCAGATGCCTGCGTTCCATCAGACCACAAATTAATTAGTAAAAAGTAAAAGTCAACACCAAATTAGAAGAAAGGAGCAAGATAAGAATTATAGAAAATGATAACAGCTTAAGCCTATTCAAACAAACTACATTACTTATGATAAAAATTGGAAAATGAAAAAAGCAAATACATTGACTATGATTATCACTATATCCTGTCAAAGTTTAATCCATGTAAAATAGTAACACTGAAGAAGTCAAGAGAAACCAGAAACCAGCAAACACTTGATTCATCTTGGGAGAGATGGTAACAATGGCAATAAAAATTCTGAATAAAATTTAGTTTCTAAAATGTTATAGAGAAGGATGGTAGAATATTATAAGCCATATCAATTTACAGAATAGAAAAAAAAATAGTGAGAGAGACAAATCAACAGAACGTGTGGTGTGAGACCCAAAACAACACATTAAAAAAAAATTCATGGATGAATTCACAGGGAGACAAGTAAGAGATGTAAACTAGAATAAATTTGTCAACTGTTTTATAAGAATATATTTTTGCCATTAGTGACAAAGTAAATGTTATATCTGGACTTTAATGTGCTAAATAAGAAGTGATATTGGATTTAGAAAGATTAAGTTAAGAAGAGCACCTGTGCCAGAGAAAGAACACATGGAAGAAATCTGCGCTAGAGACCACATTAGCTAGAAGGTATTGAGAGATTGCTTTGAGTGACATCTCTTAGAGAAGATATGCAAAAAAGGGGGGAAATTACAAACAAAAATGCAAACAAGAAAATATCAATAACTACTGGGCCATAGGTCTAGTTTCTCATCTTTTCAAAATTCTTATTAAAATGACCTAAGCTAACAGGATATTCTCAAAGGAAATATGAAAAGGGAGAATAAAGTCTTTCACAAGTCAGTCTTTTATACTGGGCCACATCTTTTGTCCCATAATTGATTAAATGTCTCACTGTATTCATTTGCTTATCACAAGAAAAAAAGACATTTTACTCATTAGAGCAAAGTGTAGTGTGTAATGGCTCTCCTTCAAAAAGATTTCTTGTGCACACATTAAAACAATAAAAATTAAAAAGATTCACTGATAAATGCAACTACAGAGCTAAATCTAGTCATGACCTAAAATTTCCTGGGACATCAGGAACTGAAAACTTACAGGTCCCTAGAGATATCTCAGAGAATAGCTGCACAAAACCTAAAATAAGTAGGTTGGAATAGTTAACTAACTAGCTTGTAGATACTATTAGATTGTATAAGACTACAGTTAGATTGTAATAGATGTTATTTGTATTGGAAAGCATTTCAGTGATAACCTAGTAAAAGAATAGTTCATCTATCATTACCTGAGAACAATGCATTTTACAAAGGATGGTAGAACAATATAATTACAGATTTAAACCTGGGAAGGACCTGAGAAATCATCCAACCCTTTCATTTTATAGAAGAGAAAACAGAGAGAGATCCAGGATGGTAAAATGGTCACATAGTAAAACCTGTGCACAGAGATTTGGAAGGCTGAGCTCTCGCCACAAAGTCCTTAACATACCTATAAAAAAATGACTAAACAAATTCTAGAGCAGCAGAAGCCACAAAATGACAAAGAGAAACAGATTTCCAGTCCAAGACAACCTAGAGGACTGACAGGAAGTGTCTATTGCACCAGGCTCAGAGTAAAACTCAGCCCAGTGTGGGTGGTGCTGGCACAGATGGAACTGGAACAATCCCAGGGTGCTAAATCACAGGCAGCTGTTGTGGTTTCCAGATTTCTCAAACCATAAATGGCAAAGATAGCTTCAAAGGTCAAAGACAAAACTCTTTCCTCTGGGTGTGAGGGGAACATGGTCTGGGCCCCAGACCCAACCCCAGTTCCAGGGCAGCAGCAGCCACTGCCACAGCAGTAGCCACTTCTGAAGCTCTCAACCTATAGATGGTGGGGGAATCAAGTGGTTGATCTGGGTCTCAGTCCTAAGTGGTGGAACTGGGGTGAGGAGGAGCACTAGCAAGGCAGAATTTGTGTCAGCTATGGAGAGGGAATACTACTCACAGATCCAGGGCAGAAAAAAGTGCTTGTGGTTGCTCATAGACCAGAGCACAGGCTAAGAGAGGAGCAAACACCTCTCCCTTGACTGTGCCATGTTGGAGGAACTGAAAACTTACAGGTCTCTAGAGATATCTCAGAAAACACCTGAAACCTAGGGTAGTATATCCTCCATTTGACAAAGGGCTCAAAAGTTAAGTAATTGGCTAGGAAAATGCTGCCAAAAAAGAAAAAAAGTAAGACTATAGAAGAGTACTTTTTTGGTGAAAAGGTATTTTCTTCTGTCCTTTCAGGTGAGGAAGATCAAAACTTACAACCAGAGGAAGACCAAAGCATATAACCAGAGAAAGACAGGAAAGTCAAAGCTACTACAGGTAAAGCCTCCAAAAATGTATGAAATGATCTCAGGCCACAGAAGAGCTCAAAAAGGATTTTGAAAATCAAATAAGAGAGGTGGAGGGAAAACTAGGAAGAGATATGAGAGCAATGCAATAAAATCATGAAAAACAAGTCAACAGCTTGATAAAGGTGACCCTAAAAAATGATGAAGAAAATAGCACCTTGAAAAATAGATTAACCCAAACAGCAAAAGAGGGCCAAAAAAGTCAATGAGGAGAAGAATGCCTTAAAAAGCAGAATGGGCCAAGTGGAAAAGGAGGTCCAAAAGCTCACTAAAGAAAATAGTTCTTTAAAAATTAGAATGGAGCAGATGGAAGCTAAAGGCTTTATGAGAAATTAAGAAATTATAAAACAAAACCAAAAGAATGAAAAAATAGAAGACTGTGAAATATTTCATTGGAAAAACAACTAACCTAGAAAATAGATCCAGGAGAGATAATTTAAAAATTTTGGACTACCTGAAAATCATGATAAAAAAGAGCCTAGATATCATATTTCAAGAAATTATCAAGGGAAAACTGCCCTGACATTCTAGAACCAGAGGGCAAAATAGAAATAGAAAGAATTCACTGATCACCTCCTGAAAGAGACCCCTCAAAGGAAAACTCCTAGGAATGTTTAAGCCAAATTCCAGAGTTCCTAGGTCAGGGAGAAAATAATACAAGCAGCCAGAAAAAACAATTCAAATATTGTAGAAGTACAATCAGGATAACACAAGATTAATCAGCTTCTACACTAAAGGACTAAAGGACTTGGAATATGATATTCCAGAAGTCAAAGGAGATAGGATTAAAACTAAGAATCACCTACCCAGAAAAACTGGGCATAATAATTCAGGGAAAAACAATGGAATTTCAAGGAAATAGAGGACTTCCAAGCATTCTTGGTGAAAAGACAAGAGTTAAATAGAAAATTTGACTTTCAAATACAAGAATCAAGATAAACATGAAAAGGTAATTCATTAAAGTTGAATTGTTTACTTTCAAACATGGAAAGATAATATTTGTAACCCATGAGACCTTTTCTCAGTATTAGGACAGTGTGTATCTATCTATCTATCTATCGATCTATCTATCTATCTATCTATGTCTATATCTATATCTATACACACATACATATATATGTAGGTGTGAATGCATATAATATATGTGTGCATGTATATACACATATATACATTGTGTGGGTATATATATGTATATACCCACACACATAGACACGGAGCACAGAGTGAGCTGAATATGAAGGGAGAACACTTAAAAAATAAAATTTACTGTTTAATGGAATATACTAGAATAAAGCGAAAGGGAGAGGAAGAATGTAGTAAATCAAGAAAGACCTTTTACAATGGAGGGGAAGAGGGGGGAGATGAAAGGGAATAAGTGAGCCTTACTCTCCTGAGATTTGGCTTAAAAAGGGAAGAGTGCAAACATTGGGTATGGAAACCTATTTTATCCTGCAGGAAGGCAGCAGAGAAGGGGATAGCAGAGGGAAGATAATAGAAACAACAGCAAAATAGGGAAAGAGATTATCAGAAGCAAACACTGTTGTGGGAGGACAGGTCATGGGAGAGAATGGAATAAATGGAGGGCAGGATAGGACAGAGGGAAATGCGGTTAGTCTTTTACAGCATAACTATTATGGAAGTGTTTTGTGCATGGCTTCATACATATGATCTATATGGAATTGCTTGCTTTCTCAATGAGGGTGAGTGGGGAGAGAGGAAGGGAGAGAATATGAACTCTAAGCTTTAAAAATGAATGTTAAAAATTGCTTTTTCATGCAACTAGGAAATAAGATGCATAAGCAATGGGGTATAGAAATCTATTTAGCCCTACAGGAAAGTGGAGGGGAGAGGGATGGAAGAAGGAGGGGGTGATAGAAGGGAGGATAAACTGGGGGAAGGGGTGGATGGGGTACACATTGTTCTGGGGTAGGGGTGGGGAGAGATGGGGAGAAAATTTGCAATTCAAATTCTTGTGGAAGTGAATATTGAATACTGAAAAATAAATAAATTATATGTTGAAAAAAAAAAAGTTAGCACCCTAAAAGAATACTCCTAAAAAACAACTTTCAAGCCTCATCTTGGCAGAAGTAAACTAAAAGGAATCAAAGATCTGCAAAAAGCCCTCTTAGAAGATGGAATCAATATCTAGCTATTACATGTAGTAGAAAAATTAAATACCATATTGATAAATTACAAAGTCAATAAAACAGAAATGTGTGGAAAAGAATCTAGAAAACAGAAGGTTACAAGAAATGTCTACATTCCCTTAATAGGCAGTTGAAAGCAAAAGTGAAAAAGTTGTTATAAGGCATCAAATCAACAAGAAGAATAAAGGAAATAATTCAATATTAGCCAAAACTCTACAAAGGAGACTTGAAAAATAAAAAAAAATAGAGCACGACAGAACTCTCAAAGAAGGAAGATGCAGAAAATTTATGGTTTATATACCATATACAAGTCAAAAGAAATTCAACACAACAAAAGTATGAGTTAGATAGAATTTTAAATGAATGATGGGAGAGTTATATCACAAGACCTGGCCTCTCTGAAAACATGAAAAGTAGCAGGGCCAGATATGATCAAATATTGACTCAAAAACTTCACTAAAGTGCGTGAATATTACTGGTAAAGCACTTGACCAGCTTCCCTCAGATGTAAACCCAATCTTACCTTTCTTACTAGGTGTCACTGTCAATTACTAAAGGTTAAGAAGATCAGTGAGCACTTTAAAAATAGGCCTATTATAGGTTTATGTAATTTATGCAAAGAATTCACAGTTTGGATCATGCATATGTAAAATCTACAAGCAGTTATCAGAAAGCAATGTGTCAAAAAGTCCCAGAGGATATTAAGAGCAATTCATTATCAATTTAGTAACCATTGAAAAAGCTGCCAAAAAGAGTTCTAACACACACACTACCTTTTTTTGATTATCACAAAGCCTTGGATTTACTTCTGCCATTGGGACTCATTCATATGTGTGTGTTCATCCTTCGTTGCCGAAGAAGACCATGCCATCAGAGAAATAATGACATGACTTGTGCTTGACTTTGTTTTGAGTGAGGGAGGACTGTGCAGGTCACCAGCCTCACTTCTCCTCCAGAGCCATCTGAATCCAGTGACCAGATATTCATCAAGATGACCGGAGATGACCCAGGATGAGGCAGTTAGGGTTAAATGACTTGCCCAAAGTCACACAGCTAGTGAATGTCAAGTATCTGAGGTGAGATTTGAACTCAGGTCCTCCTGACTCCTACACTGGTGCTCTTTTCACTGCACCACCTAGCTGCCCACTTATTCACATATCTATGATATGAAAGAAGAGATAAGTATAGGGAGAATGATAGAGTATTGGATGTCCACATGAGACATTCCAATAATTTAACAATTTCACTAGGAATTAATATTAAACACTTCATTTTTTGGGAAAAAAATTTAAGCCTATTAGTTTCTGTCTTGCTTTAAATTTATTATCATCTCTACTAAAGAGAACTAAGAATGGTTTCCATATTAAAGAAGTTAAACCAAAACATTAATTGGTTGTTTTTCAGTCTCATTCAGCTCTCTGTGACTCCGTAGACCACAGCACATGGGCTCTGCAGCTCTCTAGTGTTTCAAAGTTCATTCAATTTGATGTTCATAACCCTGTCTCTCTTCCTCATCCTATTACATGTTGTGCCCTGCATTTAACTTAAATAAATAGGGTGACAGTGTTCTAAACGCTGCTTCTTGGCCTTCATTCATATCCTTCAGAGGACAAGTATGATGATCTGGTACTTCTTTCTCTTTGGGGACTTACCATATTTTGTTGCGAACCACAGAGTCAAAGTCTTTAGTGTAATCAGCAAAGCAGAGATAGATGTTTTTCTGGGACTTCCTTGCTTTCTCTATAATCCAGCAAATGTTGGCAACTTGGTTTCTAGTTGCTCTCTCTTTGAAAACTAGCCTGTCCTGGTACTTCTCTGTTAATAGATTGCTGAAGCCTAGCTTGCAGAATCTTAAGCACAATTTTTTGCCATCATGTGAAATGAACACAATTGCTTGGTAATCTGATCATTCCTTGGCGTTACTGTTCTTTAGAATTGTGACATAAACTGATCTTTTCCAATCCAGAGGCCACTGTTGACTTTACCAAGTCTGGTGGCATATTGACTGCAGCACTTTAACAGCATCATCTTTTAGGATTTCAAAAACCTTGGCTGGAATTGCATCACATGCCCTAGGCCTTATTGTTAGCAATGGTTCCTAAGGGTCTCTTGACTTTATTCTCCAGGATGTCTGATTGTAGATCAGTAACCATCATCAAAGTTACTGGTAATGTTTAGCTATTTCTTGCACAGTTCTTTTGTGTGTTTTTAACGCCTCTTCTTAATCTCTTCTGCTTCTGTTAAATCCCTACCTTAATCTTTGTCTTTTACCAGTGCCCATTTTTGCATGAAACATTCCCTTGATATCTCTACTTTTCTTGAAGACATCTCATCTTTCCCATTCTGTTAATCTCTTCTATTTCTTCCCATTGCTCACTTAAGAAAACCTTTTCTCTCCTTCCTATTCTCAGGAATTCTGCATTCATTTGGGTATACTAGCCATTTAATACTAGCCATTGAAAGTTAATGGATAACATGGAGCTATATGGCTCTCTAAAATATTAAATAGTTCTTTTATCTCATAGAGTACTTTTCCAATAATATCAAAATATCACTTGGATTTGATTAAATTTGAGATTCTTAATGTAGAACAAGGCAAAACAGACTGAAAGCTTTGAGTTCAAATCTAGAATTCACATAATGAGTAAAAGTGATAACGAAAAAAATATTAAGAAGGGTTTAGATAAATAAACAGGTTAGGGAATTTATAAATAAAAAAAGAACAGGCTTAAAGCAATTAATGCCAATGTGATACCAGTCTTAATATATGCTTACAAAATTGTAATACATTTGGAAAATATTCCCTCAAACACCCATACAATTTTAACAAAACACAGGATCTTGAGACAGCTATAAAAAGACTGATGTTTTCGTGCCATAAAAGAGGAAAACCTTAAGCCTTAGAACACATGACAAAGATAAAAACCCTGCAGAAATACGTTTCAAATAAACAGGTATCAAATGAGCAATAGTAAAACTTGAAAACAGGTATATTCTATTGACTTACTAAATGTAACTAAAAAAAAGGTTTACCTTTAGGTAGAAACTATGAAACTAATAATATCCAGGACAAACTGAAAAGTTTCTCTATAGGTAATGTATACATGAACTTAGTCAATATCAATAAGGACATATCAAATCCTACCAATTTGTTTAAAGAAACAGAGGATTTATGATAGCAGTTCAGTACTAAGTCAATGCAATCTGGGACTGTAGAAGGTTAATAATTAAAGAACCTGGATCAACTTTGATTATTCAGAGAAATGGTAGAGTGAGTACAGCACATCATTGGTAGAAGTAAAAATTTAGCACCAACAGAATACTTAGCAAAACATGACCTGGTGATAAAAATTATACATTAGAAGTCCACAATCTCTCATGAATTGACAGATGACAAATCCACAAACTACAAATACAGAAAACAAAATATTCTGGAAAATTCAAACAATAAACCAGACTATTGCCTTCAATTGCCCAGATGTGATACTATTCTTAAAAACCTAAGATCAACATTTTAATATTTGTTGCCATCTCAAACATCCACAATCTCCATGATATCTGATACATGGGATAAAAAACTTTTAAAGAAAAGAAACTTAGCCAAAGAGATCAGAATAACATGAGAACAAAGTAGGGTACATGCCATTCCTATTGTTCAGTGAGATGATAGAGGATGAACTTACATTCTAAGACTTTGATTCAAAAGCTTTTTACTCCTAAGTTATTTGCTCTACTTGTACAATAATTCCTGGAAAAATGGATATAAAGGACTGATGGTAGGAGATCTACATATTCCAGGACTATTTATGACTGAACTCATCAGAAAAGATGAGTAGAGATGAATAACTGCAAATAAGAACCTACTGCTTGTTTTCTAAATGAGCAGATTGACTTGTGGCTCTTCCAGAGGACCATATTGGGCCTGAATCAAATCAGCCAATCAAATACATATTTATCGACTATTTTATATCCAGAGATTCCCCTCCCTCCCCATTGATAGACCTCTCCTGGAGTCCACTTAAGGAGCTTGATTAGAGGAGGGTTTTTTTGTTTTGTTTTGTTTTGGTTTGGTTTGGTTTTTTGGTAGGAAGGCTCACACAATTTGTTAACTAATGAGGCATTTAGGGTTAGGGCTTCTAAGGAAGAAGGTTCCTGTGCCAGATGAGATTCTGGGTAGCTGAAGCCACCCTCCCCCCCACTTTGAAAACCCAAATGTTGGTGCTTCTCTTTCACTATTTTTCAACCAACAAAATTTCTTCTTTTATTCACTTGATTTTAAAAAGTTTGTGAATCTATTAAGGAACCAACCTCCCACCCCTACACATACACCCTATCCTGAGCACATGCACACATTTATCTTAGAAACAAAAGACTGACTGTTCTGGTTTACAAAACAGAAAAAGAAATACATCCATCTAATACCTGCTAAAGCATCTTCACTATAAAAACTCAGTTAGAGTGACCCATGAAGCTTGTACTAGATTAGTATATATCTTGACAAGGGAAAACTGGGAAAGTCTTCTTCTGGCTAGAGTGGGAGCCCTAAAGTTGGGTGCAGAATTCTGTGCAAAACTTTTGGGACTTCAGGTCCTGTAGGTCCAGGGGGATAAGAGGAGCCATTCTGCTAGTACATAACAAGTCTATCACTGGATTCATATGACTCAGGAGGAGAAAGTGAGTCTGGTGACCTGCACAGCTCTCCCTCACTCAAAACAAAGTCCAGTGCAAATCATGTCATCATTTCTCTGTTGTCAAAAAGGACCAACACAACCTGTGAGTAGACCAAGCTGCCTGAATGGGGAACCAGCTCCCTTCTCTCCCCCCCACCCCCCGCTTCCTTCTCCTCTCCAAAGGAAGGTAAATTTGGATGGCCAGAGGATGCTTACTTAATTTTGGGTTTAACTGGCTAGATTTCCTTCCTTCCTTCCTTCCTTCCTTCCTTCCTTCCTTCCTTCCTTCCTTCCTTCCTTCCTTCCTTCCTTCCCTTTTTCCTCCCTCCCTCCCTCCCTCCCTTCCCCAAAAATTTTGAACCCACTGCACTCTGAAGCCCATAGATTGGACAACAATAAGTCCCTTGTCCAAACTCCACCTAATGTCTGTTTTCTGAACCTCCTGGCTTTTGTCAATAGTAACCGTTGCTCTTTCCTTCCCATATTTGATTTACTCATATATTTTTTTCTTTTCCCATTAAAGGGGCCATTCCCTGATTACTTCTTAAAGAGGTCTATTCACTGAATGGGCATCACCTAACTCTGAGTACCTGAATAGGCTTTAGGAGAAAAGGCCAAGGTCTCCTATTACATCCTGGGCTGCCTCCAGTCATCCTGATGAATATCTGGTCACTGGATCCAGATGGCTCATGAAGAGAAAGTGAGGCTGGTGACCTTGCACAGCCCTCCCTCACTCAGAACAAAAAAGTTCAGTGCAAGTCACATCATCATTTCTCTGATGTCATGATCTTCTTCAAAAATGAAGGACACATACAACAACAACAAAGTCTAGGGATTTCAAAATTGGAGAAGAGTAGCCAAAATCATCTTTTATAATGCAATGAAGAATATAGGTTGACTAGTTGCATACCAATTCTCTTGATTATGTCTTGCTATTTAATGGTACTAAGAAGAGCTTAGGAGAGAGAGTGGTTTATCTGTTCAATAAGCCAGATGTGATAGCTTTGGCAAGTCCAAGCTCACAGTAGTTTTCTTGAATATATAATTGATTTATTTTCAGTTCTTAAGATTTACTTCTACAAGAATTTCAATTCAAAATTATCTCCCCATCTCTCCCCAAATCCCACTCCAGGATAGCATGCATCCCATCCACCCCTTCCTCTAGTCTGTCCTCCTTTTTATTACTCACCCTTCTTCCATCCCCCTTCCCCTCTATTTTTCTGTAGGTCAGAATAGATGTCTATACTCCACTGCCTGTACAGCTTAATTTCCAGTTGCATGTTAAAACAATTCTTAACATTCATTCTCAAAGCTTTGAGTTCCATATTCTCTCCCTTCCTCCTCATCCACCCTCATTGAGAAAACAAGCAATTCGATATAAGCCATACATGTGTAACAATGCAAAGCACTTCCATAATAGTATGTTGTAAAAGACTAACCACATTTCCCTCTGTCCTATCCTGCCCTCCATTTATTCCATTCTATCCCTTGACCTGTCCTACCATATTAGTGTTTGCTTCTGATTATCCCTTTCCCCAATTTGCTCTTTTTTCTACTATCTTCCCTCTCCTATCCCCTTTCCTCTTGCCTTCCTACAGGGTAAAATAGATTCCCATATCCAAATGAGTATGTGTTATTCCCTCCTTAAGCCAAATCCCATGAGAGTAAGACTCAATTGTTTCTTTTTATCTCACCCCTCTTCCCCTCCATTGTAAAAGCTCTTTCTTCCTTATTTTATGTGAGGTGATTTGCTATATTCTACCACTACCTTTCTCTTATTCCTAGTACATTCCATTCAACAGCAAATTTTATTTTTTTTTGGTATTCTCCCTTCATATTCAGCTCACACTGTGCTCTCTGTGTATGTGTGTATATATACACACATACACACATACACTCATATACATACCTACACATATAATACACATACCCACTTATTCATACATACACACACACACGTGTGTGTGTGTGTGTGTGTGTGTGTGTGTGTGTGTCATTATTTCTCTGATGGCATGATCTTCTTTGGCAAAGGAGGACAAACACACAGTATTCCTTCTAACTACCCTAATACTTAAAAAGGTCTCATGAGTTACAAATAACATCTTTCCATGTAGAAACGTAAACAGTTCACCTTTAATGAGTTCCATGAGGTTGCTCTTTTCTCTTTAACTTTCCATGTTTCTCTTGATTCTTGTATTTGAAAGACAAATTGTCTATTCAGCTCTGGTCTTGCATCAAGAACGCTTGAAAGTCCTAGACCTAGGAATTCTGGAATTTGGCTACAATATTCTAGGAGTTTTCCTTTTGGTATCTCTTTCAGGAGGTGATCAGTGAATTCTTTCCATTTGGATTTCCTTTAGCAAGCTATTGATTCACTTCTCATGATTTTCTTTCATTGCTCTCATTTCTCTTCCCCATTTTTCCTCCACCTCTCTTACTTGTTTTTGAAAATCCTTTTTGAGCTCTTCCATGGCCTGAGACCACTGCATATTTATTTTCGAGGTTTTGGATGTAGAAGCCTTGACTTTTATGTCTTCCTCTGATGGCATGCTTTGTTCTTCCTCATCCAAAATGATAGAAGAAATTACCTGTTCACCCAGAAAGTAATTTTCTATAGTTTTTTTTTTCCTTTTTTTGACATTTTCCTACCCTATTACTTGATTTTTGAGTCTTATGTCAAGTAGAGGGTATACTTTAGGGACTTGTAAGTTCTCAGTTCCTCCACGGTGGCACAATTAAAGAAGAGAAGAGGAGTTTACTCCTCTCCTGATCTGAACTCTGGTCTGGAAGCAACCACAAGCTTTTCTGCCAAGATCTGTGAGTAAAATTCCCTCTCCACAGCCTCCACCACCAGCTCTACCACACCATGTAACTGGGAAAAAATAAAATACTAAATAAAAACAAAAGAAAAAAAGAAAAAAAGAAAATTACTTTTTGTGCTACAAGGAATCATGATTTCACTAGGATAGGTTTCCCCCCTCCCCCTGACTTATTTTACAACTGGCTTTCTATGTTGTTAAAAATAAAAATCATCTGATGATCAATTAACTATGCAAACATGAACCTCTCTGCATTTAGCTAGGCTGATTCAGTCCATTGTCAGACTAAAGCTGACTCTCTGCTGATATAACCTTCCAAAACCCAAGGTCATCTCCATGAGGGAAAAAACAATGAAACATCTGAAGATATTTTTTAGTGGAAGATTTATGAGTGAATCAACTCCAGTGGTGAACCAAAATAGTTATACATTAGCATCTAGAGTCATAGGATCAAAGAGGAATAGCTTGAAGGTAATATCATCGTAAAAAGACTACATATTCCTCCTAATCAGGGCAACAGAAACTTTATAAAAGGAATGACTAAGACACAGGTACATGTGCACTTGACCATGGGGAGGCTCTTTTAAGACAGTCTCTCTACATTCCCCAAGGAATTCTATATATCCCTATTGGAACTATGACTATTCACATTAAACTGTATAGAACTTATCAGTTAGGCAGAAATAGGACTAATTTTGTTTTTGTTTAATCAGTCTAGAACCAAGGACAGAAGAAGGGAGTGATTAAGGAGACTAAAAAACAAGTGCCTCTTCACTTTAACTGACATGGAGGACATTTTCTAAGATGAAGTTATTCATTTCCTTTTTTGAAAATTTATTTATTTAAGTTTTCAACATTCATTTCCAAAAAATTTTGAGTTCCACATTTTCTCCCCATTTCTCCCCTCCCCCCCACCCCAAAACACCAAACATTCTAATTGCCCCTATCACCAATCTGCCCTGCCTTCTCCCATCCTTTCCTTCCTTTATCCCCATCTTCTCTTTTGTCCTGTAGGGCAAGATAAATTTCTATACCCCATTACCTGTATTTCTTATTTCCTAATTGTATGCAAAAACAATACTCAACAATTGTTCCTAAAACTTTGAGTTCCAACTTCTCTTCCTCCCTCCCTCCCCACTCATCCCCACTGGGAAGGCAAGCATACAGGTGATATCTGTGTAGTTTTGCAAATGACTTCCATAATAGTCGTGTTGTATAAGACTAACTATATTTCCTTCCATCCTATCCTGCCCCCCATTCTTCTATTCTCTTTTGACCCTGTCCTTTCCCAAGACTGGTGACTTCTAATTGCTCCCTCCTCCCATTGTCCTCTCTTCCATCACCCCATCCACTTGCTTATCCCCTTCTCCCCCACTTTCTTGTATTGTAAGAAAGGTTTTCATACCAAAATGAGTGTGCATTTTATTGCTTCCTTTAGTTAAATGTGATGAGAGTAAGCTTCATGTTTTTTTCTCTCACTCCCTCCTTTTTCCCTCCACTGAACAATCTTTTACTTGCCTCTTTTATGACAGATAATTTGCCCCATTTCATTTCTCCCTTTCTCCTCCCCATATATTTCTCTCTCACTTCTTAATTTCATGTTTTTAAAGATGATTCCATCCTACTCAACTCACTCTGTGCTCTGTGTGTGTGTGTGTGTGTGTGTGTGTGTGTATGTGTAATCCCACCAACTATCCAGATACTGAAAAAAGTTTCAAGAGTTACAAATATTGTCTTTTCATGTAGGAATGTAAACAGTCCAACTTTGGTAAGTCCCTTATGACCTCTCTTTGCTGATTTCTTTTTCATGCTTCTTCTCATTCTTGTGTTTGCAAGTCAAATTTTCTTTTCAACTCCTGTCTTTTCATCAAGAATGCTTGAAAGTCCTCTGTTTCATTGAAAGACCATATTTTAGTTTTGCTAGGTAGGTGACTCTTGGTTTTAGTCCTAGTTCCTTTGACTTCTGGAATATCATATTCCAAGCCCTTCTGACCCTTAATGTAGAAGCTGCTAGATCTTGTGTTATCTTGATTGTATTTCCACAGTACTTGAATTGTTTCTTTCTTGCTGCTTGTGATATTTTCTCCTTGACCTAGGAACTCTGGAATTTGGCCCCAATGTTCCTAGGAGTTTCTTTTTTGGATCTCTTTCAGGAGGTGATTGTTGGATTATTTCAATATTTATTTTGCCCCCTGGTTCTAGAATATCAGGGCAGTTTTCCTTGATAATTTCATGAAAGATGATGTCTAGGCTCTTTTCTTGATCATGACTTTCAGGTAGTCCCATAATTTTTAAATTGTTTCTCCTGGATCTATTTTCCAGGTCAGTTGTTTTTCCAATGACAAATTTCACATTCTCTTCCATTTTTTCATTCTTTTGGTTTTGTTTTGTGATTTCTTGGTTTCTCAGAAAGTCATTAGCCTCCATCTGTTCCATTCTAATTTTTAAAGAACTGTTTTCTTCAGTGAGCTTTTGAACCTCCTTGTCCATTTGGCTAATTCTGCTTTTGAAAGCATTCTTCTCCTCACTGGCTTTTTGAACCTCTTTTGCCAATTGAGTTAGCCTATTTTTAAAGGCTGTGCTGGGCTCCACTTAATGTCTGGGATGACAGACATTTCTCATCAGCTTTTCAAGTTACCCTTGGGTGGAGACCTCCTCCACTCTACTGTTCTCTACTTCTGCTACTCTCGAATTCGTTGAGGGTCTTTCTTTACAGGTATTTTATGGGCTGTGGGGAGAGAGCTAGCATATGTGTGTCTTTCTACTGTGCCATTTTGGCTTTGCCCCTGACGTTATTCATTTCTAAAAGAGGGAAGATACAAGGCCTTTCTTTTTCTTCATAGGAACCTAAAGGTCATATGATCCATAAAATCCCCTCATTTTACAGATGAGGATATTCAGACTTAGAAAGATGAGGTATCTTTCCCATGTACACACAACTATTAAGACTCTGAAGTGGTATTTGCAAACCTGAACCCCTAATCTGTTGACTCCAACTCCAGCATTCAGCACACTCCACTATAATAACAATACCAACATTAATAAATTCTAGTGTTTATATGGTTCTTCAAGGCTTACAAAGTGCTCCACATATGATAACTCATTTGATTTTCCCAACAATCCCATGAACTAGGTGCTATTATTGTCCCCATTTGACAAATAAGAAGAGTTTGGTACAGAGAAGTGATTTACCTAGGGGTCACATAGGGTCTAAAGCAGGATTCAAATTCATTTCTTCCTGATTCTTGTTTTATACTATATGTATCACTTATACAGTTGAAAGCACTTGGCTTAGTGGTAATCTATTAAATTTTGTTTCTTTGAAGGCCAGCAATTCAAAGCAGCTTGCTTATTTAAGAATTACTCCCTACACCCAAACTATTAAAAAGCCAACTCTGCCCTCCTAACAGGGAACAGGCAAGGTAAAGAGAGAAAAATCTGATTCTTCTATTTTCCATTTCATTTTTTCCTGATGCAAACATGTATACATTTGACATTTTGGCAAACTGACATTAAAGCATTCTAACAGCTATCTTTTATTTTTCTTCTACTCCAGACCACCCTGCCTTCCTGATCACCATCACAGACCATCACAGTAAGGAATTTGGTTTTCACTTGGAAAAATGGGGAGCAGGAGTTTAGGGTTTAGTTTCTATATGAATACTATTATCAACTCTCAGAAAATCCACTGCCTATTATGAGCACTGATCCATTCATCTGCAAAAAGTGCTCTATATTCTCAAAAGAAAACAAGAGAAGGCTTGTGTTCTGCTGACAATGAAAGACCAAACTGTAGATAAAATAATAGTGTGGGGAATCTCTCTTTTTATGACCTGAAAAAAAAATCCACATTCCCCTCATAACAATATAAGTCTTTTGAGGGCAGGGACTTTTTCATTTCTGTCTTTGTATCCCTAGCGTAGCATGTGGTAGACACTTAATAAATGCTTGCTGATTTATTTCCAGCTTGGTTTCCTAGAGGTCCCACATTCAAGGGAAAATTGGTTGCTAACCCAGGGTCTTTTTTTCAATCTGGTTAGACCTTCTCAAGCACAGTCCCACCTGTCCCATCAGAGATGAATCATTCCTCTCCTTTACAATTCCACTCCTTAAACAGTATTCTTCATAGTTATGCTGCTGACACATACCCAGGAAAGGTTTCCCTCAGCTATTCCCACTATGTTGAATGTCTGTCCTCTTAGATTCTAATCAATGCCAAGTGCATCAGACACTTATCAACTGCATGACCTTGGACAAGTCATTTAATTTCTATCTATCTCAGTTTCCTTAACTGCAAAATGGGATCATTATGATGAAATTCTAATAAAGCTGCTCCCAGTCTCAATATTCTAACTTCTTTATGGGCCTCCCACTGAACATGTCCCAATTTAACCACACATCTGACTTTAACCACATCACAAGTCCCCAGACTCAATATAGCCATAGTTACCCACCCCACCCCAACTCAATATCCTAATTTCTTTATATATGCCTCACTACTCACTAGAACAACAGATGTGTTCACGAATTCATATTTCTCAGAGAAATAGTAGGCGTGTCCATGTGATGAGATCCCAGTCACTGCCTGTAGCTAGCCACTGCCCCAGACCCATTCTTCATATTTCCCACAGAAACATCAGGTGTATGCATGCACTCAAACACAACCCCATCCATCTAGTCTCAGACAGGACCACAAAACTCAGCCAATCAGAAAGCAACACCACCAGGATGCCCAAGCAAGATGTGGACCTCAAAACAATAGAAGGAACTTTCCCTAAGTAAGATCTGTGCAGTAATAGCAAAAGCTGTCCTTTAGACGAAGTTATGATGTAGAGAGGCTTATTATAATCTCATTACCATATATATACCTCCCCAGTGGTTTTTTCTGTATGTATCATGGGTAATCACATGTTCAGTTCCACTGTGACTGGCACCCCTCCCCTATTACCTAATCCTTTAATAAACCCCTCCTGTGGCTCAGATGCAATCCATCTCAGACTCTGCCTGGCTAAGAATCTATCTGGCTTGTGAATGCAAGCATTACAAATGCTTAGGCTCCTTAAGAGGCAACCCAATTTGGCGAATCTTTAATAAACTTTGTTTTCTTTGGCTTTAAGAAGGCTTGAGTCAAATTCATTCAAGCACGATCTGGACTGTCTGTATTTTGGGGTCCCCCATCACCCCTGAACCTCATTATTTATGGTTCCCTGATCCAGAAAAGCTGCTAATCTCAAGTTCTTCTGCTCAAATTGGAAGGTACGTAAGCCTCCCCCTCTCCCTACCCTCTGCCTGCTCTCCAAGAACCTTGGAAGCAGATTTTCGGACCTGGCTTCAGGTCCCAGTACCAGACAAAGTCTCTGAACTTTCTGGGCACTAGAGAGTTAGAGACTCAGGTTGTTGGTCCATTGGTTAGGCAGTGGACCTGGGCATAAAGTGGGTGCCCAATTCTCTGGATTTCCTGGGTACAAGGAAATAGACGAAAACTCGGTTACGTTTTTACTGTGTGCCTAAGTCTCTGAACTTTCTTTGCGCTAGAGAGTTAGAGATTCAGGTTGTCGGTCCAGTGGCCATGGACCTGGGCATACCCTCCGAAGCACAATTCTCTGAACTTTCTGGGCGCTAGAAGGTTAGAGAAACGTCAGTTAAGTGGGTGCCAATTCTCTGGATTTCGTGGACACAAGGAAATCACGGAAAACTTGGTTATTTTTGTCCTCCTGTATTTTTTTTTTCTCAAGGCTTACTTCCATGTCCTCTTTTAAGGAAGAGGGGGACTTCCAGCCCCACAAAAAAAAAAAAAAAGGGGGTAAAAATTCATCAGTTCCAAAGATTTTGCCTTTGGGCTGTCTTTTACAAAACTGGAAAAAAATTGGCTTCTCTAAAGAACTTAAAAAGAAAAAGTTGATATTCTTTGGCAACACACTTTGGCCTCAGTATCACCTGGAGGACAATGAAGTGTGGCCCATATTTGGGACCTTACAATGTAATATCCTTTCACAATTACAATTATATTGCCTCAAAAAGGGAAACTCGATAGAAATACCTTACATAACGGCCTTTGTCGAACTCTCTCAGGACTCCATTCTCAGAACAGATTGTAAGATGCTTGTAGCTAAAGCCATCCCACAAAAGGGAAATGGGGGTGAATTGGATGTTTTGGATGACCCCTGGCTTATGGCTCATGGGGTCTTGGCCTCACTTCCTCCCCTATCTCTGTTCCCAACCCCTGCTCAGTTCCCAGCCACGGGCTTGCTGAGGTGCCTCCTTCTGTAGCCCGTCTCACTGGGGCAACATTCGCTCGGCTCTCAGGCCTCTACCATATCACTGCCCATAACCCATTCCTCCTTGGGGACTTTATCTCAGGCCCCAACTACGGGCCTTGTGGGATGTCTCCCTCTGCAGCCCCTCTTGCTGGGGCAATATTTACTCAGGCCTTAGGCCTCGCTCCCGTGGCACTCTCTGGGGCATCTCCCCCTTTGATCCCTACTCTTCCTCAGGTACCAGTTGATCTTTCCTCTTGCCAGCCAGATCCCCTGGCCCTGCAGCCTAATCCAGGTCAACAGGCATTCCCCAGCCCCTTCCTCACAAGAAGTGGGACTTTCTATCTTCCTCCACAAGCCCCTGTCCCCACTGGGCCACCAGGGCTGTTTCCCTTGAGAGAAGTACCTACCCCACCCAGTGGGACAACCAGGATGCGTGTTCTGCTCTCTCTTTTGGATCTCACCCAGATTAAAGAGAAACTGGGGAGATACTCGGAAGACCCCACTACATTTACTGAGGGTTTTAGGGACGTATCTCTACAGTTTGAGCTTTCTTGGAAGGATCTGCATATTCTTTTCTCTGTCATACCGTTGAGGAGAAGGGGAGAATTTGGGAACATGCCCAAAAGTTTGAGGATCATATGGTTAGCAATAATCCCATAAAATACCCCCCAGGAACAGCTGCTGTTCCCACGAGTGACCCCAGATGCAACTATCAAAAGAGTGAAGACAGGGGAAAGAGAGACTTTATGGTAATTTGCCTGTTAGAAGGCCTAAAAATTATATTTCAAAAGCAAATAAATTTTCAAAAAATTAGGGAAATTACTCAGGGAGAAAAGGAAAACCTTGCCCTTTTTCAAAACCACATATTAGAAGCCATTAAAAAGCATACAAATTTTGATCCTGACTCTGTAGAAGGGGCAGCAATCCTTAGTATGCATTTTATTAATCAGTCTGCCCCAGATATTAGGAGGAAACTGTAGAAATTGGCAATGTGACCCCAAACACCTCAGGCCCAGTTACTGGAGATGGCCTTTGGAGTCTTTAACAACAGAGACCTCGTTGCAGCAGAGGAAAGAGAATGAAGGAGAAGGGCCAGGGCCAGGGTGCAGGCTCAATTCTTGGCTGCTGCCTTGGCCAGGAAAAGACCCAGGGAGCACCCCTCCAGGGTGCCCCCTTGGAGGAAGGCTGGCCACTTTGGCAGTGGGGCAACCTGCTTTCGTTACCACAAGAAGGGTCACTGGTCCAAGGAGTGTCCCTCCACGGTACCACCCCCCCCAGAGGGAGCCCCAGGAACCAACGCCTGTGGAACCGTGCCCATGTGACCAGGAGGGACATTGGAAGAAAATTGTCCCTCAGGACAGAAAAGTGGGGAAGCTGTTCCCCCAGTACCCTGTCCTCCAGTCTTCTCAAGACTTGGAACAACAGGAAAGCCTGGGTGCCGGCAATGCTCCCACTTTCTCCACCTCTCTCACCAAGCCCTGGGCAAAAAACGAAGGCTGAAGGTAAGGTTACGCACTTTAACATGACTAAATTCTGTGCTTTGACCAGTCACTCTGGCCCTACCGGTCCCTTGACCCCTCAGGTCATAGGCATTGAAGGGGAAAATAAGGAATGTCTCCAGACATACCCCTTCCCCAGCCTACTTGAGAATCTGTTGTATAAACTTGAGAATCTGTTGTATAAACCTTCCTTATGCCCTCCTCTGACCCTGCCCCCTTGTTGGAAAGGGACCTGATGGTGAAATTGGGGAGCCAGTTCTCTCTAGTTAAACCTCTCATCTCCCTTTTGCTTCTGTTCATTATATCTTCCTCGTTTGCTTGAGAGTATGGGAGACAGTCAGGCCAAATATTTGGGACTTTGGAATTCCTGAGAGAGCTACTTCTGCTACCCCAGCCACTGTTAGTCTCCCAGACCCTAAAGTGCTCCCCCATCTCAGCCAGTATCTGATTAAGCCTGAGACCTGGGAAGGACTACAACCTTTAAGTGAAAAATTCCTTAAGTATAAAATCTTTGTATGTTTTTATTTATTCAAAATATGCTTTCCTTGTTCTTTCACTGAAGAAATCAGATGTATTTGCCTATGCTCCCATGGAGCAATCTGGAAAGAAAGGGGATATCTGACAGAAAAAAACTCCCCTATTAAACATGCCCTTCTATGTTTTGGCCTTGCCACAGTCATCTTTAACTCCCTTCAGAGAAATTATATTTTATACCAGGGAAAGTCTTTTCTTTATACTCCTTTTGTACCTGCTTTGTGTGTTTGCCTAACCTCCTTGCCAGGTTTGTCTTTTCTAGAATGCAAGCCATCAACTTCCAGATGACAGCCCATGCTGCATGCCAATCTCCATGTGAATCCAAGGTCTGCAACCCACTGGACCTGGCACTGCCCAGGTTCTAAACCCTTGAACGGGACTCATCAAGTCAGGGACAGCTCCATGCCCCTTGCCAGCAGGAAGAAGTTTCAGAAGCTGAGACCTTCGCCCTTTACCCCAAAAGAATTTGTGTTCAATCTGTTTGACGGGGGAATGATGGGGTTCAGACTCTGGGAGCCTCCTTGAGCTCCCCTTGACTCTTCCTACTTAATCTGGCCTTTCTTCCTCAGATCTAATCTTCCCATTTGTTCTGGCAGTCTCTGGAAGCCCATGGGCTGTTCATTATCACTTCAGGTCTCGTGCTCTCCCCACCCTTGATCCCATCAAAACCCCATTTTCCAGGCTGCTGACCACTCCCATCAAGATCTGTATCTATTTCCATACTGCCTCTATCAAGATCTCTGGTTTGCCCCACCTGCTTCCCACCTAGAAACCCCCTAGTCTGCCTCCTAGCCTGTCTCGTGATAGACTCCAGGTGTTTCCAGCCTTTGACCCTCCTTGGACTTCTACTCAAGACCCTTCCTAAACCCCTCCTCCCATCACCCTGGACTACCAGAGCACTCCCCAGATTCCTCCTATACTCTTTTCTGTGTTGAAGTTCCATCTTACCTCCATGAAGGCACTCAGATTCAGTCCAGCTCAGGCTCTGTCTAGCTGGGATTCTATCTGGCCTGCTTGTGAATAGAAGCCTCACGAATGCCTAGGCTCCTTAAGAGGCAACCCAATTAGGCGAATCCTTAATAAACTTTGTTCTCTTTGGCTTTAAAAATAAATAAATAAAAAATAAACCCCTCCTGCTTTTTTAATATTCATAATTTTTGTTATGTAATTACATCTTTACCCTGCATAAATCCATCTTACTTTCTCTGAAGTTGCTGGTTCCTCTTGAAACAGAACCCACTTCATGAGAGGAGTCAGTCTCAATAAATGCCTGTACTTGGATTAGAAGTGGTCTGAATCTGAAATCTTTGAGACAGTTCCTCCACAACACATGAAACTACAATAGCACCTACCTCCCAGAGTTGTAAGTATAAAATGAGGCAATATTTTCAAAGTATGTAAAGTGCTTTGCAAACTTTCAAGTAGTTATTAACTAGCTAACTAGCTTACTATCTAGCTATTATTATTTTATTATCATGTATATTATAGGGGTACAGCTGGAAAACATGAGGAACTGAAATCTAAACCATGAAGTTTCCTACAAAAGTGGTTTGTCTTTTAAATGACAAAACTTGAGTCAGACAATGAGAAGAGAATAGAGGAACTAGCCACAGGCTTCCAATCATTAGTGTAAGACATTCTAGGAAGAGGACACTGACATGGAGACAGGAAAGAATAAAGCATGTTTTGAGGGGAATGGCAAAGTACTACAACTTAGCTGGAGTACAGTGGAAATGTAAATCCTTGCAAATAAGGCTTTCTGTGTGATATGAAAGGACTAGTTACATTTTGAGGGATTTCTCACTTTTTTGGTCTTGTAGCTCACAAGTAAAACAATTTCAGAACTCAGTACTGGATGCCACTCACTGTGCTGTTACTAACTTCCCCTATTAACACCTGGTTCACAAAACTCAAAGAATGTCTAGGTTTATGTAGTGGTCAAACTACTTGAAATAGAGCTCTTGAGAAACTCACAGAACATAATGATACATATCCATGAAGAAACTTCCCTCAAGCTGTATAGCCTTAATCATTTAGATTCAGCTCCCTGGGCAGGGGAGACCTCATACAAATACTGTTTTTAGTGTGGGTCCTCAATATATATCCAACTAAAGTTCTCTGAAGTTCTCACTGAAGACTATGGCCTCCCTCCATGACCACCTCTGATCCCAGAATTGTTTACAGAGAAGTTGATAATTACAGCTAGTAGCCAGGACTAGAACCTTTGGTCAATACCCTTTTTCTACCCGTATATACTGATTGGTATTTAGCATGGGAGGTATTAAATTCTCACTCTGTGGTCAGTAAAGGGTCTACATTCTATCTTAACTTGTGACTAAAATTTTACATCCTGAAAGTTCTACTCAGGGATGTTATGAGGCTCAAATGATACAACAGATACAAAGCAGCATTCATACCTTAAAGAGCTATATAAAGTCAATTATTATTGGTCATCAGGCACCAGGCTACCAGTCTAGTAATAACTTTATCATCTAAGTTTTCAACTACTCTCCTGCTGAGTTGACACGGAAATATAGGAATGTGCTGCTAAATATCTAACTACCCAGCTGGGGGAAGGAAAGGAATGTATGCACACACTTTTAAGCTGAACCTGTATTATTTTTAATACCCCCTTAAGGCCAGATTCTAAACAATCAGAGCAATAAATTAAGTTCTGGTTTGTAGTAACTGCTGGTTTTTAAGGTGTAAACTATCAGACTCTCTTAAGGAGTTAGAGTTGGGTCCAGTATACCCATGATTCTAATATTCAGGGCAAGTCACTCTGAGGGAGACCTGAACTCAGTGAAATTGTGAAACAGAAAGCTGACAGGATAACAAGGGGAAGTATTTGGCTCTAATACAAGGGGCAGGGTCATTGTTCATATGCAAAATCAGGCAAGAGAGGAGGAACTTAAGGCAGAAAAAAATTCCTCCAAGGGTGGAGTCACAAGGAATTTGAGGCATAAATTCTCCCTGAAGTTCAGCGCTGACAGGCAGCAGATCCACGCTTGGAGCCATTGGAACACACCAGGAGCCCAGTCAGGTGAGAATTATCTTACAACATGTAGCTATAACACACACACACACACACACACAGAATTTTCATGTTCATACAGATACTAGATGAAAATTTGTATCTTACTATGTCCCTGGAATCATGTGTAGCAGTGTGTTCTCAGAACATAATAATTGCTTAAAATGTGGAATCAAATATAAAAGCCTCAAAACAAATCACCTACATACCAGAAGTAGTTTTAACTGAGAATTCTGCAGCCATTGAAAAACTCGAATGGATTTTTAAAAAGAATTAACACTGGAAATACCCTGAACTCAATACTGTTAAAATGTTATTTTCTGAGTCCATATATAGATATATACACTTAAGTAGCTTCTAAGTTCAGACAGCAAAGTGAAACACATTTAAAATGAGCTTTATACTTTCAGTTCTGTTTGTTTTAAATGAGTTTCATTTTCAGAAGTGAAATTTTGTAAGCATGGGACAAAATACCTTCCTTTTCATTTTCAGAAACAGTTGCCTAAAAGGGAATGTCTCTTTTTCTAAGTGTTCAAGATAAGGTTTTTGAACGGCTATTTTGTTCCTACATTTATCTGGTGACATTAGGTCATACCAACAGTATCAGTCTCACTGCAGTTGTATTAAGTCGCCCAGTGGTGATGAGAAGCTACCGCAAGTACTGCTTTACTGAAAATTATTACCCTCTTAATATTTCTACTGACCAACACTTTGAATGATATTCTAACAAATTATTTTAATGACTTTTCTTACACCGCTATTATAATGTGCTTTGGTTGTTTGGTTTGAAAATTTCTGAACTTTGAACTCTCCAACTAGATGTTATCTGCTCCTCTGTCATGTTATTTTCGGTACCGTGTAAACATTAACTCTTGTGTTATGATAGTCATTTGGGCTAATTTAACCTAAGAAACCTCAGTAAATGAAATAGGAGAAAATATAACAAATGTTTACTTAGTATTATTGCACTGACGCTTCAAATAAGGCTTTGGTGGGGAAAGAACTTAGAAAGTCACTACATATCCCATTACAGAACCGCATTGGAAGAATTTGTGTCTATGTATGTGGACGTCTACATGCGTCTATTTGTGTGTGCATACACAAAATTTTTCCTTAACAGTTTAACTCTGGTTGGGGAGTTTGGAGAGTTGGGACTTAGTGTGCATACATCATGCATTTACTAGCACTGCCATTTGCAATGGATAGAGCACCAGTGCAGCAGTCAGGAGGACCTGAGTTCAAATCTCACCTCAGACACATGATACTCACTAGCTGTGTGACCTTGGGCATGATACTCACTAGCTGTGTGACCTTGGGCAAGTCACTTAACCCAATTGCCTTATGCTGGGTCATCTCTGGTCATCCTGATGAATATCTGGTCACTGGATTCAGATGGCTCTGGAGGAAAAGTGAGGCTGGTGACCTGCCCAGCCCTCCCTCACTCTACAAAGTCAAGTGCAATTCATGTCATCATGTCTCTGATGGCATGGTCTTCTTCGGCAATGAACGAACAGTAATTCTTCCCCTGTAAGCCTCAGCTTCATCATCTATAATGGGAATAATAATAACTCATGCTTTGCCTTCCTCACTGGAAGTATCAAATGAGGAAAAATTATATATGAATTATATATGAAAATTTATTATTATGGTTATATATGAAAACATGTTTTGCAAACTATAAAATGCTATACAAGTACTTTACTATTATCAGAAAACAGTAACTTTAAAAGACTGGGAAAAACCCCTGAGTTTATTACTCCCTCTCTTGACCCCCAAACCCAGCACGTACACTTAGGTATACAGTGAAAGGTACTATGTTTATTTAGAAGCAACATTAAGATTCTAATTTGAGAGTTAAAGATGAAAATTCAAGATGTTTAATGCTACAGTCTTCATTTTATACATGTAATTAAATAATTTCAAATTTCAACTATTAAACAGTTTTTTTTTAATATTCAATATTTTAAAATTTGACCTGCATGTCAAAGGAAGAAAGACTCTGAATCAGAATCTCAGAGAAGGTTTAGATAGAGAAGGGGCTTTATGATATTACCCAGCCCAATCTTTTCATCATGTAAATTAGGAAACTTGAGTCTCATCCCCCCAAGGTCCCACAAATAGTAAAAAGATTGTTCAGATTCAAAGAAAAATCTGACTCCACGTTCTGTGTTTTTTCCATTAGTCAATAAATCCACATGAGAAGCAGTCAAACAGTTAATTCTGAAAGATATGTGGGGCCCAGGAAGTCAATATTTTATTCTACTTTTGGATTAATTATTACTTCTTTTGGTCACTCCTGTGAATACATCAGTGGAGGAAACTCCCAGTGTGGGAATCACTTCCACTGATGTAGATCCATAACTCCCCTGTAAGTTAGAGGTCTGAGGAAACTGACTTCAATGTTGAAAGTTCAAGTGACTTGCTCATGGTTGTGTAGACTTATATGTCAGAAACAGTACTCAAACCCAGATTTTTCTGATTTTCTGGCATCAAGTAACACATTTAATCCTTCCACATAACAATCTTTTAAATAACTGATACTGTGAACACTATAAGCCCATTCTTCTCCAACTCATACTTCTCCAGTGTCTTGAAGTAATCCTTGAAAGGGATGGTTTTGAATCCTTTTCCATTCTGTTAGCCTTTCTATGAGCACACTCTAGCTTGTCAACATTCTTCCTAAAAGGTGGTTCCTGGAATATAATGTTCCATATACGGCATGGAACTATATATAGTGTATATTATACATAATGCACACACACATGCACGTAGGTGTTGGTCCTATCGAGTTCACATAAAAATGTAGCATCATTGCTGGTCCAGCTACCACTCAGTTGGATCCTAAAGGCCACTCTCCAAAACATTGATGCTGAGCTATTGCAAGACCCGAGCAGGGACTCAGAATATAGCGTTTATATGTAGTATAAAAAGCCCATATACAGTGCAACTCACATCCTAGATCTCTTGATTAAGATTATGTTAGCTTTTATGATTGCAATGTCAAATATTGACTTAAGTCAAACTTGAGCAGTCTACTCATACCCCTAGATCTTTCTTCACATGAAATGTTTCCTACCCATACTGTTGCTATTGTTTGATTGGCTTTTTTAATTTGGAAGGGACTTTATATTTATAATTAGTTCTTTTCACCTAATTAGATATTTATCAAACCATTCATCTTGAGTCAGCCAACAGTCTACCCTGTTGAGATATTTTTGTGTATTTGTTCTGTCATTCCATATAGTTCCTATTACCTGCAGTTTCTTGTCATTCCTAAATTTTAAGTCATAAAAGCTACAAATAGAAATGTCAAACAATAACAAAAAAAAATACCCAAAACAGAATTTGGTGCCATTCCACTGGCACCACTGTAGTCTGACACTGGTTCATTCATTATCATTCTTTGATATGGCCATTCAAACAAAAACCCAATTAATTGTACTATCATCTAGCTCATATCTCTCCAGTTTGTTAACAAACATATCACAGAACATTGTCAAATATCTTGCTAAAATCCAGGTATGTTCTGTCTACAGAACTTTATTGAAAGACCAGTTTAATAACCTTGCCAAATAAGGAAATGATGCTAATCTGGCAAAATGGGTTCTTTATAAAGCTATGTTGATTTCCAAGATCACTATTTCCTTTTCTAAATGCATAATCCTTTCATATGTGAAAATTTTCATGGGTTATAAAAATGACTTGATTATATGAAAACCTACATTCTTCAAAGAAAAATACAAATATGTATTTTAAACACAGGCAATCTTCCCCTTTCTTATGAAATAGAAATTGTATACAGAGATTCGGTTTTTCAGGACCAGTTTTCCTCTAGAGTTTTATGAAACATTAATTACACTATAGAGGTAGAAAAGGATTAAGAAACTGGTGTTCAAAACTAGGAGTAAAAAGAGAACCAGAATTTTGGAACTGGAAGGGGCTTTTAACACCTGGTGTGAACATGTTGTTTCATACATGAGAAAACTAAAACCCTCAGAGATCCACAGAATCATAAGATTTAAGATGAACTTAAAGAATGAGAAGAGAAAGAGATGAATTAAAGTTCTGTGGATTAAATCCCATGATCCCCTGTGCATAAGACAGACTCTCCAAAAGGGGTTTGAAAGATGGTCACAATTTGCACATCAGGAGACTATCTTCTTTGAAAAAGGGTTGTAATTCACAAGATTCTGTCCCATACCAGGAGGGGGAGCATATGAATTAGAGGAGAGGCAGAGAAAGGAGATTGGATAGCCTGCCCTTAACAAGTGATGAGTAATTACGGTAAAGGCAGGGAGTAAGAACCATGACACTACATAACACCATTTCCATTCAACATTTCTTCTTTCATGAATTGATACTTCTAAGTGTAAAGTACAGAAGAGAAATCAAGGTATTAAGATGTATTGCAAATTCAGTAACAAAAATGTGAAAAAGAAATAGAATTGAGTATTATTTACTATATATCAGGCACAGTGCTAAGTGCTTTGCAAAAATGTACACATTATCTCATTTGAGGGAGCAACTGAATTTGATTCTTCAAGAAATTATACATTCATGAGTGAATGCAGAGTGAATTAAAATGTAACAAGTAAAGGTACAGTCTGTCTGATAAAAGAATTCAAAGGAAGTAGAAAAAGAAAAAGGACAAAGGAAAGGAAAATTTATTGGAAAAAGGTGCCATAAAGGAATCGGCAGCTATATGACCCTGTGGTTAGAGGGCTAGGCCTGGGGTCTGAAAGACTCATTTTCTTGAGTTCAAATCTGGCCTCAGACAGGTACTTATGTGACCCTGGACAAGTCACTTAACTGAGGTTCCTCATCTAAAATGAGCTAGAGAGGAAAATGGCAAACCACTCCAGTCTCTTTGCCAAGAAAATCCCAAATGGAGTCACTAAAAGTTGGACATGACTCTAGAAATGGCTGAACAACAAAAAATACAATATAAATTAAGATTTTAGGAGTAGGAGTTAATAGAGAGGAACAGATCAATAAATAAGCAAAGGAATGAAAACTAACTTAAGTAAATTTAAGGAATTTGTGATAGGGATTGATGGGAGGGGATAAAAATAAATACAAAGAACTGGAAGATTATAGTGACCAAGCATGACCTGGGAAAGAGTTGAGAACATAAGCTTCCCTCCCTTCATGACAGAGATAGGAGACTGAGTGTCTAATATTTCACATGTAGCACACCCTCAGGTCATTTTTTTCTAATATCTGTGCCTGTCTTTGTACTTGTTGAATATATTTATATATTTTCTCTTATTGTACCGATAGGTCTGATGAAATGGTAGATAAGTGGAGAGGAAAAAATAAAGTTTGCTCTTTCCCTCCTCCAACGTAGAAAGGGCACATGCGTTTTTTGAAGTTTGCTTCTTCTGTATACTAGCCCAAAAAGTGTGGCTAAGACTCTCTAGACCAAGCATGGGGGACACTGTGGCCCTCTAGGTCCTAAAAGGAAGTTAAGATTCATCAAAAGGCTTTGTTATCTCTTCTCTAAACTGTTCACAAGATCATTCTTAAGTGATGTCATAGGCTAATACTTTCAAATTAGGTAAAGACTTAGTCACCATTTGTTGTAGGGCTGCTGGAAAATTCCTTAACACCTACTTTACACTTTCTAATTACATTCTTCATCTTCTGTGAAAACATTAATCTGAGGCAGGAGGGAAATTCCTTCCCTTAATCATGCATTATCAGATATGATGAATCCTTTTCTTGACTTGACTAATACTTTTTCCTTTCTCTTGTTTATTTTTTGTTGCAAAAGGCTAAATGGAGTGGTAGGAGAGAGAGCTCTATTAGGAAATGAATGTAACATTGAAAAAAGACATCAATAATAAAGATAACATTTTCTACCTTAGTTTTTTTTTCCTAAAATGAATTATTTGGATAATAAAGCTAAATAAAAACTATCATTGCATGATATTGTTGCTTTACTTTCTTCACATAAATTACATTTATATCCCACATTAATCTAGTTCTTGTGTCTAGTATAGCTTGATTACTTTGACCTGGATAATCTCATGAGCCAGATCATTGTCTACACAAGCCAGATTCAGATCAAAACTGCTTTGCTAAGTAGTCTTTGACATATATCACTAATTGCTTATGTAATGGTGTTTTGGAGAAGTAGACCATCTGAGATGGCACCACCCATGTGGAAGATGCTAATGGATTGCTTTTGGGAGACTGGTAGATCGGAGCATACACAGGTATTTTGCCTTGGCCTAACTACATGGTTGGCAGCAGACTTTTTCCACTGGCTGGAGAAGTGGAATTGTGAGCATCTTTCAAGGGCCCAAGCTACAGTCCTCCCATCTCCTGAAATCAGTCTCCTAGTGTTTTCATGTAGGTAATGCCATATTGAGTAGGGCAGGAATGAATTAAGTCCTTATTACTCTTAGTTTCTTTATTTTTAATACCTATTCCTAGAAGTTTCCTGAACTATACCTTTTCTCCCCAAAATTCTCTCTCTCGCTTTTTTTTAATTCAAACCTTTTCCTGAAATTCTTGATTGTTCTGTCATACTTTTCACTGCCCTCATCACAAGCAATTCTCTCTTTCATGCTTCTTTCCAATAATCTCCCAGTTTATGGATATTGTTATGCTTAACATCAATGACTGGAACATCATTCGACAGCTCTCTCCATGGTTCCATCTATCAGGAATCACTTATGACCTAAAACATGCATATGACATAGTATTGGAGAAATACATATGTTAAATGGAAATGTGGATACTCAAAGCCAATGTGTAATTGATAGGGCAGAAATTTATGTATAAGAAACAATAACTGGCAGGGGGCAGATATACTGCTAAAAGGAAAATAAAAGTTCAAGTGTCCCTTACACCAGTTTCTAATCTACTACACACTGACATAAAGATCTCTAGTGATACTTTTGGAAATGTGGTAAAATTAAGAAGTAGACTTTGGGAATTATTTTCTACAACAAATATATCTTTATTGTTATTCAAATGATGGAAAAGTAAAGATACCCCAATGTTCCTTACTGGTTGATTACTTTTTAAAGGAGTTCACTTAGTGGAGTAAAGTATATCCTTAAAGGCTCTTCTCCAACAAGGTGTCTCTCATGCATATATTAAAATGATACATGATTTCTTCATAGATACAATGACAGCGATAGTTAAAATCCTCTGAGTGGTAATATCTAGTCAGACAAAATAAAAACTCTCCCACTTAAAAAGCTTTTGGGGAAGGGGTGGGGAACATATGGCCCTCTAGGTCCTTAAGTGTGACCCTTTGACTAAATCCAAACTTCACAGAACAAATCCCCATAATAAAAAGGATTTGTTTTGTAAAACTTGGATTTAGTTAAAAGGCCACACACACCCAAGGACCTAGAAGGTCACATGTGGCCTCCAGGCCTCAGGTTCCCAATCCTCTATGGGGCTTCCTCTTGCTTCGAGGATAAATACAAACTCTCCTATTTGTCATTTTAATGCCTTTCAAAGTCTGGTTCCAACATGTCTTTTCATAATTGTTTCATATTATTTCTCTTTACACTGTTAGGTTGTTGCTAAACTGATCTATTATTCAATATCCCCTATATGTTAAATCCCATCAACCACCTCTGTATCTTAGCACAGGTTGCCCCCCTTGCCAGGTATGCCTATTCTGACTTTTGTCTCTTAGAATTCCTAAGTGCATTCAAGGTTTGGCCTAAATGCTACCTCTGACAAAAGACTTTCTGATTTCCTCCAATAGTTTGTTTCCCTCATTCAAAATTAGGATTATAGAATCTTAGATTTAGAGCCTGAATGGAAATCTAATTTATCCCTTCATTTTACAAAGAGCCCAAAGTCCAAAGAGAATAAATACTTTCATATTTACTCTGCACATTCATTATGGATTTACTTATCTGTGTTCATGGTATACTTCATTCTCCCAAGTATAATGTAAACACCTTAAGATTAGGGACTGTGTTCATTTTTGTCCTTCTATCACCAGTGCCTAATACAATGCCTTGGACATGTTATATAATTAATAAATGTTTCTTGAATTGATGGTAACTGTGATGAAAGAATGAAACTTCTGACCAAAAAAGCATCTTTTCTGGGATCTACAACTTCTCAAAAGAATATAATCAGACCAATTCACACTGGAAAAGTCAACAGGGTGAAGAATACCTCTTGTCCATATTAAACTCTTTGAGTTGGCCCATTAATACTAATAACACTATTAAGTAATAACAATAGCTAACATTTATATATTGCCTTACAGTTTGCAAAGCCCTTTTCAAATAGTATCCTACTTAATCCTCACAGAATAGGGAAGATGCTATTATTATCCCCATTTTGCAGATGAGGAAACTGAGGCAAACAGTTAAAGTGAGCTGGCCAGGATCACAAATGTAGTGTCTGAGACAGTAATTTAACTCAGGTCTTCCTGTCTTCAAGTGCTGTACTCCTTTCAATAAAGCACCTAGAATCTATACTTACATAAATACATACATATGTACACACGCATACCTATCTGTATATAATAGAACAGCAGTGTGGATGGACAACATCCCTAGAAACAAATATGAAGAAAAAAGGTTGATTTGTGTTTGCAAAATTGTGTTGCATTTTTGTGCTTTTAACAGTAAATTGTTCTCTGAAATAATAAAAAAAAAACAAAGCCTTACTTTTCAACTTCAAGACCTTTGAGGAGGAAATCTCATCCCAAGTCAGCCCATTGGACAACTCTCAGTGGTATGATCTTGACAATAACAATTACCAGTTTATACCTAGAGGGCAAACTACATGGCACAGTGCACAGAACACTATGCCTGGAGTCAGGTGGACTGAGTTTAAATGGAGCTTCAGACACTTGTGTGATCTTGGGCAAATCACTTAACCCCTCTTTGCCTACCTCACCTGCAAAATGGGAGTAATAGCACCTACCTCCCAGGCTTGTTGAGAAGATCAAATGAGTTATTTTTTGTAAAGTGCCTGGCACATAGTAAGTGATATATAAATCTTCACTATTATGATTGTCTGGTGCTTTAAGTTTAGAGTTTAGAAATTAATGAATTAGCCTCAAAAGTTTTAGTTTAGTAATTAATTAGAAAGCTGCAAAGCTTTCATGTAGAAATTAATGAATTACAAAGACTCAAACCTAATGGCAAAGGTTCCCTATGTACCTTTTAAAGAGGGAGAAGAAATTTCCAGGTAGCTGACTGGAATAACTAGGATGATGAATCACAATAAAGCCCATTTATATAGCACTTACTATGTGCCAGGCACTGTACTAAGTGCTTTATAACCAATATCTTTTTCCATCCCAAACCTGATTGGACCTCAGGCCCCATAAAGCTCAGAGAGAGGGGGGGATGAGAAGTGTGACGTAACTGACGGGGAATTTCCAGTCGAAAAATCCCTCCTACAAGGCAGATCTGGCTCTAGCGAGTGGTCCAGGTGATGGGCACTGGCTCCTCCCAATGTCCCCGCTAGGACAAACCTTCAGTGTCCTGGGGGCTACGTAGACCACGCTTTCCACTTGTCCGGGCTGCGCGGTGAAGGCAGCCTGGTCCCACCCACCCACGGGGGCAGCCTAGAGCCCCGAGCTCGACCACTGACCCAGGCTCGCGCTTGTACTGTAGCCCTAAGGTCTGGCTGGACAACTTAGAGGGATCGTCTGCAGCAGCAGCTCCTCAGGCCAGGGCAGCAGGGTGACATAGTGAGAAAACCGGACTTCAGACCCTTTATGGCTCCAGATCCTTTATGGCAAGTCACTTAAACCTGTTTGCCTCAGTTTCCTCGTCTGTGCAGTGAGATGGAGAAGGGAGTAGTAACTCACTCCAGTATCTCTGCAAAGAAAATCCTAAATAGGGCGCGACTGAACAAAACGAACTCCTCTCCTCAATACTGGGGAGCACAGGGCCTGGGATCCAAGGTCAGCGCGGAGCCCAGGGCACGCCTGCATGCTTGCTCAGCGTCGCCTCCGTGTTTAGTCAGGGGAGCCCGCCCCAAAATCCCCTCCCCGTTCGGTTTCCAAGAAATGAGACAACTGGGGCCTTTGTAGCTCCGCACTAGCCCGCCGCTTCCTGCCCCGGTGACATTTCTGGACCATCGGGGAGTTCCCTTCCACACCTGGCCAGTGCCTACCGTGCGGTTAACTGAGAGGTGCCCTTAAAAACGAGAGAGAAAGTAAAAGGGGAGGAAAGCTTGCCGCGTCAGGGGGGTCTTGAGAACACGGGAGAGATTGGGAGAGATGGGAGAGCTGGTTCAAAATGGGAATGCACTCACCTAGACCTTCTCTGTAGCCATGGGGAGCTTTATTACACAAAAGCAGCGGGCCTAAGATCTACCAAGGAGCTGATAATACTAGGCAGTGATATAGGAAACGGGTCAAACTTAAACACAGGAGGATTTTAGGGTTTCCTTGTGGGGCTTGAAGTAAGGCACAGGATGAGGACTGTGAATGTCACAAGAGAGGGAAATCCCATTCCCTGGATGAGAGCTGGGGGACAGGGAATTTTATGGCCCAGGATATGGGGCAGTTTTGTGGTAAAGGGAGACTTTAGGGCACCAAGGGCTTCACAAAGTCAATATTATTTTAACTCTTCGGGCACTATTTTTATCCACATTATTTCTGCTCAGCCACTAGGTAGGAGAATTCTTTGAGGAAGAGGGGCGAAGGTCATTGTCTTTAGTAGCTGCTTTCTGCAGAACAGGGGTCAAAATAGGTTGAAGGGGTTTGATCAACGTGGGAGCAAAATGCAGTGCCATCTGAGTCCAGGATGGAGAGAGACAAACCACTGAAGGTCATCAGGGGAAAGGGTTGGCAATCCTAAAAGTTGCTGAGGATGAGAAGACACAAAGTGAACCAGGAGGTTAAAAAAGCACAAAACCAAGTATAAGAGTGAGTAAAATGACCAATTACAGGATCACAGTGAGGGGAAAGAAGGGGGAGAAACCACAATCCCCAAAAGGAGGTGAAGGAGATACCAGGCTGGAGTGGATGTCTTACATCCAAGAAGCTGCCCCTAATAGCCTTTGAGTGCTTAATGGAAAAGTGCCATGCAGGATCTTATAAGGGTAGAGCCATGGGGAGTTAGGTCAGTATCCTGGGCATGATGGTGACTTTTCCAGCAATCATGTACTCTGCTTTTCCCCAGAGTTCCCCTATTTAAGTTAAGGCATTAGACTTCCAGCCTGGAGGAAGCAGGCTTAATTAACCCTTGGCATAGGATTGGAATCAGGAATCAGGTGGACTAGGAAGAGAAGTGGTTCAAGGTGGGGCCTAGAATGCAAGTCCCCAAGGTGAGGGGTTTCAATGCAATCTTCTTTGATTGCTCTAACTGATCACACCCTGTATCTTATCTCACATCTCACATCCTGCCTCTGGCTTGCTTCTCTACCTCAGCACTGCTCTCTGTTTCACTATCCACCCACATGCTTTTGGGAGAGGGACAAAGGCACTGTCCCTGCCTGAGTGGGGTTGGGGAGAAGAGTAAAATGAGACTGAAGTAGCATCTAGGGGATGAGGAGAGTGTAGAACAAGTGTCCTTGTTGCATGACCATCTGCAGGTGGACAGCATAGTCTAGGAGACACAAATTTGACACACCAGTTCAATAGGCAGGCCTCAGATAGACCATTAAAAGAAAGAAATCAAGAGCCCTGTAATATTACTCACTTTAGGCATCCGGGATTTTCTGATCTTACTATTTTCTCAAAAGTTTCCACTCTGATTCCAATTCCTTTTGAAGGATCAGATGCTATTGAGGATCCCATTCTATACATGTAAATATAAGTAACAACACTTTGAAGGTGGAAGCTTTCTACCCTTCAATAGTTACACAGATAAGACTGTCTTTAACACCAGTTATCATAGAAAAGACTTGGGAGGATCCCTAAGTAATTAATTCCAAAGCAGTGCATATCAATAAGTTGCTTATAATAACACATGCTTGTACCACAGAACACACAGTGTAAACAGATTTTAATTTCACAATAGTAACAAACTTTGACTGAATTTGACTTTTCCATTAATACAAAAATATTCCATGTTACCTCCCTCTAAGAAAATTGCACTGAAATTCTTTTCCTCGAACTGAAGATGTTTCTAATCTAGTTTCAGTAATTAACAGAATAACAGGTAGGTCCCTCCATCTGTTGTACCAATGCCCAATTATTCTAACATGGTTTTAAAACATTTCAAGACCTTATTCCATACAAATCAGACATAGATCTAGTAGCAGGCAGATGACTAGGCCAAATACCCATTTACTAAGTTGTTTGTTGTTTAACATATTAAAAGGAAGATAATCTTAGGCTGAATAGCTCACATCTTAAACATAATGCTTTAATGTAGTAGCTCAGATGTATCCCAGCCTTAGTCTATGGGATAATGATTCAGCATTATTTTTGTACCTTCAGTTCACAAATTTCTTTTCCTTTTTTCTATTTCCAGAAGGAATGTTCTCTTCCAGGGATTTAATCTTTCACATGGCTATGCAGGAGTACTAATTTACCCAACTGGGGTAGAAAATAATCACCCCTTCAGATTGACCACTTGATTTGATTACAGAAATTTGCCAAGGACATGATTAGATACAACATCACAGTTTTGCAAAAGTAGTATCAATTCCACCTCATAGCCAGACTCAGGAATAGTCAGGTGGGAAATATTTTCAAAGGAACTCAATGGGGAAACTGAGCCAGGAGGATTCCATCCCAGGCAGAATCTAGAACTGTCCCCTCAGCTGTTCTGGGGGAAGATCTCCACCTGTAATGGTCATATTACAGTAACTTGTGGCATTTCTCTCAGATGGTAGATTGATTATTGATGGGTTTTTTATGACCCATCAGATAACTCAAAACATAATTCTCTTTACAATTCCAAGAGCTTTTGACTCAGATGGCAAGTTTCACTAATCAACTTTACCAAGATTCACATCTCAAATTTTAATTTGTCCTGGTGCAAAAGCCAATTACTAGAGATCACTTCTATGTATTTTCGAATTCTCACCAAAACAAGTTCCTTCTTTAGGAACTCCATGACTACTCAGGGTTTCTGCTATACAGGCTTGATAAGAATTTATGACTAACTGGTTACAAAAATCCTTGTTTTAGTTAACAATTTCATAACCTGAGAGTACAATTCTTGATCTAACAACATCTAGATTATAAGAGAAATTGCTTTCCCAGCAATTTAGGTAATACAATCGTTAACCAAATTACACATTATGAGAAAATTCGGAAATATAACTATACCACAAGCAAATATCATGTATTTAAAACTTTAAACAGAACCAATTAATTACCAATCAGGACGCCTTAATTTAGTTGCATGAGCAAATCAAATCTGGATTCATAACCACTAGTGATAACATTTTAATTTCTAAGGCCCAAAATGAGTGACGGGCACTCAGACCACAGCCCTGACATGTCTCTGGAAGCCTAGAAATTAGATTGGGAGAATTCCAGAATCAGGATCTTTAGGCGGGGGCTGAGCAACCCATCATGTATCTATGTCTATATGCATACTGTTGAGCGTACGTGACGGATATCAGCTCTGGGAACCCCTCTGAACTCTGCTAGAAACTTCCCTGGATCTGGCTTTTTCAGGAGGCCATAAGCTTTTCATTATGGCTTTGTCCAATTGCCTCTGGCTGCTTCCCATCCTTGATTCAATCAAAATATCTATGCCCAAGTCTTTTCCCCTTTTCCTAGCCTAGCCCTCCATTGTCTTTTACCTCCCCGTCGCCTCCAGCTGTTTCCCACCCTTGATCTCATCAAAACCCCATTCTCTTGATAATTGACATTTAGTGAATCCCTGTCCATCAAGATCCTCCTTAGACTCTTCCTCCACCCCTCCTTAAATCCCTCATCCCATCACTCCAGACTACAGAGACCACCCCTAGATCCCTCCCACAGTCTTTCTGTATCTAAAATCCTTCTTGTCTCCAGGAAGGTTCTCAGATTCAATCTAGATCTGATTAAATCCATCTTAATCTGATCCTGTTGTTTCTCAATCTGGCCCATTTACAAGCCTCAATCTGGCCCATTTACAAGCCTCACAAATGCTTAAGGCTCCTTAAGAGTCTACTTAAAATGGCAGATCTTTAAAGTTTCGTTTTCTTTGACAGAAAGAAGGCTTGGGTGGAATTCAGTCCGAATGTTGGCATTTTGGTGTCCCAAGCACTCCAAATCTCAACATTATGGTTCCCTAACCTCAACATACATACACACACACACACACATATATAGTGTTTGTATGTATGTCTATATATTTTACTTATTTTTTTAACACATACACACACAGTCATTATTCTCTTAACCATACCAAGTATCATACATTTACAGCTGAGAAGTGTCAAAACAGTTGAAGAGACTGAGACCCAGAGAAGTTAAATGATTTCCTTGAATGCAACTGGACTGATTTGAACCTATCCTGGGTCTCAAAATCCCAGATTCTTGCTATCCTGTATTAGGTCTTTTTGTCTCAAAAGAGAACATTAGAACAGCAGCTTTTCCACACTTCTCTTCCCCCATTTTCTTACTCCTTCCACAGCTTCAGGTCCTTCCCTTCTGCTCAGGATCTCTCCTTCTGTTCCTACTTTTCTAAAACAAATCCAGACCATGAGATTCTTTGTTTCATACTGCACACAGTGTAAGTTCCTTAACTAATTTTTGCCTTTCTTTTTCTTTGCTCTGATAAGAGGATTCAGAAGCCTCCTTGCCAAAGCTTCCCTCTCTTACCTGGTATACTTGATGATCATGATATCTCCTATTTCCTCTGAAAGGAGTTGCCTCATCAATCATTGCCTCTCCCATTTGGTAATCTTTTCCATTTATATAGCAAAAGGAGAACCAAAGACCAACGGATTATTCCAGTGGAGACTTTACAAGTGGACATTAAAACCATTAATGGCAATGTTTTAGAATCTGTCCATTTAATCCGTTCCAGATTCACTGTTTAAGCACTCAGAAGATATCAGGAAATTATCTGGGCTTTCCATGATACGGCCAAAGTGTTCATCTCCCTCCTCCCATTCTAACTATGAGTCTGTACTTCAAGCACATTACTAGATGACTTCCAATTTTTTATCTCTAACCCAAACTTCAATTCTTCATATACCCCGAAACTTTCAACAGCTCTGCATTTTACATCAAAAAAATATGAATATTAGTGTATAACAAAGAGTGAGATAGGATACAGGATTTTTATTTCCAGAAGTAGAAAAAAAATCATCCATGGATCTCACAAAAATCTCTGCAAAACTAGTCTAGGACTAAGAAGGGTACCCAAGAAATCTTTGGTTCCTAAGTGATTTGAACCCTTGCTACACACACTGTTTATCTCTACCTTCCTGGAGCCCCAAGCTCAGAGCAGTGGGTTATTGGGAAGATGAGTCCTCAGTCCCCCTGAAAGACTAATAAAGACATGTGGTCCTCAATTCTACATTAATTATCCCATAGATGAGTTTTACTCATGATAAGTTATATAGTAAAATTTTGCTCCAACAACTGAGAAAACTATCCCAGTTCAGTTGTAAATCAAGGAATATTTTATTAATGACATTTTTCTAATTCTACAAAGAAAAATGGTCCAAGGATTCTTGTACCAAACATTTTCAATACTTATCCAATTTCTCAGCTGTGAAGTCTGATTCCTCAGGGGCAAAGGAGCATATCTGTAAGGTAGTTGTAGGAAGATTGGCCTCCAAAATTACAAGAAGTTTTGGCAACAATGGTTGCTAGTAACTCTGCAGAGTACTCAACAAAGTAAGCAATCAGGAGCCTTCAGATACACTAATACAGAGTTAGCAAACTTGTAGGACCCTTGGAGTAAAACAATTATGAGTAAGCTAGGTAACAATGCTCACAGGGGGTGGTGGAATTCCTTTGGTTTCGAGGCTGGATCCATGAACTCATCAGTCATTCTGTTTTTGTTCACCTGTCTCCTTCCTCCACAGGGAGGACTAGACTACATCATCCAGTTTTTATGGACTATTCTGGGAACCTTACCACCCCACACATTATTGTTTCTATGAAAAACATTCTGCATTCCAAACAGCCAACTTACATTGATATTTTTCTATAGAAACCTTCTGGTAAATTTGAGTTAACCTGTTTCACTGTTTGGAAAAGGAAAATAAAAATGAGAAAAAGTGAGAAATAAGCTTGAGAGGAACAAGAGCTATGTCTATTTAAATTGTTCCGCATGATGCATCATTACCCAAATATACAGCTACTTAGCACATATTAATGTTTGTCGTTCAAGGTTCTAAGGAAGAAGGCTAAAACAGTAAGCCACCAAATAGTATAAAGAGTCAGAACATTCAATTTATTTATTTGGTGTTACAACTCCATAAATTCATTCAATTTTTTCTTATATGTTATTGCTTGAATAAAGGTGTAACTGAGTCTCAGATGACATCACTATGCAGAGCCCTATATCAATATATTAATGATATATATGTGTGAATGCTTGTATATGCGTTTGCTTTCATACTAATAAATGGTTAGGCTAGAGAGGGTCACTTCTCCTAGATTAATTTAAAACAAAGAAATCTAGCGTAAGAATAGCTTTAGTTTAAAACATGGAGTCTTCCATGAATTCATCTTTAATCTTCTTTCACACCATCGTTGTGGTAATAATTGTTGGGTGCAGTTATTTTCTGTTGTCATTCATTTATCTAGGTAATTGTGACATAATGACTTTAAAGATCATTTAAAAGCCAGGTCTTCCTTGTTGATCTATAATTGCTGAATGACACTGTACAATTTACATGACTCACAACTTTAAATTGCAGAGAAGATGCTAAGTTACATTAGTAGAAGGAATTTCCTTGTTCAAGAGTTCCCTGTGTCAATGAAATAACAAATTCACGGAACTTCCTTTCATTTATAGGTTCCACCATATGCTAGAACCTGATGTTTGCTTTACTATATCTCTCCATTGGTCATAATGGAAACAGAATTACTGTTTTTCATACATAAATGTCTTTTCAAAAGACAGTGTGGTGGAGTAAATAGAAAGCTGTCTGAGATTAGAAAGAATTGGTTCAAGTCATACTTCAGAAATATGTTAACTGTGGGACTGTAGGCATGTCATTCAGCTTCTTAGTGTCCCGGTTTACTGTCTTAAGATTGTGAGTTATAGATAAAAATACTGATCTGTATAGGTAGAAACAGTTTTCACACTTGAAGCTACCTATATGGTTGAAATCGGTCTGGACAAAACAGTTTTCTTGAGATAACTCCCATATGTTAACCCTTTTAAACACTCACTTACATTTAGTCCTTCATAGTCCTGCAGTTATTTATTCCTTTATTTGCCTTCAATTATAATTATTTTTGGTTGAATGAATCTGTTAACATATTAATAGTTAATCAAATTTCACCATTAGTAACGCCGTTCTATACTGCTGCTTTGACTAGTTACTTTAAAGATCATTACTTTGATCATAATTATCAATCACTTCGATACTTCCAGTCTTTCCACATAATTCATTATTGTGTCATGTGATTCCCAGTACCAACATGAACTAGTATACGAGGTATCATAGTAAAGGTTTTTATTGTGTTTATCCCGAGTTCATCTTCAGTTACTATTATATTCAAAGCAAATTGTATTCATGCAAAGATAAGGAAGATGCAGTTTCAGCTCACAAAGATGCTATAGTGTCACAAGAGAGATAGGAAATGTACCAAACTTTTTTTCTTTTTTTTTGTAATTTTTAAAATTAATTTCAAACTTTTTTTGCAAATTTTTTTAAAATTTTACACTTAAATACAAAATGAGAAAAGAAAAAATAAGCATTACCATGTACACAATAGACCATAAGAGAGGATTCAGTATAAAACAATAACCATTTCAAGAAAACCTGTATAATGAATCCAATACACTGTTTTCAAAGTTCCCCAGCTTTTCTTTACTTCCTTGCTGGTTTTCTTTTGTTCTCTACTGTGTACTTTTTACTTTATTTTTTCCCCTTCCTTGCCCTCCCACCCTAAAGAATACAATTAAGAATATATACATATGTGTGTATGTATATATAAAATACACAGATACACAAATACATAGCTGTCTATAAATATGCATATATGTACTCATGCACATGTATGTAACACTGTACCAGGTTTATTCCCTCCAATCATCTGTTTTTCTAAGGGTGGATAGAATCTTTCTTCATAAGTCTTTCCATTATTCATAGAATTTTTTTAATCATTATTTATTTATTTTCCATAGAAGTCTTGAGGTTAATTTGGGTATTTATAATTGTCAGAATTACTTGGCTGCTCAAAGCTGTTCTTAAAACAATACTACTGTTACTTTTTACATTGTTCTCTTGATTCTGCTCATTTCACTCCTCATTATTTCATGGACGCCCTGCCTTGTTTTTCTAAAATCAATAAGTTCGTCATTTCCGTCATAAATATATACCACAATCTATTTATCCATTCCCCAATGTAGGGGTATCCTTGTAATTCCAATTCTTTGACACCACAAAAAGAGCTGCCATAAATATTTTAGAACATGTAGGTTATTCTCCTTTTTCCTAATCATCTTGGGAAACAGACCTAATAATGATATTGCTAGGTTAAAGGGTATTTAGGCAGTTTTTTACTCTTGGACATACCTGGATCAGCTCACAGACCCACCAACAATGAATTAAGGTCTCAGTTTTTTCCATTTCCCCTCCAACACTTGACACTTTACCCTTTTATCATTTTAGCCAATCTGATAGGTATAAAATGATATCTCAAGGTTGTCTTAATTTGCATTTTCTTAATAAATTATGATTTAGAGCATTTTTTCATATGAATATAAATTGTTTTGATTTCTTTATGGGAAAACTGTTTATGTCCTTGGATCATTTATTAATTGGAGAATTACTCACATTCTTATAGATTTGAGAGATTTTTTTTATTTGAGATGTGAGATGTTTATCTGAAGAACTGTCTATAAAAAATTTCCCCCAGTTTTCTATTTTCTTTCTGATCTTGCCTCCATTTTTTTTTTTGTACAAAAACACTCTGTCTCTTGTTCAAAAATTATTCACCTATTCTTAAGTCTGATAGGTACTATGTGGTACTATGTTCCATGTGCTTCAAATTTTCTTGTAATATTTCACTTAATATCTAGGTCATGTATCCATTTTGTTCTTATCTTGGTAAAAAATGGTGTAATATATTGATCTATGCCCAATTCCTTCCAGATTACTTTCCAACTTTCCCAATAATTTTTTTTTTTTTTATCAAATAATGAATTCTGATCCCCAAACTTTGGTCTTTATACTTGTCAAACATTAGGTAACTATATTCATTTGCTTCTGTAGATTGCATGTCTACTCTGTTTCACTGAGCTATCTCTCAATTTCTTAACCAGTACCAGATAGTTTTGATAGTCACTGCCTTATAATATAGTTTAAGATATAGTACTCCTAACCTCCTTCCTTCACATTTTTTTTTTTCCATTAGTTCCTTTGATATTCTTGACCTTTGGTTCTTCCAAATGAATTTTGCCGTCCTTTTTTCTAGTTATGTAAAATAATTTTTTGCTAATTTGATTGGGATGGCATTGAACATACAGATCAATTTTGGCACTTGTCATGTTTATTACGTTGGCCCTGCTTAGCCATGAACAATTAATGTTTTTCCATTTATTTAAATCTGAGTTTATTTGTGTACAAAGTTTTATGGCTTTGTTCATATAGATCCTGGGTTTGTTTTGGTAGATGTATTCCCAGGTATTTTATTCTATCTAGAGTTATTTTAAATGGGGTATCTCTATCTCTTTCTGCAGGATCCTGTTGGTAATATATAGGAATGTTAATGCTTTATCTGGGTTTACTTTCTATCCTGTTACTTGACTGAAATTATTAATCATTTCAATTTTTCAGTTGATTCTTTAGATTTTTCAAGTATATTATCATATCGTTGGCAAAAAGAGAAGAAGAGTTTTTCCCTATTCTGATTCCTTCTATTTCTCTTCTCTTACTCTTAATTGTTATGACTTCCAATATTAAATAATATTGATGACATTAGGCATCCTTGTTTCATACCTGATCTTTTGGGAAAGGCTTCTATCTTATCCCTATTACAAATAATGCTTGCTAATGGTTTTAGATAAATACTTAAGAATTTAAGGAGAAGTCCATTTATACCTATACTTTCAATTATTTTTTAATAGAAATGAGTGTTGTACATTATCAAATGTTTTTTTATATCTATTGATACTATCTTATGATTTTTTTGTTACTTTTATTATTGGTATACTCAATTAGATTAATAGTTTCCTTATGTTAAACCATCCTTGCACTCCTGGTATGAATTCCTATTGGTCCTAATGTATAATCTTTATCATATATTGCTGTAATCTTTTATCTAGTATTTTATTTAGGATTTTTGCATCCATATTCATTAATGAAATTGATCTATAATTTTCTGGTTTTACTTTTCCTGGCTTAGGTATCAGTATCATTTGTTCCATAAAAATTTAGTAGGACTCCTTCTTTGCCTATTATTCCAAATATTTATTGAATATTAGAATCAGTTGGCCTTTAAATTTTTGACAGAATTCAGTTGTAAATCTGTCTGGTCTTGGTGCATTTTTCTTAGGAAGTTTATTTATGGCCTGTTCAATTTCTTTTTCTAAAATAGGTTTATTTAGATATTCCATTTCCTCTTCTGCTAATCTGTGCAATTTGTATTTTTGTAAATATCCTTCCATTTCACTTAAATTTTTAAATTTATTGGCATATAATTGGGCACAGTAACTCCTTAAAATTGCTTTGATTTCATTTTCTTTAGTGTATGTTCACCCTTTTCATTTTTGATACTAATAATTTGGTTTTCTCTCTTTTTTGTTTAATTAAATGGTTTATCTATTTTATTGATTTTTTTCTCAATATCAACTCCTAGTTTTATTTAATTCAATGATTTTCTTCCACTCAATTTTATTAATTTCATCTTTAATTTTCAGGATTTTCAATTTAGTGTTTAATTGAGGAGTTTTAACTTGTTCTTTTTAATTTTTAATTGCATACTCAGTTTATTAGTCTGCTTTTTTTATTGATATAAGTCCTTAGAAATAAAAATTTCCATAGATTACTGCCTTTGCTGTATCCCATAGGTTTTAATATGTTCGTTATTGTCATTTTCTTTAATGAAATTGCCAATCTTTTCTATTATTTGTTCTTCATACCATCCATCTTTAAGATTGGGTTGTTTAGTCTTCAATTAGTTTTTTCCTAAGTTTCCATAATTCCTTATTAAATGTAATTTTTATTGCATTGTGGTCTGTAAAGGGAGCATTTAGTATTTCTGCTTTTAGCATGTACTATTGAGAAAAAGGTGTATTCCTTTCTATTTCCCTTTACTTCTCTCCAGTTATCTATCATATCTAGCTTTTCTAAAATTCTATTCACTTCCTTAACTTCTTTCTTATTTATTTTTTTGTTTAGATTTGTCTAGTTCAGAAGTGGGAAAATTGAAGTTCTCCATTATTATGTTAATACTACCTATTTTCACTCATAGTTCTTTTAACTTTTCTTCTAAAAATTTAGATGCTTTGGTATTTCTGCATATTAGTTTAGTGTTGATAATTGCTTCATTATCCATGGTACCTTTTATCATAATGCAGTTTTCCTTTTTATCTCTTTTAATTAAATCTATTTTAGCTTTGACTTTGACATCATGTTTGCTATCCCTGCTCTTTATCCCATTGGCTGAGGGATACTACCTTCTACTCTAGCCCTTTATTTTAACTCTGTATGTAGCTATCATTTTTAAATGTGTTTCTTATAAGCAGTATACGGTCAGATTTTTATTTTAAATTCATTATGCTGTCTGTTTCTGTTTATGGGTGAATTTATCCCATTCACATTCACAGTTATAATTATCATTTGTATATTTCCCTCCATCCTATTTTTCCTCACTATTGTCCTCAGTCTCTTTTTGCCCTATGCCTTCTCTAATTTATTTCTAATCACTGCCTCCCTATTCCATGCCCTATTAAAGAATTTCTCTCCTATCCTCTCTCCTTACCCTCCTTTTCCTTATTCTATTCATCCTACTAAGGATGTCTTCCTTTCTTCCCTCCTCTCCTGTTGTGTCCCCATCCCGTCCCTTCTCCTACTGAAAGGAAGGTAAATTTGGATGGCCAGAGGATGCCCAGTTAATTTGATGTTTACTGAGTAGATCCTTCCCTTCCTGAGTCCCTTGTAATTGATCTTTGATGTTTACCTTATTTATACTGGATCTTATATGTCAAGTTTTCTGTTAAGTTCTGGTCTTTTGCAACAAAATCCTGAAAGTCTGTCAATTCACTGAATGCCCTTTTTTTCATTACTAATTATATTTAACTTTGCTGGGTAAGTTATTTTTGGCTACAACCCCAATTCCTTTGCTCTTCTATCTATGATGTTCCAAGACCTACAGTCTTTGCATGTAGCAGCTGGTCTTGTGTAGGTCTTGTGTAATTCTAATTGTGGCTCCAGAGTAGTTGAATTGTTTTTTTTCTTCTTGCTCATGTATTTTCTTCTTAACCTAGGGGTTTTGGAATTTGGCTATGATATTCTTGTAGGTTTTCATCCTGGGACCTCTTCCAGGTAATGATGGGTGTTTTGTTTTGTTTTGTTTTTTATTTTCCTTTCTTGTTCTAAAATTTCAGGACAATTTTAAGTATTTCTTGTATTACTGTATAGATATTTTTTTGATTGTAGTTTTCAGGTAGTACAGTCATTCTTATGTTTTCTCTTCTTGATCTGTTCTCCAGGTCAGTTGTTTTTCTTATGAGATGATTCACATCCCTTCTATTTTCTTCTTTCTTTTTGTGTATTTGTTTTATTTCTTTATATCTTACAACATCATGTCCTTCCCCTTTCCCAACTCTATTTTTCAAGGAGTTATTTTCTTCCTTAAGATGCTCCATCTCCTTTTCCAGTTAGTTGACTCTTCATAATATTCTTGTATTGTCCTTATGGGGTTTTTTTTTTTTAATTTTTCCTCTGTCTCTCTTCTTTGATTTGTAAAATCCCTGTTAAGTTCTTCCACAAATTCTTTTTGGGCAGGTGACTATTTGATGTTACTTTTTGGGGTAGGAGAGACTTTTTTTTTCCTTCAGTATCCTCTGAAAATGAACCCCAGTCCTCTTTATTCCCATAGTAGCTGCACACCATGGGGTTCTTTCTCCTTTGCTTGTTATTATAATCACCACTAGTCCCAGGATGTGGGTGATGGGACCTCTGGCCTCAGGTCCTTCTTACTGTGATTTTTTAAGCTTTGTGCAGGGCCCAACCTCAACATTCCTTTCCCACTCCAAGCCACAGATAGGACCCCCAGGCCCAATATGCTAGAAATATGTTCTTGCTCTCTGAAGACCCTCCATTGACCGATGCCCTTTAGTTCTCCACTCTGGCTTGAAACTGAAACCAAGAACTCAGCTCTTCCGTGAAGGCCCACAAACTTGTTGCATCCCCACTTAACTAGTGCTGCACTCACCTGTGCGTATTGGTTCCTTTTCACCTTCAGCTGCAGCCTGGCACTATCTCAGTAGCACAACTGGGTCTGGTGTGACGGAACATCAGAGTCCTTCCATATTCCCCTACTCAGATATCTGACTCCCTTCTCTGTCTGTGAGGTGAGAATTCCTATGTCTGAGGTTGAGGCTGCCTCCCAACCTAGCTGCCCCAACTGCTTGTTGACAACAGAAATCAGGTCTTCTCCAGTTGTCCCAGAAGGACCACTGCTCTGCCCCAACTCTTGTTTATTTTTGCCACTCAACATTGGCCCTGAGGTACTATCTTATCTTACTTGTGGAGGAAATCTAGAGTTTAGCATTTTCTGACCTGTTCTCTTTTCTTTCCAGAATGGCTTCCCTTCATTCATTTTAAGAAGAAAGAAAAAATAAAGAACATTTCCCTGTATACAGTGGAACATAAGAGAGGATTCAATGTACAATAGCAAACTTCCATTTCAAGAAAATGTATATAATAAATACTACACATTGTTTCAAAACTACCCAGCTTTTCTTTGCTTCCTTGTAGGTTTTTTGTTCCCTTCTATGGTTTTTTGTTCTCTGTTGTGCACTTTTTACTTTATTTTTTCTGTCCCTCCTCTTCCCATTCCCCACCCCTCCTACCCTAAAGAAGGAAAATTAAGTAGATATATTTGTGTATATGCATGTGTATATGTGTACACATATATGCATTTATGTGTATACGTATACATAGATATCTTTAAACATACCCACACATATTATAGATGACTATATTATGCATATTTCCACTTTTTTTCTCTTTCTCTGAAGGTGGATAGCATCTTCTTTCATAGGTCCAAGTCTTTCCATATTTTTCTAAATTAATTAGCTCACTTCTTACACCACAATTGTATTCTAACATAATCATGTCCTATCTGAAAGGTTGCTGAATCTCCTTCCTTTACATCTTTTTTCCCTGGTTTCTTTGAAATTCCTGTCTTTTGGTTCTTCCAAATGAACTTAGTTATTTTTTTTCCAGATCAATGAAGTATATATTTGTATGTAATTTAATTGGGATGGCATTGAGTAAATAGATTAGTTAAGTAAAATTGCCAAGCACAAATTAAAAATACAGTGAGTGTATATAGCAACTTCACAAATAAGTACCGTAAGATAGATTTCAACATGTGCCCTACAAAATAAAAGTCTAAAGTTTGAGGAAGAAGTAATTTAGAGAAAGTCCTCAGACTGAGACTAAAACTGAGGTTTATATCTTCTCTTTAATAAACTAAATATGAAAATTTTTCTAACCAAAGAAGTGAAAGAAAAAATTTTTTGGCGTTTATACCCTTTTGGGTAATTTTTTTTTCTCTCAAGGTAATAAAATTGAGAAAAGGTAGATGAATCTAAACTCAGGCTAAAATCTAGTTTCAAGGAGTGTAACATGTACCTAATTCTGGCTTCTCTATGCCTGAAATAATATGGGAGGATTTGAAACAAGTTACCTATGTTCATGAAAGGTGAGAAGTTTTCTAGCTTTTACTTGATTAAAGAAGAAATAACAGAGAAAAAAAGGCACTGGAGTTGGAGACAGAAAAACTTGGTATTGAAAACTATCTCATATATTTGCTAACGTTTTAACTCTGGGCAAGTAATTTAACCGTTATAAAGTTATTGTGAAAATCAAATGCAGGTAAATTGCTTTGTAAACTTTAAAATACTACATAAACATCATCATTGCTATCATTATTGATTTAACTCTTTTTGTAAGAGTCCATGAGGAAATGCTGTCAGTCTCTTAGCTTGGAAACAACCCAAAGAATGAGAAGTTTGTAACTGTACCTTAAAAAAAGACAATGAAGTAGTACATTTCAAAGAATGCATCCATATCATCAAGATATATGATTCATGTAGCAAATATTTATTAAAGGCCTAATGAATATAATCCTCTGTGCTAGTGGCCAAGGACACAGATATATGCTAGAAGATAATAGAATTTAAATTGGAGAGGCCTTGCTCAAAAGATCTAATAGGGAAAAGATACACAAAAGTGATTCTGAAATAAAGGAAAATGATAAAAGTGCATGATAGGAGTTGCTCCATTGGCCTTCTAGAAACTGATTGCTTACAGACATGGTCAATATGATCAACTGCATCATTGCCATGTCCCAGAACATGGGCATAGGGAAGAACGGGGACCAGCCTTGTCTCCAGTTCAGGAATGAGTTCAGGTTCTTCCAGAAAACTACTACAACTCCTTCAGTAGAAGGTAAACAGACTCTCCTAATAAAGGGGAAGACCTGGTTCTTCCTTCCTGAGAAGAGTCAACCCTTAAAAAACAGGATTGATTAATTTAGTTCTCAGCAGAGAACTAAAGGAACCTTCTTCTGGAGCTCATTATCTTGCCAAAAGTCTGGATGATGCCTTAGACCTTCTCAAACTTTCAGAATGAACAAGTAAGGTGGACATGATTTGGGAAATTGGAGGAAGCTCTGTTTATAAAGTAAGGATATTGACCCTCAGAGTATCAGCAGCAGCATCTAGAACACAAGGTTTCTCAGAGTCCCACATTTATCCTACGGTATCATTCTGGCTTTGACTAAACTTCTACCTGGATAGACCATGGGCATCTTAAACTTGGAATATCCCAAACAGAACTCATCTTATATACCCTAAAACCCATATGACACTACCATTCTTCTAGTAAGTCATCCAGGGTTAGAAATCTGAAATTATTCTTGAATATTCCTCAACTCTGCCTAATAGACACCTTCCCTTCAGAGAACGTCCTTGACTCTTTTCATGTATCCATTCAGTTAGAGCTCTACAACATCACTCACATCTAGTATTTTCTCTTGAGTCAGCCTCCGTCTAGGCTCTTATCACCTGTCACCTAGAGTACTGAAAGAGATCCTAATTAGTCTGCTTACTCCTAGTTTCTCCCCTCTAATCTGTCATCCCACTTGCTGAACTGATGTTCCCAAAGCTGATTTAACCATATTACCATCTGTACTCAAAAATCTTCAAGTGGACCCCAATCATCTGTGGGATCTAATATAAATAAAATTTTCAACCCACTATTTAAATCCCTTCACAGTCTGACTCCCACATTATTTCCAAACTTATTTCATCTTACTCCCTTTCACAAAGTCTCTTTTCAGTCAAACTTCTTTAGCTTACTGGTCCTTGGACATGATGTCCCACCTCCTCCTTCTATACCTTTTCCCTAGGATTTCTCCATCTCTAAAATGCCCTCTTTTCTAATTATCTCTCCTTATGGACACCCTGGCTTCCTTTGGAGAACAGTTCAGGTGCCATAACCTAAACAAGGCCATTTTTAATTTTTTTTCCCCTCCTGCTCTCATTATTAGCACCCTCATTTTTAAAAATTACTTTGAATATACTGTTTAACTCATGTCTATACTGTATCCCATTCAATAAAATGTTTGTTCCTTACATACAAAAACCTTCCATTTTTGCTTTTGTAATGGTAACATGGGATCTTGTACATGTAACCATTTAATAAATGTTTGTAGAGTTAAATACCAAAATGAAATGTGCAAGAGAGGTCCAACCAAAGGAATTTGGAGAGGGAGAGGTAACATTCACTTGGAGGGTCCAGGGAAGATTTCCTTGAGGAGATGCTGCTGAACTGGGACTTTAAGAAATGGGGACTTGTAGAGATATATATTCCACATAGAGGAGATTGCACAAAGGCATAGAGATGGGAGACTGAAGCATACTAAGAGAGGATGGAAAAATAACTCATTTGCAACATAAGAGCAAATTGTGAAGTTGTAGCAGTAGGAATTAAGTACAGGAAGGTGGGAAGGGTTCAAATTACAGTATTTTCAGTGCATTATTTATACTTTGAGAAGTAATGTGGAACCCCTGAAGGTTTTTGAGGAGAGGAGTAACATAATCAGATTGTTGCATTAGGAAAATTAGGAATAAGTGTGAAGGATGGAATAGAGAGGGGCTAAATCAGAGGCAGGACCTAGAGGCAGGAAGACTGGTGGAGGCGATGGAGAAGAAATCAGAAGAAATAATCTGAACCCAGGTGGGATTGATGGAAATTGAGAGGAGAGGTTAGAGATACTGCCCATACAGAAACAATATGAGTTGATAAATATTTGGATTCATGGAGTGAAGGATCATTGACATCATCAGTGAATGGTTACTATATTTAAAGACTTCTAGAAGAATGCAAAACAGTATTTTGCTTGGTTTGATTCTCTTGTCTAAAATCTTAAGATGAATTCATTCTTGGATGAGGATAAAAGTTGTTTTTGTGATTATGCATGGTAATGAAGAGCTTTTTTTTTTATTTTCTGGTCCCTATTTATAGGTGGTATTGACATCAAAATGGACTCTACTTCTCATGAGTTACCAGTGAGGACTCTGGAGCGCATTGCCTCTCGGCTTGGATGCAGTCTGACTGATGAGAAGCTTGCTTTGTACCTGGATGAACAGGATGAGCTAAAACACTTCCAAGAATGTTTCCATATTCCAGAAATGAAGGATCTACCTTTAAGTGAGAAGTATAATCAATGGGGAAGTTGTTATCTTCTGCATATGCTTATTTTAATGCATTAACATGGGAAAGATTTGTGATTTCTTACGCATAGAGAGCTTTCAGTATGGGAACACCTTCCACCAATGCAGATTATGGTTCTGTGTGATTCAGGAGATGAATTCTAGGGGAGTTGCCTGAGGAACACAGATTAAATGATTTGCATAGGATCATATTGTTTGTAAGTGTGGCAATTTAACCCAGGTCTTCCTGACTCAGAATCCAGCTCTCCTTTTAGTGTGCCACACTACCTTAGGGTTTAACGTAGAACTTTGGAAAATATGAAAACATTGCATAAGATATCCATTGCTGCCAGATCTGAGAGCAGCAGATCTTTAGTGCTACTAAATAAATCAACCTATCAGTCTATCTCAGCCCCAAATGCTTTATCTTCAAATTCCTCTTTTGAGTAATAGTCTAAAGCATAGTACTTACAAAGTGCTTATCCTGTCAACTTACCTTCTTTGAACAATATAGTGACTGATTGAAAATTACAGGCAGACACATTTCCTTTTAATGGAATGGAATGTCTTTAAATACTTATAGCTCAAAGCAATTACTTTCAATATAATATATTTTAGCATCTTCTATTTGGTTTACTCAGTTGATGGTAGTATTGTATTTTAAGTGAATTTTATTCTGGTACTGCAGATTTTGTTGAGATAGGGGATATGTGATTATATGTTACTTCATGTGTTGAGGGCGAAGGAAGTACAGATATACTGGAGAATAAAGAAAAGGCTATCTTGGAAATGATGTCTGAAAAAAAAATCCACATTTTCTAAGAGACTAGCAGTGACTTTAGTTATGGGAACATCTCCTTAAAAACATAGGAAACATAAGGAGTTGTTTTTCATACTTGACTTTATTCAACTTCAAATCAATGAAAATGACTACATAGATTTAATTGAATTCTCTGCCCAGAAGTGCTGATTTCAATAGATTTCATAGTGGGTAATTCCCATTTTTTCAAGATTGACACAGACACACATTCGTAGGCCCTAAGTAACCGTTTTTAGATAAGTGGATATTATTTAACCTGATAGGGTGATGGATGAAGCTAAGTGAAATGAAGCCTGCCAGGAACTATTAATCCATAAAGGATATTATTCTGCTACTTTAACATTGCTATCCTTGGTGAGCTAAAATAAACCTTAGTGTTTTGGAATTACATTTTTGTGCCATTTAGAAATGGAATTTTTTTTGGTTTATTTGGTAAGCAGATACATTGGTTTGATGATTTCTAAGATTCTTCTAGTTCTAAAGTTCTGAATTCTATGACTAAACTTCTTATTGAACTAATTTCACATTGTTTATCATCTAATGAATGTGAAGCACTTAGCACAATGCATGGCACATAGTAAGCACTCCATAAATGGTAATTACTACTACTACTACTACTACCACTACTACTACCACCACCACCACTACTACTACTACTGCTGCTACTACTGCTACTATTATTACTATACTTTTAGGAAATTCTGTTCAAAATAACTGAATGTCTAAACTAGTAAGAGCTGGAAGGAAAGGAACTGTGAAATCATTAAGGAAAATCAGACAAATTTTAGGTGGCAAGAGTTTTATTGAATTAGACTTTCCTTGTTCCCCTTTCTCCTTTCAACTTTTTCCCTTGGAACCTTTTTGGAAAATGAAGACTATCCGTCTTTCTTTAATACTATGGAAGAGAGGTGTCAAACTCACTGTTGGCCACAGACCAACCTCTGAAACCTCCCTGAGGCCAGAACCAGATTAAAATGTAATTGGGAAATGTTTTTCAAAATAAAAATAAATAAGTAAATAAAATAGAAATATAATACAACATGGTTAATTTGTTGTTTTCTAAGTTAATATGTGGCCCACTGGGATCCTTTCTTCAGGAGTGTGACACTGATACTTGAGAAGGCACTGAAGAAAGTAACTTTATTTTATTGTGTGATTTCATTTGCTCTTAAGTTGTTGCCATTTTTTGTAAAATGTCAAAGCAAGACATGGGGCAGCCAGGTGGCCTAGTGGATAGAACACAAGCCTTGGGATCAGGAGGACTTGATTTCAAATGTAGCCTCAGACACTTACTAGCGGTGTGATCCTGGGCAGGTCGCTTAACCCTAATTGCCTGCACACACACACACACACACACACACACACACACACACACACACACACACGCGCTTCCTAAATTTTAGCCCTTTGTCCTTAACACAAAAATTTAAAAATTATAAATAATTCACTTATTAAATCCAAAAGTACTATTTGAATAATCTATATTTTAGATTCATTTCACCTAATGTAATTTTATGATTAAATCAGATTATGCATAATGTATCATCTTTTTACTGAACTGACAAATATGGAAACATAAAAAAATCTAAAAAGTACTGCATATATTTTAATTTTCCTCAAAATATATTGTGGGTTTTTTTTGAAGGGAAAGGTAGAAAGGAAACACAAGCAATTTAGAGCATTATTTTTTATCACCATTACAAAATTTCCAGAAACTTATCATCTGTATTTACACATTTGTTTTCTCACAAACTGCTTTGTTGATTGCAATCTGAACATACTATCCAGGAAAAAACTACACAGAAAGGAGTTTTAAGATCATTATTTCATTCTATATCTGATTAAGTCACTAGAAATATCTTTTTTCATATAAAAAATATGTGCTTAGCTTATACTACTCATCCCTTCTGAGGAAGGAGTAAGTCAGGTAAATGGTAAGTTTAAAGAGATAAGCCAGAATGGATCTGTCTGAGGGATGCCAGACATCCCCATTTTCTATTTCTCTAATCCTCACCTCTTTTCTAAGAAGACATCTACCAAGATTTCCACTTCTACCTTCAATTCAATACAGGCAAGACTAAGGTTGTTATCTGTTCCTCTAAAACTGCATCCTCTTCTAACTTAAATCATTATCTCTTTAGTCTCTTATGTTTGAAGCTTCAGTGTTCTATTTTTTCTACTCCCCTGTTCTTCATCTTTCACATTGATTCCCCACATATTGAATCCTTTCATTAAATCCTGTCAATTTACACACATGCACACAACACATACACACACACACACACACACACACACTCCTAGTACAGACTGTCATTATTACATATTACATACCTGGGTTACTATACTAGTAGTAGTAGTACTCTTTCCCCAACTTAATCTATCATTCATATGCCTAATTGTCTTTAAGCATAGATATGGCCATTTACTTAACTGGTAAACAATTATTAAGCACCATAATGTGCCAGGCACTATGTCAGGTGCTAAGGCTAATAAAGGTGATAGGGATGAGATCTGAGCTTTGCTTGATAGAGAGAGCACTCACATGAGGAAATAACCCTTTGCCAATGCAGGTCGGTCCCTTATCAATAACTTGGAAAGAGCTTTGATTGGTTAAATGACCTAAATAGTTACATAGATAGTATGAGCAGAGGCAGCACTGGAAGCTAGTTCTCTATCCATTATTCCACACTGCCTTTTGATGCAACGGATAAATAGGCAAAAAGAAAACTGTCCTGACTGCTAGGAGCTTATATCATATTAGGAAGAAGTAACATATACAAAGACAAATCAGTCAACTAGAATTTTTAAATGCTTACTATGTGCCAGGTACTGCATTAAGTAGCAGGTATACAACAACAACTGCAACAAATCAAAAGACATGCCCTGCTCTCAAGAGCTGACAGTCTAACAGGGGAGACAAAATGCTAAAAATGTGTTTAAAATGTTTAAATACAACATATACAGGATAAATTCATTTCTCTAATCACTAGTGATGAAAAGCATTTTTTCATGTGATTGTTTTGATTTCTTCTTCTGAGAACTGCCTATTCATTTCCTTTGACTATTTATCAACTGGGGAATGGCTCTTTTGTTTATAAATGTGTTTATATATGTGTCTTGCTTCCCAATATATTTGAGAAATGAGGCCTTTTATCAGAGAAACTTGTATTTTTTCCTCCAGTTTTCTTTTTTCCTTCTAATTTTAGCTGCATTCGTTTTGTTTGTTTAAAAGCCTTTTAATTTCATGTAATCAAAATTATCTACTTTACTTCTTGCAATGCTCTCTTTCTCTTGTTTGGACATAAACTATTCCCTTATCCATACATCTGACAGGTACATTTTCCACACTCCCCTAATTTACTGGTGATATCACTTTTTCTCCTGGCTTCTTTCAAGACTCAGCTCAGAAGCAGCCTTCTATAGGAGGTTTTTCCTAGTCTTTCCCTAATTCTTCTTGAATGTCAAATTTAGTCACTTTTTTAAAAAATAATTACAAAACTGATTAATTCAAAACTTCACCAACAGTATATTAATGCATCAGAATACAAAAACCTAGCTACTATTGACTATTCACATCTTTTGTTATCTTTTCCAATTTGTTAAGCATGATGCAAACCACTGGAGATGATTTGATTTACATTTTTCTTACAATTTGAAACACTTTTTTATTGTATAATAGTGTGACATTCTTCTTTTTCAGAACAGTGTATTCATATCCTCTTACCTGTTAACCACTTGAAAATGGTTCTTAGCCTTACATTATCTTTTCCACTTTATTTAATTTTTCAATTACCTAAGATTTATTTTCTTTTTCTCCCATCCACTCTCGAATTTAAAAGAAAAACAAAACCAAAACAGATGTCAAGTTGCCATCCTCTGGATGTTTGAGAAAACTCCCCAGAGGCCAGAACCATATTAAAATATAATTGGGAAAAGTTTAACAAAATAAATAAAAGTACAGGACAGCATAGATAATGTTAATTTGTGATTTTCTTTTTTTATTTTTTATTAAATTTATTTATTTAACTTTTTACATTCATTTTCACAAAATTTTGGGTTCCAAATTTTCTCCCCATTTATCCCCTCCCCCCACCCCCAATACACTGAGCATTCTAATTTTCCCTGTCTCCAATCTGCCCTCTCTTCTATCATCTCTCCCTTCTCTTGTCCTTATCTTCTCTTTTGTCCTGTAGGGCCACATGAGTTTCTATTCCCCATTAACTGTATTTCTTATTTCCTAGTAGCAAGAACAATACTAAACAGATGTTCCTAAAACTTTAAGTTCCAAAATCTCCCCATCCCTCCCTCCCCACCCATTCCCTTTGGGAAGGCAGGCAATTCAATATAGGCCCTATCTGTGTAGTTTTGCAAATAATAATCATGTTGTGTAAGACTAACTGTATTTCCCTCCATCTTATCCTGCCCCCCATTGTTTCTATTCTGTCTTTTGATCCTGTCCCTCCCCAAGAGTGTTGACTTCAAATTGCTCCCTCTTCCCATTGCCCTCCCTTCCATCATCCCCACCACCCTACTTATCTCCTTCTCCCCCACTTTCCTGTATTGTAAGATAAGTTTTCATCCCAAAATGAGTGTGCATTTTATTCCTTCCTTTAATTGAATGTGATGAGGGTAAACTTCATGTTTTTTCTCAGCTCTCCTCTTTTTTCCCTCCACTAAAAAGTCTCCTGCTTGCCTCTTGAATGAGATATAATTTACCCCATTCCATTTCACCCTCTCTCCTCCCACTACATTTCTCTGTCACTGTTTACCTTAATTTCTTTATGGTCCCATCCTATTCAATTTACTCCATGCTCTCTGTCTCTGTATGTGTGTGCGTGTGTATGTGTGTGGTCCCACCCACTACCCAGATACTGAAAAGTTTTAAGAGTTACAAATATTGTCTTTCCATGTAGGAATGTAAACAGTTCACCTTTGGTAAGTCCCTTATGACTTCTCTTTGCTGTTTGCTTTTTCATGCTTCTTCTCATTCTTGTGTTTGGAAGTCAAATTTTCTATTCAGCTCTGGTCTTTTCATCAAGAATGATTGAAAGTCGTCTGTTTCATTGAAAGACCATATTTTTCCCTGAAGTATTATACTCACTTTTGCTGGGTAGGTGATTCTTGGTTTGAGTCCTAGTTCCTTTGACTTCTGGAATATCCTATTCCACGCCCTTTGATCCCTTAATGTAGAAGCTGCTAGATCTTGAGTTATCCTGATTGTATTCCCACAATACTTGAATTGTTTCTTTCTAGCTGCTTGCAATATTTTCTCCTTGACCTAGGAATTCTGGAATTTGGCCACAACGTTCCTAGGAGTTTCTTTTTTTGGATCTCTTTCAGGCAGTGATCAATGGATTCCTTCATTTATTTGCCCTCTGGTTCTAGAATTTCAGGGCAGTTTTCCTTGATCATTTCATGAAAGATGATGTCTAGGCTCTTTTTTTGATCATGGCTTTCAGGTAGTCCCATAATTTTTAAATTGTCTCTCCTGGATCTATTTTCCAGGTCAGTTGCTTTTCCCATGAGATATTTCATATTGTCTTCCATTTTTTCATTCTTTTGGTTTTGTTTGGTGATTTCTTGGTTTCTCAGAAAGTCATTAGCCTCCATCTGTTCCATTCTAATTTTGAGAGAACTATTATCTTCAGTGAGCTTTTGAACCTCTTTTTCCATTTGGCTAATTCTGCTTTTGAAAGCATTCTTCTCCTCATTGGCTTTTTGAACCTCTTTTGCCAATTGAGTGAGCCTATTTTTCAAGGTGTTATTTTCTTCAGCATTTTTTTGGGTCTCCTTTAGCAAGGTATTGACCCGTTTTTCATGCTTTTCTTGCATCTCTCTCATTTCTCTTCCCAGTTTTTCCTCCACCTGTCTAACTTGATTTTCAAAATCCTTTTTGAGCTCTTCCATGCCCTGAGCCCACCGGACACCCACCTCGGATGTCTGGAATAGAGAGGCCTCACCCTCCACCTCTTTCCCTGATGGCAAGCATTGTCCTTCCTTATCAGAAATGATGGCAGGAAGGAACATCTCTTCACCAAGAAAGTAGCTCTCTATGGTCTTATTCTGCTTCCTTTTCTGGGCATTTTCCCAGCCAGTTACTTGAGTTCTGAGACTCCTCTCCACCCCCGCCTATATCCACCCAGCTAGTGCTTGGGGTTTGAGATTCAAATGCTGCTCCCCAGTCTCAGGGCTTTCCGTGGTGGGCACGGCTGCTATTCAATGTGAGTTCAAGTTCTGGTGCTCAGTTGGGGGCAGGGCCACTTCCCAAGCTCAGTTCCCTCAGGGGCTTTATGCAGAGACCTTCGGTAATGGCCCTGAGCTCCCCTCTGCTCCGGGAGTCCCGGGCTGCCGCCGCCACTGCCACCACCTCCGCCACTACCTTCCAAGGGGGCCCGAGTCACAGAGACACCCCACTCCCCTCTTGGCCAGCCCAGAAGTCTCTCTCACTGACCTGGAGCACCTGTTGGTGGAGGGACCTTCGCAGCTGCTGGAGGTTCCGTCCCTGAAGCCTGCTCGGATCAGCTCCTCTGGGGCCGCATGGCCAGGGCAGCACAGGGGTGGGCTCTGCTTTCCAGGGCACGAGGGACTCCTGGGGACGGCTTTCCAGGGCTCTCTAGAACAGAAATGTCCTCCACTGTGTTGGTGCATGGCTTGCTCTGCTCCAGAATTTGTGGGGAGTTCTTTTTACAGGAAATTTATGGGCTGTGTGTTTGGAGCTAGCATACAGTGAGCCTTTCTACTCCGTCATCTTGGCTCCTCCCCCTAATTTGTGATTTTCTAAGGCATGATGTGACCTGTGGTAATCTACTTCTTTCTGAGTTTGACTTCACTGCTTTAAGATCATGCTTGGTATTTGCATTTATCAGAAATCTTGTCTTTCAAAATTCTTCATCATTATACTGTAATATATATTGTTCTGCTTCTACTCACTTTATTCTGTATCAGCTCACACAATTATTCCCATGTTTCTTCCAACCCATCCCTTATGTATCATTTAATTTTTTATCTATTTTGATATTTTGCTTGCTAATGGGGATAAAAGGATAATATAAACATATGCTAAGAAACACAATGTCATAAGAAATCATAGAGAGAGACAAATAGGAGGAGGGCCTGAGAGTGATTTTTGACAAGTTCTGATGATCATAAAATAAGAAAGGAAAGGGGTGAGGGAAAGGACACATTGGTAGGAATAAAGGGAGGTGTAGTAGTGGAGCTTATAAGCAAATGTGCAAATAGAATTCTGTATAAACAAGAAAGAGGTGAGGGGAGTGGGCATCACTTTATCATTGCTTTCATCTGAACTTGTCATAGGAAGGTGGAAATGCACAAATATACACATACATAAACAAACAGAAAAAAGTTTATTGTAAAAATGCATTCAACTTGAGGGTGGAGGCAAGATGTCAGAGTAAAGCCAAGGATTCTCCTGAACATTCCCCCAAACCCTTTCAAATACCTTTAAAAGTGATTCTAAACATTTAGTAGAGCAACAGATTCCACAAAAAGATGGAGTGAAACAAATTTCCAGCCCAAGCCAACTTGGAAAATTATCAGGAAAGGTCTGTTGCACTAAATTGAGTGAGGAGCACCACCCAGCACAGGCTGTGTCAACACAAACCAGGTCCCAGCAAACCTCAAGTAGGTCTTGAGGCGTCTGAATCACTGGCAACAATGGCTGTTTGTAGATTTCTCAGCCCACAGATGCCAAAGACAAGAAGGTCAGCAGGAAAGTTTTGTCCCACCTGAGTGATAGTGGAGTCATATCCAGGGAAGACCTGACCCCAGAAAACCAGAAGCAGGCCTTAGGAGTGACTAAATCAGTAACAGAGGTAGCAGTAGCAGAAGCAGTGACTGCTTCAGGACCTCTCAGCCCAAAGATGACTGTTCAGAAGGAGATTACAGAGGTCTTTTTGCTAGCACTGAAACAGGACTCTGTTGCTTTTCCCTTACTTGGATCCTGATCATAGTTCTGCATAGCAGTCCCAGGGTGAGGAAGAACACTAGTATAACAGAGCTTGTGGTCCCATTGGAGTAGAGGACCCTCCTCACAATCCCAGGATAGAAAATGGTGCTTGTGGTCATTCACAGATGAGAGGAGGAGGACAAAACACCTCTCCTCAGATCAAAGAACTGAAAACTTAAAAGGTCCTTACAAGTATCTCTGAAAACAGCTGCACAAAACCCCTGAACCTTGGGACAGTATGTCTTCCACCCTTGAAGTAGAGTTCTACTATAACAAAGTGTTAAAAATCAAGTAATAGACTGAGAAAAGGAGAAAACAATGGAAAAATTATGACTATAGAAAGTTACTATGGTCTCAAGGAAGATAAAAGCATACACTCAGTAGAAGACAATAAAGTCAAAGCTCCTACATCCAAATTCTCTAAGAAAAACAAATTGGTCTCAGGCCATGGAAGAACTCAAAAATCAAGAAAAGAGTTAGATGAAAAATTGGGAAGACAAATGAGAATGATGCAAGAAAATGATGAAAAATGAATCAACAAATTGGTAAAGCAGACATAAAACATACTGAAGAAAATAGCACCTTAAAAACAGATTAGACCAAATGGCAAAAAAGTTCCAAAATGTCAGTTAAGGGAAGAATGTCTTAAAAAAGCAGAATTGGACAAATGGAAAAGGAGCTCCAAAATCTCAATGAAGAAAACAATTCCTTAAAAATTAGAATGGAGCAAATGGAAGCTAATGACTTTATGAGAAATCAAGAATTTATAAAACAGAACCAAAAGAATGAGAAAATAGAAGACAGTAGGAAATATCTCATTGGAGAAACAGTTGACCTGGAAAATAGATCCAGGACAGATAATTTAAAAATTATTGGACCACTTGAAAACCATGATAAAAAAAGAGCCTAGACATCATCTTTTAAGAAATTATCAAGGAATACTGGCCAGATATTCTAGAACCAGAGTCTAAAGTAGAAATTGATAGACTCCACTGATCACTTCCTAAAAGAAATCCCAAAATGAAAACTGCCAGGAATATTATAGCCAAATTCCAGAGTTCCCAGATAAAGGAGAAAACACTGCAAGCATCCAGAAAGAAACAATTCAAGTATGATGGAGACACAGTTGAGAAAACATAAAATTTAGTGGCTTCTACCTTAATGGATCAGAGGATTTCGAATATGATACTCTGGAGGGCAAAGGAGGTAGGATCACAACCAAGAATCAACTGCCCAGCAAAACTGAGAATAGGAAAAATGAAAATTCAATGAGATAGAAAACTTTCAAGCATTCTTGACAAAAAGACCAGCTCTGAATAGAAAATACAACTCTCAAATACAAGACTCAAGAGTAAGAATGGAAAGGCAACCAGGAAAGGGAAATCATAAGGGGATTAATAATGTTAAATTGTTGGCATTCCTACATGAGAAGATGATATTTGTAACTCATAAAACCTTCCTCATTATTAGAATAGTTAGAAGTATATACAGATAGTGGGCACAGGAGTGAGTTGAATATAAAGGGATGATATCTAAAAAGTAAAGTGAGAGAGGAATGTACTGGGAGAAAGTAAGGGAGAGATAAACTGGGATAAATTATCTCACATAAAAGAGGGAAGCAAAAGCTATTACAGTGGAGGGGAAGAGGAGGAAAGTGAGGGGGAATGAGTGAACCTTACTCTCATTTGAATTGGCTCAAAGACAGAATAACATATATGCTCAGTTTGGAATAGAAATCTATCTTACCCTACAGGAAAGTACAAGGGGAAGAGGATAAGATAAAGGGTGGTGGTGAAAAAAGGGAGGACAGATTAGGAGAGTGGGTAGTCAGAAACAAAACACTTTTTGAGAAGGGACAGGGTAAAAGGAGAGAATAGAATAAACTGGGTAGGAGGTAGGAGGAAGGGAAGTATAACTAGCAATAGTAATTGTGAGAAAAATTTCAAAATTAGCTTCTCTAATAAAGACCTCATTTCTCAGAGATATAGAGAGCTGAATTAAATTTATACAAGTAAAAGTCATTCCTCAATTGACAAATGATCAAAATACATGTTTTCAGATGAAGTATTCAAAGTTGTCTATAGCCATATAAACACATTCTAACTCAATTGAAGAAATGCAAATTTAAAAGTTCTTCCTGCATACCTATTAGAATGGCTAATAGGACAGAAAAGGTAAATGACAAATGTTTGAGGGGATGTGGGAAAAATGAGATGTTAATGTACTGTTGATAGAGTTGTGAATTGATTTATCCATTCTGTAGAGCAATTTGGATATGCCCAAAGGACTTTTAAGACCATGCATACCCTTTGACCTAGCAACACCACTTCTAGGTCTGTATCTCAAAAGATATAAAAAATATAAAAAGGCAAAGGCCTAGATGCACAAAAATAATTTATAGCAACTCTTTTCTGGAAGGCAAAGAATTTGAAATTGAGGGGATGCCCATCAATAGGGGAATGGATGAACAAGTTGTGGTAGGAGATTATGGTGGAATACTATTGTACTATAAGAAATGGTGAGCAGTATACTCTCAGAAAAACCTGGAAAGACTTCTATGGGATAATGTGAAGTGAAATGCACTTTGTACAAAGTAACAGAAATATTGTAAGATGATCAACTCTGCCAATGACTTAATCATTTTCAGCAATGCAATGAACCAGGAGTACTCTGAAAGACTTACGATGAAAAAGGCAATCGATCCATCCCCAGAAAAAGAACTGATAGTGACTGAATACAGACTGAAGCATACTTTTACATACATATACATATATATGTATATATACATATATATAGTATTATACATTATATTATCCATCCATATATTAATGGGAAAATATAGGAATCCGGAAGGGGAAAAGGAGGTAAATAACAGGGGAGGCAAATATAGGGAGGGATTAGTCCTAAGGAAAATGAATTCTAATTTCAGGGAGGGGAAGTGACAAGTATCATGAAAAGATCTAGAAAAGAAAAGAAATAAAAAGAATTTGACAGAATCTGAGAGAGAAGGAAAGAAGACAAGTAGGGGGCAGACACCATTTGCATTAAGCAAAGAGTATTAGTGCAACTAAGACGGAGGAGAGAGCAAAGAGGGACAGAATCAATGAGAACAGTGAAAAGAAATGCCTAATTAATTGTAAATGTAAATAGTATGAAGTCATCCATAAAAAGAAGTTAGCAAAATGAATTACAAAGTAGAATCATTTTGGTTAAAAGAAACAAACTTGAATATAGAGATTCATACAGAGTTAAAATAAGAAATTAGAACAAAATATATTATGCTCCAGATGATTATTTTGGAGGGGAGGTTGGGGAGGAGGCAACCAGGTTTAATTAACTCACTCAGAGTCACACATCTAGCAAGTGTCTGAGACCAGATTTAAATTCAGATCCTCCTGACTTCAGGACTGGTGCTCTACTGTGCCAGCTAGCTGCCCCTCCAGATGATTTCTTTTTAAATTGTGCAGCAATCATGATCTCAGAGAAAGCAATAGCAAAAATAGACTTATAAAAGGAGTTAAATAGAAAAATTACATTCTGCTGAAAGATACCATACATAGATAATTAATCTCAATACTACTATATATGTAAAGATATACATACATACACATATACAACATGTACACGTGTGTGTGGTATATTTCTACACACACATATACATCCATATAAAATATTTAATATTCACATGTATATATAGTAACCAAGAAGTCAATACACATTAGCACTGCAGGGGACAACGCCATTCCCAAGCCTTCCCCTGCTACTGGGGCCTTCCCACAAGCAAACATTCACAAGATGAGCTATGTTTGCCTGTGTCCTCTTCCACCCTAAATTCTCTCACTCACTTTATCTCAGTTCTGATCCACTTTTCCTGTTCAGCAAACTCCTACCACCTGTGACTTAGGCTTCCATATGATGTAAGAGGTCACATGGTCTTATTAATGGATGAGAAAGATCTTCAAAATAAGCAAAAATACATTGATAATACACCTTTACACAGCTAGACAAATTAACCAAGTGGAGGAAGAGGAGAAGGATAAGGATAAAGAAGAGAAGGAAGAGTGGAAGGAGAAGGAGGAAGAGGAGAAGAGAAAAAGGCTAAGAATGTGAATATAATTTGAGTATAAGTTAAATATGATAGATCTCTGATAATTAATGAGAATACAAAGAAGCAGTTTACTTAGCTGTGCGTAACACCTTTGCAAAAGTTGACCATTTCCAAAAACCTCTACAGAAATTTTAAACACATATTTTATTTATCGCAGTAAAATAAGAATTATAATAGATGAGGGACCATTAAGAAGGATGAAGAACGAACTGAATGCTAAATAATTTAACAATAAACTAAAATTGGACATTCCAAAAAGCAAATGACGGATACTGTAATTTCACTGAAAATAATGAAAACAATGAGACAGTATACTAAAATTTTGGATATATAACCAAAGCAAACTATTTTCTTAAATATGTTTTCAGTTTTCCACATTCACTTCCACAAGAATTTGAATTCAAAATTTTCTCCCCATCTCTCCCCACCCCCCACCCCCACTCCAGGACAGCGTGTATCCCATCCACCCCTTCCTTCTGTCTGTCTTCCTTTTATTAGCCACTCTTCCTCCATTTCCTTTCCCCTCTATTTTCCTGTAGGGAAGAATAGATTTCTATTCTCCTTTGCCTGTAGAGCTTAATTTCCAGTTGCATGCTGAAACAATTTTGAGTATTCATTCTTAAAGCTTTGAGTTCCATGTTCCTTCTCCACTCACCCTCATTGAGAAAACAAGAAATTCAATGTAAGTCATACATGTGTAACAAAGCAAAGCACTTCCATAATAGTCATGCTGTAAAAGACTAACCACATTTCCCTCTGTCCTATCCTCCTCTTAATCTATTCCATTCTTTCCCCCCAAGACCTATTCTCCCACAATAATGCTTGCTTCTGATTATCCCTTTCCCAAATTTGCTGTTATTTGTATTATCTACCCTCTCCTATCCCCTTCCACCCTGCCTTCCTGCAGGTTAAGATAGATTTCTATATCCAATTGAGTGTGCATTATTCTTCCTTAAGCCAAATCCCATGAGAGTAAGGCTCCTTCATTTCCTTTCATCTACCCCCTCTTCCCCTCCATTGTAGAAGCTCTTCCCTCTTGTATGTGAGGTGATTTGCTACGTTCTACCTCTCCCTTTCTCTTACTCCTAATACATTCCATCAATAGTAAATTTTATTTTTTTGCTGTTCTCATTTCATATTCAGTTCACCCTATATGTATATATATATATATATACACATGCACCCATGTACATATACATACCTACACACATGTAATATACATACAAACCCATGCACTATATATTCCTTCTAACTATCCTAATACTGAAAAAGGTCTCATGAGTTACAAATAACATCTTCCATGCAGGAATGTAAACAATTCAACTTTAATGAGTTCCTTAAGGTTTCTCTTTCCTGTTTACCTTTTCATGTTTCTCTTGATTCTTGCATTTGAAAGTCAAATTTTCTATTCAGCTCTGATCTTTTCAGCAAGAATTTTTGGAAATCATCTATTTCATTGACATTCCATTTTTTCCCAGAAGTATTATATTCAGTTTTGCTGGGTAGGTGATTCTTGGTTTTTATCCTATGTACTTTGACCTTTGGAGTATCATATTCCAAGTCCTTCAATCCCCTTAGTATAGAAGCTGCTAAATTCTATGTTATCCTGATTCTGTTTCCACAATACTTGAATTGTTTCTGTGTGACTGATTGCAATGTTTTCTCCTTGACATGGGAACTCTGGAATTTGGCTACAATACTCCCAGGAATTTTCCTTTTGGGATGTCTTTCAGGAGGTGATACATGAATTCCTTCCATTTCTATTTTACCCAATGATTCTAGAATATCAACGCAGTTTTCCTTGATAATTTCTTGGAAGATGATGTTTGGACTTTTTTTTTAATCATGTTTTTCAGGCAGACCAATAATTTTTAAATTGCATTTCCTGGATCTATTTTCCAGGTCAAATGTCTTTCCAGTATGATATTTTACATTGTCTTCTATTTTTTTTCTTTTGTTTTGTTTTGTAATTTCTTGGTTTTTCATGTCATTAGCTTCCCTCTGTTTCATTCTAGTTCTTAAAGAACTATTTTCCTCAGTGAGCTTTTGAACCTCCTTTTCCATTTCGCTCATTCTGCTTTTTAAAGTATTTTCTCCTCATTGGCTATTTTGGACCTCTTTTGCCATTTGGGTTAGTCTATTTTTATTTTTTTTAATTTTTTTCTTTTAATATTTATTTATTTAACTTTTTACATTCGTTTTCACAAAATTTTGGGTTCCAAATTTTCTCCCCTTTTATCTCCCCTCCCCCCACCCCAATACACCATGCAATCTAATTTTCCTATCTCCAATCTGCCCTCTTTTCTGCCATCCCTCCCTCTCTTGTCCCCATCTTCCCTTTTCTCCTGTAGGGCCAGATGACTTTCTATTCCTCATTAACTGTATGTCTTCTTTCTTAGTTGCAACAACAATACTAAACAGTTGTTCCTAAAACTTTGAGTTCCAAATTCTCCCCATCCCTCCCTCCCCACCCATTCCCTTTAGGAAGGTAGGCAATTCAATATAGACCATATCTGTTGCAAATGACTTCCCTGATAGTCATGTTGTGTAAGACTAAATGAATTACCCTCCATCCTATCCTGCCCCTCATTGTTTCTCTTCTGTCTTTTGATCCTGTCCCTCCCCAAGTGCTAACTTCAAATTTCTCCCTCCTCCCTTTGCCCTCCCTTTCATCATCCCCCCCTTGTTTATCTCCTTCTCCCCCACTTTCCTATACTGTAAGATAGATTTTCATACCAAAATGAGTGTGCATTTTATTCCTTCCTTTAGTCAAATGTGATGAGGGTAAACTTTTTTTTTTTTCTCTCAGCTATCCTCTTTTTCCCTCCACTAAAAAGTCTCCTACTTGCCTCTTAAATGACATATAATTACTCCATTCCATTTCACCCTCTTTCCTCCCCCTACCTTTCTCTCTCACCATTTACCTTAATTTCTTTTAAGATATGGTCCCATCCTATTCAATTCACTCTGTGTTCTCTGTCTCTGTATGTGTGTGCATGTGTGTATGTGTGTGTGTTCATGCATGCGTGTACATGTGTGTGTGTGTGGTCCCACCAACTACCCAGATACTGAAAAGTTTTAAGAGCTAGAAATATTGTCTTTCCATGTTGGAATGTAAACAGTTCACTTCTGGTAAGTCCCTTAAGACTTCACTTTGCTGTTTACTTTTTCATGCTTCTTCTCATTCTTGTGTCTGAAAGTAAAATTTTCTTTTCAGCTCTGGTCTTTTCATCAGGAATGATTGAAAGTCCTCTGTTTCATTGAAAGACCATATTTTCCCCTGAAGTATTATACTCAGTTTGGCTAGGTAGGTGATTCTTGGTTTGAGTCCTAGTTCCTTTGACTTCTGGAATATCCTATTCCACGCCCTTCGATCCCTTAATGTAGAAGCTGCTAGATCTTGAGTTATCCTGATTTTATTTCCACAATACTGGAATTGTTTCTTTCTAGCTGCTTGTAATATTTTCTCCTTGACCTGAGAGTTCTGAAATTTGGCCACAATGTTCCTAGGAGTTTCTCTTTTTGGATCTCTTTCAGGTGGTGATTGATGGATTCTTTCAATACTTATTTTGCCCTCTGGTTCTAGAATGTCAGGGCAGTTTTCCTTGATAATTTCATGGAAGATGATGTCTAGGCTCTTTTTTTGATCATGGCTTTCAGGTAGTCCCATAATTTTTAAATTGTCTCTCCTGGACCTCTTTTCCAGGTCAGTTGTTTTTCCCATGAGATATTTCACATTCTCTTCCGTTTTATCGTTCTTTTGGTTTTGTTTGGTGATTTCTTGGTTTCTCATAAAGTCATTAGACTCCATCTGTTCCATTCTAATTTTGAGAGAACTATTATCTTCAGTGAGCTTTTGAACCTCTTTTTCCATTTGGCTAATTCTGCTTTTGAAAGCATTCTTCTCCTCATTGGCTTTTTGAACCTCTTTTGCCAATTGAGTTAGCCTATTTTTCAAGGTGTTACTTTCTTCAGCATTTTTTTGGGTCTCCTTTACCAAGGTATTGACCCGTTTTCCTGCTTTTCTTGCATCTCTCTCATTTCTCTTCCCAGTTTTTCCTCCACCTGTCTAACTTGCTTTTCAAAATCCTTTTTGAGCTCTACCAAGGCCTGAGCCCACCTGACATCCCCCTGGGATGTCTGGGGTACTGAGGCCCCGCCCTCCACATCTTTCCCTGATGGCAAGAATATGTCCTCGTCTTCCTCAGACCCGAAAGTTGGGATCATTTGCACCTGTTCAAAAAAAACTCTCTGTAGTCTTACTTTTCTTCTCTTTTCTACGCATTTTCCCAGCCAGTTCCTTGACTTCTGAGATTCCTGTCCACCCCCGCCTAGATCCGCCCAGCTAGTGCTTGGGGTCTGAGATTCAAATGGGCTTTCCACGTATTCAATGTGAGCTTTAGTTCTGGTGCTGGGGTGGGGGCAGGGCCGCCTCCCAGGCTCAGTTCCCTCAGGGGCTTTATGCAGAGACCTTCAGTAATGGAGTGGGTAGGGGCAGGGCCGCCTCCCAGGCTCAGTGCCCTCAGAGGCTTTATGCAGATACCTTCAGAAATGGAGCGGGTGGGGCAGGGCCGTCTCCCAGGCTCAGTGCCCTCAGGCTTTATGCAGATACCTTCAGAAATGGAGCGGGTGGGGCAGGGCCGTCTCCCAGGCTCAGCTGGTTCAGGTGGTTTATGCAGAGACTTTCAGTAATGAAGATCCTGCCTGCTGCTGGGGGAGTCCCGGGCCGCCGTGGCCACGCTGCTGCTGCCTCCGCCGCTGTTGCCTCTGCCGCCACCCCCACCTCTGCCTCTGCCGCTTCCGAGGGGGCCCGAGCCACAGAGACACCCCACTCCCCTCTCGGTCAGCCCAGCCGTCTCTCACTGACCTGTAGCTTCTGTGGGTGGAGGGACCTTCCCGGCCGTTGGAGCTTCTGTCCCTGAAGCCTGCTCGGATCAGCTTCTCTGGGGCTGTGGACAGGGCAGCGCTGGGGTGGGGTCCGCTTTCTGGGGCGCGACGGACCCTGGGGACGGTTCTCCAGGGCTCTCTGGATCAGAAATCTCTTCCACTATGTTTCTGAACCCCCTGCAGTGATCCAGAACTTCTGGGGAGCTCTTCTTACATTAATTCTATGGGCTGTAGGTTTGGAGCTCGTATACATGCGTCTTTCTACTCTGCCATCTTGACTCCGCCCCCCCCACCCCCGTTAGTCTATTTTTAAAGGTGTTATTTTCTTCAGCATTTTTTTGGGTCTTCAGCAAAATGTTGATTCACTTTTCATGATTTTATTGCATCGCGCTCATTTCTCTTCCAAATTTTTCCTCCACCTCTCTTACTTGATTTTCAAAATTCTTTTTGAGCTCTTCCACGGTCTGGGACCGTTGCATATTGTTTTGGATGTAGAAGCCTTGACTTTTATATCTTCCTCTAATGGTATGCTTTGTTGTTCCTCATCACAGAGGATGGAAGAAAATACCTGTTCACCAAGAAAGTAACCTTCTATAGTCTTATTTTTCCCCTTTTGGGGGGTATTTTCCCAGACAATTGCTTGATTTTTGACTTTTTTGTCAAGTGGAGGGTATACTTTAAGAACCTGTAAGTTCTCACTTCCTCCAAGGTGGCACAATCAAGGGAGAGGAGTTTACTCCTCTCATGACATGTGCTATGGTCTGTGACCGACCATGAGCACTCCTTTCTGCCTTGAATCTACAAGTAGGATTACCTCTCCTCAACCTCCCCCAGCTCCACCATGCCAGCCCTCTTCCTCACTCCAGGATGCCACTCAGGAATGATACCCAGACCACTTATTTAATTCCACCAAGTTCTTTAGGCCAAGTACTCAAAAAGTGGATGCTGATGCTACAGTGACTACTGCTACCCTAGAATCAGGGCTGGGACCAGATGGGGTTCCCTTCTCATCGAGGTGAAAGAGCTTTTTTACTGACATTTAAAGCTATCTTTGGTGTTTGTGCATTGAGAAATGTGGAAACCACAGCTGCTACCTGTGATTCCATGCCCTGAGCCCTCCTCCAGTCTTGTCTTTGCTTCTCACCAAAGCTGGGCTGTGCTCCACTGTGAGCCCTGTGTCATACACATTTCCTGTTGGCCTTCCAGGCTGTCTTGAGCTGGAAATCTCCTTCACTCGGTCACTTTGTGGCTTCTGCTGCCCTATAATTTGTTTAAAGTCATTTTTTACAGGTATTTTATGGGCTCTGGGGGTAGAACTAGAGCAGCTCTGTCCTTCTACCCCTTCGTATGTCCTTTGTAATTAATTTGGGTGTAATGATGATTTTATTTATCTGAGATATTCAGTGTTTGTAGTGTGAGTCGAGGAGGTGATATACTTGATTGACTTTAAATCTGATGCTATATCTTTCATTTTATCATCCTATTCTGGCCTCTCTAGAGTCCACACAAATTGTTTTTTAAATTTACATATTAATTTGTGCATATTTCTAATTTCCCTATCTTCTGCAGAAATCACAGTAAATAAAATGTTGGGCCTTAGAGTCAGAAGATGTGATTTCAGATCTGACTTCAGACTTTTACTAGTTGTGTGACTCTGGGCAAATCCTTTAAGCTGTTTGCCTCAGTCTCCTTGACTGTAAAATGCGAATGATAATAATAGCTTTTACCTTGCAGGGTTATTGGGATGATCAGATAAGATAATTTTAAAGTGATTAGTGTAATGTTTGGCACATAGTAGGTACTTAATAAATCATTCTAGGGCAGCTAGGTAACTCAGTGGATAGAGTGCTAGGCCTGGAATTAGGAGGATTATCTTTCTAAGTTCAAATCTGACTTAAGACACTAGCTCTGCAACTCTGGGCAGGTCACTTAACCCTATTTGCCCCAGTTTCCTAGTTTCTTCCTCTGTAAAATGAGCTGAAGAAGGGAATGACAAAGTACTCCAGTGTCCTTGACAAGAAAAATCTTAATGAGTCACAAAGAGTTGAACATGGTTGGAACAACTGAACAACAATGAATTCTTCCTTTCCTACCTAGATCCCTCTCTTATCTTTCTCTTTCTTACATATATACATTAGATTTTAAGCTTTTCTCTGGGAAAGGGCTTTTTTTATCTTTTCAACTAAGGACCTTACACTAATAGTCAATAAGTATTTACTAATTGCCCTCTGTTTGCCAAACACTGAACAAAATACCTGAAATACAAATAAAGATCTTAGCTTAAAAAGGCCAAGGTATCCCACTGCATCGGGGGTCATCTCCAATTACCCTGACCTGTCTTGCTACTGGATTCAGATGACCCTGGAGGAGAGAGTGAGGCTAATGACTTCACATACCTAGTCTCACTTAAATTTAGTTTACTTGCAAGTAAAGATGTTACCTTCTTGATGTCATTGGTACTCTTTTGGAACTAAGGACAAACAACTATCTGTGAGGTGTAATAGCAGCTCCACCGGTCAGTTCCACTTGGGTAACACAGCTATCCTTTCCTTTCCTCCTCCCTTCACTTCTTCCTTCATTCCCTCCTTTCTTCTTTCCTCCTTTCCTTCCTTCCTTCCATCCCTCTTTTCCCTCTGTCCACATGAGGAATCATACCTTTACATGTGGTTGCTCTGTCTAAAGGAATAAATTTTGATCACTGAAACTTTGTTAAGGTATCTTGGAGTTTGGGGGATAGATTGTTTTTTCTTTTCCCTACTTATGTATTTTATCATTAAAAAAACAAACTTGGACAATTAACTCTTTTTTCCCATGTAGTTTCATTTATGATTTCTTGAAATAAAGCTCTGGAAAACCAGACTTTGATAGCCCTTTGGGATTCAAAGGGAGTTACTTGACCAAGTCTTAAACCCACATCACTCTGGCTTCTCATTGATTGATCAATAGCCCAAGCTTTAGTTGGTTATTGTTTGAATTTTGATGGCTCGGAATTAGTGCAAATAGTAACTGTTTGTGTTTTGGCCAGAAACCCTGGTGGTTTTCCCCTCCCAATTTGATTATTTTTCTTTCTTTCTTTTTTTTGAATAAGCAAACTAGGCCATCTATTGCTTTATTTCTTACTTATCCTTAAATCATTGAATGGTTGTTGCCTCAGACAAACTGAGACCTGGGAATGACATTAGCTTAGAAAGGCCAAGGTCTCCCATTGCATCTGGGATCATCTCTAGTCTTCCTGACCGCTGTTTTGCCACTGGACTCAGATGACCCTGGAGGAGAGAGTGAGGCTGATGACTTTACACAGCCCTGCCTTAACTAAATCCAATTCATTTGCAAGTCAAGACATCACCCTGCTGATGTCATTGGTCCTTTTACAGAACGAAGGACAAACAACACCACCAGAAAGGAATTACTGTCTCTACCCTCAAATAGTTTATACTCTAATGGAAGGAAACAATACAAAAAGAAAACTAAAGGGGGGCAGGAAAAGGGGGAGGAACTGTAGCAGGTGCTGCGGCATGATGGAAAAGTTCAAAGGATTTCAGCTTGATGAGAAATTAAGAGATGGCTGGCCTGGACATCCCCTGTAAATGGACGTTTAGGAAGTAGTTTTCAATTCCACACTACAATGAGAGAGGTCTTTAGGGACAGAAGATGCTTATGAAGTGTGAGTACCAAGGTTGATGTGATCTTGCATGATGATAAGGTTCATGGTGGCATGATGAAGAAATCCAGAGTGCAAGGAATACTAAAAATGTCATGCATAAGGCTTTCTAAATGTCTGATGTATGAAATTGAATATAATGTACCTAAGGAAGTAGCTTTTGTTGTAGCTTGGCTTCAGTCTACTTGATGACTACTTTGGGTGATAGTTTAGATAAATCAATGCTTTGAATAAGAGTGGCTGTAGATGATCTCTATCATCTTTTCAAACCAGTAATTCTATTCTTCTACTGTCTGATTAAGCACACTTGCCTTTTCTTGGACATTTCCATGCCTCTATGTGCCATGCATTATACTAGTCCCTGAGGATGTAAAGATAAAAATGAAATAGTCTCTGCCCTCAAAAAGTTTACTTTTTTTTTTGAGTGGTGAGGCATGAGGAAAGTAAGAAAAATAGATCCAGTGTCTTCGATTCTATTTTAATCAAGAGATAGATACTTCTATGTATAAATACATGTATTATATGCACATAATACATATATAAATAACCTAACATACTCTTATCTTTTTACCTATTTTAATAATAGTAGGAAAAGTTAAATAATAATAACAATAATAGACTGAGAGGTTAAATAGAATGGCTTCTTCTGTGAGGAGATGAAATTGCTACAAATCCTTTATCATAATATTAGTAATATTACCATAATATCAGTAATAACTGACATGAAATAGCCCATTTGAGATTTTCAAAGTATTTTACACTCATCTCATATGATTCTCATAACAATCCTCAAGTAGGTACTGTTATCCCCATTTAACAAATGAGGAAACTGAGGCTCAGAGGCAGTAAATGACTTGCCTGGGGTCACAACAAGTGCTTCAGGCAGGATTAAAACTCAGGACTCATTGACTTTTGCAGTCCAAAGTAACTGATACCAAAATTTAATTGGTTTAGGATAAAAAGGAGCTGATGTGTTTGTGAAAGTTATATTTCAAAATTTCTTCTACTGCTTAAGGTTTCTTTGTGCTTAAAATTATGCTAAGACATCTTCTCACCAAATACTATACAAAGTCAATGTTCTCAATGTTTATATATTGTTTAAAAATATAAATACAGTTTTGTATGAAGAAGTAACTCGGGGAGGGCAAAAATAAGGTATTTCCTTTTTTCTCTGCTCCTATGATAGTGTCTGTACTATATTAGCCAAAATATCAAATGGAAAATTTTTCTACCCTCTGTTTTCTTCAAGTAAGCAGTTTTCATTTCTCTTTCAGTTGATCTGTCCTTAGTAAATAAAGATGAAAAGTCCATCTACTTATTGGGGAATTCCCTTGGTCTTCAGCCAAGAAAGGTTAAAACATATCTGGAAGAAGAAATAGAGAAATGGGCCAAAATGTGAGTAATTTTTTAAAAGCTACAATTCAGTTTCATAAAAGATCTTGAAGCTTAAGAATCAAAATGTTTATGTAATCTTCTTAGATGATATTTAGAGAAATGAAGAATTTTTATATCTAGAATATTTAATGTTTCTTTAATTGTAGTGACAATGTGAGTTTCAAGAGTTCAGCAGAAGGAAGCTAAAAATATAATTTAACTCAAGTTTCTGAAGTAAGAATTTCAAAGCAGTCTTCGTAAATAAATGTCTGTTCTGCTTTGTTTTTAATCACTAGTGATGGGGATACCATAGCATCCCTTAGGAATCAGTTCTACACTTATACTCAGAATACTAAACTTATGTTTAGAATACTATAATATTAATACTTAGAATACTATAATATACAGTTCTTATTTTTTAGAGTTATAAATTTGAGCAAAAGATAAACTTATTTAATTATATCTAAGAGAATTTACATTTCACTTCCTGATTTAACTTGATGACCTTTTCTTGATTCCTTTTGGCTTTTTCTCCTGCTGTTTGACCTATCTTTTCCCCTGTACTTATCTGTGTCCTTTAAGTACAAACTCAAGTATCTACTCTTTTGGGAAGCCTAATTCAGCTACTCTATCTCAAACTGATTTTTCCCTTTCTCCATCATAGGATCACAAGATCGTTGCTCTAGAGTAGAGCGTTCCAAACTTATGTGATCTACCACCCTCTTTTAAAAAATTACTCATCACCCTCCTAGAAAAAGTACTTTCTTTAACCCTTTAACCTTTTTCTTGATACTTGCATCATTTCACAAAGAAATATAAAATATATTCTTTAAAAAGACACATTTTAAATTTTATAATTTATTGTACGTGGTGTTTTTTTCTGCATTGAAATTTTAGTGGGACAGTATTGCATCATGTATGGTATAATAAACAAGTCATTACATGCACAGGATCCTGCCAGTGTATGCTGGACTTCCTGACAATGCACAACGTGCTTGTCTACCAACATTTGCTTGCTAAGACCTGTGGGTGGACTTGACCCAGGTGGATCAGTTAACAGCTTGCATTTTTGTGTTTATTTGGAAAATAATGTAATCACTATGACTTTAACTGCGATACACAGCAGTTGAAACGTATGAATTGTTTTTCAAAATTTTCTTATTTTTCTTTCTCTATGCTTCCACTGCCCCCTTATATTTATTCAATGACCCTCCAATTGGCACCTGAAGCTACTATTGTCCTCCCCTGGATCATTCCAGCACCCCCTCAGACCATTATTGCCAACTTTAGGAACCTCTCCTAGAGCTGGAAAGGGTCCTTGAGCTCAGAGATGTCAAAATGGGACCTATACAACTCCAGAGTGCAACCCTACCAGATTAAAATGTAAATAGAAAATGTCTAATAAAATAAAATCAAATACAATACAAAATAGATAATGTTAATTTTTGGTTTTCTAACTCAGTAAGTCAGTAACAGCCTGAGAGTTCTATTCCATTTTGAGTATGACACCACAGATCTAATCCAACCCTCTCATTCTACAAAGGAAGAAGTTGAGGCCCAGAGAGATTGAAATGATGTATTCAAAGTCACACACTCAACAGGATAGGCTCTGAATTTAAGTGCTTGGGACTCCAGCATCCCAGACTTCATATCAAACACTTTAGTTAGCAAAAGAGGAAAAGTTGAAAGTCAAAAGGCACAAGCATGACAGTTCTGTAGCTTTGGCTCTTTTCAGAATTTATCTTTTGTTGAACCAGATATGCTGTAAGTTTCCTGATTCATTTTTCCTTCCCTTTACTCTCCACTACTCCCTATACCACTCTGTCTTCCATACTGGAAAATCTTTTTCTGTTGATAATTCAGAATTTAAAGCTGACAGCCTAGAGCTTGAGCTGACTATAGTAATAAGAAGGTGTAGTAACAGATCTAATTATTCCCAGTTTGGCTGTAATGCAACTAAACTGAGCCTTTGTGGTTCACACCTAAGTACTTAAGATAGAGAGGGGAGAGGTTTGACTAATTTGTGAAACCCAAGATAGTTTTGTCATTTGTAAGACTGTGATGCCTTTTTTGCACTATAAATGTATTGTTACCTTGAAAAGCATTCGCAAGCATCTTACTTTATTATTTAATACTCTTTTCTGATTCGATTTTTTTGAAGGAGCAGGGAATGAGTTTGAATGAATTTGAACTTTAGAAAATACCCTTGCCTCTTGGTTATTCATTCTGCCCAGCACTGGATTCCCCCCAACCCCAGTCATTTAAAAAAAAATGCAACTTTATTTATTTCCTTGTGGTTACCCTACTTTATCAATTAAATAGTTGACTTCTTTTAGGAGATTAAAATTAGATCATGTTCCATGTTGTTTCAGTGATGCAAAGGGAAAGCACCTAACAGTCAAGAACTTTGTCTCATAGAGGGTCACCTTCTACTTTTACTTTTCTCTCTGTGACAGTGGAGAATTTCTTCTCCCTCTTCTCTCTTCAACTCTTAGGAAAAATTAATTATCAAGTAAATAGATGTACTTTAATTCTTTCTAATGACTCAACTATTTAAGGAGTACTTTTTTATAAGAAAAATAGTAGGTAAATATAATTGCAAACTCTATTCATTGTTAAATAATACTTAAGAAAACAGACATTGAAGCTGTGATTATAGTCATCCATGGTCTATAAAAGAGAGTAAGGCCATGGTTAAATGGCCCATCAAGTTCACTATTGCAATTTCCAGTTGCCCAGGATCATTGTAGGCACTTGGAGGACTAGGACCATTCACAGGACAAATCACTTTTCAAAAAAAATCATGCTACAACCAGTTGTCATCTAAAACAGCTTATAGCTACATGTGCAAAGTGAGATAAAGACAATGCAATTGTATAAATTTTGCAAGCCAAAAAAATGAAACTGTCATAAAAGACCTCAAGGTGGCTATGGCAAAGGTTTGCTAGGAGGACTTCCTGAGAAATAAAGATAAATGAGGGATTATTATTGTTGTTTCTAAGTTTCAATTTCAACATTTATTATTGGTGTTTTAATTTTTCAAATTTATGTCACAAAATAAATACCAAATCTTGATATTTGGAATGGAAAACTTTATATTCTTATGATTCTCTTCTCATGTGATAACAGTATTGGGAAAATGGTATTGTCTGACACTAAAAGAAAATATTTTTGCAACAAGGGTTTGCTGGAAGTGATAAACAATGAACCTACAGAGATTTTTAGAAGGTAATATACGGGCATGAATTCAGTTAGAGGAGAGACGTTGTAGGAGAAAGGTACTTACAGAACACAGCAAAAGAGTTCTATACTTGATACGTTGGGACCTCATGAGCTAGATAACAGACAGATAAATACTTACAAAGACATCTCTAAAGTGCATTAATTGAATACATGATTCCTAAATCAATTGTGTCTAGGAATATCAAGCCTATCAATGTATTTACTCATTCATTCAATGAGTATTAATTAAAAAGCCTCCTATGAGAAATTTGCTAGGCAATAATCATTCATAATGATCATTAACCATATTTAAAAGTAAGTCTAGAAAATGAAAAGAATAATATTGTAAGGATTTAAATGTAGAAAAATAATAACAGAATGCACAGATATTTTAGATTGAGCGGACATGAAGCAAGCTGTGTGTTGGTGCATGACACAATGAGAATTTCTATTTCTTATGATTGTCAGTGTCATATTCAACCTTAGTGTTTCTGTCACGTAAAAACACCAATGAATATGAAAAAAGCATAAGAGTCCTTATTGATTATGAGGACATTTTCCCCAACAGTTTGTTTTTTTTTTTGCTAATTGGAAGTGGATTATTATAAGATAATTGTAAAATATTGTAAGATCTTTCAAAATAGGATGGATTTTTCTCTTTCTGGGATAGTTTTAGCATGATCCAAGCTATGAGCGAAGAGACTAAATAGATTTGAGAAATTCTCCAGGTTCTTTGAGGACCCATAATTGTGTTTGCTTTCTAATTTGATTTCATAGCCATATCATTGACTGAGAAAAACATTGCCCCTCAGACAGCTCTGAAAACACAGAGCTGAAGAGATTTAATTTCCCTTGTATGTGCTGTTGTAATGAGTTAGCTGTCTTTCATGCAGGCTTTTCCTTCAGAGTATTTGTAAAGAGAAGTTTCTGATGCTGAAACTGTTTAGATATTTTCTGATGATACTAGTATGCTCTTTCCCAAGTCTAATACATACGCTTCTAACTGCAGTTTAATCTCCATCAACTTTTCCTAATGATGGACCATGTCATGTAGTGGTTTATTTGTGTAACTCTAAATTCATTTTACTACTGCAGGCTGACAAAATGAGGCAGTAGACTTTGTGTATGATATGGGAGGTATGGGGTGTAGAATGCCAAGAGCACTGAATTCAGAAATGTATCCTTAAAGATTATTACTACCGATGTCTAACAGAGTTAGGACTAAGGTAGCATAATATTCAGAGTTATAAATCCTCTGAGGCAGAGCATAGAATTTTACTACCTAAATGTAATAAGATATATTGTGCTATCAGCAAAGGCTATAGAGTTCTATGTGATTAAAATAAAAAAGATCCAAGTATCTGCCTTTAACTACCATTTAATGATAATGATTTTTGTCTTTAGCATTTATATTGGAAGTTGAGGAATAGGCAAGCTGCAGGCAATCTAATAATAATATGAATAATAAGTAACTACCCTTCTTCCTTCTTATTCTGAGTATTGTTTGGTCCTTCAAAAGCTAATTTTTTTCTTATTTCAAACAGTTTTCATATTAATTTGTATTTTTATATACTTTGACACATTGATATATAATTTGGTTGTTACTTTTAAAATGTATTATATATCACATAAAGATGAAGAGAGATTTCAGTATTCAATTCATTCTAAGAAAGTAGTGAAGTTTAAAAATGGGGAACTCAGAAATAGGAGAACTATTTCTATAAAATTCTAAACTCTTTTGCAAACATTGACTTTGAGTATCTTAATGAGGGAAGGGAGATTAAGCCTAGACAGATCTATATAAAACACGTTATTAAATTGTATCACTGTACCTTACTATTTGTACTATTTGGCCACTTTTCCCCTGGAAAGTTAATTGGGAAACTTTTGGAGAGCTCCTCCTATCCCCTACCTTAATTGCCAGAAGCAATTTTGAACTAACTTAGGGGTGTGGGGTGAAAGTACTCATGCACTTGGTTCCCAAGTTAAAAAATACTGTCTTTTTCCAATGTGGTACACTGCTTGTTGGAAAATGATGTACACCTAACTTACATTACTTTCGTTTTCTTCAGAGCCTTTCATTGAACTCAGAGATCTCACTTTAGAATTACAATTAAAGGCAGGCATAGTTTCTGGCACACAACAGGCAACTTCAGAGCTGGTTGATTTATATTGTTCTGTGAGTTAGGATGAAGATGGTCACAGATATCTAATGTTACTTTTTTTTCAATTTAGAATTGGAAAATGTTCATGGAGAATTTTTTTCACTAATTGCAGTTGATTAACCATTATTAACTGTATTCCCATGTAGTTGTATCCTGAAAATCAAAAGTATTTGTTACTCTCTATGCTTTAGAAAATTTAGCATTTAACAATTAGTCATAGCCTACTATAGACTACCTGATATTGTTATCATTTTATGAGTATATGTTATATCTCCTTCAATATCCATTGCTCTTTAATCTTAGGGACTATATCTTTATGTATTTGTATTCTCTAGCATTTATTATCATATCTAGCATATAACAGGAACTCAATAGATGTTGATTGATGGATTGATCAATAATTTCCTGGTTCTGACAGCAAGGCTAAGTTTGGAAGAATATTATAATGTAAATCCACCCAGTGTTCATTAAAATAGGGGAATAATTTATAAAGAAAGCTCAAGATGAAGTGTTGACTGTCATAGTCTCCCCCAAAAAATCAACACAATTCATGGAAACAGATTTAGATCTAAAAAAGCATTCTTAGAGATAATGTAGGTCGTCTTTTCATTTTCAAGAAGGGCATTGGAGGTCTAGAGAGATAAAATGATTTAGCTAAAATCATGCAGATCAATAAATGGCAAAACTGACATTTGAACTCAGTTCCTTTCATTCCAAATCCAGTATGGTTTCCATTCCATTTCATCGTTCTACGTTCCAAGAAGGCAAATACACAAATACAGTACGCCTTAAAAATACTGCCTTCAAAGGGAGCAGTCCTTGGTTACAGTATGTACTCATCACTTGTTAGCATCAATGAAGTCAATTAGCTTCCCTGACTTAGTTATCCCATATGTTGAGTGGAAAGAGTTCCATACCTTCCTCAATATAAGGACTAGAAAATATATTCTTTTAAGATTCTTTTTTATTTCTGATCTGTATAATTTTGTGAGTTAAATTCTTGTTAGTAATATGTAAAATTATATATTTGTTTGGCTATGTGGACATTGCCATTAGGCTATGGATACTTGATCCTGGATTCATCCTGAGAAAGATAATGGCATGGTAAAATAAAACTCCAATAAGAAAAACTAATCAGAGAGTGTTATGGAGAGCTTAGAGGGCAATTACTAAAGAATAAATGAAGAAAGACTTACTTAAATCTACTTTGCATTTGTATAACACTAAAATATATTCCAGCCTGTAAATATAAAATGAACTAAATTTACAAGACTGTACGCTCTTTGAGTACAAGGCAACACTCATTGTATTCCTTATAACATCTAGTGCAGTCACTCTAAGTACTCAATAAATATTTGCTCATTTGAATTGAACTAGCCGCTGTTTAATATTTAAATAAATGCTGGAACATGGTAACCAAAATAGCATGGAGTGATAGGTATATCTTCATTGCCTTGTGAAAAAACAATGAATTGTTTTTAATCAGATGTTTGCCAGCCTCCTTGGCCAATCTTTTCAGTACTAGCTGCACCTTTACGCATTCTCCTCAATTTACTGGTGGAGATAGGGAAGTTAGAATACTGCTTACTCTCCATGGCCACTCTCACGTTCTCCCCCATCTTCATCACTCAGTTACTTTTCTTTCTTTGAGGTTCATGCTAGTTCTACCACCCAATCAAAATCCTAATAATTGCTGTATACGGACTCCTTGGTCACTCCCCTTCCTTCCTCAGTGAGTTCCTGATATGGCTTTCTATTCCATATTAACTGTCCCTCAAATATCCAAACCACTCAATTCCCCAACCAACTCACTTTCTATGAGCTACTTTTCCATCTACTTTAGTCAAACCCAAAGATCTTGACCTTGCCATTCCTAAAAATATTCCACCTCCAAGAATTTGAAAATCCTCTTATCTGATCATAATCTATTGTCTTTTCACTTCTTTTTCTCTATTCCCCCACAAAACCACACTCTTCATCTGCACCATAACAAACCATCCCTTGACCCCTCATTTCTCTCTCAGGCTAGATACTCTGTACTCTTGTCTCCATCTTGATCCCTTGGTGAACCAATTTAACTGTACATTGTTCTCTCTTGAATCCCTAGTCCCTTTATATCACCAATTACATACTGCCAAGTCCCAGCCTTAGATGGCTCCCACCATTTGCCACCTTGACTCATGTACAGATACTGCTGAAAAAATCTGCAACCATTGTGCCTGGGTCCACTAGAAATTTATGTTTTGCAACCACAACTAGGTTCTTACTACTTCTAGTCAATTCTATATATGTCTTATCAACTCGCTAACCCCTTTTCCATAATGGCTCTACCAAACATTTTCAACCCTCTTTTCATTTTCCATGGCTCCCCTTTTCCTCACCTTCTCAGCTGAGATCCTTGCCTCATTTTTTCGCAGAAAAAATTGAGACCATTTCCTTTGAACTCCCTCTTCTCCCCTCTTCATTTGTTGTCACGGGATCCTTCTATCACTAACTCCTCCTTCACCTGTCTCACGTAGTTTTGCTTTTTTACCAAGGCTAACCCCACTCTGCTTGTTCCAGACATCTCATTCCATCCCATCTTCTCCAATAGAGTTCTTCTTCTATCATTCCTACCTTATCATTTATTTTCAATCTCTCTCCTTGATGCCTTATCATCTACAAACATACCCATATCTCCCCATCTAAAAAAAAACAAAAAACAAACTCATTTGATCCTTCCATTTTTACTATCATCCTCTGCCTCTTCTGACCTTTGTAGCCAAACCTCTTGGGAAGGCTTCTACTTCAGCAGTCTCTTCTTACTCTCCTTTCAATCTAACCTTGTCACTCCACCCAAACTCCACATCACATTGTCCTTGACCTCTCTGTAACCTTTGACACTTGATCACAATCTCTATCTTGATATTCTCTTCTCTCTAGCTTTTTGAGACACCACTCTCTTCTGGTTCTCATCTGACCTGGCTGCTTCTTCTCAAGTTCCTTTGCTAGCTCCTCCTCTAGAGCATGCCATCTAGCCATAGATATCATTTCCTTTAGGCTTCAGTCTTAGGTCCTCTTCTTCTATATTACATCCCTTGGTGATCTCATCAGTTCCTAAGGATTTAATTATAATTTCTATGCAGATAATTCTCAAGTCTACCTATCCTGCCCCAGCTTCTCTGCTGGATCTCCCATCTTACATCTTCAATTGCTTTTTAGACATCTTAAACTAAACATGTCCTTAACTGAACTCATTATATTTCTCCCTAAAGTCTCTCCCTTTTCAAATATTTCCATTACTGTGTAAGGCATCACCATCTTCCCTCAGCCTCATAATCTATGTATTATTCATACCTGAACTATTTGTAATAGTCTTCTGGGTGTCAACTTGTCTCCTTAAGTTTTCCCTCACTCCAATTCATCCTTATTCAGTTACTAAAGTGATTTTCCTTAAAGTTCAGTTCTGACTATGTCATCCACTATACTCAGTAAATTCCATTGGTTTTCATCATCTCCAGGATCAAATACAAAACCCTCTATTTGGAGTTAAAAGTCTTTCTTAAGTTGTCTCCCCACTTGTCCAGTCTCTTACACATTATTCCTCATCACATACTCTTTGATCCAGTGACACTGTCCTTCTGACTACTCCATAAACAAGACACTCTAGCTTTCAGCTGTAGACATTTTCTCTGAATATCCCCAATCCCTGGAATTCTCTCTTCTCAACTCCACCTACTAACATTCTTTGACTTCTCTCAAATCCCAACTTAAAGATGGGTCTGGAGATGACTCTGGAGAAAAGAGTGAAGCTAATGGCTTTGCACAGTTCTCCGTCTCTAAAATCCAATTCACTTGCCAGTCATAGCATCACCTTCCTGATGTCATGGTTCTCTTAAAGAATGAAGGGCAAACTACAACCTGTAAGTAGTAGGAGCTGCCCTATTGGGGACCCAACTGACCAGTTCCAGTTGGGCAACATAGCTCATTCCTTCCTCATTCCCTTCTTCCTCCCCCCCTTCTTCTTCCTCTGTCCACATAGGATAATAGACCCTTACCTAAGGGTACTATGCCTAAAGGAATATAAATTTTGATCATTGAAATCTAGCAAGACATCTTGGATTTTACTGCCAGATTTCTTTCTTAAGGACCAGGCTTAAACATGACTCTTGCCCTCATTGTCTGGCCCTTGATGGCTCAGAGTGAGTGTAAATAGCAATTGCTTCTGTTTTGACCAGAAACCCTTTCCAGATTGATTTTTTTAATTAGGTAAAAGGGGCCCTTCTTTACCTTATTTCTTACCCAGCCTTAGTCACTGAATGAACATTGCCTCAGTCAAACTGAGACCCGTTAAAGACATTGTCTTTAAAGGGCTGAGGTCTCCCACTACACCAGTCATCATAATCAATATCTTGGCCACTCGATGTAGCTATCTTGAGAGAGTGAGGCTGCTGACTTTGCACAGCCCTCACTCACTTAAATCCAATTCACTTGCAAGTCATGGCATTACTTACAAACAAGTCCCAACTAAAATTCCACCTTTCACAGAGAATTCTTCTCAAACCCTCTTGATTCTAGTACTTTCTATTTATTAATTTCCTTTTATCCTGTGTATAGTTTGCTTTGTATACTTTTGCTTGCCTGATGTTTCCCCCATTAGATTTGTAAGCTGCTTGAGGACAGGGAATGTCTTTTGCAGTGTTGTGTATCCCCAAAATTTTGCACAGTTCTTGACACAAAAGTAAGTGCTTAATAAATTTTGGTTGATTAATTATTAGTCGAGGCATATGCAACTAACTTAACAGAGTACTGGATTTAGAGTCAGAATATCTGATTACAATTATCTTTTTGCCAAAATTAGTAGGTACATTACTCTGATCCTCAATTTACACATTTCCTTAATGGATGTTGTTGCAAGAATCAAACTGGATGATGTAAATGTATCTTGTGCTGTTTGTTTATACTTTATACATAGTTTGTATTTGTATCAGATAAAACACAAGATTTATATGTTGGAGATGAGTTATACCTCTACTACTAACTTGCTGTGTATCCTTGAATAAGTCATTAATCCTCCTTTGGTTTCAGTTTTCTGATCAGTAAAATTAAGGGTAGCAAAATTTCTAAACAATAAAATTAAGACTAAGTTATCATAGGATCATAGATTTAGAACAATAAGGAACCTTACAGGGTTTTGAAATCCTTAATTTTACAGTTAAGGAAACTGAGACTCAAGAGAGCTTAAGTGATTTGATCAGAGTCTCATTAGTTCATTTCAGCTATAAAATTTTATGAGGTATTATCTTTTTTTAATGTTTCCTATACTTTTTCATATATTTTTCTAACCACTAACTTGCCATTTTTATTAAGAGATTTACTTATTTTGTATCTCTGGATAATACTTAATATGCTACACTGTAGAAAATGAATAAACTGCCAATTAGTATTAGATTGCAAACTTCATGAAGACCAAAATGTTTCATTCAAATTGAGCTACTAGCTATTCCCTGAATGGAGCATTGCATCTTCTCCCTTCATTCATTAAAAACATCACCTGTCCCTAATAATGAATTTCATCTCTACACCTTAGATCTCTTATCTTCCTTTGAGTCTCAACTCTTGTGTCACTCCCTCTGTGAAGCCTTCCTTTTTGATTGATAATATTCTGTCCTAGAGCATTATTAACAATATTTTTCACAATTTATCTTATCCTATCTTGCTTAATACATAACAGTTCATGTGTTGTATCTTCTGCCCCAGGGTTCTTTAAGGATGAGGAAATTAACCCATTTAAATCTTAGTGCCTAGAATATTTTAGGAGCTTAATAAATGTTTGTTGTATTCCTTAGCATTTAGTCCATTGTCTTGCACCTAATAAACATGCAACTCATTTATTGAATTAAATAAAATTTCTGGAAAATTATAATGAGAAAAAAGATAGAACTACTGGAAAATCAGTCAGGGAATGGTGTTGAATTGGGTATTTTAGTCAATTTTTTGCAAGTGTTATTGTTAAAAGGTATCATATAGATGATGATATTCTGCAGAATTATTCAATTTGACAAAATTTTTAACTTTATTGTGACCTTTTACTCCTTGGCTTCCTGGTGTTAATTAAGGACAGTAGATATCAAAGGGATTACACAGTTGATTTAGTACTTGATGATCCTATTGTAAATGAAAGAAATCAAAATTAAAATACAGATAAAATAGAAAATAAATCAGACTGTAAATACTGAAAAAATGTAAATAAATGTTATTTTCCCCAATGGAAAAATAACCAGAAAACTTGAAAATAGGTAAGTTGAAAGAGTTTTGAAATGTTTAAGAATATTTTTCATAATTATAAATAAGTTATGAAGACTGGTTTAGAAATGTGTCAATTTCTGATGCTTGAAATACTTCCCCAAACAAAAACCTGAGGTATTTCTGTGTCCCTTTTCCATTTTAGGGGAAGTTATGGTCATGAAGTAGGAAAACGTCCTTGGATTACAGGAGATGAGTGCATTACACACCTTATGAATAACATTGTAGGTAAGTGTAAATAGCAATAAATCTTTCCTTAAAAAACATGAATGACTTATTCTGTAGCTTAAATATCAATTGTAAAGTGATACATTTTATTGGTGTACAAATGATAAGTTTCTGTCATAACACTAAAGGCGGGCTACAGGTAGCATTATATGGCTAATGTTAGGCAAAGATTTTTGTTGCATATATAAACTACCCTGAACTAACTGATCTAACTGATACAAAGCAAACAAATAGTACACTATATGCTTAAAGATTTCCTCCTTAAATAAATTCCTGTGTTGTCTCCCCACCCTCCAGTCCCCATTAAAAAGAAAAGGAAACCATTATGAATGGAAGAACTAGCATTATCCTTTGTGTTTTCATAGTTCATAGCCATAGCATAATATCTTAGAGTTTTCAAAATTATTTGCATCATTGCTTGATGTGATGAGAACATAGATCCACTGAAAAACAGCACTATCTATTCCACACTTGCTGTTTTTCTTTCTACATCATCAGTCAGATCTTTGCAGTCATACATATATTGGGCCTTCTGCTCAGCAATTTGTGGTTCTATTAGATCCAGGTAATGCAGTATAGTATAGCTATCGTCTTTTATCCTTGCAACATGTGTATAATAGGTGCTTTGTATATATGGATTGGTTGATTGGTTACCTGTGATCCTCAGAACTTTTTCTAAATCTATTATTCTATGAATCTATGACATTTAGAGAAGGGCATTAAAAATTTCGGGAAGTAAACACCTCCCTCTCTCAAAATGGGTTAGTGTTTTCTATTATTGTTACTTTCTCCTTTCTGTTTACTCAGTTCATTAGCTTAGCTTCAACCAGTTAGATTCAGCTAGTGTGAGTTATTGCACAGTTTTATCTCTAGCCTTTACTTCTAATTCCATATTGCCAATCTCATTTCCAATGAGAAATTCTATTGTTATCTCAAATTCAACAAATCTGAAGCTGGATTTAACATCTTCCTGTGCAGGCTGTTTACCTGCCAATCAGATCCTCCATTAACATTTCTTCTCTTTGTCAATAGCATAACCATTCTTTCCTGTGGGGATCCAGACCACCTACCCCCACTCCAGTCAGTGTGATATGTGATGGTGTAACATAGCATAATGGATAGAGAGATTCCATGGATATAAGAAGCTCTGAATTGGTATTAAGTCCTTCCACTAACGCATACTAACTGTGAGGTCACAGATTAATCACTTAACCTCTCAGTATGCAGTTCAGAGACTACACTCTTGAGACTGTAAAGTTGTAGATCGGTTGCTGATCTACGAATGTGGAGGGAATTTATTTACAGATAAAATCATAGTTCCAGATTTCATTGCACTCCATCTCAAAACAAAATAAAATACTTGCTTTCAAATCATATTCTTATATATGAAAACTAATGATGAAAATCAAGAAATAATGAAACATGGTTTACTTGTTTCATTATGAAGTAGTAGTCTTGGGTGGCAATACAGAAATCCATAGCTAATATAATTTGAACACACACTGCATACATTTTTGGATAGATAGATAGATAGGTAGGTAGATAGATAGATAGATAGATAGATAGATAGATAGATAGATAGATAGATAGATAGATAGATAGATAGATATACACACACAAACACATACATATATATTTGTGCTGTCTCTCTTACCCACTTGAATTTACGCTGAATCTTCCTTAATATTGCTTCTTGTATCTCTTCTTTTCATTCTCCACTGCAACCACCCTGTAGAACAACCATATCACAGTATGACTTATAGTTTTATTGTTTCTTTTTTTTACATCAGTCATTGCTTGATAGATATGCTCCTATAAACTTTTTCTTGTAACAAATAAAAACAAGTCAAATTGATAAAACAATCCTGCCTGGTGGTCTTAATAGTTAATAGAATATTATGCACCTGTAGTCCCTCACCTTTTATCAAGAAGAGTGATCTGCTTTCAACAAGTATTCTGTGGGACCATGCACACTTTGTTACAGTACTATTCTAACTGATTTCTTTATATCCGGTTTTTCAGCACGCCTCGCTATGCTGCACCCTACCACCAGAGTAGACCATCAAAAACAATTCCTTTTATAATGTTACTGTCCTGCTCAGACGTCTTCATTATGTCCCCACTCATATAACATAAAATCCACTCAGTCTGGCATTCAGGATTTTCTGTTATCAAATCTTGACCTACTTTTCTAAAACTGAATACCCGGGGATATCTCAAACTCAAACACACTCTATTATGGACTCTCTCATAATAATTGTCCTCTTATTTATATTAATTCATGCTTCCCTCTGCCAAAACTCCAGTCAAGCCACATTTTTAATTGTGGTATCTGTAGAGCCAACACCAGCCCATAGAGTTCTGACCCTTTCATTGAACTCCTATGTAACATATATCATCTGCATCATTATATATTTATAAGCCTGCTTTCCTGTATCACTGTCTTTTATTTCCTTGCATTCATAGTACTTAGCATGATAATTGGCAAGAATATTATGTGTTTAACCAATAATTCTTGAATGAACTTTAGAAGCTTTGAGTTAGAAGGATTTCAGAATCCATAGGTAATCCAATCAGTACTTGAACAAGAATCACTTCTACAGTGGCAGAGTGGTAATACTGTATTTTCAGGAAGACTTCCCCTGAAAGGAATCATACTATTTTCCAAAGGGAACATGTTAAATTCTGGGCTAAAAGTAATTATTGTGAAATACTTCTTAATTTCATCCCAAAGTTTTCTTTTTGTATCTCCCACCAAGTTCCTTTTAGTTTTCCTCTCTGAGAACAAGCAGAAACAATCTAGTTCCTCTTCCAAATCACAGCCCTTTAAATAGTTGTCTTAAGTGAAGTTTTCTCTGGGCTAAACATATCCAATTAATCCAATCCTGATAGGGGATGAGCTGTTTACCATCCTGATTTAATTCCTGCAGATACTTTCTAGTTTGTCTGTGATATTTGTTTGTCTTTTCCAAAGATGTTTGTTTCTAAAAATGAAAAAAATTCACCTCTCAGAAATTAACACAGGATTCCTGACCTGCGTAGAGTGTTCTTGGACATGATGCCTCTCTTAGTGTTGTCAAGGTTTGTGTTAGCTTTCTTGGCCACCATATCGCACTGTTGACTCATGTTGCTTCATGTTGTCATGTTGAATTTGCAGTCATCAAACCACTAATCTACTAAGTCCACTATTTTTTTTCAGGTAAACTAAAATGTAGCCAAACCTTCTGTTCCATATGCTTATGAAACTAGTTTCTTAAAACTCAAGGGTAAGACTATATATTTATCCCTGTTGAATTTCATCATTTTGGATTCTGCCCAATGTTTTAGAGGGTCTCATTTAGAAACCTGAATCATTCATTGTATTAGTTATTCCTTTCAATTTTGTGTCTGCTGCAAATGTGATGAGTATGACACTTATACCTTTATACAAACTAGTGATAATCTTGTTGCACCTCACAGGACCAAGAAAAATTCTTAGGCTCCTTCAGTGGAGATAAGCTAACATCTAACCACTAATGATAAGTCTTTGGTTTTGACCACTCAACCAATTCTAAATGAATAGATGTACTTATTTAGTAACTCTCCTCTATCTTGTATAAAATGTTATTCAGTAAACACTTTCTCCACAAGACTTATTAAACAGTTATAGAGAGCTATATAACAGGTTTAAAATGTGAGCTGTAATAGTACTTAGTTTTATCACCCAGGAACAGTTTTTTCATGTGTGTCAGAATTATTTAGATGTTTTTTTCTTTGATGGAGACAATTAGCATCATAATTATCCTGGATTAGATATGCACTTGTATTAAATATAGGTTTACTGCTGTCTTAATATTGACTGATCATTTAGGAGTCAGTTTAGGCAATTGTTAAAAAATAGAAAACATTTGAAAACATGTATGAAATATTCTTACCTAAGATTATGTATTTTATTTGAAATCACTGCAATAGCTAAAGACAGGAAAAACAACTGAGTTTCCTGTATTTTTATGTTTAACATCAAATCATACACAATTTTAATACTATTACTTTGGGCTTATTGTTGATCATTCTATGGTGAAAGGAAAATGTTCATAACTATGTTCAAAAAAAAGTAAATGAATATTGTGCTGTAAGATTTATTCATAAAGTACTAAAACCTACAGCAGATTTCCCTTTTTCACCTTAAAGTTTATAACTCTATAGCAACTTACTTATTATAAAGGCAACCATTTTGTTCTTAAAATGTTGCAGTATTAAATATATATTATAATGGAGTTAAGGGCAGTAAAAGCAAGAGTTTCTTTATACTGCCCAAACTTAAGAACATAAATGAAAAACTGGATTTGATTGTCTAGCATTGTAGGGTTCATCTTGAGATGGAATGACAAGCTGGTATACTTACCACTTCATACTACTTCTGGCATATTCCTATTAAATCAAGATATTAGAAATTGATGTTGCTTTTGTCTACGTATGTAAGTTCAAAAATGCCAACAATTCAGACATGAATACATGTCTGAATACATTACAGAATGTAATGAATACATTAGTCTGAATGTATGTCTGAATACATTAGTATGAAGAAGAGGTGGCCAGGTTGTAATCAACAGAAGAGTCAGGTAATCTTCCTAAGCCTTTTTCATCATCAATAAAAATGGGAATAGTAATAACTAAAGTAGTTACTTTACAAGGTTTTTGTGAGTCCTATGTGAGATAACATCTATGCAATTCTTTGCAGATTTTAGATAAATAAAATAGATAACTTTGTCTTATGATCTTATTCATGTAAAGGATTTTCAGTCAGTGGAAAGTTTGCCAGTGATACTGATCATCTACTGATCTGGAACATAGTCTTTGAAAGTTGCTCAGGACACTGAGAGGTTAAATGATGACATAGACAGTATGTCTCAAAGGCAGAACTTGAACCTCAGTCTTCCTGACTTCAAGATTGACCCTCTATCCACTATGCTAAAATGACTCTGAAAGTACTGTATGAATATCAGTTGTTATTGTTATTTTATTGTCATGAGAATCAGGGAAGCAGTACTAATAAACTCTTCTGAGTATCATCAGAATTCATCAGATGTTATAGTAATATGGTGGAAAAAGTCACAGTCTGCCTAATAAAATGATAGTTGTGTTGAAAATATAGGTGGGCTTGTTGTGCTTGTAAATCTTACACAAGAAATACAAATTCAAGTATGGGATTTGGAAGTTTTGTCCTTCTCAGTGACATGACCCAAACTTGTAATATGAAAACAAATTTCATTTTGGCTTTTAGATTATAGTCTTTGGATATTGTTACAGGTTAATTAAATTGGATAAAATTAATTTCTACAATACAATTTGGCTTACAAATGGCAAAAATTGTCTTTTGAAATGGGCCAAAATTGTTTTGCAAACATAAAACTGGATAAATGAAAGTCATGAGCTTTAAATGACAAATGTGGGGTCATACTTACTTTGGAATATTGTCAAGTAATAAAGGTGATCTTTAGATTAAAAGGTTATTTTATTAAAAACTTAATTTTGCTTTGCACAACAAATCATATCCATTGATATATTTCTTCCACTTTTGATGATAGGATCATCAATTTAAAGCTGGAAGGAATGTTGGAAATCATTTGATCCAACCTCTTTATTTTATAGATGACAAAGCTGAGACTCAGGGAAGTTAAATGAGTTATCCAGTGTCCCACAAGAACTCTTCAAATTGAGTGTATTTTGCTTTAAACTATACTGTCTGTTGGAGTTAAAAGCACACTAGCTCTAGGGTTTAGTAAACAAAGATATGAAATTTTCCAAAAATTTCTAACTTGAGTTTTAATATCTCTCATTTTCAGAACTTGAAAATTACTATTGTGAGTCAGGGAAAGTTCCCTTCAAAATAAAAAGAAGCAAATGGAGTTACATTTGTTTGTTTTTTTTTTTAAATTGTAGGAAATTTTCTTTATATATTATTATTTCTGATTTTATTATAATTACACTGAACAACCTCAAAAGATTCAATTGGCCCCATTCATGGTAGATGTTTTTCATAAGTCCAAGAAGAATAGAGAAGTAAATACAAATCCTGCTACCTTACAAACTATCTTAATGAGTCATAGTATCTCATGGTATGTTAAATGGCAAGTCTTTTTATGTTTCTGCTGAAGGGTACTATTGAGATGGTCTCTTTAAGGGGTGGGGAAACTGTGGCCTTGAAGTCATGTGTGGGTTTGACTGAGTCCAAACTTGGAGGGCCTAAAGGGGCCACATGGGGCTTTGAGGTCGTAGGTTCCCCACTTGTGGAACTCTAGTTGAGTCATTTTATGTTTTAAATTATCTACAGATGTTAAGTGACTTTCCTTAAATCACAGAGCTAGTAGGTAGTAGTAATTTGGTACTCTCTCAACTTCTTCTGACATTAAGTGGAGGTCTCTTTGGATGGATACATCCAGTTATTTCCTTTTTTAACTAATACATTGGAGAAATATTTATTAAGTGTCTATTTGCAAGGAACCATGTTATGTACCATAGGAGATGCAAAGATATACTCATTGTAATGTTTCCTGCCCCCAAAGGGAGTGTGAAAAATAGCTGTAACTTATATGATTTAGGGCTGCATCTATGGCATATTCATGATTACATGAACTTAATATTGCCATAAAAGCAGAATCTCAAGAACAAGTATAAAAATTCCTGAAGATTAATTTCCTCTCATTCTTGTGTTTGAAAGTCAAATTTTCTTTTCAGCTCTGGTCTTTTCATTAAGAATGATTGAAAGTCCTCTGTTTCATTGAAAGACCATATTTTCCCTTGAAGTATTATACTCAGTTTAGCTGGGTAGGTGATTCTTGGTTTCAGTCCTAGTTCCTTTGCCTTCTGGAATATCCTATTCCATGCCCTTCGATCCCTTAATGTAGAAGCTGCTAGATCTTGGGTTATCCTGATTGTATTTCCACAGTACTGGAATTGTTTCTTTCTAGCTGCTTGCAAGATTTTTTCCTTGAGCTGGGAGTTCTGGAATTTGGCCACAATGTTCCTAGGAGTTTCTCTTTTTGTATCTCTTTCAGGTGGTGATCGATGGATTCTTTCAATACTTATTTTGCCCTCTGGTCCTAGAATGTCAGGGCAGTTTTCCTTGATAATTTCATGGAAGATGATGTCTAGGCTCTTTTTTTGATCATGGCTTTCAGGTAGTCCCATAATTTTTAAGTTGTCTCTCCTTGATCTATTTTCCAGGTCAGTTGTTTTTCCCATGAGATATTTCACATTCTCTTCCATTTTATCGTTCTTTTGGTTTTGTTTGGTGATTTCTTGGTTTCTCATAAAGTCATTAGACTCCATCTGTTCCATTCTAATTTTGAGAGAACTATTAAATTCAGTGAGCTTTTGAGCCTCTTTTTCCATTTGGCTCATTCTGCTTTTGAATGCATTCTTCTCCTCATTGGCTTTTTGAACCTCTTTTGCCAATTGAGTGAGCCTATTTTTCAAGGTGTTAATTTCCTCAGCATTTTTTTGGGTCTCCTTTACCAAGATATTGACCTTTTTTTCATACTCTTCTTGCATCTTTGTCATTTCTCTCCCAGTCTTTCCTCCACCTGTCTAACTTGCTTTTCAAAATCCTTTTTAAGCTCTTCCAAGGCCTGAGCCCACCCAACACCCCCCTGGGGTGTCTGGGGTACTGAGGCCACGCCCTCCACATCTTTCCCTGATGGGAAGAATACGTTCTCGTCCTCCCCATCAGATCCGAAGGTCGGGATCATTTGCATTTGTTGGAAAAAACTCTCTAAAGTCTTATTTTTCTTCCCCTTTCTAGGCATTTTCCCAGCCAGTTACTTAACTTCTGAGATTCCTTTCCACCCCCGCCTGGATCCGCCCAGCTAGTGCTTGGCCTCTGAGATTCAAATGCGCTTTCCCGCGGCAAGCTTTAGTTCTGGTGCTGGGGTGGGGGCAGGGCCGCCTCCTAAGCTTGGGCCCTCAGGGGCTTTCTGCAGAGACCCTCAGGAACTGAGCGGGTGGGGGCGGGGTGGGGGCGGGGTGGGGGGGCCCCGCCTGCTGTGCTCAGCTCCCTTGGGGGTTTTATTCAGAGGCGTTCAGCAGTAGAGCAGGATGGGGGGCAGGGCCGTCTCCCCTGCTCGGCTCCCTCAGGTTGGAAAGACCTTCAGTATTGAAGATCCTACCTGCTGCTGGGGGATTCCTGAGTCCCAGGCCGCTGCTGCCTCAGCCGCCCGCCCACGTCTCTGCCTCCGCCGCTTCCTGCCTCCGTCTCTGCCGCAGCCGCTTCCTCCCGAGGGGGCCCGAGTCACGGAGAAGCTCCGCTCCCCTCCCCTATCGCAGCCTTCTTTCTTACTGACCTGTAGCTTCTGTGGGCGGAGGGACTTTCTCGGCTGCCGGAGCTTTCCTCTCTGAAGTCTGCTCGGGTCAGCTTCTCTGGGGCCGCGGCCAGGGGTGGGGGTGGGGTCCGCTTTCCGGAGTGCGATGGACCCTGGGGACGGCTCTCCAGGGTTCAGTGGAACGGAAATCTCTTCCCCTATGTTTATGCACCCCCTGCAGAGATTCAGAATTTATGGGGATCTCCTTTTACCTCAATTCCATGGGTTGTGGGCTCGGAGCTCGTAAATGTGCGTCCTTCTACTCCGCCATCTTGCCTCCGCCCCCCCTGAAGATTAATTTCAAAGCAAAATGGGAAGATGCAAAAATGATATGGTTTATTGATGAATATATCATCTATTAAAGTGGCAAAAAAGGGCATAGAGATTGCTCAGGATAACAGTTCTTAGTAAACAATATTTAACAATGATTAATATTTAGGCAAAAGTTACATCCTAAAAGTGCTAAAAATCTACCATACTACTAGAGAAACTGAATTGTAAAGATGTAAAAATGTTCTCTTTGTAAATGAAATGAAAAGACATGAAGATGTAGCTTGTTGGAAGGATAATTTCTATGATCTTCTTAGAGACATGATTAAAGGATTTGGTGAAATTGATTTCATTGTCCACAGAAAGGAAATTAGTAACATAATTTCATTGGACACTTGGCAGTATAGTGGAATGAGTACTGGATATGGAAGGAGAAGACCTGTGGTCAGATTTTAACTCTGCCACTTATCAACTGTGTGACCTTGATCAAGTTACTCATTGTCTCTGGGACTCCATTTCCTCATATGTAGAATAAAGGGAGGTTGGCTAGATGACCTTTAAGACATTTTCCTGTTCTAAATATCTAATCCTATAGTTTTCTTCTGTAGTAATCACAGCTTGAGCAAATAAAGCATTGTTAAAGTATTTGAATCTTAATCATCATTGTGTCAATTGGCATAATACATAAGTAGACAAATGTTGTATTCCTTTTTTTAATAGGTACACTTATTTCACTAGTTGGCTACATCTCTTCCACCTTCCTCTTAAAACAGTATTCAGATCTTATATTCTTGTGATAAAATATTGATCATTTAAGTACATCAAGTTATTTACCTTTTAATATCAATTACTTAAATATAGCTTTATTCACATGATAGTATGCTGTAATGAAACAGAAAGTGTGTTTATTTCATGTCTGCACTCATTTAACCATTTGTGACTGTTAGGCAATTCTTTTTAAAAATGTTTAATTATGTAAACATTTGGTCATTTTAATGATCAATTTGTATACATTATAGTCAGATAAAATGTAGAAACAGCATGGTATAGTAGAGAGTTTCGTACCTGGAAGTATTGTATCAGGAAGCCCTAGTTTCAATTCTACCTCTTAGACTATCTTTGTGACCATGAGCAAGTCTCAACCACTATGAGCTTCTGTTTCCTCATATGTAAAATGAAAATAATAACAACAGTAATAACTGCCTAATTGGGTCATTATGAGGCTGAAATGAGTTAATATATATGAAGTACTTTAGAACATTAGAATACTCTATAAATGTGATTTGCTATTGTAAGTATTATAATTGTTATCCCTATCCTTAATTATAATTAAAGGAACTACAGAATATTAAACAATATAGAGACTATATATTTTTTCCTCCAGGCTTTTATTTCTTAAATTTTTATTTATTTCTCAAATGGCCCTATAATTTTTTCAAGAGGTTAAAGACCTTGTAAAATATACATTGAAATTGCATCTACTGGTCACTCAAATTATTTTTTTATTAATTTTATTTATTTTCAGTGTTCTACAATCACTCCCATATAACTTGGACTTTTTTCCCTCCCTCCTTTCTCCCTGAGATGATATAGGTTCTACACATACATTCCTATTAAATATATTTTCACTATAATCATGCTGCGTAGAAGAATTAAAATGAATAGGAGAAATCATATAACAAAACAAAATGTAATACAAACACACACAAAAATGATCTGCTACATTCTGCAATTGAATTCCACAGTTCTTTCTCTAAATGTGGAAGGCATTTTGCCTTAAAAGACCATCAGGAATTTTTTTAAGTCCTTGCATTGCAATGAAGTTCCAAGTCTACCAGAAAAAACTCTTGCACACTGTGGTCATTGCTGTGCACAAAGTTCTCCTGGTTCTATTACTTTTACTGAGCATTAAATCATAAATCTTCCCAGGTCTCTCTGAAGTCTTCCTGTCCATCATTTCTTATAGTGCAAGATATTCCATTGCATTCATTTGCCATAATTTATTCAGCCATTCCCCAATTGATGGGCATCCCCTTGACTTCCAGTTTTTGGCCACCACAAATAGTGCTGCTATAAATATTTTTGTACATGAGGGACCCTTTCCCATTTTTATGATCTCTTGGGAATACAGTTCTGAAGAGGTGTTGCTGGGTCAAAGGGTATGTATATTTTTGTAGCCCTTTGGGCATAGTTCCAAACTGCTCTCCAGAGTGGTTGGATGAGCTCAACAGCTCCACCAACAATGAATTAGTATTCCAGCCCTCCCACATCCTCTCCAACATTTATCATCTTCCTGTTCTGTCATGTTTGCCAGTCTGATAGGTGTGATGTGGTACCTCAGAGTTGTTTTGATTTGCATCTCTCTAGTCAGTAGTGATGTAGAGGATTTCTTCATATGACTATAGATACCTTTAATTTCTTCTTCTGAAAACTTCTGTTCATATCCTTTGACAACTTATCAAATTGGGGATCACTACCAAATTATTAAACAATTCACATACAGAAAGCAAAAACACAGAATCATTGATTTAGAGATGGAAGTAATCTTTGAGTCCATATAAACTAAAGCCCATAGAAGTAAAATTACTTGCTTAAGGTCATACAGGTGGCAAGCTGAAGAGCCAAGGTTTGGAAACAGGTTATCTGATTACAAACTACCACCCCTTTTACTATATCATGTAACTTCCCAAAGGATTTGATGATATAACAACATCAATGCCTGGTAACATCTATTCAGATCAGAAATAAAAATAAAGATGTGGTAATAGTATTTAGAAAAAGTTGTAAAGGTAGAAGAAAGTTAGACAAATAGTGAAAAAAATAAATAAAAAAAGAAGAAAAGACAATATATTTTTTTTTAAATACTTAGAAGAAACTGCAAGAAAGTTCAGAAGAGTATATAGAAAACTAGGGCATTTTCCTTATGTATGTTATTTTGTTGACTGAGTTGTAATCTTAAGTTGCTTATGTAAAGTATTTTCAGTAAGTTATCAGGCCAACAAGCATTTATTTAACACTTACTATGTCCCATGCAGTGTTTTAAGCTCTGGGATACAAAGAAAGTCAAAAAATAGTCCCTGTTCTCAAGGCATTCACAGTTTAATGGGAGAGACAACAGGCAAACAACCGTGTGTGTATATAGATAGATAGATAGATAGATAGATAGATAGATAGATAGATAGATAGATACATAGATATAGATACATATGCATATAGATACAGATATAGATAGATACATATGCATATATATATACACATATATATATATATACATATGATAGATGGGGGATGGTCTCAGAGGAAAGTTACTAAGATTAAGGATGACTAGGAAAGGTTTCTTGGAGAAGGTGAGACTTTAACGGAGACTCGAAGGAAGCAAGGAGGTAAAGAAGAGAAAGACAGCCAACGGGAGATGGAGAGTTGTGTGTGAGGAATGGCAAGGCAACCAATATCATTGAATTGTAAAGTACACAGAGGGGAATTAGATGTAAGAAGACTGGACAGGTGGTCAATGAACATTTGCTAAGTGCTCACTGTGTGACAAGCACTGTACAAAGCATTGGGATACAAAAACAAGCAGAAATAGTTCCTGCTCTCAAGGAGTTTGCCTTCTAAGGGGGAAGACAATATAAAATAGGGAGCTGTAAAGGAAGGTGGGGTAAAGAGGGTATGTGAGGATAAGGGGGGAAAAAGAGTACCTAATGGGGGTTATTATAGAAAAAGTTTGGAGAGTCAGTAGTACAGCCTGGAAAATTAAAGATCTGTGATTAGTCTGACCCTTCTCTTTAAAATGGAGGTACTAGACAATCAGAGGAAGCAGCAGCAGGGCAGATGTTGCTTCCAGTGTGAGAAGTCTAGGAATAAAGTAAACTTTAAGCTTAAGGAAGTTTCTGTAGAATGGCAGAGAAACCCTACAGAGTCAGAAGTGAAGCCTGGAAAAGAATGTATGAAAAAGGTTTGAAGGGTAGGAAGAGGCCTTTGTGAAGGGCTGTAAAATTCAAGGAAAGGATTTTGTATTTGATTCTGGAGATTATAGAGGGCAGTTGGAGTTTATTGAATAGTAGGGGGTGGGAAAAAACATGTAGTCAGACTTGGATTTTTGGATTACTTAATAGAGAATGGGCAGCAATGGGGAGATACTTGAGGCAGGGAAACCAATCAGCAGGCTGTTGGCAGTAGTCAAAATATGAGGTGCTGGAGACCTTTACCAGGGTGGTAGCCATATAAAAAGAGAGAAGATAATGTATAAGAGAAAATTTCCAAAGGAAGATAGGACTTGGCAACTGATTGGTTATGGAGGATTAGAGATAAGCAGTCAAGGATGACTCCCCAGTTGTGAGTCTGGGTAACTGAGAGGATGGTGGAGTCCTAGATAGTAATAAAGAAGCTAGGAGAAGAACAGGATCTGGGGGAAAGATAATGAGTTCAGTTTCAGACATGTTAAGTTTATGTTGCCCATGAGACATCAGTTTGAGATTTTCAGTAGACAGTTGGAGATGTGAGAGTAGAGGTTAGGAGGCAAAATCTTTACAACATGCATAAACTAGCAAAGGTTATAGTATATTTTTTTATTTTCTATATTTCAAAGACTTCCTGGTACCATGGAAGGTTCTGTAAATATTTCTCCCAATTAAAAATTACATAGATCGGTCCATTGATGCTCTTGCTTAAAATATCTGGACAGAATCACAATTAATATTGGGAATGGTGGAATGACTCTTAGAATTTTTCACTTAAGAATTTTTTTGCCTTAGTTGTGAGGATAAATCTCATATTTCATCCTTCATCTGTCTTTTGCATAAACTAAGAAAATACCAAATCATGTCGTATATGTCTTCTATGACAAGAAGTAGATCTATTTACCAATTTAGTTGAAAAATTCAATCAAATATGGATGTATTCCTCCTTTCCTCCCTGGAATGACCCTACCCAGATTCCATACGTCATGGGAATATTATTCTCTGTGCTTAAACTCATAAAATTTATACTTATGGTACATATGTATGTATGTTTGTATGTTATCAGTAATAGATTTATAGAATGTTGGAGCTAGAAGGTACTTCAAACATCATCAAATCCAATCTATTTTTTGGATGAGAAAATTATATTCCATCATAGGCATGTGCTCCAGGAAAATTGTCTGTAAATTTTTTTGTTTGTGATTTTTTTAAAATAAAAAGCACAGCATTACTCATACTAAGATACTTAATTGATGCTTTCAATTATGATGAAAATTTGTAGCTTAAAAAGGAATAATGTACTTTCAAAAAGGAAGAGTAAGGGCCCCAAAGCAAAGAAGCTATTGATGATTTTTTTTTTCTGTTTGAATTCTTCTATTTTCTCCTGCCCATGAAATCTTATTTTATTTCCTCTATTTTCCTTTGGCATGAAAAGATTGATTAATAAGAATTAGAGATAGCAGATATTAACAGTCTTGTGGATATATCAATTATACTTTTTCCTTTACTGGATGATATACATCTATATTAATTATTTTATATCTCTGTGTGAATGCATAAAAGAAAACTACTTAGTCTTCTGTCTTTTGTGTCCTAGCTATTTTATCTTGTAAACTGTTATGTCCTTCAATATAATAATGGAGAATTATATTGGGGAAAAAAAGCCTTCTTTTATTAAAGATGCATTGCAGGGAGACATTACAACCACTAGTATAAAAATGTGATTAGCTGTAATACCTTTTTAGTCATATTTTAGAGACATATTTAGCACAAAAATGTACTGTTTGGGAATTTGGCTAAGAACCCAATGATGTGAGTAAATCAGTTGTGAGTTTACAGGAATGAGAGTACTTTATTATCTTATTTTTATTTGCTGCATCAAAACTGAAAACTAAGTGCATGTCTCTGTGTGTATGTGTGTCTGGGTGGCACAGTGAGGTAACTGAGTAAACTTCTATTTCATTGTGGTGACACCTCAAATATGTGCTTGCCTTCAGGGCCATTAAGAGAGAGTGACTGAATTTATGTGCTCTTTTTTCCACCTGCCTCTAGTAGAGCTTATGAAGCATCCAAAGAAAAATCTGCCCTAGTGTTTGTTTACTTTATAGGAGCTCATAAGGATGAAATAGCCCTAATGAATGGCCTGACAGTCAATTTGCATCTCCTACTGGTAAGTTTGTTTTCCCAACAATCTTTAAATACATTTTTGGTTCCTGAATCTGATGTTTCTTTATCTTTAATTCATGAACTTGTGGTGGTGTATTTATTTTTAATAAGTTGCTAGATTATTTTCAATCTTACCAGAAAATGCTAGATCATAATATAATGCCTTCTTCATAATCATAAGCTTTTAAGGGCTTTGACATCAAGATCAATTTTTGTTCAGAGCAAAAGGAATAAGAGCTATAGAAGAAGCAAAAGGAAACTGCTTTCAAAGAATACACAAAACCAATTTTTTTTTAAATTATAGTGTAGAAAATGGTCTTTAAATACTGCTCCTATGAATATCAACACAAACTCAGTAGGATCATGGATGAGTGTTTTGGGGTTATTTTTAGGTGTGAAGGGAAAGAAATGAATGAAAAATTAACAAAGCAAATGTGGTACTTTAACATCCAAAATATTCATATGTATTTTTTGGTTTGGGATCTTGTCAGTAACTTAACATTTTGAAAGTTTGTACCATCCATTCTAGGTATTTTGTGTGCACTTATACACATATTTGACACACTTTTTAGAATTAGCAGATTGCTGATTTTTTTTTTCTCTTTTTCTAATTAACCTTTCCCTGTGACTTTTAAACTTCAGAATTATTTCCCAATATACAATTACAATGATTTTTTTCATTGTTGCTATATCCATATGTAAACATTTTATATGCAAAATTCAACAAATAAAGCAACTGAATTGTCAGTGTAGGCATCATTCCACTTCCACAGGTGCCCCACCTCTCTTCCTTGAAGGAAGACAAGTGTTTCTTCTTCTGGGACCACGTTTGGTCATTGCAATGATAGGAGTTTAATAACACTTTAGTATTATTTTTATGTTATTGTTTTCATGGGACAAAATGGAGAAATAAAATGTTAGTGTCACCGAGGAAAAATAACTGTAATGTACATACACCCTGGTCCTAGAAGTTGCTCCTTCAGAAATGAAGGATAAACTTTGCAAAGTAAAATTAATTAAGATTCATGGGACAGTAAATAACAGTTACTTTATGGTAGGTCTAAGGGAACTTCAAAAAAAGCCTGAAAATTAGCTGAAGTCTTAGAAACAAAAACCAAAAACCAACCAACACGCCAATTAAACAAAGAAATGGAAATGAAATTGGCAATCTGAAAATAATAAAATATATTTAAAGTTACTCTTATGGAACATGATGTTAAAGAGTCCTTGACCATTTAGTGCAGATGAAGGGCTTGGCCAATTAAATTTCAGTAAAAATTACATTTTCTTTATTTTCATATTTATTAATATTTAATGTATAAACATTTATATTTAATAAATATAAAGTATTTAATTTACATTCAATACATGGAAAGTATTTATTTACATGCAATAACTATGCAAATAAATACTTGTTTCTATTTTAATTGCAAAATTACTTCTTCCCATGCTTCTATTTCCTTGGTGACATTAAAGTTCTCATTTTTTTTAATTCTTAAGTTCAATTAATTTATGTTTGTAAAATGTTTGGAGATTATAAGATAACAATTATAAAGTGAATTTACAAGCCTAATTAATATCTTATCTAAATCCATTTCGTTTCAGTTATCATTTTTTAAGCCTACACCAACACGATTTAAAATTCTTCTAGAAGCAAAAGCTTTTCCTTCTGACCATGTAAGTAATTTTAAAAAATATATATGTATATTTGTAATATTTTCCTCTTTTTTTTGAGAACATCAGTTGTCTGACTTGAATGTTTATTCCCCAGTCTTTTTCAGGTAACCTTACAAAAAAAGGATCTGTCAAGTGCTTTTGATTTAGGCATTTTTTATAGATTGTAGCTGTATTCCTTTTGTTCAAGTAAAACATGTTAAGGGAGGAAAGATTGAATAGAGGCATTGATTTATTAGTCTTTTAAAAGACACTGAGCAAACCACTGGCCTAAATCAACTGAAGTTACAAATGTTTTATTAATTTTTCTTGTTGTTTTTATTTTATCAAATCAATAAACCTCTTTGCTTTAACCCTTTAGCCTCCCACAGCACACGTAGGTGTCTTTTCATAACTAGCTAGAAAATAATGTTTCATGTAATATTTTATGATGAAAGTGAGTTTTTTAAATTTAATTTTCTGGTATATGGTTCACTGATGTATTTCTGCTGTTGCCACTAATTTACTCAGCTCTTAGAAGTTAAGGTATTTGAACTTTAGAGATAACATAAAATAGACACGGAGTTTTTTTTTTTTCAATCCAGATACTAAATAAATTTTAGTTTTGTCATTTAATATGCTTTATTTCTGCTTTTATATAATTAAAGTTGGAACTCTGGTTGAACTGTTTGGTGTATCTGTGGAAAAGTCAGGAAATACTTGGTTCCTTACACTGCCTCTGACTTATTTAAGTAAGGATAGGCAAGTCACTTAATCTTGTAGCCTCAATTTCAGTCAGTCCACAAACATTTGCTATGTGACTGCTCTAGCATAAGCATCATGTTGTTCTTACAAGGTTGCATGATTATCACATGTGATACTCTCATTTATATGTAATTTCAAGTCTTGGAAAGTTCATTCTTCACAACAGTTCCTTGAGTTCAGAAGTACAAGTATTTTCTCTTATTTTACAAATGAGAAAATGCATTCTGCATCATTAAGTGATTTGACCATGGTTGTAAAACTAGCAGGATTTCAATACCTTTCTACCTACTCCATGGCTTATACTTGATCCATCACTTCATATTACCTCTAAGGTTAGGCACATAAAATACTTTGTAAACCTTATAGCTTATATAAAACCTTATAGCTTTCAAATTTTCTACTACTATTATTGTTATTTCCCAATTCATAACTACTCTGTTAGGGGTGGTGACTTCAATTCTCAGGCTGTAAACTTTGGGAGACTTCCAGTTTCTTGAAGGGTTTGTCTCAATCATTTCCAATCAGGACATACATGGGACCTTGGACTTAGTCTGTTTATCTGTCAGCCATCTTCATTTCTCTCATATCACAGTAACCATTACCTTTTATTTTAAAGTTTTCAAATAGGAGTGAAGAAACACAAGGGATTATAGCAAGTATATCTTGACATACTAAGTGGTTCTGACAAAATAGTTGAGACATAATTGTACCTTTGTATACTAATTTCAAAGGGTTATTGTGAGGCTGAAATTAAATGTAAGTAAAAAGCTTTGCAAACTTTAAAGCACTACACAGATGTCAATTACTAATGTTATTAAGATAATTATATGCAAATCATATGACATCAAAGGATTCAATTATTTGTTATCATCCTTTGGTTATTTCCAATAAATAACTTACTTATTGAATAAATTTTATTTCAGATGGGTTTTTTCTTTTAATAATAATGTAACCCTGTTAAAGATTTTTTCTTGTATCAATTATTCCAACAGTAACCTTTTTGAAAATGCTTCTTACGTGCTGGGTATTGTGCTAAATTCTAAGGATGCAAACACATGAACATTTCTTGCATTAGGGAGATAATATTCTGATGGACAGATACATCATATACAGAGTTAAGTAAACAAAATATATACAAAATAAAGAAGTGGAATAAGGAAAGGAAATAAGCATTCATACAGAACCATCTATGTGCTTGGTACCATGCTAAATGCTTTTTTCAAATAAGGGGAGGAGGAAGAAGAGAAAAAGAAAAAGGAGAAGAAATAATGGAAAGTTGAAAAAGTAGGTGATTATAGACTATTTTTCTTAGTAATTTGACTGTTAGAGGGAATCTGGGCAAGTTGGAAGATAGCAGCGAGGGAGCTTTGGATAAGGAAAGGTTAAAAATTAGAATAAGAGAGAAAATTATTAAATGGATGGATTCTCAGAGGAAATAAGATGATCTAAGATCAAGCAGTATACAAGTAGAAGAATTGGTATTGGTAGTAAACATCTTAATCTCCAAGACTGTCATAAATAGGAAAAAATGGGGGTTGATATTAAAATAAGGGATTGGAGGGAAGAGGAAGCTGGTCATAGAGGGCCTATAAAATGTGATGCAAAGTCCTCTGACCAAAGAGAGAGACTGGAATTTTTTTTTAAATAGAGCTACCAAGGACTTTTGTTTTGAGATAATCCAGAGTCTAGACCCAAGACTAACTCCTTCATTTGTAAGAAAATAGAGATGAAGTCATTCGCCAGCCTTACATAGCTAGTTATGGGCAAAGCCAAGATCAAAGCAGGGGTTTGATTCTCAATCTCTGACTCTGTCAGTGCTCTTTGTACTATGCATTTCTCACATGTCTAGAGTTCTTTCTTTGCCATGGTACAGAGACTCAATCAGAGTTCTTTCTGTGATGCCATCTGTCTCTCTGGTTCATGTTATTCACTGTCGTCAAACTGAAATCTTTCTTGACATTGACAATAGCTACTTTAGATCATTATTGTGAAGCTTAAATTAATAAAGTAGGTAGTGTAGGTATTATTATCCGCATTTTACAGATAAGGGAACTGAGGCTTAGAAATATTAAAGTATTTCTTGATATCTAGTAAGTACCATATGTGGGGCAAAAGCCCAGGCATTACTCCAAGTATTACATTTTTTTCCATTACACCCATCTAGCTTTAGAGTTTTGTCATTCCGTGTGAGCTGTCTAGCTGTAGATTGATCAGGGCGTGGTGGTATGGATTTGATTGGTAATCTACTCTTAAAATCATTGTTATCTTTCCTTCCCTCATAATGGCTCCAATTTAATTAGCCATCATTCTTTTTCTTCCCCAGTATGCAATAGAATCACAGCTACGACTTCATGGGCTAGATGTGGAGAAAAGCATGCTGATGATAAAACCAAGACAGGTTTGTAAGAAGGAAAGGAGTATTTATCATTTTCTGTTTAGAATTTATTATCAGTATTTTTGTGCTTTAACTGATTCTTCATTACCCTTCCTGTTTATTTTACATTAATAGAACTTAAAAAGAAAATCATCCTGTAATATTGTTATATTTGAGAATTTTTCTTTGTCAGAAATTGAAACTAATAATTTAAACTTTCTTTCCAAGGGCATTAAGTAATATAGCCTAAATATTGATTTGTTAATATCACTAGAATATTTAGCATCCTTGAAAGAGATATGAAATATACAAGTTAAAATATTGCTTATGATGTATCCTGTTGAAAGGGGGAAGAATAATTAGCATTTATTAAGAGTTTGTTTTGTGCCAGGCACTGTGTTATGCATTTTATAAATATCTCATTTGATCCTCACAGTATCCCTGCAAAGTAGGGGCTATTATTATCTCTACTTTATAGCTGGAGAAATTGAGGCAAACAGGGTGTGAAGCCTTGCAACATTCAGTCACTATATATACATTCTAATTGTCACTCCTTTCATCTCTTAAATTTAAAACCAAACATTTGTCACCCTCCTTAGATCTGATACCCTTGTCTTTTGACAAGAAATAAGTCATATCTAAGGAAGATAAATTTTTCACCTTCTGAACATCCAGTCTGTCGACTTTGCCATAGTCTATTTATGTGGCCATGCTTTAAAAGGGACTTTAAAATACAAGACCACTGTCATTGCTAAATCATCCTATTGCTAAGACACATCTACTCTATAATAATTTTTAAAAAGAAATATAAATCCTGCTGCTGTGGATTGGTAATATGACCCAAGATGAATAATACTAAGTGTACTATAATTAAATACTTATATTAATGTGCATTTTGTCTGGACCAATGGTCATTTTCTCTTCAAGCTTCTAAGACACTTTTTAGGGCCTAAAGACTCAAAAAAGGCCCTACTCTACTCATTTCTGCTTAATATCATAAAAATAATTCAGTACAGTTAACAAGATTATTGACATTACTTTTGATGAATCTTCAACAAAATTATATGGATCAATGTATGACTGACCATTTTTTGATACATATAGCAACTGGAGACAGTATAATGGTGTATCAGTAATCACCCCAACATACACAGGGGGACCTGCTATCACAGGTTCTTAGTTCTGCATTCATAAAGGAAAGGCAACTTTTGAGGAGTTAACTTATCAAGCACATGTATGAATCCTCTAGTCAAGCACACCTACTTCAGGGGAATGAACACCCTGAACCCCAAAGTAATCAATAGACATGACTTCCTTTGACCAAAATTCAACAGACAGACAGCTATCTGATCCTAATTACCAGGGAGAGAAGCATGACATCTGAGTTCTCAAAGCCAAGGGGTGCCTTAGTAGTTTCCCAGAGTCCTCATCTGGCCCAAAAAACACTCTTACAAAAACTAAGACCCAAAGTCAAACCTCACCCTCAGAGTCTTTATACACTTTTTAGAGCCAGAGGGCATCACATCCCTAGAGAACCAGTTTCTCATTAACAAAAAGTGTGGACCTTCTTACAAATCTTCCTCCCCAGTCACATTCAAATAGAGGCATTATACTGCTTGATTATACTAAAACAAAACAGCAAAAGACTCCATTTACTTGCCATTATAAATGGATAGAGAATGAAGAATTTAGTCAGGAAGACCTGGGCCCAAATCCTTTTTCTGACCTTAATAAGTCATTTGACCTCTATGGACTTCATGGACTTCTCTCTATCAATGGAAGAAACTATCTTTTCCACATCAAGAATTCTCTAGAATGATGAAATTGCATAACATACTTGCTTCCTTATGTAATAATTTAAGGCAGAAATGGAAGTAGAAAAATTCTCATAAGCTTTAAAACCACAAGACACAAACCACAGAAAACTGATGGCCTTTCATTAACTAACAGATCCTCAACCCATTCATTAAAAACCTGATCTAGACCAAATTAAAAAAAAAAACTATGCTTATTTGTTGAAGACATTGTGAGTTATGATTAAATTAAGCATTTTCAAAAATGATATTTCCATTAAATTTTGTACTGATATATTCCTACAATTTTATAAAACTAAAATTTTATTTTAAATTATTATACACTTTATAAGCAAGGACCTTTGCATAACTATATAATTGTAATCATCTTACTGATAACAACTGATAAATTCACCTGAGGAACCCTTGAGACCAAGTTCAAGTCAGTTTGCAAGCACAAGAAATAACCTCTGAAATTTTGATTAATGCATCAGTATGGCTAAGATATTCACACTCAAATTCACTTCACCTGATTTCTCCCCAAGTCTTTTGCATTACCTAATTAATTTCATTCAAAGTTTTCACTAACTTAATTGTCTATAGATAACATCATATTTTATAGTATTGCTTTTGTAGTGGTGGGGGAGATTGAAAAAAAAGTTTACTAGGCTGAATAAAATATGAAATGGTTGTACATGTGGATGTTTCATATTATTTTGTGGGCATGGTAGCTAAATTTCTGTACCTCATTTGACTGCCAAAGATTCACTTTGGGTCTTCTTATGCAAGTTACTAGATCACAATAAAATGCAGATCATGAAATAAGAAACAACAGTTTCATTATTGCTAAGGTTGATATGTTCATTTCATTTTAGGGGGAGGACACCTTGAGAATGGAAGATATTCTTGAAATAATTGAGAAGGAAGGAGACTCTATTGCTGTTGTCTTCTTCAGTGGAGTGCAGTTCTACACTGGACAACTGTTTGACATACCTGCAATCACAAAAGCTGGACAAGCAAAGGTATATAGAGACTTTTCCCATAGATTTTTTTTTTTTGTTTGTTTGGCTTTTTGCCTTGAATTTTTTTGTACTCTTAGGAGTGTTCTATCAATTTTAAAGAAATACATTTTGTTTGTTTGGTGAAATGTTTTTAAGAGGTGTGCTTAATAGTAATACAAGAAAAATAGTTCTTCATAAATCTTTTCCCAAATCATAGTACTCCTTATTTTAAAACTGATCATATTCAAATTCATTTTGGCCATAATCTGTAGCCTCCCTCTCTCACTAGCAGTTGCTATCACAGCATTTTGCCTATAGTTAGTAAGACAGGTGAGTTCCCAGTAGGGATGGTATCATTTGTATGCAGTGGAAAAGGAACAGGAGACAAAGAGAATGCTGAGTATGATCACCTACTAGGTATGACTGCCTCTGAGTCAACCCCGCTACTTTTGTGGTAGTATGCTAAAAATTTGCTATTGAATGTATTCCAGGGTCTCTCTTTATTTGGATGCTTGCCTTGGGTACCTAGAAAAAAGCAGAGTCAATTAAATTTTGTTAACATCAGAAGGTAGTCTGGTAGTTTGACAGATTACTTTAAATGTATAATAAATTATTAAATAAAGATAATATTTTCTTAATTTAGGCATAAAATTTTATGTACCAAAATAAAAGAAGGCCTTTAACCATCCTGTTAATGTATACCCTTTATCTGTTCTAAGATATTCAAGAAGTTATACTCAAATTTACAGTATGACATTGAATTGTTAACCATTTGGCAGCTTAGTATTGCTTCCGTGTATGTGCATGTACAGGAAAAACAACATGCTTAGCATTCATTTGACTGTAAAATGTGTATATTCTCAGACTAGAAATGGTAAAGCTACAGTTTGTATCTAAAGTATTTAAATTACAGTCACTCATCAGAGATTCATAATCTTAGAGAGTTTCAGAGGCCACTGAAAGGATAAATGATTTTCCCGTGCTTATGCATCTAGTATTAGTCAGAGGGTAGGATTTAAACTCAAGTCTTCTACTCGTGAAGGCTAGTCATTTGTCTGCTACACAGTGTTGCATTCCATGGCTAATGATAATAACACCTAACATTTATATAGCTCTTCAGTTTTGCAAAGTACTTCATACTTTGATCTGATCTTCATAGCCCGATAATGTAGGTAATATTATTCCCATTTTGTAGATGAAGAAACAAAAGAAAGAAAGGTTAAGTGACTTGTCCAGGATCACATGAGTTATAAGGATCTGAGGAAGATTATGAGCTCCTGTCTCTTTCATGGACTCTGTCCATCCCTTATATCACATGTGTCCTCTACATTTTCCACTTTAAGCAGAACAATTAAACCTGAAGCAACAACAATCTATATTGAGCTATTTTTAGTGGTAACAATCAAATTGTATCTGAACATTATTAAGTGATAAAATTGATACCTGTGTAAGACCTAGTTAACATTTTCAATCCCTGAAACTAACGAAAGGACCTAATGAAAACGAATCTTACACTTTTATCAACATCTAGTCAATTTCTGACCAGGAATTCAAAGTAGTTTGATGGACAACTATGATGAATTATGAAAAACATAAATGTAATGTGTTCTTAATTTAGATATTAAATGTTAAGCACTAAAATAAAGGAAGGTCTATAAACTCTTGCTATACACATATGTCTCATTAATCTGTAGAAATCTGTAAAGGGAAAGAAGTAGCACACATAAAGATGTTTTTGTCTTGGTTTTATTTTTGTTCCATCTCTTTTTTCCTGAGTAACCATGAGAATTTACCTCAATTAGAATTTAACTTAAAGTTCCATTATTGCCTGTTGCCAAAAGGTTTCCCTTAGAGTTTTATAGCTTTAGAGTTCATCTACTAACAAAACCATCCTGCTTAAAGCCAGGAATGTCCTTCCTTCTGCCCTCTTACAAATTCCATTACAGTAGCCAAGTTAATTCACTACATTTACATCAAAGAATTTTCCACTATTTTGGTTGTAGAACTAGAATATAATTCCAATAAAAGTAATTCACTGATTCTTCTGTATGACACCATCATCTATAGTCAGATATATGCCAAGAACTTCAAACTAATTTAAAATACTAACATCTTTTTCATAATTAACGCAATAAAACTTTAGTGCTATCTGTGATTTAGATGTGGAACTTCATAAGTAAAAGTCTTACCCCTTTGGCATTGTAACAGAGTGATATTTGAGTTCCTATGTGTAAATACTAGAACAAAAGATCAGATTTGAATAGGTCATAGGATCTTTGATATAAAGTGAGAAGAGACCTCGAAAGCCATCTAGGCCAACCTGCTCTTCTTTTTGCAGATAAAATGCTGAGGTCCAGGGATTTTAAATGATATGTCTATGTTCATAGAGGTAGTAAGCAGAGTGGGTAAGGAAAGAGAAGGAGGATTGTGTTTAGGGGATGGGACTTATTTCTTGTTGAAGATATTGTCATGGATATAATTGGCTTTCTATAGTAAGATACATCTTTCTCCCTCTTTAAAGATAGTTATGTTAAAAATGCAAATATATTAGTTAAACCAAAATATGTCTATATTAAATGATCGTAAGTTGAGAGCTGAAAGGACCCTCAGAAGTGAATTGATATATGTTGTACAAAAATGTACACATTTGTGTGCGATATACATGTGAACTTCGTAAGAGTCTTCTGCTTCTAAATACGGTGCATGGAACTGCCAAAGTTTCATTTTTCTTATTAAGTGTTATTTTTCTTCTATACTTGATTGCAGAAGCATTCAAGATTATATTTTGTGATTATTATCATTACTTTGTGCCATCATATCAAGTATCATTGTTATGCTTGAATTTTTTTAAACTATGAAATTAATCAAAGTCTAACCTCAGAACTGACTTTCTAGTTGAATATCTTTTGAGCTAGAAGTTTGAGTTAACTATTATTGCGATACCCACCAATGTTCACTTTAATTCAGTAGACATTTATTAAGTGACTATTGTGTCCAAAACAGATGTAGCTTGGTGCAGTGAAAAGTCTCAAGTCTTTTCTCTTGTCCATACTATCTGTATGGTTATGACCAAGTCATTTAAACTCTGTTCCCTCAGTAACTCTTTAAAACTTCAAGTTACAGAAGAGTTTTCTTTGGTAAGAATTTCCTCACACTAATGAAATCAAAATTCTGCTTTTTTGAAATGCGGGCAGTCCTAAGACTACAAAGCAGTAGTGCCTTCCCTAAAGACAGGAGATACATCATTTAAAAATACAAATGATCACAATATAACTTAAGGAAAAATAATGTATTAATAACAAGAGAATATCCGATGGCACCTAAGTTGTAACTTGAAGGAAGCTACTTAGTATTCTAAGCTTGTCATACTTAACCTTGGACATTGTTTAATTTATATATTTATATGTGAAGAATTACATCTGACTCTTCTTAAATTTTTAAGAATTCACTCCTCTGTGAAACAAAACAAAAACAAGTTGATTTCCCTAAGTAATAATAAAACGATTCATTTTCACTCTACTCTTACAATGTTTCTGTGATTTCATTGACATTATTCCCTTCAGTGATACATATTGTGTCCCATTCATGTTTTCCAGTCTACCATGGTTTCACAATAGGATTTCCACTCAGTGTTCTGAAATCCTTCTGTAAGTCCATTCTTTTGACCTCATCTAGGTGTTACTCTGTCATTCTTGAGTAACATTCCTTTGGGATATATCCCCAACCCACAAAGGTTAAGTCCCTAGAGGATGGTTGCTAACCTGTTTTCTAGAGGCAACTCTGTAGTTAGCAATTCCCCCTACTGTAGCTTATAAGCCCCCATGAGTGTGCTTCCAATTAATCATCAGGCAATACACTCAGCTGTTTTCAGAGTCGTATAATAACATGCTATGGCAAGAACCATCATGACAAACCCCCCCCCCCCATAAAACTGTGGCTTACTCTTCTGTAATACCCCTAGCCTCCTTGGGAAGATTGGACCCAAACTTAAGAGTATAATGGTAGTGAGGAACATATGTAGGATATACAAATGGCAAAAAAACAGAAACAAAAACAAAACAACCCCTCATGCTTCCTGACACTTCTCTTTATAAAGCCCGTATGTGGGGTTTTCAGTTTCTTCTCTTGTCCACAGCTTGATTCACAGTTGCAAGGGATTATCCTTTTAAAGCTACTGCCTCCATTAGGCAACAGTCTCCCTCTATGTACATCTACCCACGAGTGTGTGACTGTTTCTTTGGATATATCTGCTATGGTCTAGAGCAGAGATTGGAAAACTGTGGCCCAAGTCTGTTGCCTATTTTTGTACAGCCATCAGCTAAGAATAGGGTTTTGTTGTTTTTTTCATATTTTACATAAAATAAAACGTTATTTAAAATGCAAAAAACATTAGTAGCTCATTAACCCATACAAAAACAAGCTAAGAACCAGATTTGGTTCCCAAGTGATAATATGATGACCCCCCTTTTCCTTCCTTCCCCTATGTAGTAGTTTTTCACCAAATCTGATGTTGGGGTGAGAAAAGAGACATTCCTTTCTTCTCCCCAAGGGGGGTCATCTTTCAAAGGTTTCTCTGAAAGCATCTCATAGTTTAACTGTATAAAGTATTTACAGATATGAATAATTTTCTTATTCAGTTACATACTTTTAGTCTTGACTCAGTTTGAGAGGTGTTTGCCCTGATAAAGGGATCAAGGCATAGATCCAGCTCTACAGTAATTATACACCATCATTGACATCAAGTGGTTACATTCTAGGTCTTCTGTGACCTCCTTCTCTCTCCTACACATGAAATTCCTAAAGAGTAAATGCATTATCAGTTGGCTACTGAATAAACCAAATGTGGTACATGACTATAATGAAATATTGCTCTGTCATAAGAAACAAAAGTATGTGAAGAATATAGAATTAGATGAACTGATACTAAGTGAAATAAACAGAAAAAACATAATACATGATCACTACAGCAATATATATATATGTAAACAGCAAGAAGAAGAAACTGAATTCTCTACAATTATATTGATCAAGGAAGGCCCCCCAAAAGTGAGGAGAAAATATACACTATCATTTTTTGCAGAGATATAGGTCTGTGGTATGGAACATTACTATCTGCCTTGGTTGGTATTTTGATTAATATTGCTGAAATTCCTTCTTCTTGCATTTCTTTTTATGCTTTTTTTCAAAAGATTCTCTGTTACAGAAACATTATGATACAGCAATAGAGTGCTAAATTTTGATTTCAAGATCCTGGGTTTGAAAACTGCATCTATTACTAATACCTGTGTGGTCTTGGACAAATAACTTGAAGGGTAGGGTAGGCTATGAGGGGATGCTAGCAATATTTGATTTGTGTTTTTTTTCTCTTACATTTTATTCTTACTCTGCAATGAAAGTAAAAGAGAAATAACTGGACCAGGCAAAAGATGAAACAGCAAAATTTGATCTTCAAACTTATGTTAGTTATAAAGGATATAGAAACATCCATTTCTTATGCATTGTTTTACTAGGTATAATTTCAGTTCTTTTTCGTTTTCTGCCTCTCTTGAGTCTTTGGCTCTTTCCTAATATGAAGATGTTAACTTTGTCCCACATGCACCCAAAATGACATACATCCCTGAAATTTCATCATCAAAATGCTAGTGAAGCTAAGCAAAGAATTTATCAAACTTGCCTCACTTTATTAGATTTAGCAAACTATGTAAACCATTTTAATTTTCAAGTATAAGCCAGTAAAATGCATTCAGAAGACAGTCAGATAGATTCCCATGCCTATACACCTAAGATACCTATACACATAAGAAAAAGAGAAACCTTGAAACTATATTTCACAGGAGTCAACAATATAGGATTAGTGTGTTTTACTTGCTTTAACGAGGATGAGACCTATGCATAACAAAGTCCAAATCTCTGAATCCTGTAATTTTCCCCATAACTTCTCTTACTGTGGTTTTTGTGATAAGCACATACACAGCTAAGTGTAAAGCCTATTTTAGTACAGTGTGTGGTAATCTCAGAGTACAGAAATAGGTCAATACTTAACTGTTTAACTTTATGTTTTTGCTTGGTAAAACTTAAAGAATAAAGCAAACATTTATATCATCTCTAGTTCTACTTCCTAGTCCATCATTACTTTTTATCAGAGTACCAAAAAAAGAAAGAAAAAGAATTCTAGTACAGTTGAAAGAGAACTGGATTTGGAGCCCAAGAACCAGGATTGGTATCCTGGGTCTGTTATTTAATACTTTTCACTTAACTTCTGTGCTGTTCAGTCTCTTCTTTATTAATAGGGAGTTGAGCTAAACACCTTCCCAAGTCCTTTCTATCTATAAATCTCTGACATATAATCCTAAGAACTTTTCTACTCTTCAGTGTGTCTGGGTTCCGGGTCCATCCATTAATTCCAGGTCAAAACTACTATCTATGGCAACCCAGTTGTTCTTCTAGTGTTTTCCACATAATTTTCTTGAACAAGATTTTTCTTGTTTTCATACATCTTACACAAACATTCATGAAAGGTTCTTCTGCCCTTCCTTTTCTTTAGACCTCAGCTTCTCCTACTTATGCTCTTTATATTGTCTGTGCTCTGAGGTTCAGTAAAATCTCCAAGTTTCTTCACATGGTTCCCTCTGACCCTCAGAAGATCAAAATACGTAGGTTGCAGTTTTATCATGTCCGTAAGTTTTGGCCTTGATATATTCTTAGCATAAGCCATTCATTCTTTCACCTTACACTAGAGTTTTCTGCATTTAGCTGAGATGACAGAAAACACATTGCATCCTCTTAGGGCAATGGTCCAACTTCAAATATGCCCTAAACAAAAGTCAATCACCCAAGAAAAGTGACCAGTTATTGTCCATATTGAAATTAGAACAGCAAGTTATAGTGGGAATTGAGCCACATTGACTCCATCTTTGGACTCAATTCTGGAACAAGCTCAGTTCCCTTTCTATTCAGTTATGGGACTAATCAAATTTTAGTCTTGTGAGAAAACTTTATTCAGTTGTGGGAATGGTGTGAAAGCATTGTTGCATTGTTTGAACTTAGCCCTGGGTTACTGGGATGCCAGGCCACCTTTATCTGCTCCTTAGAGACCCTTAACTAAGGACCTGGGTTATATTGACTAGAAACCCAGTCAAATGCAAAGATTGATGCAAGAAATTTTCTTACAATTATATATCTCTGGCAACCCATACATTTTGTTTGAAAACTGGTCTTCTAGTGGTCAGTCAGTTACTGTTTTCATATTCCTTTGATTGAATACAGATAACACTCTTTTTCTGATTTCAGGAAATTGTATCTGTTAGCCCTCTCTCTCCCATCTTGGAAAATCCCTACTCTTTCTTCCAATTAGAAATCAGATTACCTAATTTTGTAATCTGTTGTTTCCTTTTAAGTAACTGGTCTTATTTTATTCATTGTTTTGGTACATAAAAATCTGTCTCCTCCTGTATTTATGGTCTAGTGCCAAAGCTGAAGGGGTCTGGTTGCAATTTGTTATACAATTGGCATTCATTGCTTAATAAAACAATATGCTTAAATGTTTGACCTTTGTTTCCTCAGTCATTTCATCTTTCACCCAACACAATATTCACTGATAATAAGAGAAAATAAATTAACAGTGTTCTGAAGGATTTAGATGAGATTTCATGGCAATTTTCTACACAGTGCTTTCTCTCCTTTCATTTACATAGTCTACTGTATACATCACCTATTTGCAGCTACATTATTATTAGAATACAAGTTTTAAAAAGACAGAAACTTTGTTATTTCACCTTAATATGATTCATAGCACTGAGTAGAGGACCTTGCACAAAACAGACACTTAATCAGTGTTCAATTAGATTAAGTTGATACTAAAGGCTGTTAAAGTCTAGCTGCTCTAAGAGCGGCCAGTGGCTAAGTGACTTCTTCAGAGTGACAACAGCATTCATTTTAATTTAAAAAAAGTTTTTTCATGAAAAATTACTAAAAAGTTTTCAAGATATCATATACATAGAATTCTTTCTTTTCCCTTATTAGATAATGTTTTAATAATCAAAAATATGAAGAAATCAGTTGATTTAAGTAATGATTTGAGGAAAGAACCATAGTTTTAACCCAATATTTAGGACTTCTAACATATGCCATAATTATGTACTGACATAACAGTATCATTAGTGTTGAAGGGAAATAAAACATATTTAAAAGTTTTGGAATTTCAGTGAGAGGTAGTCACAATGTACATAGGGAGCTGATTTAAACTGAATGTGGACAATGATGAATTCTTGTTTGCAAACAGCACATTTTGAAAGACATTACTTCTGTATATCATATATAAAATACAGCAAGAAAATAGAGGCTCTTTCTACAGACTACTCTTGATTTTTTTTGGTTGACAGAAAACTCAATAATATTAACAGGAATGTATATTTCAGCAGGAAAAGCTGAGATGTGCACATTTGTGTTGTAAAACAAGTGTTGATGGTGATGAACACTAATGTATGATCAGGATAACTTATTGAAATTTCTTATGTGTCCGTGATAAAAATCAATTTAGAAATCATAACTTTATAAAGTATTCAATTTAATCATATTGTACATCTAAAGTTTCTTTTATAAACTACGAAAATAACATATAACTGGCACTCCATGCAGAAATGATATCATTTTTCTCTACTACGACAAACTAGATACTTCTCTAAAGTTGATTATCATTTGAAAACCATTTTAAATGCTGCCATCTAGTGAAATTCTTGTGAATAGCCTGTTGATTTTTCACATCTTTTCAAGTTTCATAGGCCATGATTTTATAAAATTATTGAATCTTAGAGTTGGAAAACATCTCAGAAGTCATATGGTTGAACCCTGTACCTGAAGTATAAATTCCTTCTACAAAACTCATGGGCAGTAGACATATAACCTCTCCCTGAATTTCATTTATCATGGAAAATAAACCACCTGCAGAAGGAGCCTACACAATTTGTAGCTGATGCTTAAGATTTCTTTCCTTATTAAGTCAAATACTGCCTCCCTGTGGCTGCTTTTAGGGCAAAGCAAGTGAAACTGAACCCTCACTTTGAATTCCTTAGGATGTAATTTCTTCAGGCCAGTTGAATTTAATTCAGAGCTGAGGAACTACTTTACTATTTTTTCCTTATCTTTCCTTTCAATTCACTTTATTTTTTTTTTGTTGTTCCACACTTCTCAAATTTGGGGATCATTTTCTTTGATAAAATCTAAGAGTAGTTATACATGTCTCAGAATCAAAGAAGGTAAAAAGTGGAAGGAAACTTACAGATAATTGAGTTCAACTCCTTAGTTTTGCAGTTGAGAAAAATAAGGTCCAGGGAGAAGTTACTGAACCAAGAATACACCGTGAGTCCGTGGCTGAGCTGGGTCTTGAAGTTAGGTTTCCTGAATCCCAATCTAAAACTTCCAGCCACAGGATGGTAACCTCCATTTTTGTCAGATTAGTCAAATTTTAATTAGGTACATGTTCATAGCTACTTATGTGGGAAGAAAAATTGTGTGCATCTTACAACAAATTGCATCCCAGTGTTAATGAATGTCAAAGCCAATGTGATGTCACAGAAGATGGGGACTTAAATGATAGAACATATACATTTTCATTCCTCAAAGAACCATTGCCCACAAATGATTTATAGTAAAAATGAAAAAATAAGTATTAATTTTCTGTCATCAGTAAAGTTTTTAATGTTGCTACATTTTGACCTTGTGACATTGTAGAGAAGGTTTTTTATTAGAATAATGTGGTAGGTTCCACTTTTTAAGAGAGTGGTATTCCTTAGAGGTTAAATGAGAATTGAATATTTGTAAATACAATCTTTGTATATCAACTACCTTGTATATATTAAGCATTTAGTATGTTCCAGCCATTGTTCTTAGTACTGGTGATAGAAAGCACAAAGAGTCTCTGTGCTCAAGGAGTTTACATTCTAAAGAAGGAGAAAAAGTAAATAGGTACATACAGGATATATTCAGAAATAGGTATATACAGGATATATTCAGAGTTTATGTAATTCAAAGTATTCCAATAAATTATGTATTAAAAAATAGGATTTGTATGAAGTAGAAACATAGCTAGTGAGCTTTTTGAATCATACCTATTTTGTATTAAAATAATTTTTGTTATGGACTTTCTTTTCATAAGCATTATACTTTAGTAATTATTTAGATAGGAATGCCTTAATATTTTACAGTTTATAAAGTATTTGCACATAGAGTTAGTACTTTAATCCATATAACAACTGTAAAGCAGAAAAAAGAGAAATCATTCTTCCTGTTTTATAGCTGAGGAAACTGAGACTAAGAGATCCTAAGTGACTGAACAGAAATTCCAGTGCTAGTCAGTGCTCTAGTAAGAGCATCGAAACTGTCCCAGGCTCTGTGGAACGTAATGGAGAAGTGTAAGATAAAATCCCTGTTCCAAAATAGCTTATAATCTAATTGGCAGATCAAACAATATAGGTTAGTAAGTGGGTAATACATTAAAAAAAATACTTCCTTCAGTGTACTTTTCTTTGATGTTTTGATTATATCTCATCCTTGGCAATAATACTTCAATTAGGACAGTTTGCAATGACTAAAGTATCCTAATGTTTATATATATTTTTTAATCTGACTAGCCCATTTTATGGGACGGAAAGTTTTCACTCTGCTTAATTAAGCATTAAGCGAATTAAAAATGTCTTGTATTTTTCTCCAGGGCTGTTTTGTTGGTTTCGATCTGGCCCATGCAGTTGGTAATGTTGAGCTTCATTTACATGACTGGGGAGTAGATTTTGCCTGCTGGTGTTCCTACAAGGTAAAAAATAAAATGCTTCATTTATTTAAATCCTTTGGTTTTAAATATATGCTTCAAATGGTCCTTGCTCTCATCAAAGTAGCTACTTTCCCCAGCTTCCACCCCAACTGCCCACACAGCTACATCATCTCTACATCATCTCATCCTATGCAGTTCTTGTTCTTATATTTAGATTACTGTTCCTTAGAGTATCGATTCTCGCAATGGAGGCATTCATCTGGTTGTATTAATATTTTAATATTTCCGTATAAGATATTATAATTCTTTTTGTTCCTACTCTCAAATTTGGGGATCCTTCTCTTTGATAAAATGTAAGAGTAGTTACACATGTCTCAGGATCAAAGAAGATAAAAACTGAAAGGAAACATAGATAACTGAGTACAATTCCTTAATTTTGCAGGTGAGAAAAGTAAGGCCCATAGATATTTCAGTATTTAATAAATACCAATTGAGCAGTCAATTTGTCTGTCTCTCATAAATCATTCTTGCTATAGGATCAGCCCCCTTTTTCCCGTCATGACTATTCTTGATGATGCTTTTCATGTTGATTGTCATGAACAACATATAACTGGTAATATGTTGGAAGTCTATTTGGTTCTCTTAATTTATGACCAACAAGTTGGTAGATTATGGGAGAAAGAAAGCAACATCGATGTTGGCATTCTAGCCATAAATAGAACTACAGGACATAAAGAGTTGAAGATAAATGAAAGAATAGTTCACATAAGTTCTCATGGGAGAAGGAAATAGATGAACTGGTTTTATCATGCATAAAAAGCCATTAAGAAATGTCATTTATCAGACCTCTAGTCATCTCATCTTGCAGTGTTCATGATGTATAAAACAGGCTACAATAAAGATATTTGCAACTTAAATAGCATAGACATTTGCCACAATGAGGAGGATAGAAAAAACCCCAGAAACATCCTTAACTAGTAAACACCTTTCCATGTGAAGTAGACACAGTAGACAGGTCAAGGACCACACCAGTGTAAAATACACAAGCTTAGTTATAAAACATCACAGACAGGAATGGCAAGATAAATGTGCATTTTTATGACCAAAACTAATATTTGTTATTAAAACACTTCAAATATACTTAAAAGGGAAAATACCAAGTCTGACTGTGCATGACCCTGGTCAATAAAGTGGTGGATTCATTTTGTCTCTAGAATAAAATAGAAACTCCTTAAACTGGCAGTTTAAGGCTTTCCTTTATTTACTCCAGCATACCTTTCCGGTCTTATCTTGTAATCTCCCCTCAATACACTGCATTTAAGATCATAAAAACAAGAACAAAGGAAGAAAAAAATTCTATTTAATGTTCCCAAACTTGGGACTAGCATCCTTTGGACTTTTTCATAAGCTGAACTCAATGACTGGATTGCAGACTCTCTTTACCAGTACCACTTAGAATCCTTGTTTGATTTTCTTCAAAGCTTAGCTTATATGTCACCTGCTATAGGAAATCTAAACCAAGCCTCTCTCTTTTTCCCTCAAAACATCATGCACATCCTTATCTGTTTATATATTGATCCAATCAGTAAAGTATAAACCCCATAAGGGTAAAAAAATGTTGTGTTTTGGGGCTTTTTTTTGTTTTTTTTTTTTGTTTTTGCTATAACTAGCACTCATAAAGGGCTTTAAGGTTTACAAAGCAATTTACATATGTTGATTCATTTAATCCTCGCAACCACTTTCTATGAAGTAGCTGCTATTATTCTATGAAGAAACTGAGGCTCATGGAAGTTAGGTAATTTGCCTAAGATTGCATAGCTAAGTGTCTGAAGGAGCATTTGAATTCAGATCTTCTTGACTCCAAGTACTTCAACCTTTAATCCACTGTACTACCTACTTGCCTTTGTATTTCTAGTACATAGCACAGTCATTTTACATAATAGGTATTAAATAACTACTTGATGAGTTGAATTGAATTGGAAGATTATAAGTCATATCAGCAACTTAACAAAATGATGAAAAGTAGTTGAAGGGAAAATAAACTTGTGGGCTATCAGCATGAAGTATATACTATATGTCAGGGAAGGTGCTAAATTCTAGGAATACAAAGAAAGGCAAAATCTAGACCCTACTCACAAGGAGCTCATAACCTAATAGAGAAGACAACATGAACACAATTATATATAGACAACCTACATACAAGATAAATAGGAAATAACAGAAGGCAGTAGAATTAAGAGGTATTGGGTAAAGTTTCCTGAGGAATTTTCTAAGTACAGTAGACAGCCAAAAAATGCCTTGAGTTGATAGATAAGAGTTTCTTTTTTGAAGAACAGCAGAGAGACCAATGTCACTGCATCTCAGAGGTGGGCTGTAAGAAGACTGTAAAAGATAAGATGTAGGGAGGCCAGTTTATGAATGGCTTTGAATACCAAGCAGTGAAGTTTGTATTTGATCCTAGAGGTGAAGGAGCCATTGGAACTGTAGTAGAAGGTGACATGACTGAGCCAGTGCTTTAGGAAAATCACTTTGACAGTTGAGTGGATAATAGATTATAGTAGGGAGAGATTTTGTTAAGCAGACCAACCAGCAGGATATTGGAGTGTTTCAGATATGAGTTGATGAGGGCTTACACTTGAATGGTGGTAGTATCAGAGAAGAGAAGGGGGAATATTTTAGAGATGAGGCAAAAGTAAAATCAACAAGCTGTGGCAACAAATTGAATGTGAGGGATGAGATATATCGAGAAGTCAAGAATGACACCTAGGTTGGTAGCATAGAAGCTTAGTAGGATAGCAGTACAGCCAGAGGTATTAGGAAGTTTGAAATGAGGAAGGTTGGGAGAAAAAATTATGAGCCAAGTTTTGGACATGTTGAGTTTAAGATGTCTTTATCTTTTATCTACAGGGCATCCCAACTGAGTGTCTAATAGGTAGTTGAAATATGAGACTAGATGTAAATGGAAAGATTGAGAATGTGTAAGTATACTGGAACGTAGAGATGAAAATTGAATACATATAAGACAATATAGATAATAACAAGATAATAAGTGAAATAGGATAAAGGGAGAAGAGGACACAGGAAGGAATGGTGTCAGATAACCTATAATTAGCAAATGTGACCTATATAAAGATCCAGCAAAGAGTGAGGTACATTGTTTCAGGTAGGCAGAAGGAGAAATAAGAGACAGCAGAGTTCCAAAAAACTAAGGAGAAGAAAGTTTCAAGGAGAATAGAGTATTTTACAGTATCAAATACTACAGAGGGTCAAGAGGGATGAGAATTGAAAAAAGTTCATTTGATTTGGCAATTAAGAAATCATTGGTAACTTTGGAGAGATCAATTTCAGTTGAACGATGAGGTTGGAAGCATGCTATAATAAAGATAATTGGAGCTTAACTAGCATAGAGAGTTAATGAGAAAGTAACAGAAGAGGATGTGGAGGCCTCTATCAATGGCCTTCTCAAGAAGTTTAGCTGCAAAATGCAGGCAAGCTATGGGATGATAGCAGTGATGGATGAGTCAATCCTTGATGAAGGATGGAGACATGTTTGTAGAAAGGAAACAGCAAATGGAGAGGGACTTACTGAAAATAAGTGAGAGGGGGCAGAGTAGTAGGAAGCAGTATAGCCAAGCTTCCTCCACAAAACTCCTCCAAATAGATCTAGAAAATGTATGTGATTTTTTTTCCAGATGAGGAGATTAAGTGCATCATTTTTCCAGTTTAGTTTGGAAAATGAAGGCTCAAGCACCCAGGGATAGGTAGTACACCAGGGCAAAAGGTGGTCCCAAATCCATTCTAGGGAACTTCTACACCTGGGATACTACCACAAGAGGGACAAGTGTCAACTTGAAGCTTTGTCACCCATTGCTGAGTTATGAGTCATAGATCCAGGATTGACTAAGAAAGAGATTTATGAACAGGATTGATATCCTCAGGGAGACCCTGGGCAGTTTATGAAAAAAGAAAAAAGTGCAGAATCAAGTAACAACTGTGTGTTTCAAACCATAGGAGGAGGTCAGGATCTCAGTTCCAGCATCTAGTTCAACTTGTAAAAGAATGATAAGGGCAGAAATCTCAAAACAAACTGAACCAAAAATATTTTCCAACTGGATGATAAGGGCAGAATCCATTAACATACTGTAATTCAGATCCAAACCTAAGTCAGCAATTTGCAGAGCTTAGCTTCAGGGGCAGTAATCTGTCTTTGTCCTGTATCAAACCATTACAGTTTCACTGAAAGTTTGCAGGTACCCAGCCTTTCACTGATATCCTGGAACTACATAAAACTCAATGCCCCCCAAGAAAGCAGCAGCAAGACCAGCTCATATCTTCCTTAAGTACTGCCCTTATGTCAAGATTGAAGTCAGAAAGTAGGCTGGAGGAATGAGAAAAAAGAGAAAACCTTATAAAGTGTCTTTATGGCATCAGGGAACCCCAAGAAACAAACCTAAAATGAATGACTCCAAAACATTTATAAGCAAAGATTCAGAGAAAAAAATACAGGTTGGGCAAAAATTCAATTGGAATTCCTGCAAGAAATGAAATAAGAAGTTAAAATAGAAAAGTTTAAAAACAATTAATGAAATGAGAATATGTGAATAAAAAATGGAAAAGAAATGAGAGCTATTGAAGAAAGAATTGAAAAGGGAATTAATTAACAGCTTGGCATGAGAAGCACAAAATCTGTCCCAAGCAACATGAATTTTGTGAAAATTAGAATGCATCAAATAGAAGGCAATGATTTCATGAGACAACACGAAATCTTAAAGTCAAAAGACTGAAAAAATAGAAGAAAACTGAAAAATATAGAACAAGTAACTGATCTATAAAATAGAGCAAGGAAAGTACAGAATAGGGGAAGGGTAATGATGAATTGAGTTGAACTCTAGACACAACAATCAACAACTGGTCCAATCCAGCACATTCATTAGAATCTTAGACCCCCATTGACAAGTATATGAGGCTGAGACTATAGGCTTTGAATCTGCAATCACAAAACATCTCTGAACACTGTTGAGCTGCTGTGTCTGTGTTTATCTCACTTCAAAACTTAAACTAAACCTTTCACTCAGACACCTCAGCTTACTTCAAAACTTAAACTAAACCTTTCACTCAGACACCTCAGCTCAGTGTCTGTCCTCTGAACTCAACTCTGCAATATTAAGCTCAGCTTCCCCTCTAGATGCCTCTCCACAGACTCATGATCTCAAGATCCTTCTGTGTGTATGGGTGTGTGTGCGCGCGTGTGTATTAGAAGGATCCTTGAACTAGGTATCCTATCCTTCTAGGTACCATAGAAGGATAACTGCCCATGAGAACCACAATTCCAAGAAGGCTATGCTTCTAGGTCAGCAATCTTTATGTGCCCTCAAGGAAAGTTAGTCTGAGGATCTGTGTACATTCATGTGAAAAATAAAATGAAGAATTGAGATGAAACTTAAGTCTCCTTGAGCCACTAGAAAGTTTAGTTATTACCTCAATTATCTGAATATAACTGGAAAATACTTTATAGTATAAATTATTTGGTCAATTACCTCTTTTTATGAAATGATAGTATTTGAAACCGGTAGTTTTGCAATCCATTGGACAGTAGAAATCCCCTGTTCTTTTTTTTTCTTTTAGCAAACATCTTCCAATGGGAAGAATTTCAATATCAGAGGTGGGGTATACATTAATTCATAAAAATTTGTTCACTTGCCTCAAGATACAGCATATTAATGGAAACAGGTATTTTACCTTTCTGTTAGAAATATTTTCTTCAGTACTTCAATTGGATCTATATTTTTTTCAGTTCTGGATTTAATTACATTTATTGTTTGAAGTATATAAATATATTTTGTCATAAAAGAACTGTTACTTCCCAACAATTATCCAAAATACCCTTACAAACATACCCCCTCAAAAAAAGTTTATTGACTATTAATAGAAAGGAGATAGCTTTTAACTTTTAGAATATAGCAATAATATTGACTACTATATAAAATCTTTAATTTCAAAAGAGTCTTTAACAAAGGGAGGAAAAAGATGTCCAGTGAAGTTCATCAGAAGCAATTCAAACATTATATACCAGAGAGGTACTCTGGTATAGTGTTTGACTTAGGACACAAAGTTAGCTAGATAATAGAGGTGGGGGTAGCTAGTCTCTATGAGTATGCATAGAGCACCACTGATAGAAGTCCCTACCAAGGAGATCATGGGAAGTCTGCTTCCTGTAGAACTATGATAACATAAAATGGAATTGAAGAGACTTCGAAGCATCATGCATGTACATTCAGTAACTGGTTCCTGTCTGCTAACTATGTAGTTGACACAGCCTTTTTGATAGGCTTTAGTCAGGGGACAAGAATTGGGTGTAGGATGGCATTCAAAAAGACCCTTTTAAACCTAGTTCTTCTTTTCTCTTGGTTAGACTTCTTCTCTTAGACTGATTCTATCCTAGCTAACAGCTTCTGGTTTAGATACAGTGCTATAAGGTCTTCTCCAGGGGTTTGCTGGTAAATATTTAATAGCAGGCTTGCAAAAAAAAAATGTTTGCAGGATACATTTTTTAGTTTACTGTGAAGAATTAACATTTCCTCTTTCACTTTCTTAAGCCTAGAAATCAATGAAATAATAAATCAAAGCCTGATATGTAGTGTTAGTTTATTTCTCAGCTATAAATGCTCACACAGAGAATTTACCAATCGTATGTCAAGACAGGTGGACCTGATCCCAACATATCACTGACCTCTCCCTCCAAAACCAAACCAATAAAGCTTCCTGAGTATGTGCCTCAAATCTTCAACTGACTCTGTGTTTGATCTTTCATTTTAGGTGAAAGTATTGGATATCCCCGACCTTTCAGAACTCATGAGTTGAGTTCTTTCACCTAAAATGATAGAATAAATTCTGAGGCAAAGAAGCAAGGTCTAAATTCACAGGGTCACATCTTGGTCATAGAGGAAGAGGATCAAAAACGTCTTTCCTTACAGAATTGTGTCTTACTGGACCCTTAGGAAAGTAATCACACCAAACAAAGTGGTCCAAGCAAGAATTAGGAAGGGCTAGGTCAAGGAGAGCCTTTTAGAAAATACTTGTCACCTAAGTTCCTGTTCCTGTCACACCCTGCCAATCAAAGATGCTGCTATCTATCCACCATGTCATAAATTAATTGGAACCAGTTACAGAATGTCCCCACATTCTTATAATTCTATACAAGGCCCTTCCATTACAGGTCATAGTGACTCTCTTGGAATCAGGCTCCCTAGTCTCTGCCAGGTGAGAAATTGCATCATTGGCACTCTGTGCTTGCTCTTGGGGACTAGTTAGTATCCTGTGAAAACTAGATTCAGTGTTTGTTAAGTGCTTATTATGTGCCAGGCATTATGCTGAGTGCTGGGGATACAAATTGCAAGACAGTCCCTGCCTGCAAGGAACTTACATTCTGATAAAGGTAAGACACAATACATTTAAAAAAACAGAAGGGCAAGAAGAAGTCCTGGGAGTGAATCCAGAGTTCTGGAGGAAGGAAGATGAAAATAATGTCCACAGTGCTTGTGGGGGACTACATAAGGCAGAAGCTCTCCTATCAGAGGTGGTGGTAGGGAGCAGGTAAGAGTGATTGCTGTGGCAGCTGCAGGTTGCTGTAGAGATGGCCAGGAGGGGACTTCGGTTGAATTCTTATCTCTAACATTTAATCACAGTGTTATTTGCTAATGCACTTAAGCTCCAGCAGCTTCAGTTTCTTCATGTGTAAAATGGAAATAATAGTATCTAATTCACAGGACTGTTTTTCATGATCAAAGGAGATTTATACATGTAAATATTTTGCAAACCTTAAGAGCTATAAACATTTGTTATTATTTTTAAATTTTGATTCTTCCTTTATATAACTGAAGTTGAACTTCAATCAGCTGAAAATATTTCAAATAAAGGACATATTAAACACCTTTTGGCATAACATCTTTTCTTCTCAACAAGTATTCCATCTAATTCTCTCTCTCGCTCTCTTTTTTTTTTTACAGTAAGTCACTCAGTAAACATTTATTAAGCATTTATTATGTGCCAGATACATGTGTGCTAAACTCTGGTGATACAAAAGCAAAAGACAGTCCATATTCTCAAAAAGCTCATAATCAAAGGGGGGAGAGAGCAATTTTTTAAAATGTGCATATTATTGATGTGCATATGTGGTTATGCATATGACAAACTGGAAATAATCAACAGAAGGAAGGCACTGGAATTCAGAAAAGGCTTTCTATAGTAATTGGGATTTTAGCTGGGACTTGAAAGACGCCAGGCAGATTAGGAGGTGAATGTGAAGAGGAGAGTGTTCCAGGCAAGGAAAGCAGTCAGTGAAAATGGCCAGAGTTGGGAGATGGAGTATCCTATTCAAGGAATAATAAGGAGCTCAGTGTCACTGAATCACAGAGGGGAAGGGGAAGGTACAAAAATAGTAGAAAGGTTGGTAAATTGGGCCGGATTATGAATGACTTTGAATGTCAAACCATGGATTTTTATCTGATCCTAGAAGTGATAGGGAGCCCCTAGAGGTTATTGAGTAGGGTCTGTGACATGGTCAGACTTGAACATTGAAAAGATCACTTTCACAATTCATGCATTTTTTAACTGACTCCTAGTAGAGTTGCAAATTGTATTCTTTATCTTGTGTCTTTTTTTAATTTTTACTGTCCAAAATTGGTAACTATTTTTGACCATGGTTTTTTATAATACATGCTTATACTTGTGTGTTTCCCCATTTCCAAAATTATTAACTTGTTCCTGGTTTACTTTCAGATTTTTTTCCCCATAATTTAAAAAAAAAATGTAGCAAATTAAGAAAATGGATAGGGTAAAGTGACTTTGTACAGAAATTCTCCCATCTTAACTTTCATCTCTTGATAAGCTGAAATTCAGCCTAAATGTATCAGATGGACTTGAGTCATAGAAGATAGTTTCCTATCGTAGTGAGAAAGACTTTATTCTTTTTAGACCAAGATGGAAGCAAATACTGAAATCTTTCTTTATGGAAATGAAAAGCTCTCTTTTTAGAAAATTAATTTCTAATTATGTGGAGGGCATCTAAAAATTGAGGCAGAACCAAAGCCTGGAGATGTAAAAGTTCAAATGATTCTGAAAGAGGCTTCTCAGATGAGATTCACTATAAATGCTACACTTGAACCATATTCTATTAATATCTGATCATGTCTTCCAAATAAGCCTGCAAACAAAGTTGTTGCCATGTTTCCTTCATTACTCTTGTCATGTGTAACCTTTCCCTGTTACTATGATGGTATCGACAATCAGATGTGGAATATGGCGTTTCATCTGTCTTATTCTCAGAATGTGAACTCTAAGGCTACAATTTATAAGACTTCAGTATATTGTTGAGTGATATAGATAATATGGACAAACTGAATATTTTTGTTCAGTTCAACTTAACTATATACTTAGACACTCAAGCATAAAAGGGATTACTTTTATCCACTTTGTCCAAGTAATTTAAAACTATGTCAGAGAACTTTTAGATCAGGGATAATTTCTGAGAAATACCTCTCAAGATGATGATTCACTGAAACAACTTCCTGGGTCTTATCTTAAAATCAATTTGCTACTAACTTAATATTAGTTCTGTCCAGACTATTTTCCATTTATTGTCAAGTATATCAGATGGGATAAAAATAGATTGCTAAAGCCTAGCTCAATTACATCCATCAGTTTTCCCTCCATTTACCCACCCTAGTCTTCAGCTGCATGTAGAAATTTGATTATGTTGGCAGGAGTACTTGCACTTTGCAATCTAACCATGCTTAATTAATCCCTAATAATCTGTTTTCTTAGTATTTGCAAAAGTTAATTTTTGTATTCTTTCTCAAATCAATGTAATTTACCACATTAGATTTATGTTTGAACAGTAGGTCTTGTTCCCAACTGATGTTAATAAAAACAATAACAAACAATAACTAAAATAAGTCAACATGTTGTTCCTAAAATATTTCAAATTTTAATTTCATCATACACATTTTAAAGATATATATCTATAATTTCCCTATTCAGTATTTAAATTCAGGAGCAGGAGGTCTTGCTGGTGCCTTCATTCATGAAAAGCATGCACATACGATGAAACCTGCGTAAGTATCTTTATTGATATAAAAATTTAGATTAGTCTCCTCCAAATTGTTCTGTGGAAGTAGATAAAATATTTATTAAGAAATTTGTGAAATTTAAGTTGCAGTTGTTATCCAATGAGAATTTAAGTAAATTATAATTATTTTAAATGTTTCATGAATAATCGTAGATGATCTCTCTAGAGTATAGTTGGTTGAATAAGAAATTTAATCATAAAAAGATACTATTAATATTTTTTTTTTAAAAAAAGTAACCACACTCAGGCACAAAAGATAGTTTAATGTAAAGGGAATACTTTAAATATTCTTTTTAAAATTATACTTTTAAAAATTTCAACTGTCTCACATTCATGCACAAATCAAAGGAAGCTTCATTGCTGTGTCTAATAGCTTCTTAAATGTGGCATGTTTTTATTTAAATTATACCTACTTTTAAAGCTGCCGATATGTGAAGATCCACTACAGGAATATTGCCTGTTCTCAAATACTTTATAATCCATGAAAACTGCAGTAGCTGAACGACAGATTGACTGTGTTAAAATGTAATACTTTTCTGTTTTATATCACCATTCTCATTTTTCAGGGACACCAGGAATGTGAATTTAATATCACAAAAAATGTACACCTTTTCTTGTTGTCTGGAGAACTTATGGATACTACCTTTTATTTTTATCTAGCACCAAAACTGAATCGCATGCTGAAAAGGGGAAAAATACAGCACTTATGTTAGAGTATGTGTGATGACGACACTGTCTAGACTCTTAATAGATAATATAATAATGTTTGATTAGTTCTCTGAAGCTTCTCAGCCATTGGCAAAGGGGTATAATCTTTAGAGAATTACAATCCTTTTCTATTTAAATCAGTAATGTAGTTAAGAGAATGTCAGAGTATCCGTGGTATGGTGCATATAAACTCCCTAAATTTAAGATAATTTTCAGAAATTAGTTTGAACTTTCCCATACTTTTTAGGGTTTGTTGGTTTTGGTAATAGTTTTGATAATTCAGATACTTTGAAAGGTGACAATCTTTGTGATCTCTACAAAGAAGGACATTTTCCCTATTTCCCAACCTCTTTGGGATGATCAAAGGGAAATATGTTCCATATCAAAATATATTTTGTCTTTTTTAAAATAAATACATAATCTGTTACTCATTCAGTGAAACTTGCTTCTTACATTGTCTAGCAGAATAGTTTTATCATGAAGCAAATGTTCTTAAATATAATTCTTATCTTTCCCTTAACCACATATTTTTGCTCTCCTTACTGTGTTTTTCATTATATTTACTTACTTCACTGGTTTTTATTGATCTGGGTATTCCCTCCACTGACAGAGATCTCAATTGCTCTGTAGTAGATGATCTTTGAGAAATGGCATGACTTACAAATTCATCATCCTGCAGTCTGCTAGCTGTTGAGATTCTTTAAATTTAACTTGTCAGGTCTGCAAGGCTCAGGCAAATAGTCAATTAATGAGGCCACACTTAAAGACCTTACCATTTGGTAGGATCTGCCAGAGCTTACACTTATTCTGCATAGCTTTCTAGAACTTATGCTTATATCTGTCCCATGATAGGTCTTTAATGAAGACCTAATGAAATAGGTCTTTAATGAATGTTAATTGTATTTTATAATCCCAAAGGATCAGTCTTTATTGTCTAAGATAATAAAACAGTGCTGTAAATACACAGTAATGTAGGGATTGATTTCAGAGCAGAATTCTTAAATAAAAAAGTTTCTGAATGGCCCAAAATTATACTTAAAGCCTGGAATGGAATGCTCTATGGCATAGGTCTATTGCCCCACCTAAAATGCTCTCTGGCTTGTACTCTGAAACTAGTCTTTTTCATTTTAAGGATCTCTAAAGCATTGCTTGAGTTGTAATTTCCACAAGAAGGAAAATGTATTTATTTAATGGAGGGAAAAGCAAGAGGTTCCAGTTTAATTATTAACTTTGTAATTTAACATTTATCTATGTCTTAATTTTTTTTCAGTTATGTACCTATGTAATTCACAAGATTGTTATTTACATAAACTGAAAATGATGTAGTGAATGTGCTTTGAAAAAAAAACAGAAAATTTTTCCCCCTTAGACTGAACTACTGGGGAAGCTTTGCACTCTCAGGCTGGGTTCTTTTCTCTAGGCACTAATACCCATAGCCTCCTGGCCGTCTCTTTGAGAACCTGGGGTTAGCAACATGCTTTTACCATAGTTTCTCCTTGGATTTCTTGATCATTTCTCTCTCCAATATTCTTTTTTATTTTATTTTTTAAAAAACCCTTGTTGGAGTAGTTACAAGGAAGCTGGGCTACTCTGCCTCTACTGATTTTATTATTTGGAAGAGAACCTACGTGCATAGTAGGAATTTAATTTTGCATAGAACATATAAAATGGAGATAATAATTCCTGAACAAGCTATCTAACCAGGTTATTGTGAGAAAATATTGGGTAACCTTCAAAGAGCTATTGTGATGAGTTATTGTAATAATATATTTCCTAAATGTATGCAGCCTCTGGCCTTACAGGGCTAGAAATGTTTACATTAGCTTCATCATCATATACATTAACAACACAATATCACATTAAGTATCTCATCCATCCTGAGAGAGCATCAGAGTGTTCTTACCTACTTTAAAAGTGGTATAACTTAGATAATGGAAGCTTAGTGCTTCTGATTTCTATTCTAAACTACTAGAGATGAGAATAACAAGGAAGACTCTAGCTCAGGGGTGGGGAATCTGTGGCCTTCTAGGTTCTCAGGTGCAGCCTTTTGACTGAGTCCAAGTTTAACAGAACAAATCCTTTTATTAAGGGAATTTATTCTGTGAAGTTTAACTTCAGTCAAAGGGCAGGACTTGAGGACTTAGAGGGTCACATGTGGCTTTGAGGCCACAGGTTCCTCACCCTTGATTCTTTATCTTACAAAATGAACAGAACAAAATAAAATATGCAACATGAGGCCTGATAATATTTTTTCTCATGCTCTAATATGCAAAAAATTACTTCTATCTAAAAGTTATAGGAACATCACTATTGTGATACATATGCATGGTTGGCTGTTGTCCTTTGTTCTCAGAGAGAACCAAAATGACATCACCATGATAAAGTGAAGTTTCAGTGTGTCTGACTGTGGCTGATAAGACCAGTAGGAGCTCAGAATGCTCTACCGCAGGTTGGGCTCAGATAGTCTGCGTGAATATTTGGGGTGGATATTCCAAATTTGCGCATTCCTACATTTACTTTGTGCTGTCTCAATTCTGCTTTGCTCAAAGAGCATAGCATTCTTTCTGATGTGGGCATACCATGCTGAGTGGTCCTGTGCCAGTGTCTCCCATGTTGCACAGTCAAATCCAAAGTTCTTGAGAGAGACCTTGAGAGTGTCCTTGTATCGATTCTTCTGACCACCATTTGATGGTCTGTCCCATGCAAGTTCCCCATAAAATAGTCTTTTTGGCAAGCGTACATTTTACAGTCAAACAACATGGCCAGCGCATCAGAGTCATGCTTTCTGAAGCATACGTTGAATGCTTGGCAATTCAGCTTGAGCAAGGACTTCAGTGTCTGGCACCTTATCCTGCCAGGTGATCTTCAAAATCTTCCTGACAGTTCAAATGGAAGCGATTTAGTTTCTTGGCATGGTGCTGGTAGACTGCTTGTGTTTCACGGGCATACAGAGAGGTCAGCACAACGGCTCTGTAGACCTTCAGTTTGGTGGTCAGTCTAATACCTCTTCTCCCCCAAAGTTTTCTTCTGAGCCTCCCAAACATTGTGCTATCTCTGGCAATGCCTGCATCAACCTCATTGTCAATGTGTACAGATACATATGTATACCTCTAAGGTGAATGCTCCTGACCTAAACCAAGGACTTTGGTATTTGAGAACAGACAGAAAGGCAAATGAATCATCAGTATCATCCAGACAGCTGTCCCTCCTGATAAAATTTTAGTGCTCTAATTATAGAGCTTGTTGAATTCAAATTCAACACATATTACTTAACTGGTTGGTCAATAAGATTCATTGAGTTAGATGCTGAGGATACAAAAATGACAAATTATATGATCTCTGCCCTTCAGAAACTTAAAGTCCAGTAGGGTGATGAGACAAATTTAAACAAATGACTTATACAAATGATAGTGAATTTATACAAATGATAATAATAAAAGTCATAAAATGCTTAAGTGCATAGGAGAGGTCAAACATGTCCTGAAAGATTCAAAGGAAGAACAGTCACTTCAACTAGAGGAATAAGGGGAGTCTTCATTAAGCAGGTACACTTCAGCAAGAGTATGAATGATATAGGGATGTAAATAGGTAGAAATGAGGGAAGAATCATGCAGGGGTAATAAAATATTGAAAAACGTCATAGAGACAAGATCAAGTAGCAATGAGTACTCCAGTTTGATTAGAGTATGGCATATGGAGAGAAATATATAAAAGAAGGCTATAAAAAGGCAGTTAATAAATTATTTTGTGTTGTCATGTGACTGTTCTCTCTACTTTAAATTTGTGCCCATTCCAATCCATCCTCCATTCATCCACTCAACTGCCTTGTGAAACACAGGTCTAGTCATGCCAAACACCACCACTCCCCACAATGAGATTTATTAACTCCGTTTCCTCTAATATCAAATATAAAGTCCTTTGTTTGGCATTTAAAATCCTTCCTAACACTGCCATTTCCTACTTTTTCAACCTTCTCTCACTTTATAACCTCCTACACACTCTATAATTTAGCTATGCTGGCCTACTCACGGCTTTCAAACATCACTCTCCATCTCTCATTGCTGTGCTTTTCCACTGGTTGTCTGTCTTTCTCCCCGTGGAATAATGTACCCCCTCTCCTTCACCATTGTTTTCCTTGGCTTCCTTTAAGACTTGGCTAAGGCCCACCTTCTGCAAAAGGCTTGTCCCAGTCCCTCAAAGTTCTTATGCTTCCCTTCAGATTATGGTCAACCAACTCTGTATATCTCTTGTATATACCTATCTCTGTTGTCTCCCACATTACAGTGTATCCCTTGAAAGTGGGGAATGTGTTTTGCCTTTATATCCCCAGTGCTTACCTAGCACAATTGGGGCAGCTCGATGGTGCAGTGGATAGAGCACCAGTGCAGGAGTCAGGAGGACCTGAGTTCAGATCTAGCTGTGTGACCTTGGGCAAGTCACTTAACCCCAATTGCCTGACTGGATTCAGATGACTCTGGAGGAGAAGTGAGGCTGGTGACCTGCACAGCCCTCCCTCACTCAGAACAAAAGTCAAGTCCAAGTCATGTCATCATTTCTCTGATGGCGTGTTCTTCCTTTGCAACAAAGGATGAACACACACACTTAGCACAATACCTGGCACAAAGTAAATGCTTGTTGACAGAATACTACAGTTGGATGGGCAGCCTATTGAGTTGTTATCTTACATGAATCTCAGACAGTTACTGAAGGTGAATGATGAACTGAGTCCAGGATTAAATGAGAAGAGCAAGCTGGATTGCATTTAGGACATCATGTACTTTTAGTGATCTCAAGTTGCTTTCTACAGCAAAAATTTTGGTAAGTATTATCCTGATGACTGCATATTTAAAACTGCAAATCATGGGACAGCATGATCTTGAAGCATTCAGAGTTTCAGGTGACCTAATAAGCAATGGAAAATTTCATAAAAACTATGTATAGGCTGTGATATGTTGCAAGTGATGGCTTTTATTTGAGCAGTGGCATCAAAGATGTATGATTGCAAAAGCCAGTGACTGGTTGTAGACTGAGAGCAAGGATAATACATGGGCAGTGTTAAAATTAATTATCTAAAAATAAAAAGGAAACTGAGGACAAAGTCACCAAGTCATCTATGATTTAATTTTAAAAGCTAGCATTTGCATACCAAATCAGATCACCTGACTCCTCAGAGATCAGAGACCAGGAGATTTTTATATCAAAAAAAGAGGACTTGGAAAAATTATAGAAACTTGTTTTGAACATAGTTCAATTGTACAAAGTAGGTTACTTTCTTAACCCTGTGCCAGGCATCCTTTTCTCCAGGTGGTGTATTTTGTAACCAGAAAGTATACTGGGAAAGAGGAATTTGTGGTCATTGTTTAGCCATGCCCCCTCCTCTCAAACTTCCTTAGCAAAGTCTATGACTCAACTTAGGTTCTACCTAAAGAAAAAGAAAAAAGAAAAGGGGGCTTAACGTAACCCCTGGATAAGGTTTCTCCAGCCCCCAGAAAGGGGAACTTAGCCTCTAGTCAACCCCACTTTCTACTTAGCTTTGGTCAACCGCTTTCTGCTATAAAGGGTGACTTGGTCTTTCGAAAAACCTTACAATCTTGGGATTATTGTATTCTTCTAAATTATCTGCTACTAAATGATAAAGTCTTCTCAATCTATTTATTCACTACATCTCTAGGTAAGCTAGACTTAAGAGACTATGCTAGTCTGATTTGCTGTTAGGGGTAGCTTTTCTTTTTATATATATATTAATTTTATGTATTTTTAGTGTTCTACAATCACTACCATAAAACTTAAGATTTTTTCCTCCTACTGTATGATTAAGGAAATTTATGGTTAGGATTCGCACCTACAATAAGACACACTTGAGAAGAAGAAGCTGGATATTTTATGGATTTACAGAAAAGGCGAATGCACAGTTTATAGCAATAGCAGCAATAATTAATATATTTTAATACTAATATAATTATAGCAATAGTAATATAGATATAAGAGGAAATATTAAAAACATCACCAATCCAGGGAGGTACCAACTCCTGAAGTTTCTCAGCTGGGGAATCCCGGGATATAGCTTAAAGGGTCTGAATTGGGAGCAAGGGGTCCCGGGCAGAGCGTCCTCTTCATGGGTGAGATTCCAAAGTTCTCCTCAGAACAGAGACCTAATAAACCCTTCAAACAAAGAAGGCTGACTGCCAACAAAGAAGCCAATTGCCAAATATCCCATAATTGTTTATCGAGAGGGCAGCCAGACCTCGCGATGGAGTAGATACACGATGCTCCTCCTTGGAGAACTGGGTAAGTCCTCAAGACAGCAGATGGTCCCTGTTTGTGTGGGGTTTATCGTGTCTTCAAGGTCCGAGTTCACTTGGGGGACACAACAGCCTATGTGCAAGGCCTTCACTGAAATAGGGAAGAACATTGAAGTTCATTTACCATTTACCTATCCACTCCCCATTTCCCCCCTCCCTCCCCAAAACAGCATGCAATTCTATGTAGGATGTACACATACATTCCTATTGAATACATTTTTATGTAGTCATGCTGTGTAAAAGAAGTAAAATGAATGGGAGAAATCATATAACAAAAACATAATACACACACACACACACACATGATCTGCTACATTCTGCAATTGAATTCCGTCATCCTTTTTCTGGATGTGGAAGGCATTTTGCCTTAGAAGACCATTGGGAATTTTTTTTTTTTTAAGTCCTTGTATTGCTATGAAGATCCTACCAGAAAAAACTCTCACACACTGTGGTCCTTGATGTGCACTAAGTTCTCCTGGTTCTGTTTCTTTTGCTCAGCATCAGATAAAATAAGTTTTTTCAGGCTTCTTGGAAGTCTCCTTGTTCATCATTTCTTCCAGCACAATAGCATTTCATTACATTCATATACCATAATTTATTCAGCCATTCCGCAATTGATGAGCATCCCTTTGATTTCCAGTTTTTTGCCACTACAAAGAGTGCTGCTATAAATATGTTTGTACATGTGGGACCCTTTCTCATTTTTATGATATCTTGAGGTACAATCCTAGAAGCGATATTACTGGGTCAAAGGGTATGCACGTTTTGTAGCCCTTTGGGCATAGCTCCAAATTGCTCTCCAGAATAGGTGGATGAGCTCACAGCTCCACCAACAGTGAATTACGGTTCCAACTCTCCCATATTCTCTGCAACCTTTATCATCATCTTGTTCTGTCATGTTTGCCAATCTGATAGGTGTGATGTGGTACCTCAGGGTTGTTTTGATTTGCACCTCTCTAATCAAAAGTGATTTAGAGTATTTTTTCATATGATTACAGATATCTTTAATTTCTTACTCTGAAAAATTGCCTGTTCATATCCTTTGACCATTTATCAATTGGGGAATGACTTGTACTGTTGTACATTTGACTCAGTTCTCTATATATGCTAGAAATGAGGCCTTTATCACTGAGATTAGCTGTAAAAATTCTTTCCCAATATACTACTTCCCTTTGAATTTTGGTTCCACTGTGTTTGGTTGTACAAAAACTTTTCAGTTTAATGTAATCAAAATTATCAGTCTTGCACTTCATAATGCTTTCTATCTCTTCCTTAGTCAAAAAATTCTTCCCTTCTCCATAAATCTGATAAATACACTATTCCTTGCTCCTCCAGTTTGTCCATGGTATAATCTTTATACCTAGGTCATGTACCAATTTGGACTTTATTCTTATGTACAGTGTCAGGCATTGGTCTATGCCTAGTTTCTCCCACACTGTTATCCGGTGTTCCTAGCAATTTTTGTCGAACAGGGAGTTCTTATGGCAAAGGCTGGGGTCCTCGGGTTTATCAAACAAATTGCTATATTCATTGTCTACTGTGTTTTGAGTACCTAGCATATTCCACTTTTCTACCCTTCTGTTTCTTAGCCAGTAGCAAGTGGTTTTGATAATTGCTGCTTTATAATACAATTTGAGATCTGGTAGAGCTAGGCCACCATCCCTAGCTTTTCTTTTCATTAGTCCCCTTGATATTCTGAACCTTTTTTTCATCCAGATGAATTTTGATACTATTTTTTCCAGCTCTAGAAAATAATTATCTAATTGGTATGGCCCTAAATAAGTAATTTAATTTAGGTAGAATTGTCATTTTTATTATATTGGTTCGGCCTACCCACGAGCAACTGTTGTTTTTCCACTTAATTAGATGTGACTTTATTTGTGTGAGAAGTGTCTTATAGTTTTGTTCATATAGTCCCTCGGTTTGTTTTGGCAGGTAAACTGCCAAATATTTTATAATGTCTACCCCAGCTTTAAATGGGATTTCTCTTTCTATCTCTTGCTGTTGGGCTTTGTTACTAATATATAGGAATGTAGAAGATTTGTGCAGCTTTACTTTGTAACCTGTAACTTTACCAAAGTTGTTTATTATTTCAAGTAGTTTTTTACTTGAATCTCTGAGATTCTTTAAGTATATCATCGTATCATCTGGCAAGAGTGGTAACTTAGTTTCTTCTTTGCCTTTTTTAATTCCTTCAGTTTCTTTATCTTGTCTAATTGCTACAGCTAACATTTCTAGTACCTTATTGAATTATAGTGGTGATAATTAACATCCTTGTTTCACCCCTGATATTATTGGAAATGCATCTAACTTATTGCCATTGCATATAACGCTTGAAGAAGGTTTTAGATAGATACTGCTTATTATTTTGTGAAAGGTTCCCTTTATTCCTATGCTCTCCAATGTTTTTAATAAGAATGGGTGTGGAATTTTGTCAAAAGCTTTTTATGTGTCTATTGAGATAATCACATGATTTCTGTTAGTTTTGTTGTTGATATGGTCAATAATGCTAATAGTTTTCCTAATATTGAACCAGCTCTGCATTCCTGGTATGAATCTTACCTGGTCATAATGTATTATTCTCATGATATTTTGCTGTATTCTTTTTGCTAAAATCTTATTGAAAATTTTTGCATCTATACGCATTAGAGAAATAGGTCTATAATTTTCTTTCTCTGTTTTGTCTCTTCCTGATTTAGGTATCAAAACCATATTTGTATCATAAAAAGAATTTTGGAGGACTCCTTCCCCAGTTTTCAAAAATTGTCTATGTTGTAGTTCAATTAACTGTTCTTTAAATGTTTGATAGAATTCACTTATAAATCCATCTTTATCCTAGGGAGTTCATTGATGACTTGTTCAATTTCTTTTTCTGAGATGGGTTTGTTTAAATATTTAACTTCCTCTTTTGTTATTCTGGACAATTTGTATTTTTTGAAATACTCATCCATCTCAGATTATCGAATTTATGGGCATAAAGTTGGGCAAAGTAATTTCTAATTATTGTTTTAATTTCCTCTTCATTGGAGGTGAGTGCACCCCTTTCATTTTTGATATTAGTAATTTGATTTTCTTATTAAATTGACCAAAGGTTTATCAATTTTTATTAATTTTTTTCATAAAACTATTGGTTTTGTTTATGAATTCAGTAGTTTTCTTAATTTCAATTTTATTGATCTCTCCTTTGGTTTTCAGTATTTCTAATTTGATATTTACTTGGGGATTTCCAATTTGTTCTTTTTCTAGCTTTTCCAGCTGCATGCCCAAGTCATTAATCTCCTCTTTCTATTTTATTTATGTAGGCATTCAAAGGTATAAAACTTCCCCTAAGAACTGCTTTTGCAGTATTCCATAAGGTTTGGTAGGTTGTCTCATTATTGTCATTCTCTTGAATGAAGTTGTTGATTGTTTTTATGATTTCTTCTTTAACCCACTCCTTCTTTAGCATTAGATTATTTACTTTCCAATTGATTTTTGGTTTATCTTCCCATGGCCTTTTATTACACATAATTTTTATTGCATTATGATCTGAGAAGGATGCATTAACTATCTCTGCCTTTTTTGTACTGGATTATGAAGTTTTTATGCCCTAGAACATGGTCAATTTTTGTATATGTGCCATGTACTGCTGAGAAAAAGGTATATTCCTTTTTATTCCCATTCAGTTTTTTTCAGAGATCTATTATATCTACCTTTTCCAGAGATTTATTTACCTCTTTAACCTCTTTCTTGTTTATTTTGAGGTTAGATTTATCAAGTTCAGAGAGGGGGAGATTGAGGTACCCTACTAGTATAGTTTTGCAATTTATTCCTTCAACTCCCCCAACTTCTCCTCTAAGAATTTGGATGCTATACCATTTGGAGCATACATGTTTAGTAATGATATTGCTTCATTGTCTATGGTGCCTTTTAGCAGGATATAGTTTCCTTCCCTATCTCTTTTGATTAGGCCCATATCTGCTTTTGCTTTGTTTGAGATTAGGATTGCTACCCCTGCTTTTCTTAAATCAGCTGAAGCACAATATATTGTACTCCAACCTTTGACCTTTACCCTGTGTGTATCTCCCCATTTCAAATGTGTTTCTTGGAAACAACATGTTGTTGGATTATGGCTTGTAATCCATTCTGCTATCCATCTCTGTTTGGAGAGTTCATTCCATTCACATCCACAGTTACAATTACAATCTGTGTATTTCCCTCCATCCTCTCTCCCACCATTTGTGCTTTTAGTTCTACAACTCCCTTCTCCTCCTCAATAGTTTTCACTTTTCACCCACACCACTGCAGCCTTCCATTCCTTCTTTTAGCCTCCCTTCCTTTTACTCCCCTTTACCTTTACTGCTTCTTCCCTCCCTTTTAGCTTCCCTTGCCTTTTCTTCCCCCTTCCCCTCATCCTGCCTATAGAGCTAGTTAGAATTATATACTTATATACTTAAGTTTATTGTTCCTTCTTGAACCAAATAAGATGAGAATACCTCTCAAACAATGCTCATCTCCCTCGCCTCTTTCTCTCTACTATCATTTTGTACTTCTTCCTGTGATGTAATTTACCATTTTCTGCTTCCTCCTTTTCACACCTCCTGTTACAATTCCTTCACATGTTTAAATCATATTTTTATCAGCACATCATTTACTTTATACCCATTCCCTCTATGTATATCCCTAGATGTACAATTCTCAAGATTAACTGGTATCGTCTTCCCTTATATGGAGTTAAACAGTTTGCACAAATTGAGTAACAAGCTTTTCCCCCCCCATATGTACCTTTTTATGCCTCTCCTGAGACCTGCATTTGAAGATCGAATTTTCTATTAAGTTCTGGCATTTTTGTCAGCAATGTCTGAAAATCCCATCCTGCATTGAATGACCATCTCCTTGCCTGAAATGTTATGTTGAACTTTTCTGGGTAGTTGATCCTTGGTTGTAGTCTCAGCTCATTTGCCTTATGGAATATCAGATTCCATTTCCTTTGATCTTTTAATGTAGAAGCTGCAAGGTCCTGTGTGATCCTGATTGTAGCTCCTCGATATTTGAATGGTTTCTTTCTGGTTGCCTGTAGTGTTTTCTCCTTCACTTGATAGTTCTGGAATTTGGCAATGATATTTCTTGGGGTTTTGAGTTTGGGATCCCTTTCGGGAGGTGAATGGTGGATTCTTTCAGTTACTATTTTGCCCTCTGTATGTAGCACTTCTGGACAGTTTTCCTTGATAATTTCGTGGAAGATACTGTCCAGACTCTTTTTTTCATTGTGACTTTCTTGCAGTCCAATAATTCTTAAATTTTCTCTCCTGGATCTATTTTCCAGGTCAGTTGTTTTTCCAATTAGATATTTTACACTTTCTTCTATCTTTTCATTGTTTAGATTTTGACTGATTCTTGCTGTCTCATACAGTCATTAGTTTCTCCTTGCCCAATTCTGATTTTTATCAAATTGTTTCCTTCAGTTAACTCTTGCATCTCCTTTTCCATCTGTCAATTATTCTTTTTAAGGAATTATTTTCTCCAGTTTTTGAACTTCCTTTTCAATTTGTCCAATTTTCCCAGTTAGGTTTGGTGCTTCCTTTTTCATTTGTTCAATTTTCCTTTTTTAAAGACATGTTCTCTTCCTGGAATTCTTTTTTCATATTTTTAAAATCATTAGCCAGTTTTTCTTCTGTTTCCTTCTTTAGCTGTCCCAGGAGAGCTTTTTGTGCATGTGAGCAGCTCATAGTCCCTTCTGAAGTTTCAGATGGAAGTACTGTGTCAATGCTGACCTTTTTGGTATTTGTATTTTGGTCCTTGTCCCCATAGAAAGATTCTATGGTTTTTTCACCCTTGTTTTGCTTTTTCTTGCTCATGGTGATTGTGTGTTGTGGCTTCGGGTTCTTTCAGTTAGAAGGTGCAGAAAACCTGGATGTTGCTGACTGGTGTGAAAAAACTAAGGGCAAGTGTCTTTTTAACTTTTTGTTTTGTGGTTCCCTGATCAGCCCTGGGGCTAGCTTGTTAAGCATGGGAGAGAGGTGGTCTGGTCAAAGGAAATCTCCTCAGCTGAGCTGAGGGAAAGACAAGCTCAGGGGTTAGTGATCCCAGCTGCCCTATTGTTCTCACTTTTCCCCTGGAGTGCTGAGGCACCCCTGGACCTTAGTGTCAGTTTTCACCCCTCCTGGGGCTGCTCTCCTAGCACTGAGACTCACCTGGGTTCTAGTGTGAGTTTCCACTGCCCTGCAGCCCCTTTCCTTCCAGTTTGCCTCTGCTACAGTAGGAGGAATCCCCCTTAGTCATTTTCCTAGCCTCACGTGTTATGAGACTGTTTGCCCCCTTGGCTGTTTCCACTGATCCAGGATTTTTCTGGGGAAATACTTTGTGGTTCTTTCAAGGTCCTCAAGGGGGAAGGAGAGAGCATTTACTGATCACTCCACCATCCTGGCTCCTGGAAGTTGAAGTAGGTGACTTAACAGATGTTTAATCTGTGGGCTGGTGGAACAAATCTTTGCCATCGACCTTCCAGTCTGTCCTGGTCTGTGAGACAATCTGTCTCCTATTGAATTCTGCACCTCCAAAATTTGGTCAGATTCTCTCCTTAGAGATATCTGAAGGAGTTTTAAGAGCTTGGATGAGTGGTTGCTCTCACTCCGCCATCTTGGCTTTGCACCCCAGGGGTAACTTTTTCTTAAAGAAGGGAGTTAAATCCTATACCAACTAAAAATAAATCAAAGTAACCAGAAAGAGCTGAGTTTTTTTGCACAGCCTAAATGTTGCTGATGTAGCCACCAAATAGTAAAAGGTCTAGAAGACTTCTAATATGATAGATAGATTCTCTATGGAGAATTTATGAGGGATAAACAAAATTTTCACAAGAAGAGACATGGGTTAGATATAATCTGCACTAATTGAGGAACATTTACGTTGATAAAATCATGTATTCTTTGAAAGCAAAAATTAAAGACAATGGGGAGAAACTGAAGAACACTGAGCATTGGAGTCACATATTTTAAGCACTTACTATGAGTCAGCCATTCTGCTAAGCTGTGGAGATAACAAAAGAGGCAAAAGATAGTCCCTGCCTTTGTATTTTAGGAAGCTTACTTTGGCAATGTTAGGAAGGATGGATTGCAGAAGGCAGAAGGAGATGAGTCAAAAATATTCAGAAAAGAGGAAATGAGAAAACCTGACCAAGATTGATCACAAATGGAAAGGAGAGATGGCAAATAGACTTTTTGTGCAAAAAGGATAGGAAAATTTGGCAATTGGGAGAGACAGAAAATATAATTTCTCCAGGTTTTCAAATCTTGTTGGCAAAGACTTATCATGTATTGATATTACAGCATAACAGAAATGTGATATATTTAAAAATGACAGGTTTCATAATGAAGAGAGTTATTTGAAACACGAGTTTTATGTGAGGACATAATGTCTCAGTATACAACTGGTTCTTTGAAATGTGGGATCTCTCAGAGAAAGATTATTCATATTAGAGACACGGATTTGGGATTGATCGACACAGAAGTGAAAAATCAAAGCTGTATAAATACATAATACATAAATACATAAATAAAAGATTGTAGTATTTTAGAGAGCCAAGGCTAGAGGTTGGATGGAGAACCAGTTAAAAAAAAAGTAAGATTGATAGAGAGGTATGCAAATTACTAGGAGATAATAAATTATTGAAGCCAATTCAGGACAATAATGAAAAACATGGTTCCTCCCAAAAAAGTCAGTGTGGTGAGGGAGGCCATTGTATGGTGCAATTGGAAAATCATTGATGACCTTAGAAAACAGTCTCAGTAAAGTGGTGGAGGCTAATGCCAATTTATAACACGTTGAACAGTGAGGTGACAAGAAGTCTAAGACTATTTAAAAAAAAAATAATCTTGGCAGGTAAGTATGGGAGAAAAAACAGGACGATAACTTGAAGGAGTAGCAGATCTGTAAGGAAAGATTTTTAAGGTAGGAAAGGCCTGATTTTTATTTGTTGGCAGACCAAAAGGAAACAATAAAGAGGGAGGGGTTCAAAATAAGAAAGGTAAATAAACAGTTAAGGAGAGGTGTGGAACACAGTCTTTACGTTGTCAAAAACCTAAGAGTAAGAGTTCATGGAGAATTACAGTAATATTAAAGGCAGTTTGATGGTATAGTGACTAGACTGCTGAACTTAGAATCAAGAAGACCTAAATTCATATCCTACCTTAAGCATTTAATAGCTGTGTGACCCTTAGCAGACCATTTACCTCTCAGAATAGTATAATTGTTTATCTCTTAGAATGGTGAAATGGTTAGACTGCTGAACCCTAAGCCAGAAGCCCTGTGTTCAGATTTGACCCCAAACACTAGTTGGGGTAAGTCATTTCACTGCCTGGGCCTCAGTTTCTTCATCTGTAAAATACAGGGGTTGAATGAAATGATCTTTAAAGTCCCTTCTAGCTCAAAATCTCTGAGATACAAATGATCCTATAACCTTAATAACACACACACATACACACATTCACATAGCTCTTGAAAGTTTACAAAGATTTTCCTCCCAGAAACCTTATGAGGTAGGTAGTGCAAGTTAATCATACCTTGAAGTAATATTTAATTGATACAATACAGAATTTACCTTGAAGTAATATTTAATTGATACAATACAGAATTGGCAGGCTAGCCATTCCAGTTTGGAGACCAAGAGAGTTAGGAGCAAGCTGATAATGATCTGTCTAACTGGTCATTATCTTGAGTGCTGCTGTGCCCCCTTCCATCTAAAAAGAAATTCTTGATTAACTTCTAAAACTGCTTTGAAGGCCTTGAAACTTCCTTTAGTGAGAATGACTCATTTTGGTCCTGCAGAATCCTATCATTTTCTCATCCATCCATTCAACAGTACTGCAGTCCTGGCTACTGCATTTGGCTTGTCTTGTGGAATTAAAAATGCATTTGAATGACTATGGAAAAAGATGAACAAAATTTTCATAGGAAGAAAAGACAGGAGTTAGGTGTACTCTGAATTGGTTGAGGAAGCACTTACATCAATAAAGTCATGGAATTTTTGAAAGCAAAACTCAAAGGCAGAGGACAGATACTAAAGAATGCCAAGCAGGGGAGTTATTTTTTATATAACATGGTAGTTATATTTTAGTCAGTCAGGAAGCATTTCCTGTAATTTAATCATATAAAATAACACACAATTATATTACTAGGTCATTGTAATGTAGTGAATTATAATGGATTATATATTAATATATGTTTATATGTATGTGTGTGTATATATATGTATATATATAATGCAGGTATCTTATTTTTCTACTATGAATGTGGAGAAAAACTAACCCTTACACAGAGTCTGTTTTCCTATTTATATTAATTTGTACATGTTTTCTCACTCCCATCCCCCCCCCCCACATATTAAGCTGCTCAGGAACATTTAGATTTCTTTTCTTTGTATCCCTATTGCTTTATGTATAATAGAAAATTTAAAACAGTCTTTGTTGAATTGCTGTTGAAAGATAAAGCCCAGAAAAACAAATTTTGAATTATTATTATTATTTTATATTTCAAGACTCCATTACTTTACCTCTCTTTGGTAATGTTTGATACTTTTATAGCACCACCTACCAGTAATGAGGATGATCTGACCAGTTATTATGTAATTCTTCTTTCATGAAGATTCATAAATCTTAACTTTGAAAACAAATGTAGTTACATTATTAAATACCGGGGCCATTTGCTTAGGGACCATGAGTCAAATTGAGTATCAGTAAGTAGCTGGGAAAGTGAACAGCTGGGGAGAATTGTCCTTCAGTAAGATGCCTTTGACTGTATAGAAATCTTGGTGATCTTCTCACTGACAGTGGAACTAAAATTATTACGCAATTCCCCAACCCCATGAAGGAAGAAATGAAAAGCTGTGAGAAGGAGTCAAAGCTTAAATATATTCCTGCATCATATTTACTTAAAACAAAAATGACAACAATAAGCAACTGGGATATTAATTTTCCGTTTAAACTTTGCTCATTTCATTTAAATTCAAGGTAAAAGAAGAAAATTGCCAGTAATAGTGATTTTGAGTAATGACCAAAAAAACTGAGAAAATAAAATGTATATTTTTAAAACTTTATTGACGTAATAAAGTGTTAATAAAAATTGTGTCAAGGACGATAGCAAACACTAACCCAGATTTAAAAACTTTTCAGGTTGAGTGATTACCTTTTTCACTAATTAATCATAATAATGGCATATTTGTTATGGTTTCAAGGTCAGTTGGTGGGGGTGATATACCTTAGTTCCATTTCTTTCCTGTTTTGTCCCCTAGTCTTTTCGGATATCTCAAAAGTCAATGAGAATAAAGAAAATTTGTCTCTGTCAAAGTATTCAATTTTATACCTTATTTAAATGCAGAACAATTTGCTCTATGCTGGATAATCAAACAAAGTGGAATTTAACTGCTATTTGAAGTTAGAGATTTTTTTGCCACAGCTAAAAACTCTCACCTCATTTGAAACAAGGGTGACACCCAGTGGCCTAATAAGTTATTTCAAATGAATATCCCCCAAATATCTTTTTATTGTTTGCTAAAATTGTTACCTTTGAAGAGATGTTTAAATGTTGAGATTCATTGCATCTACTTTTTAAATTAAATCTTGTTTATAGCCTGGCAATTTTTCAGTTAAGTGCAAGTTTAATTGTATTATTTGTTTTACTATCCCTGTCTCTTTCCCATCAGTATTTTGCTAATAGATCTGAAATACCAATACTCTTAAAACACTGTTAGAATATTATATCCACAGACTCTTGTTAAAAGAAGGTCATAAGAATTGTTTTTATATTTTTGTGAAAATTTCTACCTATTGGACTGTGCTTTGAGTTACTTTCATTAAATTTCCTAATCCTCCCCCTTTTCCCTACAGATAGAGTTTGTAATATTATTCTTTTCATTATTTGAAACCTAGAAAATAATTTACAATATTAATCACTACCTACCTTACCGTGTAGTACTATTTATTAACTAGGGTTATTGTGAGGATAGTATTTTATAAACCTTGATATACTCTATAAATGTTAGTTATTAATATTAAGGGTAGTAACAACTTTTCTATTTGGTACCTAAATCAAGTTTTTAATTTTTTCTCACAAAAAAAAGGAATTTGTCAAACTCAAGTTTATATTGAACACATTATTTGTTGATCATTGCTACCAACAGAAAAAGGAAATAAAAATATTTTTAAGCAGTATGATACTAGCAGTATTTTTCACTTAGTTTCATCTTTCCCTTCCTCCCACAACTCCCATTTTCAGGGAAAAGTCTAAAAATACATAATGTTAAATTTAGCGTGATGTGTGTACTATGATATCTCTGAAGTACTATGTGTACTTCAGAATTAACCTCCATTATTTTTTCATTTACGTTATCCAACCATTCATGTATCAAATATTTGTTGAATATTCTATCTTGTAGGATTATGTCACACTTACTATTACTAGTGTCATTAAGAAAATGTTACAGAACTGCCAAGTTACTTCAGTCAGAGAAACAATAAAGGTTCATTAAGCACCTACTACATGCCAGGCTCTGTACTAAGCCCCGGAGATACAAAGAAAGACAAATGATACTGCCTACCCCTCAAGGAACTCATGGTCTATAGGTCTATAGAGACACAGCACACAAAAAGATGCCAAAAAGGAAGGTGGGAAAGGGAAGAGAGGAACAGCACCTGGCACAGACAAGAACATATTGAAATCCTGCAGGCAAGTGGAAAATTAGGAGGCATCCACCCCAGCTCCTCAGCTTAAATAGAGGATCTCAGAGGAACTCTGACATCTCTTCCTGCTACCCTTTCCAGTTAGAGTGAGGTCTAGAGAAAAGCATGTACGTTAGTCTTCAGCATAAGCTTTTATTCAGTTATCTAATTTGAGCATCAACTAAATATATATTGTATCTGCACAGTGGGGATGAAATCATAATAACATATTCTTTAAAAAAATAAGAAGTGTTAATCACATGTTTAATTCACTGAAAATACTTCCTGTGGTCTAAATATGTACGTAGCATTGTGACAGATACAGTGACTATCAAAAATAAGTTTTACTCTCCCTCTTTAAATTACTTTCTAATTATATAATGGGGTCGTAGAGCAAAAGTTGGAAGAAACTTCAGAGACCATAGAGCTCAACCCTCTCATTTTACAAAGGAGAAAAATGAGGCACAGAGGGGTTCAGTGATTTGCTTACAGTCACACAGATAGTAAACATGTCAGACATGGGACTTGAATCCAAGTCCTTTCCACTGCAAGATGCTGGATATGCTTTTTATTTATTATCTTGTCAATCACTCACCCCCTTCCCCCACCAAAGGAGAATGTAACTCCTTAAGGGCAAAAACAATTATCTTTTCTTTGTCTTTATATTCATAGGAATGAGCACCACATCCTGCACAGAGTAGATACTTTTGTATCTTGTATATTGTTTTGTAGAAAAAAACCAAAACGAAACAGAAAAAAATTGAATGGGATTGAAACTTTTGCCTTCAAGTGGCTTAAATCTCACTCAGCAGATACAACATATGTAAATGAAAAATTCACTGATAATAGAAGACAGTGTTTAAGAAATGTCAGATGACTGATGCAGATGTTGGACATAGAAGTTTCTCAAGTGCTTCTTGAAATTCCCGAAAAGGTCAGGTGAGAGATTATTGTGGTTTGAAGTGATATGGGAAGGTTTTTCCAGAGGAGGCAAGCCTTGGTGCTGTATTTTGAAGGTGGAGTAATATTTGCGTAAAGAGAAAAGAAGTTACCAAACATTATCAAACACTCGATAATTTGCATACTGAGAAAGGATTAGCAGAATAGACCAGTCAGTATTAATGCAAGGAGTACTCAAATTATTTTAATCTCCCAGGTGACTGTGGAATTCTCTTTTATATTTTCTTCACATTGGTGACATTGAATTACATTTGTAGCAACACATCTCACTTTATTTTGTATTTCAAAGTAATATGTACATTTTCGCTATTGTTGAAAATTGCTGACCCAGTATTTATGCCAAGCAGCTTCTTGCAAGTAAACCATGCGAGTAAAGTAGGGGTCAGGGCCATTAAGCTACATTAAGCATCTTTTCCCCAAATTGTAATGCACAGATTTCATTTGACCTTTTCCTAGATCATAAGAATTTCTTTTTTTTTCAGCCCCATTTTAAGAATAATAGTTTGTGAGAACTGAATGTGATTAAGTGATTTCCTTTAATATGGTTTCCCCCTACCTTTGTTCATTTAAATCAGTTGTCAAATATGTTCAGGGGAGTCTACGTAAGTGGTTTCAAACTGTTAAGTACTTTCACTAACCAGCATAAAAAATAAATATGGGTGAATTGAATGAAAATGAAAGAACTTTAAATTGGATGAGGGGAAGTTTTTTATTATAAGAATATGATGATCTGAAATATTTTATTATGCTATATAATAGATATTTTTTAAGATTTTGAACTGTCTGGGATAGTTTTCCTACACCCCAGGATGGAAATAAGGAGTGATACATGAAGATATCTTCTGTTATTTTCCTTATTTATATTGTCCAATAATGTTATATATACTGAATGACTAAATAGAATTTTTTTACTCAAGTTAGCCAACCAACCTCTCCAAGAGCCTTTTAAGTTCTGAGCCCTCAAGAGGAGAAAATCTAGCTTCACCCTCATAAATGGTTAGAATTTCTGAGTGTCCTGGAGTGAGGGATGAGGGTGGAACTTATGGATAATTTTGCTTAGGGTGTTAGCCTCTAAAATTATCTCACAGCTTCTCCATATTCATAGAGTCTTGATTGAAGGACACAGATGGAAAGTACTTTTTAAAGCACATTGATTGTCAGTGAGTTTTATTAAGGGTCTCTTTTGTTCTAACAAGAAGGGGAAGAGTGCTAGCCCACTGTCAGTTTGCATGATTGATACAAAAATGTGGGGCTAGGATGAATTTTAGAATAATCACCAGTCCTATGGATGACTTTCATTCCAAGAGGTAAAAGGAAGAAAGAAAAAGCAAGAGAAAAAGGAAGGAAAGGAAGGAAGGAAGGAAGGAAGGAAGGAAGGAAGGAAGGAAGGAAGGAAGGAAGGAAGGAAGGAAGGAAGGAGGGAGGGAAGGAGGGAAGGAAGGAGGGAAGGAGGGAAGGAAGGAGGGAAGGAGGGAAGGAAGGAAGGAGGGAAGGGAAGGAACGTAGGGAAGGAAGGAAGGGAAGGAAGGAAGGAAAAGACGAATGCTCAGTATTCAAGAAAGTCTAATAAAGGTTTGCATTGAATATCAAAGAAATGAGTGCTTCAACAGATCATCCTTTTAATACATAGTTTTCTTCATATTTGGCCCATATCTTGAGTATACAAACCACATAGTGCATTTTCCTAGTAGAAAACAACCATTAATATGCCCTTCTCCTAGTCTACTCTGGAAAATACCCAAACCGAAGGCTTCTTTTGTTGCATAGAATATCTTTGCTTTTAGCTTTTCCAGAAAGAAATGACCATTTTGAGGTTTATATATCCTAAGTCTTTGTCTGGTATCCATGAAAACTCCTCTTTGTTAGTAGAAAAGATAGGTATGGATATATAATATTGGGAGGATATCCCTGTTTTAAGAAGTTTTTTAAGTTTCCAAATCTTAGATGTCAATGACAAGAGAGATGGCTAACTTTTTAGAGGAGAATTTCTCAGAGATACTAGGGAAAAGATTACAGTGTTAAGTTTTCCTGGATACCTCTTCAACCAATGTAATTTATTTCGGTGATTGATATGGCCTGTGTACTTAGAGTAAACACTGATGGAATATTATTGTCTATCAGCTGCTGGCCAACCCCACCTCTTAAAACTCTCCAATTCTTTGACTTCCCAGATTTAGGAAGGACATGTCAAATGGGCTTATTACACACTTCCACTTTGCTTGAGAAGACTTGAAGTTTAAGAGTAGCTCTCTCATCTTTTGTACCAAAAATGGACCCATTCTATGTTTCCTGCCTGGTCCCAGCCTTACAACATTCGAATTTTACTCCTCACTTTCTATTACTTCAGACTCCCCCTTCCCAACCCCATAAGAATAAATGAAGAACACCCCCCCACACACACACACACACAGAGTAATCAACACTTTCTTTGCCTTTTCATCTGTACAGACTTAATTCCCAGACTGGTGATTTGTGCCATGGTTAGGCTCTGATTCCTGTTGTCTTTTTGGGTAGGGTGGTTAGCCCTGCTTGCTCTAGACTTAGGTCACTAGTATTTCTGCACTGACTTCCACCCCTCACAATTAGGCCTGCCAGGATCTTTGAGCATCAGAGTGCTAGTTATTTAGGGTTCTCCAGGGCTTCACAGGGTAGATTGTTAGGGAACTAGGGTGTGCTGGTCTGAAACCTATTATGCCTATACTGGGTTATGCTGTTTCTAGTGGCTTCTAAGTTCCTCAGTGTGGGTTTCAAATCAGCATATTCCTTATCCAGACTATTCAGGCCATATATTCCTGACCTGTCTCTTACCTAGCTGAGAGGCAGCCAGTTTATTTGTGTATGCTGGTACTGGCTTTGCTGAGTGACTCCATTTTTACCCATGGGCTTCTGGATGACTTTGGTAAAACACTGGGTTGAAAGAAATTGCTTGCTTTAGTTTCTCATTGGATTTAATTATTCAGTCTGGTGTGTTATTTTTAGGTTTTAGATAGAGTGGGTGTAGGGGAACTGATCTGCCAGTCTCTGTTCAGACAGCTGTCTTCACAACCTTCCCTCTCCCATCTTCATATTTTTGTACAGACAACTCCTCATACCTGTAGAGCACTCCCTCCTTAGCTCATGCTTTTGTTTCAAAGGATTTAAGGCTTTCTCACTAAGGCTAGCTGAGATGGGGAGAAGAGACCCTTGTCTGTGCAGATGTTTTGATTAAGTTTTTCTTTTTGTTTTCAGGATGAGGGGAGGCATGACTGAATTGATAAGTTTCAGGGAAGCAGCCAGTAATTAGAAAGAGATTAAAGATTAGAGAGAAAGTATGATATTGGATACCATATGCTACTAAATGTAGATGCTGATGGCATGTAGGTCACATGCAGAGGTGTTTGACATGGCAATCAAAAGAGTCATCTCTTCATGTGAAACAGAGATGAAGGAAATAATAGAGGATTCTTAGCTTTGTGGGAGAGGGGGATAATACGGAGAAGACTCTAAAATGATATCATTTCAAGGAATAATCTCAGTTTTTATGGTAAAATGTGAAGCAAGTTGAGAGGGTGAAAGGAGTTTGAGGAGCCATTAAAAGACTTGGAATTGCCACTGTGGTTAGCCTAATCAAATAAGGATATGACAGGATTGCCTTGTTTCAGTAAGGACCCAGTTTAGAAGATGGAACATAAATTTCTAGCGGACTCAGCATCATTATGAGAGTTTCTCTAGTTCTGTTTAAAGATCACCTGGACAGGGATCAAGATGGCAGATGGTGATAATAATTCATTATTGGGGTTTGACAAGTTTTGAACAGCCAGAGGACCAAGGCTGTAGCTAAACTGTGTAACAGGGTTTGAGGACAGGAAGGTTATAGAGTGTAGTCAATAAAAGAGCCTGGGACAAAACTGGGTGGATGGATGTGGAGGAATGTGAGGTCAAAATGAGGCTGAAGTATAGATTTATGGGTGATAAAGGCATAAGAGAAAATCAAGATCAAGGTCTGATCATCTCTAAATATATCTGAGATGGAATAGAGAAGTGGGTCATGGGAATTGAATAGACTGAAGAATTGAGAAGCTATTTGAAGGAACAATAATATGCATGTTCAAGTCCCCTAGTACAGAGGTAGGAGCTACAACCTAGAGAAAAATTGATCCTAACCTTGAACCCATTGAGGGGGGAAGGAGAATGTCATGGGGGGTGAGGTTGGCAGATAAAAGACACCAGGATTTAGATTGGATGATTATGGGTATCATTAACCTCAAAGAAGGAAAGATTGATGAGTGTTGGTGGTAAAGGGAGTATTCTCAGCTTTTGTCATCTTTGGAAATTTCCTCAAGGTTGCTTTCTTTTCATATTGCTCTTATTGTTTGTGATTTTGAGCATTTTTCATGATTGTAAATAGTTTATAGTTCTTTTGAGAATTATTCATATCATTTGACCACTTATGTATGGGAAAATAGATTTTGGTCTCACAAATTTCTGTTGCTTATATATATATTGGATACCAAAACCTTATCAGAGATTTTTAATAGAAGTATGTTTTTCCTAGTTGGATGCTTTTCTGTTTCTCCTAGATGGATTAATTTTGTTTATGTAAAAGATTTTCAGCTTCAAGAATCAAAATTGCCTATTTTATCTTTTGTATTTGCTACTACTACTACAAAAACCAAACTATTAGTGTATGTGAAGCCTTTCTTCATGGTAATGAATTCCTTGTTCTAGCCATATAATCCCTAGGTCAAAAGGCACAGATATTTTAGCCAATTGATTTGCATAATACTAAATTATTATACTAATGGTTATGGTTATGCTAATTCATGGTATTACAATAATTTGTTAGTATACTTGTCTTTTCAAAACCATTATAATACGAACTATTCTTAGTTTTGGCAATTTACTGGGTAGGAGGTGAAACTTCAAATTTGTTTTAATTGATACTTTTCTTATTGATTTGGAACACTCTTCTTTTTAGGACTGTTGCTTCACATTCTGTTCACATTCTTTGCTCACATGTCATTTAGGGAATGGCTTTTTATAGTATGCTAATTGCCTATACATCTTGAATGTCAGATATTTATCAGAAATATTTGATATAAAGATGTTTTCCCCAATTAATCTCTTCTTTTCTTACTCTAATTGCATTAATTTTTTAATGCTGTGGTCCATTTTTTCAAATATGACATAGACAATACTATATACTCACAATTGAATCAATGTAACATTATTGCACTTTTAGTTTAGTTTTGTTTTGGTGAGTAACTTCACCAAGATATGCCTTGCGGTAATGGGGAAATTACCATGAGTTCTTGAAGGCATTATCCATTATTAGCAAAAGCTCTGAAAAAGATGACCAAATTTTACAGGTTTTGGCAATTTATTTGTTCCTGTCTGTTGTCTAGAGATGATCCTAAATAGAGAAACTATTATCACAGAGTGATTGCCCACAAGCTAATACATTTTTTAGATTTAGCAGTTCATAAAGATTACCTATTAAGGCACAACTATCTTTCCTTAGCACTGTTTATGCCAGTCTACCCACACCTATGAAATCAGGGTATTTTAAGTTAAAATCATTTTGTGATCTACAGGAGGTGGGAATTGTTGGAGCTACATTGAAATAGGGAAAGTTAAGGCAGAAGCACAAAACATTTAGAAATCCATCTGAGGGTCCTTTTCTTGAAAGATTTAGTGATATGATCAAGAGAGGTGAAGGAAAATGAGGATTGAAAAGAGGCCATTGGATATGGCAATTAGGAGAAAAATGATAACTTTCGAAAGAATAGTATCAGTTGATTGATAATTCGAAATTGGATTATGGGGGTTAAGAAGAGTCAGAGCCCTCCCTAGTAGTGGTTTTGCTGTGTCAAAGGTATGAATGGTTTAATTGCCTTTGGGAATAGTTCCAAAATGCTCTGCACAATGTTTGGACCAGTTCTCAACTTTATCAACCATGCATTAGTGTCCCAATTTTCTCACATCCTCTCCAACACTGATCATTTTCCTTTTCTGTCATATTAGCCAATCTGATAGGTATAAGGTGGCACTTCAGAATTGTTTTAAATTTGTATTTCCATAATCAATAGTGATTTACTGTGTTTCTTTATATGACTATATATAGCTCTGATTTCTTCATCTGAAAACTGCCTGTTCATATCGTTTTACCATTTATCAATTGGGGAATGGTCTTGTATTCTCATAAATTTGACTCAGTTACAATGATCCAAGACAATTCCAAAGGGCTCATGATGGAAAATACTATCCACATTCAGAGAAAGCTCTGATAGAGTCTGATTGCAGAATAAAACAGAATTTTCACTTTCTCTAATTTTTTAGACACAATTATGCCTCAAATGCAACAAGCAAGAAACGGACACACAGACACACACACACTCCTAAAGTCTTGTAAATCATATAGTTGTTGGAGTGAGGGATTGTTTAGGATATTATTTTATTTAAAGCAACATTTTGACCTGTTAATTAAATTTCTAAAGCATAATTAAGCCTGAATATTTAATATATCAAAGAGTCTGCTCCCATTTGGTTTGTTGGCCATTTTACATCCTTTTATTTATACCATTTCTATCCTCTTAAATTTTATTTTTAATTATTTTTGGGGAGTTTTCAAGCAATTTATTTTTCTCTCTCCCACCTCCCCTTTTCCCTGAGGGGAAAGGGAAGAAAAGAAAAGCAAAAAATGGAAAAAAATAAGCAAAGTCAAGCAAAGAAAATTCTCACATTGGCCATGTCCAAAAATACATATCTAATTCTCATAGAAGACCATCATCATTCTGCCAGGAGGTACAAATAATTTTTATTGAGTCCTTTGGAAATATTATACTGATCAAAAATCACAATTATTCTTTTATTACTGTCTTAATATTATAGTATAATTGTTCTCCTGGTTCTGAAGTTCACTCAGAATCATTTCATACAAGGCTTCCTAGGTTTTTTTGAAACCATCTCTCTCATCATCATAAATATAATGATATTCCACTACATTCATATACCATAACTTGCTTAACCATTGTCTAATTGATGGGCATACCCTAAGTTTATAGTTCTTTGCCACTACAAAAAGAACTGCTACAAACATATTTGTACATATGTGTCCTTTTCTTCTTTGTTGTCTTTGGGTATAGGACTGTAAGTAATATGGCTGATTCAAGAGGCATACATAATTTAGTAACTTTGGGGGCAGATTTTCATATTCATTTCTACAATGACTTGGTTAATTCACCCCTCCATCAGGCCCTCCCCATTTTCTGCACCCGTCCAACATTTGTCATTTCCCTTTTTGTCATTTTTGTCAATCTGATGTGAGGAGGAATTTCAGAATTGCTTTAATGTGTACTACTTTATTAGGAATTTGGAGCATTTTTTTCACATGACTGTTAACTGTCTAACTTTCTTCCTTTAGGAGCTGCCTGTTCATATCCTTAAACTATTTGTCAATTGGCAAAAGACTCTCATTCTTAGAAATTAGAATCAATTTCATATACATCTTAGAAATGATATTTTTATCAGAGAAACCAGTTATGAGATTTTTTTTCCAGTTAACTTTTCATCAAAATTTTTGGTTTTATGTAATCAATATCAACCAGTTTTGCCCTCAGTAATCCTTTCTTTCCATTATTTAGTCATGAACTAATTCCCTATGCATAGATCTGAAAACTATTTTCTTCCTTTTTCCTCTAGTTTTATGATGAAACCATTTATATCTGTTTCATACATGCATTTTATAGTTTGTTTTTACATATGATATGATATATTACTCTAAACCTGATATCTACCAGGCTGCTTTTCATTTTCCCCACAGATTTCATTAAATAGTCCTTAGCCCAGAAACTATTCTTTTGTGTTCATTAAACCCTAGGTTCCTAGAGTAGAAGTTTATGTTGTTTTCTGTATGTTTTGTACCTATTGACCAGTATCAAATTCTTTTGCTGATCACTACTTTGTAGCATAATTTGAGATGTAGCACTGCCAGTCCTTCTTCCCCATCTTTTTTCCCCTTATAATTTCCCTTGACTTTCTTGACCGATTGGTTTTTATTTTTCCCCTTCTAATTCCATAAAGTTTTTCTTTGGTAATTAGATTGGACTGACATTGAATAAGTAAGTTAACTCAAGTAATATTATCATTTTCATTATATTGAGTTGGCCTACCCATCAAAAATTAGTATTTCTCAAGTTGTTGGGGTCTGCCTTTATTCCTTAAGAGTATTTTGTGTTTATATTATAGTTTCTTGTGTACATCTTGATAGACTCCCAATTACTATACTCACCCTATAGCTGTTTTAAATGCAATTTTTCTATCTTTATCTGATGGATTTTGTTAATAACTTATAGAAATATTGACTTTGTGAAGTTAATTTTTCAATTAAATTTTAGTTGATTCTAAGGAATTTGTAAAAGTCAGCTATAAAACTACTTATTTCCTCTTTTCCTCTGATTATTCTCTTTTAGCACGAATGGCTGTTATAGCTTGACAAACACATTTTTCTGCATCTCTTGACAAAACCACATACTTTCTAATTTCCCTTATTAGTATTGTAATTAATTACATAATAATAATTATTAATATGGTCTATAGTTTTTTTTGGAATGTTGCTGTACTCTCTTTGCTAATATTTTGTTTAAACATTTTCATATTTTCATTAGAGATAACTGCATTTTTGTAACCTCTCTCTCCCTTTCTCTCAACTCTCTCTGTCTCTGTCTCCTCTTCTTTGCTCTTCTCTCTTTTCCTCTGCTTGGGTTAAATAACAAAATGTTAGAAGGAATTTGACAGGATCCTGTTAGGGACTTGGCCCCCTATAAGTTGAGGCTTAATGTTGGGAAGAAATGAGATGCTTATCGATCATTTAACAATTAACAAGAAGTTTTCTTAGCTATAGCAAAAAAAAAAAAAAAGTATATGCAACAAAGATACTGCAACACTTCTCTAATTAGCTGCCCCCATCTACAAATATTGAATTATGTCCATTTGATAAGACAGCATATGGTGATTCATGGGGTCTTGGAAGGGCCATGTCTGAAGGGCCCAAACATCATATGAGCCAACTTTTCATCTACTTGGGTCATCTGTAAACTTTCCATGTCAAGAGTCTACCAGGAAGCTGGTTCAACGAGGCACACCTTCAGTCTCAGGTTTCTGAATCGTATAAGTACCAGGGGAAACTTTGTTTCCCTTCAGGCATTAACTAGTCTAATTTGTATAGCAGAAGGTATTAGAAAAGATCTCATTTTCCTATCATCGCAAATAGTTTATGTAATCCTGGAATTCATTGCTCCTTTGATTTTTGGTAGAATTGTATTGTAAAACCATCTGCTCTAAGAATTCTAGCTATCCTCTTCGAGAACTCATTAATGACTTGTTCACTTTCTTTTCCTGGAGGTAGATTACATAAGTATGTTATAATAATATGTTGCATTTATCTGAATAATAATTTTGTATATACTTACACATTTAATTTTCCAGTTTTATTGGTATGTAGGGCGGCAAAATAATTTCTAATTTCATTTCATCTTGTTTTATTGCATATTTTTATTTTTGATAGTGATAGTTTAGTTTTCTTCTTTCATATTTTAAAATTAGCTAATTATTTATTGTAAATGGTTTCCTGGTTTTATATTATTAATTCAATGAGGGCTTTTTTCCTCTTTGGTTTCACTTCTTTTAATCACCTTCAGTTTTCAGAATTTCTAGTTTGAAACTCAATTAGGATTTTAAAATTTGGGAGCGTTTCTTTAGATATATGAACTTTTCTCTAAGCTGTTTTGGTTGTATATTGTCATTATCTTTAAAAAAGAATTTTCTTATTTTTCTTTGATTTGTTTTTTCCCTGCTTAATACTATTTTATTTTTTTAATTACATGTGGAAAAGGTTTTCAATATATACTTTCTAAGATTTTGATTTCCAAATTTCCTCCCTCCCTTCTTCCTCTCCCTCACCCCCATGACAGCAAGCCATCTGATACAGACTATACATGTGCAATCATGTTAAACATATTTCCATATTAGTAATGTTGTGAAATAACAAAAGGGAAAAAAAACACAAGAAAGAAAAAACAACCAAAAAAGTGAAAATAATATGCTTCAATCTGCGTTCAGACTCTTTCATAGTTGATCATCACATAATGTTGCTATTACTGTGTACAATGTTCTCTTGGCTCTGCTCACTTCACTCAGCATCATTTCATGTAAGTCTTTGCAGATTTTTCTGAAATTCACCTGCTCATCATTCCTTACAGCACAATAGTATTCCATTTCAATCATATACCACAACTTGTTCAGCCATTCCCCAATTTATGGGTATTCCTTTATTTTCCAATTCTTTGCCACACAGAAAGAGCTGCTATAAATATTTTTGTATGTGTGGATCCTTTTCCATTTTTATGATCTCTATGGGATACAGAATAGTGATGTTGCTGGATCAAAGGGTAATACACACACACACATTTTTATAGCCCTTTGGGCATCATTCTGAATTGCTCTCTAGAATGGTTGGTTCAGTTGACAACTCTACCAAAAATGCATTGATGTCTTTAATTTGTTCTTTAACTTTGCACTGTTTTAGGATTGTCATATAATTTCTAGTTACTTGTTAATCCTTTCTTCAAAGGATTTTTATTGAATATAATTCTTTTTGCATGTAGATCAATAAAAGGATGTCGTAACATTTGTTTTTTGGAATTTATGAGGCTTTGTGTCTTAACATATGGTTAATTTTCGTAAAGAAGCCAGAAACAGCTGAAAAAATTATATATTCCTTTGGAGTTCAATCTAGTAGCTACTAGAAACCTATCATATCTTAAGTTTTTTTCAAAATTATATTTAGATCTTTAATTTTTATATTTTTGTTTTATTTTTGTAGATCAGAAAAGGAGACATTGATGTTATTTACTATTATTTATTTTTCTAGATCAGAAAAGGAGACATTGATGTTATTTACTATTACAATTCTACTGTTTTTATCTCTCTATAATCATCTTTTCCTTTAAGAATTTTGCTGCTAAGCCATTTAGGGGTGGAAAGAGATAGATAAATAGGTGGAAACAGAGAGAGACAGAGACAGAGAGAATCATTAATGAATATTAGTTCAAAATTTTAAAATATCATCCTGTCAAAAACAGGATCTTATCATTCCTATGAAAATTTGGGATTTATCAGGGATGCGATAATGGTTCAAATTTAGGAAAATAATTAACATATTTAATCATATTAAAAATGAAAACAAGTCTAAAAAACACATGCTCATCTCAATGGATACAGAAGGAAACTCTGACAATGTGCAACTTTCATTTATGCTAAAAACTCTACAATGTATAATAAATATAGTCATAAAATGTACCTTCATAAAAATAAAAACCAAGTGTTATGTGGAAATATGGTAGAAACTGTCCCAAAAAGTAAAAGAAAAAAAGCAGTTATTCCTTTCTTCTGGCTACCATGTTACATAGTTTTGAAAACACTAACGAATAACAAAAGAAGAGAAAGCAATGAAAATCTTAAGAAATCCAAAGAAATTGAGATAATAGTTTCAATGAAGTTAAAGTCTCTAAAAATAAACTAATAATCAAAAACTTTGTTTATAATAATAAAATATAGTAGGGAGTAGTAGATAGAAAAGTCCCCTTCAACATAACTAAAAATACAATGATATTTGGGAGTCCATCTACAATTCACACTCAGTACTTGTATAGATTCAATTAGAAATTTCTCCTTAAAAAAATACAGAAAAATTTAAATACATGAAGAAATATTCAGTACTCATGGCTAGGCCATGATAATATAAAAAAACTAGCAAAATTAATTTCTACTTATAATTATCAAATTATAATTATAATTAATTATAAGTAGAAACTAATTTTGCTAGTTTTTATATTATATAAAATACAATTATCAAAGGGATACTTTAGAGAACTAGTTCATTTGAAGGAAATAGTAATCTTAGATTATCAAGGAAAAAAGGTAGGAATAATGAGAGAATAGCACTTTCAGACTATTTTATAAAGCAACAATAATCAAAACTACTTGGTCTTTATTAAAAAATAGAAAATTATTTCAATGGAACAGACTAGACAAGAATCAGAAATAATGGAACTCAACCCAATGTTCAACAAAGCTCCTCCACCCCCCAAAATAAATTACTCAGGAAAGAACTACCTATGCTGTCATTACTAGTGGAAAAAAAAATAGAATGCAATCTGGCAGAAACTAGGCCTAAACTAACACTCTACATCATATTCCATAAGAAATTCAAAATAGACAACTGACCAGAATATTAATGATCATATAATAAAACATAGTAGTTTTATACTTTTTTATACCTTTTATATCTATGGGCAAGAGATGAATTTTTAACCAAACAAGGAATAGAGGCAATTACAAAAGGTAAATAGATTATTTTGTTACATAAAGTTGAACCATGTTTACATAAAATTAATGCATCTGGGATAAAAAATGGAGACATGAGGAGGCAGAGAACTTTGTATCATTTCTGTGATAATGGTTTTAAATTTAAGATATAAAGACAACTAATATGACCAATAGATAAGTAGTCAAAAAATATAATAAAGTTTTCCGAAGAATCATGGAATTCTATAAAAATATTTCAAATCACTAATAAAAAGAGTAATGCAAATGAAAACAATTGAGGTTTTTATCTCGTAACCAATAAATTGACAGCAATGACAAAAAATGTGTAACTCAGGTCTGTCTATGAAGTAGGTTTTTGCCTCAGTTCATAAGGATTCTGAACATAAAGGTAATTATGAATAACTTCTGCTTATGCCCTCAAAGAACAAAAGTCTCTAACAACTGCTACAGGTTGAACTCTTAGTTCTGAACTAGCAATGGTCCTTCTCTCCCATGTGGCTCATATTATGTCCTTAAGCCACAAACAAAAAGGATAGGGCTGACCATAGTATTAATGAGAAATAATGTAGCATCAGACAAATGTAACTATAACAGGATGAAAAGAAGACTAGTGGAGGACAGGACTGGCCCATTGTTCCTCTTTTCTTTCTTTAACTTGTTTTCTCTACTTTCTCCTGCTCCCGTGTGAGCCAGTACCTTCAATAAAAGATGTACAGTCATATATACTTCCCAGCTTGTCCATCAAGATAGAGGTCATGTCTCATGGTCTTACAGAAGTAAATTGTAATTTGATCAGTAGCAAATGCTGATTAGGTATGATGCTGCTGCTATGGGATTTCTATTGCTTCTCCCTTCTCCTGTTTCTCCTCCAAAGCTCCCCATGGACATAACCTACCTTTCATCTCAAATTAGTTTCCTCTCTTCCTAAACTGAGAAATACAAACCTCAGAGTATTTTATGGTCAGCCAGACCTTTGCCAGGGGTTCTTAAAATGAGAATAATATTAGAGGACAGTCAAGTTTACTAATAACGCATTGTTAGTGGAAATAAAAAATTAGTATAATTATTCATTCTGGAAAACAGTTTCGAATTTGCAAATACATTGACTAAAACTCCATATGTTTTGACCCAGAATTCCTTCCATTGCTAAATATTCATTTCCAAAAAGGTCCATATATATCAAAATATTTAAAATAGCACTTTTCTGTGAGAACAAAGAAATGGAAATAAAGGTTTCCACTGAGTCAGAGGGGTGACAATTGTAGTGCATGAATGGAATACATTCCTGTTGTATAAGAAATGACGATTAGCATAGAAGGACTTACATGAACTGATGCACTGTGAAATAAGCAAGAAAACAATATGAACAATGACTTCAATAATGCAAATGAAAAGAATCACAAAATAACTTTAAAAAAATTAATATTGAAAAATAATGGTACCAAAGAAGTGTGACACCAAAGAAGACAAATGCTTACTTTACAGAAATTATACATTCTTTTGTAGAGATTAGGTTCCATGAGTATGGAACATAATACAGATGTCATTTTTTTTACATATTAATTGTTTTTGCTGATTTTTTTTCCTTCCCCCATTTAAAAAAAACTTTTTTTTTTTTTTTTTTTAAAGTTATACCTCTCTGAGAGGGGACAAGGAAAGGAATGCTTTGGAAAATCTAGGCAATATCAAACCAAAAATGTCAATTTGCTACATTGTCAATGAATGTCAATAAAATTATTTTTTTTTTTAAAAAGATGTAATTGAAGTTTATGCATATGGTCAGAAGAGACTGTACAAGAGTGTTCTATATAGAAGAATAAAAAGAAAAAAAGAGATGCTTGACATATTAACATAGAGGCAAAACCTGGCAGCTGATTGATTATCTATGGGAGGAGTAAAGTTCAAAGATTGCCAAAATGAGAAATAGGATGAATGGTTGTGATAAAAATAGTGAAGTCACAAAAGTGGTATGTTTAGAAGGAAAGATAGTGAGTTTGTTTTGGATCTGTTATGTTTGAGCTGCTTAAGAGCCAGCATATGGAGATAGCATATTACAATTTGGAAATGGGGTTCTTCATCCTAAAAGATAGGTCAGGAATAGAATTTATGCATCAAGTTAAAGGTTTAGACAAAGATGAGTTGGAGGTGATGAAGAATGGTACAGTGAGATGTGTATAACAGAGGTAAGAGCTGCAGAAAGCTCAAAAGGATGAAAACTGGGGAGGAGGAGGGTAGGAAAGGGTGAAAAAGGCCATTGGGTTTAGCAGGTTCTTCTAAGCTGGGGAGGCTTTTATTCATTCAATGATCATCCATAATTAAGTTTTGATATCTCATTATGACAAGGTTGTCTATTAAGGAATAGATTTCTTTTTCAGCCACAGTAACTTATGAAACCTTCTGCTAAAGTCTGAAAAAGTCTCTATATTGATGAAGTCATGGATCTTTTAAAGTAATGAAACACGATCCATAGGAAAAATTGCACCACAATTGAACATTTGTTTCATCTACCTTTACCTTACTACAGATTTAGACAGCTTTACCTTTATAAGGGAGTTTTAATATTGAAATGGAAAGATAAAAATATAGACTGTGAAGGCAAAAGAAAGTAAAATTATTACTAGTCATGAAAATAAAGTTATTGAAAGTAATAATCACTGAAAGTATTTAACACTTCTTCCTTGGAAAATGTAGAATAGGAATGGAAAAAATTTGCAATGTTAATATACTTATATATAGATTTTGCTGTTATTGTCCATTGAGGTTTCTATTCAAGTTCATTCTTGCCCTGATCACTTTGTGCTTTTAAAATAGAATGTTGAAAGTTATTCTTGTATTTGATTTTACTTGCAGCTGGAAGTCTTTTAAAATTAGCTTTATAGTATTTTCTTTTCAAAAGTAACACATATAAAACACATAATAATAATGATACCTTCAACATTAATTCCATTTAAAATCCAAAGCAATTCTTTAAATATAAATTGTTCTTTATTATTTTTCTTTAAAGTATTCATTTTATTTTCTGAATGTTTATTACTTTTTTCCTAAAAATATTTAATCTTTGGGCAAACATATAATTATCAACTGTGCTATTTAGTTTTTTTTGTCAAAAAATAATAATCTGAAATACTGCTATTTATATTTTAGGTTAATAGGATGGTTTGGTCACAAACTTGAAACTAGATTTAATATGGATAACAGTAAGTATATTTAAAGTTATACATAGTGTTTATTTTTGCTTAACTTTGAAATTCATCTAGGTCTAAAATACGCCAGACGTAGGCCCTTTGACAATTTAATCCTTTTCCTTTGTAATTTATTTTAAGACAGTAAGGATGCTTATATAATATTTAAAATGAAACCCAGGAGTTTTGCCTCATCCCATATAGTACAATAATACCAAGTAAGGCTTTATCTTCTTTCTCTGCTTCCTTTCATTTCCCCAGAGCCATATGGTTCCCCTCATACTGAACACGGATTTATCTATGTGTATTGTTCCTTAGTAGACAGATTAGAGAAAAAGAACATATAACCTATTTAAACGTACTTGTCAACAAACTAGATAGTCAACAAACTAGAACAGCTCTTAGAAATCATATAGCCCAATATTTTCATTTTGCCGATTAGAAAACTAAGGTCCAACAATTATACTGCCTTCCTTTAGAGTGTGTAGGTTGTAGCAAAGCAGGCACTAGAAACAAGAGGTCCTTTTCTGTGGTAGAAGAGAGGGAGGCAGAGCAGTAGTTCTGTCATTTCATTAATGTCTGACTCTCTGTGACCCCATTTGGGGTTTTCTTGGCAAAAGCCCATTTTATAGATGAGGAACTGAGGCAAACCATGTTAAGTGATTTGGCCAGAATCACACAGCTTTTAAATGTTTAAGGCAAATTTGAATTTAGGAAAATGAGTCTTCTTACTCCAGGTCCAGTACACTATCCGTTGCACCACCTACTTGTCCCATGCATGGGATGGTAGACATTCCTACTATTTTCAAAGTGATTTTAAAGCTGTAAAATACTTAGCATTATAAGGCTAAGAATGCTATCATGCCTTGCATATTAATAAATTATTGCTTTTTAGATTATTTAGTCATGTCTTTGTAAAGTAGCTCATTGAGATTTGAGATTCATAGTTAACTATTTCACCATAAATATTTTTTCCTTCACTTGGTATTATAACTATAGAAATGAAGCAAACTACTCAGTATATTACCATTGGCTTCAAATTTGAATATTGGTAAGCATTCATAAAGATTTTCGGTAGAAAGCTTTACTCAATAAACATAATAGTTATCAGGGAAATTTTTAAAAATTTAAGGCAGAACCAAATAACATGAAAGAAAATAAAAATAATTTACTTAATTCTTTTTAAATATTTCCTGGCATCATTCACTAGCAGTTTTTAAGATGTTCATAAAAAGTCTCTTTCTCAAACCATGTTTAACTGGAGCACAGCTACTAGGTACTTGGGAAACTGCTACATCTTTCAACTGATCTCAGTGTAATTAAAAATATGAAACTGGGATTTTAGCATAAGAATCATTTTGGGTTCTAAGGTGACAACGACATAAAATAGTGAAAAAACAAACACTGATTTGGAGTCAAAGGAGCTATGTTCAGATTTAAACTGTCACATAAATACGGTTTTATACCCCAGGCTGCTAGCTTAGAGCCTGCACATAGTAGGTGCATAATAAACACTTGCTGAATTGAATTGACTCTCTAAAGTTGATTACATATCTGAAAGTCTATGGTTCTATTTTTTTAACGTTCAAGAGAGCCAGAATTTATTAAATAAACCCTAAGATACTGTGTTCATTCTCACTTGGTCTACATAGTTCCTATACTCCTCAGAGAGGAAAGCAAATAATTCTTGTTACAGTTGGATTCTATTTGTTAATTACTACTTTCTGATTCTACCCCAAGCAAACAAGACTCTTTAAATATGTCTACAATAGACATTTCTGAAAGCAACATACTATTGTATCACGTTAAGAAATAATGAATGGAGCAATGTACATTCATGATTTTCCTCCTAAATCCCTAATCATGCCTTTTGTTTGTCTTTGCCATTTATTGTTCCCATGACATAAAGACAGAATCAAAGGCTCTGCCCTTGTCTATTTCTGTCCCCCAATCATATTTATTCTCAGGGTTTCACTTATCACTAATTTCAAATCTATGTCTCCATCCCCAAGTTTTTGAATTCCAGTCCCCAATTTCTAATTGCCTTTTGGAAATGTTTTCCTAGATGTGCCTCAGGTGCCACAAGTCTAAAACAAAATTCATCATCTTAGTCCTCATACCAGCCTTTTCAGCTAATTCCAGTTTATAAGCTACCCTATTTGTGAGTGGGGCTAGCTTCATTCTATATAGAAAGACCCAAAATTTGGAGTCATCTTTCATTACTACTCCCAAGTCCCCCCCACACTTTATGGGATATCAAGTCCAATTCTATTGCTCTAATATCTTTCATACTTACTACCTTTTTTCTATTTTATTACTATTACCCTAACTCAGGTCCCCGATTTATCAACTGGACTCATAGGCATGCATAGAGCATGCAGGAATGCGCAATAAATATTTAATAACTATCTTGGGGGGGCTTTGTATGTGAGGGAGATAGAGTACACAGAACAAACAATGACAAATAAAAAGCTTTTAAATTAAATCTGCATTATGAACATTTTCTCTGTCACTTTCTTAAGTATGGACAATCAATGAAATAATAAATCAAGCCCTGATTTATAGCATTTACCAATATCCATGAATACTGAACGACTGGCTGCATTGAGCTGGTATGAGCCAACTCTAGCACACCAAAGAGCGTGGGACAAGTTACCTGGCTCACACTCCGTCATTTTCATGCCTAGAGATTTAAGATTACCCATCTCCTTGCCCTCAATCTCTTCCATTTCAAACCACTCCTACATGCTGTTCCAACGTGTGTATTTTCCTAATGCAGAGCTCTAATCAGGTTACTTATTCAACCTGCAGTAATTGCCACTGCTTATTAAATAAAGTCTTTATTAAACTGTGAGCTTGGAATTCTAAGCCCTCAGTGACCTGGTTCTACTTTACCTTTACATCCTTTTAATAACTCACATTTCTATAACACTTACTTGTTTATTCATTTTATTTATTGAAAAAGTACTTTTCCTTCAATAGCTGTGTGACATAATAGATGTTGCACATTTATTCTAAATTCACTAATAAGGACATTGGGGAAAAGAAAGGTTGACTTCTCCCTGTTCCATAAGTGCTAAACAGCAGTACTGAAACCCAAGCCCAGATCTGTTTGATTCTAAGTTTCTATTTTGACTACTTTGTCATGTTCCCTCTTTCACAAGAATATTTTAGCTTCCTCCAAGAATCAGCTCAGCTGCCACCTTTTAAAGAAAATGTTCTTATTCTCTAGAGCAATGGGCTTGAAATTAGGAAGAAGTCTTGATGGGTTCAAATCCAGCCTCAGACGCTTAATAGCTGAGTGATTTTGGACAGATCTCTTAGCCTTGTTTGCCTTGCTTCCTCATTCATAAAATGAGGTGGAGAAGAAAATAGCAAACTACTCCATTATTTTGCCAAGAAAACCCCAAATGGAGTCATGAAGCATCACACACAACTGAAACAACTGAACAGCAAAAGCTCAATCTCTCAAAATTATCCTTTAGTTAACTGTTTATATGTTTTATTCCCAAAAAAGAAGTCCTGGCTATTAAGGGCAGGGACTATTTTCTATTTTTGTCCTTGTACCATTCAATGAGTTGCACAAAACAAGCTCTTGCACATTTTTCTTCACGTCTTCTCTGTTCCTACCAACATTACTACCCATGACTCTCTCAACTTTTCCTGCTGTTTTGGGCTTCATCATTCCTTGATATTCTCCAGATCTTCTCTCTCAATTTCTGTGTTGGCTCATGGCAAACCAGAAATCGCGCACACACACACACACACACACACACACACAACACACACACACACACCTTTATCTCTGCTAACTGTCCTTTCAGATCTAACTACTTGTGTATCTTGATCCATCCAACTTGAAATGCTCTCTCCTTCAGGTCTCTTTTAGCATTTTATTGGTACCTCATATATTCTTATCATATTCCATTTTATGTTTTGGACATTTGTGTCTATATGTTTTGTCTGCCACAAGATTAAAATTCCATGAGAGCAAATACTAACCTTTTAATCCGGCAGTTCCTAGTAGTATATATAGTAGGTTCTCTGTCTCTCTGTCTCTGTCTCTCAGTCTCTCTCTCTGTAGATACATTTATGCATATATACATGTTTATATATACACATACGTGTATATGTGTATGTGTATAATTGTTGAATTGAACACTCATTTGAATTAAGTTAAAATTACATGGTTTAAAATGTAAAGTGGGTTAAAGGAATGAAATTCTATGGAATAAAAAAAGACATACAGACCTACAAGTTGTTTTGTTTCAAAATTTGACCAGTCTAGTATTTTTTCTGAACTGATTTTTTTCTCCCTCTTTTTTCCCATTTTTTTTTTTTTTTTTTTTTTTGCACATAATTATTTCCTGGGTAGGAGAAGGGGAGACATATTCACAAGTGAAGGTGATAGAAAACCAAAGGATGGCAATAGATTTTTTTACTAAGTTGTCATGCATTGTTTTTCTATTTATATGCATATGCATAAATGTACACATGTACAAATCTTATCTTCCTGATAGGAAATTTCTTGAAAATGGGATTTGAATTTCATATTTTTTTATTTTTGCCATAGTGCTTAACACACTTTATACATAATAGAATCTCAATGAATTTATATGAATTTATTAATTTGTGTGAATGAAAGCCATAATGAATTGGACCAATCTTTTGACTGCTCATCAGATTATTTCTTTCTATGGAGATTAAACATAAGTTTATATAGATACTCCAAAATTTTTGAATAGTGTTGAACAAACTAACAAAATATATTTCACAAACTCTAAAAATAATGAGTATATAAGCTCCACTATTTTAATGACTACCTTCATGAATAACCTTTTCTTTGTCACATAACATTAAAAGTGCTATAATGTTAATTTTCCAGAGCTGGACTTAATCCCAGGTGTCAATGGATATCGATTATCAAATCCCCCTATTTTGTTGGTTTGTGCCTTACAAGCTAGTTTAGAGGTAAGTAATTATGTATATAGTGTTGGTACCTTATTTTACCCACATATTTAACCTATTTTCTATTTTTGTACTGTTATAATCAGTTTGGGGAATCACAAGAATTAAACTTATGTTCGATGGATAGGTTTAATTCCCCAAAGCTCTTATTTGCCACCATATATCACTTGTAAGGACCTTGGCTTTGTAAAACACCAGTGTCTGTTCATTAGATGGTGCTTATGCTCTCTGCCAGACTGAAGAGATTGTTTGTGTTGATTTTTGTTTTTTTAATGCTTGTAATCCTACCTGCTTAGTCTCCATTTGACCAAAGGACCTTGGATAAAGGTATTTAAAACACCAGTTTTTAGCTGAATTACTTATTCAGAAGCTCTCATATTCTTTGGGAACATAGTTTAAAATTAATCTAAATAGGAACTTTATTCCTTATAATGACTTTCTAATAGGAGATCCTTTGTAATAGTAGGTATAGCGAGGCATACTTGAAGAAAGAACTCTTACTTGGAGATTTTTCTTCAGACTTTGCCTAACAAGAAACTTAATCCTAGACTTTTCTTCAAGTTTTCTTCCAGATACTTACATTAGAAGTCTTTCCTTTATGAAGTAAGGTCTAGCTTGTCTTTCTAATAAGAATGTACACACCTTTTCTGGAATGTGGTAATTTTATAGCTTCCTTTTCCACCACCAGTTCTACCAGTCCAGAACTTTACTTCCCCTATTTATAATGTCCACTTTCTTGAATTTTTAAGAGCTCAGCTTTTAAACTTAAATTTTTAAATTTAAAACATAAACCACCAAAGAGATATCATGTCAGTTGGCATCATTTCCTTCCTTTCAGCTTCTTCTTTCTCTGGTCTCTAATTGTGCTTCTTCAGATGCCAAGAACTATTCTAACTGAGTTCTTATTTAAATAGATACTCTTTTCTGAGAGCATTTAAAAAATATTCTCTAACCATATGTAGCATCTAAGGGGACCCACTCAATCCAACCTCCCACCTCACACATTGAGCAACCCAGAAAAGCACCCCAGATTTAAGGTACTTGTTAGGCCTTCAATCCCTCAAAAAATTATAGCTTATGCATTTTTGCTTTTAATAGTTGGACAGAGAATGCAAAGTAAATGAATGAGGAGGTAACAGTCATAAAAGTAACAGAAAACATTTCTCTTACAAAATTAAGGATCATATTCAAACAAATTCGTGGTCAGGAGGAAGAATGAGAATGGGCACACACACAGGAAACACACAGTGCACTTATGTGGCCATGGACTGGGGGCCATGAGAGCCAGCTCCCTACTAGTTTAATGTAGTTTATTGCCAGATGATATATGATACTCTATAAATCATCAGATTGCTGGAAGACAAAGCTCTGCCAGACTTACAGTTTTGAAGCTTCTGTCTGAGTTTGGTTTCTGATTTCAGTTGGTGTTCTCAGCTCAAGTAAACTCTCCCTTCTCTCTTTTTAGCTTTAGAGGCCAGAGGTTTTCAGGAGGCAAACTCCTCATACATTCAATGTCAGACTAGGAAAAGTACTTAATTTCTTGCACTCTGTTATCTGAACTCTGGAAGACCCTTGCTCTCCTGAGGAGGAGTCTTTGCGAAGTTATTTTGCTAACACATAATATCCAACTTGGTGCAACTTGAAGATGTTTTAACTCACTTTTAACTCTCTCTGTCTGGAGGCAAAATCTCTGATAGGGTGAGAAGGTTCTCCTAACAGCAATTCTTGATTGCCAGTTTTCATTCACTTCAAAATCATTTTCAGGAGCTTCCCTTTCAAGAAAAAAATTAATAATGGCAGTGTGGGTCTCAAGTTCCAAGTTTTTTCAATCCTAGTCCATGGGGCAAGAGTTTGGGATTACAGTGTTAGCACAGAATGGTTCACCAAGAGACACAACAGAGGTGATGACCAGGAAAAGAACTGAGGAGTTAAGGGAATGGGGGTTATAGTAAGGTTTAGGAATCCTAAAGCATGGGGAAAGATGAAATGACAAAAATTAGGATTAAAGAATTTTGGAGTTCATGGACATGGAATGGAAATATTTGAATTTCTAGTGCTTGACCAAGTGCATGTATACATAATAAGAACTTAATAAACACTTAATGAATTTAGTTATGATGGGATTGGGAAGACAACTATAAATAATCATGACTATAGATTAACAATGAAGCTTTTTAAAAATAGCTTTCTTCCCATTTATTTGTAGAGCTGTAAGAGCAAGAACTCTTTTCAGTCTAAAAATACTATTTAAATTCAATCAAATGTATCCTTGTGTTTTTTGAACATTATTAATTAAATGTTCAAATTATATATATAATGTTTCTTATATTCAATGCACTAAAGGAGACACTAAATTATCATACAAAAATTCTGGAACTTCTAATTGACATACAATAATTATTATGCAACGTAACATGCCTCTTTGAAGAACATCACCATAGTGAAGTGACTTAAAAATTCTAGCTCATTGGAGTTGGCTAAAATATTTAGAATCATTGGATTATATATTTAGAGTTAGAAAGAATTATAGAGGTCATCTACTCCAGCCCTTCTATTTTACAGTTGAGGAAACTCAGGCCCAGAAGCATTAAGTGACCACACGGGAAATACCCAGGATAGGACAGGTTTGCCAAAACAAATGTCAGGGATTAACAGCTGGCCAATGAAGATAGATAATCTGAATAATTCAGAAGAAAATTAGCGTCTAAAATTCAGTTCAATGCTAGAAACATGCTAAGCACCTCCTGTGTGTAAAAACCAAGCATTATAGCAATATAATAGGAAATTTAAGTTTTTCAAAGCATTTTATAAATACATCATTTACTCCTCACAGTTTATAATCCTTTGCTATTATTATCTTCATTTTAGGTGCTGTTATTATTTCCACGTAGATAAGGAAACTGAGGCAGAGAGAGGTTGAATAACTTGCCTAGTTCACCCAGCTAATAAGTATCTGAGGCCAGATTTGAATTCAGATTTTTCTGGATACAGATCTAGTGCTTCATTTACTCTCCACAGGTTCTCAAGGAAATTCTGTCTAATATTGGCAGAGGGAAAAGTTGTTAGAATATGAGTAACTAAGGCAAAGATATCAGAAAACTGAGAGGTTTTAGAAGACTTGAGGAAAGGAGGTTTCTAAGGTTCAAAGATGGAAAGAGATCACAGCCTTGTCTAGTTCTGGCATTTGGGGGTGAGGTGAGGAATTTTATCTTTCACCATATATTTTAGCTTAAGTTTTTTTTTTTGTATGTAATTTTGATTAAATATAGCAAGCTATCTAATAAAAACAAAATATTAACCACTGTTTTATCTAACAAAATTGATTAAAATATTATAACTTCTGATTCAATTCAAAATGATAGAAATATTAAAATTACTGACAACAGTTTTACAGGCTGGTAAATGTTTTTTCCTGGATGTATTTTTAGAATCTATGTGGAAAGATGACTGAAGCAGTCCCAAAAACAGCCAGTATCTCCATAGTAGAATTGCAGAATGTATTTTTTGTATTTCCAAGTAACTACATTTTAGAGATTACATGCCAATATAAGTTTAAATGAAAATACATTTGTTGGGAATGTTTTAGGTTCTAGTTCAAAAGATATTTTTAAAACTGCAAGCAATGTTTAATTTTAAATTACTCAGAAAAAAGTAACTTTATAAGTGAACCTTTCCAAATGCAGTCACTGAAGGCTAAACATCAACCAAGTGAGCCTCTCTTTCCTCCTATAGATAATGATACAGGAGAAGGACATCAAAGGACATTACGATACATTTCGCTCCTTCTGACAGTTCATTCAGCTAGTTCTTATACATCCAATATATTTTTAAACTTGGTTTGACCTTAAGAGATAAGGTAACAAAGCATGTCTTCTCTGACCCATAATGTCACTACACTAGTCTGAGTGTATGTCCCTGCCACTTATCCTTTCACCAGAGAACTCAGGCATCAGAAGCCCATGTGTTCATACTCAGGATATATATTTTTTCAGAGCAAGATGTTCCAATTTCCCCACTAATATTTATTTTATAGTAAGGAATCTATTTTTTTCTGTCTGAAAACCACTAATATTTATTTTATAGTAAGGAATCTATTTTTTTCTGTCTGAAAAGATATAGACTTAACTGCATTTTTTTTCCCCATCAAGCGACCATTATATATAACGGGAATAAATATACATCCATCTAAGACTATAATGATTTCAAATAATAGTCATCATATTCTTTTTTTGCAAATGAACATCACATTGCTCCTCTTGTCATATTCTTTAATTAGAAAATGAAATTTAATTTTAGAGACAACTTTCCAAATCATTGAGAGTCATAGAATTTGGAGCTGAGTGGGAGCTTAGAAATGATGTAGTCATCTTGTAGATTAGAACGTTGTAGAGGCCCAGGGAGTTTGGGCTGCTAGCTAAGAATAAATCTAGGAAGGAAAGGATTCAAGTGGTTTAGTCCCTTGGTTTTTCAAGATATTTTTAATATTACACATTTCTATTTTCTAACATACTTTAATGATCAACAATAAATGTCTATAATTGATACCAGAGTAGCACTTATTCTAAATTATATAAAAGGCAAAGAATTATGTTAACTCATTATTCTTTTCATCTTTGCACAGTTGGAATAATATTTTAAAAATGTTATGTGATGAATAAACAAGTCCATCTCACTATTACAGGGCTGAGGGTGTTTTACTGTGTTTCACAAATAGGGATTATCTAAAATGTGTTATTGGAAATATTGAAATTAGCATGTTATCAGAGTATGGCTTATGTTTTGGGGGTTTTTTTGTCTTTACATTTCAGTAAGAAATTATTTATCTAATTGCTTTACTTTGGGGCAGATCTTTAGTCAAACAACAATGGAAACATTAAGGAAAAAATCTATTTTGCTTACTGGCTATATGGAGTACCTGATCAAGCACTACTACAGTAAAGATAAAGGAGCTCCAAGTAAACCATTTGTCAGAATAATGACTCCCTCACATATAGAGCATCGAGGATGCCAGCTAACACTCACCTTTTCCATTCCAATGAAAGGCGTTTTTCAAGAACTAGAAAAAAGAGGCGTGATCGTAAGTTTCTCTCTTTTTCCCCTTTCCTTTGAAGCTGTTTTTTTAGAAGGCTGTATTTTGGTGATTGATACAATCTAGATTTCATAGTCTTGTCACATTTTGTATAATAATCAATCAGCAAGTATTTACTATATTTCATATTCATGGGTATTGTACTGGTAGCTTATATTGCTTTATAATTTCAGCAAAAAAAAAACAAACGTAAATGTTTCTATGAAACAGAATTGTTTGTTACTAATTCTCTTTGAATAAGGGTAGGAGTTTTGATAAAATAAAATGCATTCCATCAATTTCTCTCCACTTCTTTTTAATACCTAACACATCTTCTTGCACATAGTATTATTTAAATATTCAAGATATATTTCTGCAAAAGTATTTTTTAAATTTTATTATACTTTATCCTATCAACAATAATGAATACCAACACTGCATGTGTTCTAAATGACACAAGAGACAAATAATTCTATTAACCTATTAGTTTGATCTTCTAGGGCTAACACAGTTTGACTAACCTAGAAGTATTGAATATTTATTTTAATTCTGCTATGCAATAGTATTGATACAACATAAATGGGAAGCCAGACGGTCAGAGGGGAAATACTTTCTATGTCTTGGATAAACAAAAATGGAAAAGAGGTCTCAAATAACAGTCAACAAATGCTGTTCAACATTTATTTGCTATCTGCTCTGTTTAAAACATTCCAGTCTATAACTAGCTGTAGAGCTTTATTTTGTTGGGTCAGATGACTTGTGTAGAATCTTTCTTTGGTCTGCTGCAGTTCTCCCCTTTAGTCATGTACCTGGAGGCAACCTCCAATGACTGGGATGCTAGAAACTAGAAGCACTAGAAAAGATAGAACTTTTGCCAGTAAATCTTCCCTGACTCTGGAAGACATGGGAGTCAGAGAGACAGAGACAGAGACAGAAAGAGAGAAGGAGATAAAAGATCATTGTTCTGTGTAGCCCTTCAACCTCAAGCCCTACTGATCATTTTTATGGCTAAAGAAAGGTTCCTTGCACAGTAACAATTTTTCACCTAGCCTGACAAAACCTTGGGTATGTGCGGGCACAATCTGAAAATCCTTAAGTTACTGTCCCCTCTACAAAAGTTTGAGAAATAAATGGAGAGTTTTCTTTTGATCATCATAATACTGTTGGTAAAAATACAAAATGAGCATTTTGTGGAGTATTGATTACCATCATCATTACTGTTAATTAATATTATTAAACCAAAGGGGAGGGAAACTTGGATGCTTGGAATCATAGATTTCCTAAATTCATAAAATCATGGAACTTTGAGCTAGAAAGAACCATCCATTCTAGTTCAGCACCTCTTCTCCTTGACCCCAAGCTCATTTTAAAGACAAGGGAATGGAAGGCATTATGTTTTTTCCCAAGTTAGTTTTTGCAAAGCCAAGAACAAAACTAAGTTATATAATCCCAAAGGTGGTGCCCTTTGCCATATACCACATAGCAACTATGTCTCAGGAAGAGAATAACGATAATTATTAATAATATGGAATATTCCAATTTTTTATGAAAAGTTGAAAAAAGAAAGTTGCCTTATACTGTACAATAAAAGATAGAAGGGGTAGAAGCTTAGTTAAGTTCTTACTCCCTTAGCTAAATGTACCTATCATCTAGGCAGAAACTAAGCTGTAAATAAATAGTTTTAAATATTTGCTTGAGCAATATTTTTAGAAATCATTCAAGTTGCAAATAAGGATCAGTAGTACTTTATGAGTGTGACATCCAGCTATTAATCTTAAAGTGGAAATATAATGGCGTAGAAATCAGAAAGCCTGGGTTCAAGTTTCAGCTCCAGTACTTTGTACTTGAGCAATCATATTATATTTGAGGCTTTATTCCTTCATTAGGAAAATAGAATAATAATTTTTATGCCAAATGAATAGGGTTATTTTGAAGGTCAAATAAGTAGGGGTTGTGAAAGCAGTTTGTAAATGATGCTACACACACATAGATATGCATATATATAGTATTCTAGTACAATGTATTTGTAATATTGATCTTTAAAAAGAATGTATATACATATATATGAAAATTTATTTCTCAATATATAATAACACTGAGAAAAGACATTAAGGAAATAAATATTTATTAGTCTCCCTTCTAAGACTATAATCCTCTTCAAAATTTTAAAATATATTGTCTCTTTCTCTGTGTCTGTCTTTCTGTCTCTGCATATATATATGTGTATATACATACCCAGATATGTACACACATACACACCCGGGTAAATTTTCTCATATATAGTTTATATAAAATTTCTCAAAGCTATATATAAATTTTCTCATGTTTCTATGCATGTATGTTTGTATATACATATATATATATACACAGATACATAGATATAGATGTACCTTGTACCTAACATACAGTATGATACCAAGTGTTCTTCCTTATACTGATCAAAACGTACTCAAAATTAAAGAGGAAATTTACTGTCCTTCAAACATTAACTTGTTTTTGCTTCAGTTTTAAAACAGTCATGATATTCTTTTTGCTCATAGTTTCATTGAAATCATCTTGACCCATGATTTTATCAGTATGGGAAACTCTTATTGTGGAATCTCCTGCCATAAATTCAAACTAAGAAATTGTAATGTATAATCTTAGATATTTACCTGTACCCCTGAGACTTAAGGGACTTTTTGGTATTTACACAGCTATAATGTGTCAGATATAGGACCTTAATGTAAGTCTTCCTGACTTTGGAACTATCCTTCTAAACACTGCCATATTGCTTTTCAAGTAGTCTCATCGGTTAGTCAACAAACATTTATTAAATGCCAGTTGTGTGCCAGGCATTGTGTTAAATGCTGGGGATAGAAATATTAAAAAGACAGTCCCTTTCCTCAAGGTACTTACAATCTAATGGGGAAAGGTGACACACAAAAGGAAGCTGAAAAAGTGGGGGAAGGGATAAGAGGGGAATTTAGTGGTGGAGGGGAATGGAGGAGTGTAGTACAATGGATTACAGCAAGGTGGGAGATGAAGAGATGGTTGGCCTGGAAATCCTCTTTAAATGGAGACTTGGGGGGAGTTCTTTGCTCCACTCTACCCAAAGCTCTTCAATCAGAAACAGAGGGTACTTAGAATACTAGTAAGAGACTAGTACCAAAGTTGATATAATTTCAAAGAATGAAAAGTTTCCTGACAATGAGTTTAAATGATGACAATTTAAATAAATCTTTTCAATAGCTCATAATAAATGGAGGCAAAATCTGTTTTGTAGATACTGTGAAATATGACTAAAACCAGTGAGGTCAGAATTGAGGTGGAATAAAAAACTGTATTATCTCTTTGATAAGACACAGTTAACAATGTAAGACAATTTTTCTTTTTTTTTTAATTCTTTTTTTCCAGTGTGACACGCGGGAACCAAGTGGCATTCGAGTGGCTCCAGTTCCTCTCTACAATTCTTTCCACGATGTTTACAGATTTATTAATGTTCTTGCCTCTGCAATTTCTGCAGCAAAACTAAAATGAACAAACCTATTTTTAGCCCAACAAGCCTAATTATATTAGTGTCTCTGCTGTCACTTCCTGGCTATTTCTGATTCTAGCAATGTAGTCCTTTAGAAGTGATGGTGTTATATAAAGCCAATTATATGGAAAAGAAAAAAAATGTGTTGGAATTTTTGTAAGAGCCCTTTGTCATCCTTCTTAGGAGAGTTAGTGTGCTTGCTTATTTTATTGGGCCAGGGAGAGGTTATCTTTTATCTTGGTTTAAAATGTAGGTTTGTATTGCCTATAAGTCAGATGTTGCCATTTCACATACAGTAAAATATTGTGAATTGATTTCAAAGACAAGCTGAGAGATAGTTTTAGTTTTTTTTTAAATCATCAACTTCAATTCTGATAACTATAGAGCTTTTATTTCAGAAGTATAGTTTTAATTCCAGTTTATCCAAGAGGTGATGTTCAGTATGTCTTTTGATAGCATTGACACATGCTCAAGCACTTTAGCAATAGCGCTCCTAATTTCAGACTAAGGAAAAGGAAGTATGCTTTCCACTATGTGCCCTTATCTCCGTAATACCTTTTCCTTCACTGCTCATACTGTGCAATTCTGCCTTTTAACTTGATCATCCCTTGACCTCAGTGTCCAGAAAAGACATGAAAATAATTGCAAGTCTATTTTTCCCTTTCAGTATCTATTCCACTCTATCCTTAAAATGGATTGGGGGTTGAAAAGCAAGAAGGGTGTGAAGGGAGAGGGTGAGAGGAGAGTGAGCCTGAAATGTTTCAGGCAGAAATTGTGGAGGTTGGGAAATGAGCATACTCTTGCCCTGTGATTCGCAAACGTGCTCCACCTACGTTAACTTCTTCAGAGCCTCTCCTGTATAAATTGCCTCTGATTCTTATCTCTAGTGTACAATACTGGATGCCCTAATTGTTTTTTTATGGATGTTGAAGAATACTTCATATTCATGGCAAGAAGGTGGAGAGGGGTGGAAGAAGCAATGTTCTGGAATGCATCTTCATAGGTCCTATTTTAACAAGCTTGACTGTACTGTTCTTCTGTCACAAATGGGAAACAATTCTTAGTAGCAATCAATGAAAAGAAACAGGTTCTGACTAGGGGCTTGACTACAATAGCTTTTGCAATCATTTTCACTGTAAGTTTGGGTTAAAACTACATCAGTGAGGTCAGAAGAGTCTTCAGAACTCACAAATGAGTCCTTCGCTACCTCACAGTACTTTATGTAATCTCTTAAATATTATAAAATTTGACATTTTCATTCCTTCATGGCACAAATTGTTTTGATTTTAGTAGGGGGTGGGTGTTGTTAGGGATGGGATTTGACTGCTTTTTAGAGAACTCTCAGCATAGAAGCTCATTTTGCTGACACAAAGTGTTATTTCCTTTTATCCTTGTAGTCTTAGAATTTCCAACTAAGAAATTGTTATTTATCTATAATTACAGGTAGAATGTGTCAAAGGCAGGACTAGATTTCATGATTACGAATCTGATCTTCTATCCACTATCATGTATATATACCTATGTATGTATGTGTACTAATGTAGTACATGAAGGGGAGTGATAATGGTAAAATATAAAAATGAACAAAGCTTAGGAAGAACTAAAAATATAAAAGATTCTAGGATATAGAGATACAGCTATCTAGTCTGGATTCATCATTTTATAGAAGAGAAACTGCCAGAGACATCAAGTGATTTAATTAAGTAGTGTGACTGAGGGACTTAATATCAGGTTTCTGACTCTATACAAGGTGCATTTTCCAAATGTCTATTAAATGAATGAGTGAAAATGGACTGTACAGTTCCCTGATTTCTTAAAGTCTATTTTAGTACTTCAATGATATTTGAAGCATACTTTATTAAGCACAATATACTTTTTGAAAACCTTTTCCTGTTGATAAGGAGAATGTTTGTAAATGTTTATTAACAATGCCATGCTGTAATTTAGGGTTAGCATCAATGACAGTTCATCTGTACCATTACACATGTATAATATTTCATGTTCTCTACAGTCAGTGATCCCAGAATTCTATGTTATTTTAAGCAGTAATTCTTGTACTTCCTTCTATAGAGCTCTATCATTTCTATTCATAATATACCTCATTCTCTCCTATTTTACATATAGTCATCTAAGTAAGGACCAAAATTAAAAAGAATCCAATACACAAGCTGTTTTTATAACTTTTTTTTTGCTGCTCAGAGGGTTTCTATATCAGATAATTTAGGGTTCAGGGCTACAGAGGTTCATGAATATATTCTGAGAGATTGTAAGTGTCATAAATCAGGTCATTAGACATAAATAAAGATGTCATCATACTTCAGGACATCATCTCTCCAAGCGGTAAGTGAGCCTACACTATTAGATGTTAGAGCCACTGCTTTAGAACACCAAATTAATGTAACCAGTTTGAGTATGTTTCCCGTGCAGACCTCTTAGCTATATACTGCTTTGTAGACATAACCTAATTATGGCTAGCCACTTTGCAAATGTGTGCCACTGATCATTGTGTCACAGGTAGCAGGTAAAAGGAATAGGATTCGAGATCAATACAAACCCATCATCATTGACAAAAAAAAAGCAAAATACATTTTTGTTTGACAGTGGTTAAAAGTGTCATTATCTTCATATGCGAAGGAAAGTATATGTTTTATTGCATAGATTATTCATATTTAGAAAGAAAAATGCTAATTGAATTATGAATATTTACATATATCTTTATTCTAAAATTACCCTAGAGAGTGAATTCTTCACGTCAGAGAAGGGACTTTTACGTAGCAAACACCAGCTAAAGTTACAATCAGAAATAAATATGTGCTCAGTTCTAATCAATATCTATTTGACAACCCATTGTGAGTATGATACAAAATGTTAACACTTAAGAAAGATATGTGTATGTCCTTGTGATCTTAGCCAATAAAATATTATGTCAAAGAGACAAGTAAGAAAACAAAGATAATCTTTTCTTCGAATAGTGAAGGTAGTCAGTCACATTAAAAAGTAGGTATTTATTAACATTTACTAGCATATGATCATAAATTAAAAGCTGTAAAAGACATGAGAGCTTAGGTGGGAAGTAAATGCCAAAGAAGGGAAGATGATATATAATGAATTTTAAAAATAATTTATAGGAAAATGTTTAAAAGTTTTTTGGGGAAAAGTTACTTTCAGTTTTGAAAAAATAACATGGAACTGGCAGGAAAAGGTGTAATCATCATGACCTCCTTGACATCCTTTGAACTTCTACATTTCAATGTGGTACTCAAGTGCATTTCCATTTTAAAATATACTATATAATTGGTGGGTCTAGAAAAACAGCAGTTAACATTCATCATTCAATTTTAATGTTATCTTCAGGTACATATAAATGTTTGAAATCCAAATAAAAATTTCTGCTTTATTATTGATGTTACTTTTCCAGAAATTATCAGAATTAATGATCCATGTACAAAGATTTGATTTAAACCAAATAAAAGAAAGCGCTAAGAAGACTGTGGTATGATAATACCTAAAGTAGTTCAATTTCCCTGCAAACACCTCAGTAAAAGTTAAGAATGTAGCAGTTAAAAAAGGAATAAGGAAAATAACCTTTAAGTTCCTCTACCTAGCCCAGTAATGCACCAAACATCCTTCATAATCCTTCAGAAACTTTGATATTGTCAAAGCACAAAGTAGTCCCAGGTCAGTAGAATGGTCCCTAGAGGACATCAGCATGCCTAGGAACCCAGACTGATACAGTATAGGGGATCATACTCTATAGGCCAGTGACAGGACAAGGGCTTTAAGCAAAAGTTGGGTGCTCCAAGGCTCCATAATGGAAGTTCAGCATAGGGGCAGTCCCAGAGCAGCAGAGGGGGAATGTCTTCAGAAAAAAGGCTAACACAGGTCACAGCCTTGGCAAGAGAGACCTTAGAGCCTGGGGTGAGAATACTACTGAAGACAAGGGAGAAGGACCACAGGTAGAAATAACAGACAGCCCTGGAACTCTACAGCAAAAAGGAGTTACTCTGAAGAGCCTCCTCTGCATAGTAGTAACTTTGAATTTGTTTACAAGAAGGTCCAAGTCTTGTTTATCACACTCAGCAGCATGTAGGATTTGTCAACACTATGCAGTTGTACAGCAGAAGAAATGGATCAAAGGATAGACTCTCCAACCTGGACAGGCTGTCAAGATGTGCGAACCAAGAACAGAATATTCTGAGGAAATAACCTTTGGGCTGAAAACACCCAGGGAATAAGCTCCAAGGAAGAGAGCAACCCCACCCCCCAATAAGTCTAAGTGAAGCCTTAAAGATCAAATTATAGAAAATAGAATGTTTCGTCAATGCAAATGACAACAATGAGACAACATACCAATACTGACAGCAAAAGCAGTTCTTAGGAAGAAAATTCTTTTCTACAAACTTTCAGGAAGAAGAAGGAGAAGGAAAAGAAATACAACATTTTGTTATTCAAAATACCAACCTTATTTTGCTATTCAAAATATAACCTTAAACATATGAAAAATCCCCAAATAAGCAAGAATGTAGAAATTGTGAAAATTAAAGAAGAAATTGAAAAAATTGAAAGAAAAAAGCATTGAATTTACAAATAAGACTACAGTAGGTTTTGAAACAAAGTGATAAAATAACCTGATTTTTAAAAGGGGGAGAAATAAAAATTATCAGAAACTTTCACCTGATTACATGATAACTTAGAAGAAATAGATGAATACTGGCAAAAATATAAAATACACAGATTAACAGAAGAAATAGAACATTTAGTTAACTCCAATATCAGAGAAATAAACAAGTCATAAGCAAAAGGATAAAAAATCCTCTAAAACCAGATGGTTAAGCAAATTCTTTTAAAAATGTAAAGACAAGTTAATTCCAATAAAATGCAATCATAGCTCTCGCTCCCAAAAAAGCACCAATCCAATTTCTTTATATTATACAAGTGTGTTAATGTTATGATCCTAGGACTTGGTGCTTTTCAGGGAACCCCTTACTCAAACCTCCAGAGAAAAATTCAATTTCATCATCCACAAATTCAAGAGTAAGAGTAGAAGCTTTTCAGACTGACACAGTACCCCTACCTTTCCATTCTGATTTTCTTACATCTTATTTCTCATCATCTACTCTGAAATCCATTGACACTAGCTACCTTACTGGTCCTCCAACCGGACACTGGCTCCTCTTGCAAAGTATTTCAATGGCTGTCTCATTTCTGTAACTCTCAGACACTTCCCACTAGCTTTCTTGCCGTCTTCCAAGTCTTAGCTAAGACATCACCTTCTGCAATAGACCTTGTCCAAGGTCTGATTTGTAATGAGGCAAATGGAAGTGACATCAACAATTTGAACCCTTAGTCCCCTAACTCGACCAAGTCTTGTGGAATATCTCAATACCATTTCATTAATTTTCCTTAAAATTCCTTAAAAGGTTTTGAAGCCATCCTTGAATTTTGGTTAGCAAAGGACACTAAAAGTTCAAGCTGTCAATATAATTTCTGTGATTGGGTACCCCTGAAGCAGCCAGGAGGAGCTCAGTATTGCTCTATTGTACCATCAAAGAGAGTACTCAGTCAAGATGTTAGAAAAGCTGGTTCAACTCAATGTTTCCTCAATGTCTTATCAGTCAACAAACATTTGTTAAGCACCTACTATGTGTTGGATATTATGCTAAGTGCCTAAACAATTCCAGCTATTAAGTCTAAGACAAAATCCTAACTTCTACAAATTTAGTCCTACTTAATCTTAATGCTATCCCTCTGAGATTATATATATGTACATAGGCATATATCTTGTTTGTGCATAGTTGCTTGCTTAGACTACGTACGAAATACTCAAGAGCAGGGATTGTTTTTCTTGTGGTTTTGTTTCCGGGTTTTGGGGGTTTTTGCCTTTCTTTGTATCCCCAGATTTAGTACAGTGCTTGGCACATAGCAGATACTTAATAAATGCTAGATAACTGACCAGTTTTAAGAAGTTTCTTTCTACCTGTTACTACCCCTGATTTCTTCCTGTGATCCTCTTGTCTTTTTAAATTCCCATTTTTTAGAATGGCTGCAGGGTCTGTGTCCTGACTTTGAGACAGTTACTCACTATAATCCAAAAAGAAAAATTAATATCACTGTATCTGGCACCTATCTATAATTTCTACAAATTTAACATTTGCTTACAAAAGACTCTGCAGGGAACAACTTGAATCACTGTGCCACATACCAGGATAAAGACATTTAAGACTTCACTCTTGCAAATGGTGGAACAAAACTAACCAACGTCTTCCCTGGACAAGCACCAATTTGCTGAGAGGAACTTTAGAGACCATCTACTCCATTCTCTTTATTGGCTGTCTTACAAATTAGGAAACTGAGGCCAAGCAAGGTTAAGTGACTTGCCAAGGTCAGGCACCAGTTAAGTATCAGAATGTAGTATTCTTAACCAGACACCATGATGAACCTCTCAAAACAGTGCTGTCATATGCTGTTCTCAAAGGTTGTTATCTGTAAGATTTATTTCAAATGCCTTTTGCTGGCATTAAAGGTGGCACCTTTGTTTACTGTTTCCATGTATGAATGCTGTGCTCCAGTCATTTTAAGTTTGTTTGTCATGAAAGGAACATTGAATGAAAAGCAGGATAGAACAGTGGGCAGATGGTATTGTCAGGAAGATCTGAATTCAAATTTAGCTTCTTGACATTAACTATAAGACTATGAAAAAGACAATCTATTTGAGTTTCATTTTTCTTGTTTCAGTCATGACAGATCCTTCATGACCCTATTTTTTTAGCAAAAAAACCGGTATAGGTTTTCCATTTCCTTCTCCAGCTCATTTTACAGATGAGGGAATGGAGGAAAACAGGGTTAAATGGCTTGTCCAGGCTCACGTAGCTAGTAAGTGTCAGAGGCTGAATTGAAATTCAGGCCTTCCTGGTTCCAGGTACAGAGCTCTATTCACTGTACTATGTAGCTGCCTTTAGCCATCAAAGTTTCAACGTAAAGTTTTATAGAGCTAGAAAAAGTAATGAAATTCATGTGAAGAACAACAGGTCAAGCATCTTAAGTTTACTAATAAAAAGGAGCCGGCAGGGGGCAGAAAGGATGTACCAGATTTCAAACAGTGCTACAAATTAGCACGGTTACCCTGTCCACAACCTGATTTTTCTCCATCCTGGTTTTGGTACATTATGGGTCTGCATAAGAAATTAAATTGGGATTCGAGGGGAGTTTTGTGAAAGCCACAGATGAGCACACAGGACAGCAGGCAACACAAAAATTTTGAAACTCAGAAATGTATAAAATATATGTATAGTATTTGTATAATATCAATATGTATCTTCTCTCATAATACGTTTAGTAATTATCTGTTTATTAATTAAATAATAAATAATTACAAAAATAAGGGTAATTATTAATTGATAACCTTTTAATAATTCAGGCCTTTTCTCTGGCATGAACTGAGAGCCAAAAGGAAGGGAAAACTATAGTTCTTAAATTGATTTAGTATTGTTTAAAAAAATAAGTACTATATAAATGCTTAATCCATTATCATCATCATTATTCTTAAAATAGATTAGATATTAAAACATATAGAAGCAAACAAAAGCATGGTGGTGGTGGTGGTGATGATAATGATGATGATGATGATGATGTCATCCCCCATCTTGGTCATGATGAGAGAGTTGGAGTATTCATTGCTTCCCATTGCCACTTCCAAACTTTGCCTCTACCACAAGCACTCAGTAACTTACCCTCTTTTGAAGTCCCTTTAATCAGAATTCATTATCCAATCAAGATTCTGATTGTTATCTACAGATTCCCTAAGACATTCTCCTTTCTTCTTCAATGACCACAGTGCCTACTTCACAGTATCTCTTCACCTCGTCTTCTGCCCTTATACAAATTATCTTACATAGAGATACTGTCTCAAGTACCCTTACGTCCTACTTTCCCCATCTACTTACTCTATTTTCATGAACTACTCCTCCACTCCTAATCTGCACAAAGAGATGGTGAAATCCATAATCTTATTTATCATCATAATTAGGTTACATTTCCCCTTATACAAGCCATAAAATACCTTTACCTGACCTCAGTCTTCTGTGCTTGCATCTGCTCTTCTATCTTGCAACCCCTAACCCTTTTCTTGTTCCCCACTGTGTGTGTGTCCCCCATTTCAAATGTGTATCTTGGATTATGGTTTTTAATCCATTAGGGTCTCCAGCTCCATTTTGTGGGAGAGTTCATCCCATTCACATTCATAGATATGTTTACTATCTGTGTCCTTCCATTCTCTTTCCCTCCATTTATGCTTTTGCTTCTCCATTCTCATTTCCCCTCCACAATAGAATTTTGATTTTTGACCACCACCTCCCTCAGTCTTCCCTCCCTTACTTCAGCCTTCCTGCCTTTTACTTTTTTGCTTACTTCTCTCCTTTTTAGCTTCCCCTTCCTTTTCTTTCCCCTTTCCCCTCCTACTGCATGTGGAGCTAGATTTCTATACTTAACTGAGTTTGTTGTTCCCTCCTTGAACCAAATCAGATGAGAGTAAATCTCAAACAATGCTCATCTCCTTCCCCTTTCCCTCTACTCTAATATTTTGTTGTACCTCTTCCTGTGATGTAATTTACCTTTTTCTGCCTCCTCCTTTTCATATCTCCCATTACAATCCCTTAGCACCCTTGAATCACATTTTTGTCATCACATCCTTTACTTTATACCTGCTCCCTCTATCTATGTATGTTCCTTTTATGTGTTATAATAAATATACAATTCTCAATATTAACAACTATCATCTTCCCTTATAGAGATGTAAACAGTTTGCCCCTATTAAATAATAAGCATTTTCACCCATTTTACCTTTTTATGCCTCTCTTGAGACTTGTGTTTGAAGATCGAATTTTCTAATAAGCCTTTTCATCAGGAAGGTCTGGAAATACCTTATTTCATTGAATGTCCATCTCCTAGCCTGAAATATGCTCAATTTTGCTGGGAATTGATTCTTTGTTACCTTTGCCTTGTAGAATATCATATTCCAATCTCTTCGATCTTTTAATGTAGAAGCTTCAAGGGGTGTGATCCTGACTATAGCTTCTCCATATTTGAATTGTTTCTTGCTGGCTGCCTACAGTATTTTCTCCATCTCTTGATAATTCTGAAATTTGGCAATGATATTCCTTGGTGTTTTAGTTTGGGATTCCTTTCAGGAGGTGAATGGTGGATTCTTTTGATGACTACTTTGCCTTCTGGATCTAGGACTTTTGGGCAGTTTTCCTTGATGATTTCTTGGAAGATATTTTCCAGGCTCTTTTTTCCATCATGACTTTCTGGTAGACCAATAATTCTTCAATTTTCTCTCCTAGATATATTTTCCAAGTCAGTTGTTTTTTCCAATTAGATATTTTACATTTTCTTCTATCTTTTCATTCTTTAGATTCTGTTTGACTGATTCTTGATGTCTCACAGAGTATTAGCTTCTACTTGTCTGATTCTAATTTTTGTCAAATTGCTTTCTTCAGTCACCTTTTGCATCTCCTTTTCCATCTGTCCAATTTTTCTTTTTAAGGAGTTATTTTCTCCAGTTAATTTTGCACTTCCTTTTCCATTAGTCCAATTTTCCTTTTTAAGGAGCTGTTCTCTTCAGTGAATCCTTTTTTTCCCCCTCATTTTTAAAATCATTGGCCAGTTTTTCTTCTACTTCTCTAATTTGGCTTTTAAAAATCCTTCTTGAGCTCTTCCAAGAATGCTCTTTGGGCTTGAGACCAGTTCATATTCCCTTCTGAAGTTCCACATGGAAGTACAGTCTCAATGCTGACCCCTTTAGCATTCATGTTTTGGGCCTTGTTCCCATAGAAAGATTCTATTGTCTTTTCTTTTCTGGTTTGCTTCTTACTCGTGATGATAACCCTTTCCTGGCTTTTAAAGTAGATCTCTGTTTCTGGGGCACAGGGTGCTCTGTCCCACAGTTCTTGTGCCTAGAACTTGAGGTTTTGTGTGTTATAGCCTCTGATTTTTTCAGTTAGAAGCTAAAATGCTACATCTTACTTGGTGCTGAGCTTGCTGGCATGCAAAAGCAGAGGCCAGGTGAAATTTTTCTGGATTTCCCTAGAGTTATCCTGGAGTTAGCTGTGTTAAGTGTGGGAAAGAGGTGCTCTGGTCACAGGAGGTCTCCTCTGCTGAGCTAGAGCATAGGCAAGTTTAGTGGTTGGTGATCCCACATGTGCTAGTGTCTTCCCAATTCCACTGGGGCCCTGGTGTTGGTGGTTGTGAAGCTCCACCCCCCTGAGGCTCAGGATCTCTTCCCTGTTTTCTGAGGTGGGGCTATCTGAGACAGTTCTGGTCCTGCACTGGTCCTCTTCAGTGACAGCAATAGGGACCCCTTTTTGCCATTTTCCTAACATCACGGGTTAAGAGACTGGCCCTTTGACTGATCCCACTGTTCCAGGATTTTTCCTGGGGAAGTATTTTATGGGTTTTTCAAGGTCAGCAAAGGGAGGGGTAGAAAATTTACCAATCACTCTGCCACTTTGGCTCCCAAAAGTTTAGGTGATTTACAGACATTTAATCTGCTGGCTGATAGTCTCAGGAGTGGCTGCTGCAATTACCTGGAATTCTGTGCTACTCTCTCCCTCAGTTCCACTGGACTCTCATCCTGGGATGATATACCCAAGATTCGGCAGTGCAGCTGCTGCCTCAGACCACCTGGAGTTTCCTGGTAGGTCCTACCATGGTGGGGATTGTGCTGGCACAGCCTGTGCACCATGTACTCCTCCAGCGCACAACAGATCCTTCTCGTTGACCTTCCAGTCTGTCCTGGGCTGCAAATCTGCCACAGTCTGTCTCCTATTGGATTCCGCCCCTCCTAAATCTGTTCAGATTCTCTTTTTAGAGGCAATTGAAGGAGTTTGTCTTAGAGTTTAGGTGAGTAGTTGCTCTCACTCCACTGTCTTGGCTCCCGCCTCCCAGAACTCCTATTTAAAGGTGAATGAGTTTGAGTGTAGTGATAATGACCTCATGTCTTGACTAGGAAGCCTCTTTTTGCTGAGTACCCACAGCTCCATTTTCTAACCATCAACTTTGTCTTGCCATTGGTGTCAGTTTTACTTTTTGTAACTCTAACATAGAATCCCAGTCAAAGCACTTGATGCTGATATTATAAGTCACAGCCCTTGTGCAGTTGTCCTCTGCTGACTTCTTAATGTCATGAGTGTGCTACACAGCTGAAGCTATTCCTACTATTTCCCTGCCACCATGGAATTGCTGTTATGTTTTATAGCTGCCATGCTCTGAAGTTCTGCCCAGGATGTTCTCCCCATCTTTGCTACCATCCCTGAAACTCCTTCTCACTGCTGCTAGGTTAAAAAAGAGCCATTGCGCTGGCTACATATCCCCAGGTTAGTCAATACATTTTCAATTTTTTCTTTAATTCACCTCACAACTCTGCCAATTGAGCATATAAGAAGAAGCTCCTCTCAATAGCAGATTATTCTTACTAATGAAGTAATGGAAAGTGAATTCCTTTCATCTCTTCCTCATTTCAGAGCATAATAAGGAAAGCCCCTCCCACCTGCTTAGCACATCTTGCTGATTTTTTCTAATGTGAGACTTAAACACACTTCCTTCTTTCAATATGTCCTTTCAATTTCCATCCAGTCCCCAAATATCTGTCAATTAACCATGTAAATTATCTTTGAGTTTTGATAAACTTTTAACTCTAGAAATCCTGCCATGAAGGGAAAGGTGTGCAAACACTGCAGCCTTCCATGCTATTACAGACATTCTGGTCATCGTGATACCTATAGCTCCTTTACACCTAAAATAGATACTTTAATGCCTCAGTACCTAACACAGTACTTTGTATGCAGTATGCACTTAAATAATTCTACATTAGAAGAAGCTTAAATTCAATTGAGTTAAATGTGTGTTGGAGATGGGAGGAAGTAGCAATAGATTAGGGGAGAGAGGGACATGTAAATAAATAAAGACAAAATATAGATACAAAGTAAATGCTAAGCAAGATCATTATGGAGTAAACCGATGCTTTTATTAATTAGATTTGTTTACGCTTTCATTGTCAAGAGTAGTTTTTTTAGTTTTAAGTGCATATTTAACTATATATATGAACATATATATATATATATATTAATTCACAGTAGTCCATCTTTAATATTAGGACTTGAAAAGCAAAACAAAGAAAATCAAAACACAGAGTGAGATTGAACAGTGTAGAATTTATGCTCATTAATGGTTCACAGGGCCAAAAATTCAAACTTTCTAAGGCTCTGATGAAGCTCCCAGAACACATCCAGAGAGTTTATTTTGATGCAACACCCCAAAAATCTACTCTTAACAATGAAAGTGTAAACAAATCTAATTAATAAAAGCATCGGTTTACTCCATAATGATCTTACTTAGCATTTACTTTGTTTCTATATTTTGTCTTTATTTATTTACGTGTCCCCCTCTCTCCCAATCTATTGCCACTTCCTTCTACCCCAACACACATCTAAATCAAATCTAAGCTTCTTGTGGTCTAGAACTATATATATATGTATATAACTTATTTATTTTTTAGTTTTTAACATTCACTTCCATAAGAATTTGAATTCCAAATTTTCTCCCTATCTCTCCCCCACCCCACTCCAGACCACATTTTCCCTTGTCCTACCCTCCTTTTACTCCATGGTCTCCCTTGACCTATCTCTCCACAGTATTTGCTTCTTATTATCCCTTTCCCAATTTACTGTCCTTTCTATTATCTTCCCTCTCCTATTCCCTTCTCCCCACCTTCCTGTAGGGTAAAATAGATTGCCATACCCAACTGAGTGTACGTTATTCCCTTCTTAAGCCACATCCCAAGAGAGTAAAGCTCTCTTATTCCCTTTCTTCTCCCTGCTGTTTCCACTGTAAAAGCTATTTCTTGCCTCTTTTATGTGAGATGATTTGCTACATTCTACTTCTCCCTTTCTCTTACTCCTAGTACATTCCACTCAATAGGAAATTTTATTTTTTAGATATTCTCCCTTCATATTCAGCTCACCCTGTGCCCTCCATCTATATATATATATATATATATATATATATATATATATATATATATATATATATATATATATATCTGTCCACACACACATACACCCACATACATACCTATACACACCTTCATACATATATGTGTATGTCTATGTATATATGTATTTCAGCTATACTGAAAAAGTATTCTCTAATACTGAAAAAGGTCTCAAGAGTTACAAATATCATCTTTCCATGCAGGAAAATAAACAGTTCAACTTTAATGAGTTCTTTAAGGTTTCTCTTTCCTGTTTACCTTTTCCTGTTTCTCTTGATTCTTGCATTTGAAAGTCAAATTTTCTATTCGGCTCGAGTCTTTTCAGCAAGAATGCTTAGAAGACCTCCATTTCCTTGAAATTCTATTTTTTCCATGAAGTATTATATTCAGTTTTGCTGAGTAAGTGGTTATTGGTTTTAATCTTACCACCTCTGACTGGAATAACATATTCCAAACAATTTGATTCCTTAGTGTAGAAGCTGCTAAATCTTGAATTATCTTAATTATATTTCCACAATACTTGAATTGTTTCTTTCTGGCTGCTTGTAATGTTGTCTACTTGACCTGGGAATTGTGGAACTTGGCTACAATATTCCTAGGAGTTTTCCTTTTGTGATCTCTTTCAGGAGGTGACCAGAGAATTCTTTCCATTTCTATTTAACCCTCTGCTTCTAGAATATCAGGGCAGTTTTCCTTGATAATTTCTTGGAAGATGATGCCTAGGTTCTTTTTAAGATGGCCTTCTGGTAGACCAATCATTTTAAAATTATCTTTTCTGTATCTATTTTCCATGTCAGTTGTTTTTTCAATGAGATATTTCACATTGTCTTTTGTTTCTTCATTCTTTTGGTTTTGTTTTATAATTTCTTGATTTCTCGTAAAATCATTAGCTTCTATCTACACCATTCTAATTTTTAAAGAACTATTTCTGACCCAAATCAGGCAGTTGATTCCCCAACTGTCTGTAGGATGACTACTCCACAAGCAGCTGCTGCTGTGGCAATGGCTGCAGCTGCCATGAGGCTGGCGCTGGGGCAGGACCATGCTCCATTCTCACCCAGGTAAAGGAGCTTTCTCACTGATCTTTGAAGCTGCCCGTTATTCAGCACCCTGAAGGGCTACTCCAGTCCCATGCTAGGCTGTGCTCCATTCCCAACATGGTGCAACAGACCCTTCCTATTGGCCTTCCAGGTTTTCTTGGGCTGGAAATCTGTTTCACTCTGTCATTTTGTGGCTTCTACTGCTCTAGAGTTTGTTTAGAGTCATTTTTTACAGGTATTTTAAGGGCTTGGGGGGAGGACTCCAGCAGGTTCATGCTTCTACTCTGCCATCTTGACTCTACCCCAAGATAGAACTATTTTAATTTTTGTCTTTGAATTCTCAGTATCTAGCATAGTGCCTCTAATATGAGGTGCTTGATCAATGCTTGAATTGAATTATGCTTTTTAATCTACTTAGGTGGAACACAATTTGAAATACTTTTATACTTCTTAGTATACTTCATATTTTAAAAACTCAAATGATTATTTGCAATATAAATTCCTAGTCTTTTATGGACATCACAATTGAAACATCGGTAGGAATATCTTGTTACCTGGACATAGAGGTTAACGCAATTATTATCTTCCAGATATCAGCTATGTTAACAGAAAGATCTGAGATTAAGGTGAAGAGGAAAAGGAACATTGATCAGTGGTAGTTACATTAGTTGCAACACACAGTAAATCATGTTTTTGTTTTTAATTTATATTTCCAGCACATGATGTAAACAAGAACACCTCCAGATATTATTTTGGCAGGCACAAAAACTGTTTATCTGACAGATGATATAGAGAATAATAGATGGCTCTTAATTAGTGATAAAAGTGTTACTTAATCAAGAGATTCTGATGGTATTCAAACAGTTTGTAGATAACTAAATGGAAGCAGTATTACTGAATGATATCCTAAATACATTTTACACTCACAAGAAAAGTGGAAGCTTTATTATCTTAAATAAAAAAAAAGAATTTTAGTAGAAAATATTCACCATATTGGACTATAGGTTGTAAGAGTGGTGAAACTAAATAGCACACAACATAAGTAAAAATTTTCTGTTCTGAGCATTGGGGTAAATGCTAACCTGATTTGAAAAGTCCTTCCATTAATCAGAAACTGACACATTATAAGATTTAGAGCTAGAAGGGACTCATTTATTTCAATCTTTCCATTTTATAAAGAAATTGATTCACAGAGAAGTTAAATAATTTGCCCAGGATCACACAGATAGTAAGTAAGAGCTGAGAAGGGTCTATGTAAGATATCCAATCCAATATACTGAGTACTGAGGCTCAAAAAAGGTTAAGCGACTTTCTTAAGGTCACATAGTGAGTAAAAGGCAGGATTACAGTTTGAACACATAACATCCAATCCTAAATCCAATGTTCTTTCCTCTACAGCATATGTGATATATTCAAGTCCATGTTTGACTACATCCTAAAGGTTCACATAGTGAGGAGAGAGTCTCTTTGGGGAAGACGTATAATATGTACACAATGGACCTCTGCTTAAATCTATGTGCAAGCTTCTAGGGTAGGGACCTTCCTACTCTAGGTTTCCAATATGCAAAATGAATGATCGGGACCAAAGGAGCTCTGAAGTCCTAAATCTGTGATCCAGCACTATATTCTACATCAGTGCTGTCAAACAAGTAGAAATAGCGTCCACTAACCTGTAGATAAAAATCCCTGTGGGCCACATATTGACTTAGTTTAAAATGTAATGTGATCTATGTTTTATTGTATTTCTATTTATTGGATTAAATATTTCCCAATTACATTTTAATCTGGTTTAGACTACACTTGGGAGTTTTGCAGTGGCATGTTTGACACCTTTGTTCTACGTGGTCTATCATGTAAAGCAAACAACCCAACTGCTGACTAGTCATTCCAGTTATTTCAGATACTAACCATCAAATTCTAGGAAGGCTTTTCAAACACTTGCTGTACAACTCTGCTTCTTTTTTTTTTTTTAATACAAATTTATTTATTTAACTTTTTATATTCATTGTCACAAAATTTTGGGTTCCAAATTTTCTCCCCATTTATACCCTCCCCCCACCCCAATACACCAAACATTCTAATTTCCCCTGTCACCAATGTGCCCTCTCTTCTATCATCCCTCCCTTCTCTTGATCCCATCTTCTCTTTTGTCCTGTAGGGCCAGATGACTTTCCAATTCCCCATTAATTGTATTTTTTATTTCCTAATAGCAATAACAATACTCGAGAGTTGTTCCTAAAACTTTGAGTTCCAAATTCTCCCCATCCCTCCCTCCCCACCCATTCCCTTTGGGAAGACAGGCAATTCAATATAGGCCATATCTGTGTAGTTTTGCAAATAACTTCGGTAATAATTGTGTTGTGTAAGATTAACTATAATTTCCTCCATCCTATCCTGTCCCTCATTGTTTCTATTCTATCTTTTGATCCTGTCCCTCCCCAAGTGTAGACTTCAAATTGCTCCCTCCTCCCATTGCCCTCCCTACATCATCCCCCCCCACCCTGCTTATCTCCTTCTCCCCCACTTTCCTGTATTGTAAGACAGGTTTTCATACCAAAATGAGTGTGCATTTTATTCCTTCCTTTAGTCGAATGTGATGAGGGTAAACTTCATGTTTTTTTCTCAGCTCTCCTCTTTTTTCCCTCCACTAAAAAGTCTCCTGCTTGCCTCTTGAATGAGAGATAATTTACCCCATTCCATTTCACCCTCTCTCCTCCCACTACATTTCTCTCTCACCGTTTACCTTCTTTTAAGATACGATCCCATCCTATTCAATTCACTGTGCTCTCTGTCTCTGTGTGTGCATGCATGTGCGTATGTGTGTGCGCACACATATGTACATGTGTATGCGCGCATGCGCGTGTGTGTGTACGTCTGTGTGTAGTCCCACCAACTACCCAGGTACTGGAAAGTTTTAAGAGTTACAAATATTGTCTTTCCATGCAGGAATGTAAACAGTTCACCTTTGGTAAGTCCCTTATGACTTCTCTTTGCTGTTTACTTTTTCATGCTTCTTCTCACTCTTGTGTTTGAAGGTCAAATTTTCTTTTTAGCTCTGGTCTTTTCATCAAGAATGCTTGAAAGTCCTCTGTTTCATTGAAAGACAATTTTCCCCCTGAAGTATTATACTCAGCTTTGCTGGGTAGGTGATTCTTGGTTTGAATCCTAGTTCCTTTGACTTCTGGAATATCCTATTCCATGCCCTTCAATCCCTTAATGTAGAAGCTGCTAGATCTTGTGTTATCCTGATTTTATTTCCACAATATTGGAATTGCTTCTTTCTAGTTGCTTGCAATATTTTCTCCTTGACCTGGGAATTCTGGAATTTGGCCACAATGTTCCTAGGAGTTTCTCTTTTTGGATCTCTTTCAGGCAGGGATCGATGGATTCCTTCAATACTTATTTTGCCCTCTGTTTCTAGACTCTCAGGACAGTTTTCCTTGATAATTTCATGAAGGATGATGTCTAGGCTCTTTTTTTGATCATGGCTTTCAGGTAGTCCCATAATTGCCTCCTGAGATTCTGTCCCTGAAGCCTGCTCCTATCTTCTCCTCTCGTGGCCACGCGGCCAAGGCAGGTCAGGGCTGAGCTCCTCTGTCCAGTGAGTGACGGACCTTTGGGCTCGGTTTTTCAGGGCTGTCTGGAATGGAAATCTCCTCCACTGCGTTGCTATGCAGTTTCCACTGCTCCAGAATTTGTGGGGAGTTCTTTTTACAGGAAATTTATGGGTTGTGGGTTCCGGAGCTAGCATATGTGAGGCTTTCTACTCTGCCATCTTTGCTCCTCCCCTACAACTCTACTTCTTAAAAAGTAACTCTAATTTTTTCCCAACTATAGATCATTTGCTTTTTTTCCTTCCTACCTCTTTTCTCGAGGGGAAAAGAAATTAAAAAAACAAAAGTATTAAACTTTTGTATCACGTAAACATAGTTGAACAAAACAAATTTCCAAATTGGCCACATCTAAAAATGTTTCTCATTTTAACATGTTACTCCATCCTCACTTTTTCAAGAGTTAGGTAGCATTCTTCATCATTACTTTTCTGGATTCATGGTTGGTCACTGAATTATTCAGAGTTTTTATGTCCTAGGTTTTGCTTCTATTTACAGTATTTATGTAAGAGTATTAGTTAGGCTATAATATAACTCTCAGTTGTGACTCCAAGAAGCTGTAGCATGTACAGCACCCTGGTAAAAACCATTTTGACTGATGGGCTAAAACTAGGTTGAGAGTAACCAAAAGGCTTCAAATCCTTCAATGAGTTTGAGGTGTGTCTATTCCAAGCATTGGAAGATTTCTCTGGGTAGAATGGGCAAATGAGAAAAATTTGTTCCAAAGGCCAAGATGATGACTATCAGATTTATTCATCCGCAAAAATACTTTTTGCGATATGTAATCCATTCTTCAAAAAGGAAACTATTATTTAGTAGTCTGTATTAGCCACGTAAGGAAACTGCTTTCATTCAGCCAATCAAAATGTGATACAACTCACTTCTCAATCATTAATTCTGTGGAATTTTGAATCTTCTATAACAAGATATTCCACGTCATCCACTTTCCATATTTACAACTTGGGGAAGCATGACATTTCAAGACTCTCTAGATTGGCATACTGCTCAATTTTCTCCAAAAGCAATGACTTAAGCAATGAATGCTATATTAATGAAGCCAAATGCTAGATAATGAATCAATCTGCTCTTTAAAAACATGCACACACACATATGCACTTGAAACTTAAACACTGAAAAAGAGAAGACAATTGTGGGTGTCACAAGAGTGAAAACCCGTATTTTTTCCACTGTAGACCCAAGGGCTTTCCTCTGGTGTAAGAGAGCTCTCTATTTTATTGATCTTTATGAGATTAATTTTTCTTAAGAGGATGGGTGCTGTCTGCTAAATCTCTAATACAAATCACTCATGGAAAGAAAGAAAAATAATGTGTGTGTAGGGGATTGTGCATGTGTTTCTGTTTGTATGTGTGTATGTATGTATATATATATATATATATATATATACACATATATATTACATAGACAGAGACAGAGAGTAAGTATGTGTGAGGCAGATGACTGGAAGAGACAAGGAGAACTCCAAGAAGCAAAGACTTATCCAATTGTCTGTGCCAGACATATGACAATGTCTGTAGCAATTTCTAGCCAGACAGCAGTTTGGTGCCAGAAGCCTACAGAGTCGCTGAAAAACAAAACTGAGTTACTGGATTCCCAGGACTCTGTTCCTCTGAATCAAGTTTTATTTAGCTATTTCTAAGTTATTTTTATCCCAGGACTTATTGCTAAATCTCACTTAGAATTGTCACAGTTTTCCTAAGTTTTTTAGGGGGATATCAAAATCAGCAGAACTGAAAATTAAATAACTATTTATCTTTGACCAAGGGTTTTGTCTTGGTGATGATTGTATATTTGTATTTACCATTTTGATGGGTCAAATGGAAAGATGGTGCTTATTTAATATTTTGCTTTCTATTAAAAAATAAATATTTAATAATTATTTGTTGAATGACCAGATCATTTAGAAAAACCAGTTACAACATTTGGGACAATTGTCCCTGGGTTTGAAATTTGCCCTTGGAAGCTAACAACATTTTATACTTAACAGAAGTGGACATTTGCTGAAAGTGAATATGCCCAAGGAAACTAATTATCAAGAGTCAGAGTATAGCGGAAGGCATATTGGGTTTGGAGTCAGCTCACCTGAATTCAAATCTTGGATCACTTACTTATTATTTGTATGGCTTCAGGCAAGTCATTCATTCTCCTTGTATCTCAGTTTTCTCAGCTGAAAAGTAAAGGAGTTGCATTAGATGACTTCTAATGTCCCTTTCAATTCCTTATTGATGATCCTAACATCAATAACCCATTGCTGAAAGAGAACAGGAAACTCTCTGAATGGTCCCAAATAGTTGATGTTTGGTTTACTTCAGGGATGTATTGGAGCCAATTTCTGCTGAGCAAATTGTTAAATTTTCATTTAAACCTTGGAAATGGGCAAATGCTACAAAACAGAGTTTGATTTATTGTTTTGTTGATTTTCAAGAATTAAGAAAGCAATGGAGAAAATGTTAATCATTCACATGAAACTTAAAAGAAAGTCAGTTGTTAAACACTGACCAGCACACCACTATCGCCCAGAAAACTGCACTCTTGTAAGAGGAACCCCTCTCCCTATGATCTAGAAGAGTGTTGTAAGATTAAAATTGTTGCCTCTGAACTCAGGTAAACAGAAAACTTTGTTAGCCATGGGGAAACATCAATATTCTAATGGACCAGTGATCATAGAAATGAGGACACCCCTTCCATTGGTACAAATCACGTATTCACCAGCTTTCTTCACTATTTCTATAGTAGGCTAGCTTCCATAAATATAATGAGCAGTCATGTCCTTGTTAGAGTGCACTTATGTGCCCTCTGTCCTCTTACATATTGTCATTGGCTTGTGCCTCGAATCCACTGGGAACAATGAACACTCCAAAACTTGTCTCAAATCTAGTCATATCACATCTTTGTGACTTCATATTGCAAACAAAAGCAATGGAATTTGATTCATAAAGGCATGGTACTGTCATCAGTAGCAGAAAGTGCAGTAAATCCCAATGCCACCCCCTGGGGTGAAACCTCATTTTTTCAGTAGCTCCCCTGTGGTTTTCAAGCTGCAGAGGAAGAAATTAGAAAATTTAGTTGCTTTATACCCACCTCCTTTATCTTTCTGTCATTGACATGGGGGAGTAGGGAGCAAGGGGAGGGATTAAAACAGGTCTAATGATTGAAAATACAATCCTGGCTAGAGAAGTAGGTAACTGGCAACAATGGTGATTGTGGTCAAGGCAGCTAGGTGATCCAGGAGATAGAGTGCTGGACTTGGAATCAGGAAGACCAAAGTTCAAATTCTGCTTCAGACACTTACAAGTTGTGTGATACTGTGTAAGTAATTTAAACCTTCCCTACCTCCATTTCTTCATAAAAATAGTTCCTGCCTCGGAGTCATTGTAAGAATCAAATGAGATGACATGGAACGTTCTGGGCAAACCTTGAAGCACCATACAAATGCCAGCTATCACATGATCACAATTACTTTGGTAGTGGGTCAGTACCAAAATGGACACTTTTGCTGCCTCTCACAATTTAAAGAATTAAATATTTGGCTGTACATGTATGTATGGCTTCCATTATTGTACTATCACTCATGGCTCAACTCCCCCATGTCCAGAATGATTGGTTAACCAAAACGCTACTTCACAGATAAAAAGAGATCACCGTTTAGACAGTGCCAGATTTAGAAAGAAGACTGGACCCACAGACATGGCCATGTCAGTCTGTCTTCAGAGTTTTCTTTCTTCTCTCAGTCTTGTGTCCTGGAATTCCAGTATTCTGCCTTCTCTGTCATATCCATCTTATCAAAAAATTGAGCTGAGAAAGTGTCTAACTAAATAGTAGTTTCAGAAATACCATCCTAGAGACTCTAGGGCTGAGCTTCCATTCACATTCTACTTAAATATCAATTTTAAACTTGAGATAGCAAAAGGATAGGGAGTGCTGATTTGTTGAAATATCAAGCAAAGTCTAAAACACCTCACATTACTACTATCTCTTTCAAATCTCTTTTCTCCAGCTAAAGAAATCCTTATATCTAAGTCCAACATATTATGGGAATCTCAGATCCAGATTGTCCATGGCTAATTTATTACTGTACCTCTGTTGAAGAGAGAGATGGAAGAACTGATTCAAAATGTGAATGAATTCACTTAGACCTTCTCTGTAGCCACTGGGAGCTTTATTGACATAAAAACAGCAGGCCTGAGATTCAGCAAGGAGTTAAATAAAGGCAATGATATAGGAAAAAGAGCAGACTTATGTAGGATGATTTTATTTCCTTATGGGGGTTGGAGAGCTAGGGTAAGTCTTGCAAGATAAAGACACAGGATGAGGACAATACTTATGGGAGTTGGAAAGACACAGGAAGAGGACTATGAATGACACAAGATAAGGGAGACAAGAAAATCCCATTCCCCAAAATGGGAGAAGGGGACAAGGAATTTTATGGTCCAGAATAAGGGGAAGTTTTGTGGTAAGGGGAGACTTTAGGGCACTTTCAGGTTAGAAAATAAACCGGGGGCTTCACAAAGTCAATCCTTAATATTATTTTAAGTCTTAGGGCACCATTTCTATCCACATTACTTCTATTTCTTTTTCTTAATAAAATTTTATTTATTTTGATAAACAAAAAGCCACCTCTCACTTCCATCTACCCTTCCCCCTCCTCAATTAAGGAAAAAAAAAAAAAACAAAACCTCCCACTATAAACATGATTGTATAGTCAAGCAAGACAAATTCCCTCATTGGCAAAAAAATAAAATAAAAAAAATTAAATTAAATTAATATGTAATCTGCACAAAACTCTCTACCAGGAAGAGGGTTGCATGTTTTCAGCATGAATCCCCTGGAATCATGGTTGATTACCACTGTGTCAATCAGAGTTTCTAAGTTATTTAAAACTGTCTCTATAATATCATAGATATTATATAAATTGTTCTACTGGTTCATCTCATTTCCCTCTGAACAGCTCATGGAAGTCTTGCCAGGTTTTTCTGAAACCTTTCTCCTCTTCATTTATTACAGTACTATATCATTTTATCACATTCATATACTACAAACTTGTTCAGCCATTCCCCAAGTGCTAGTCATGTCCCTCTCCATTTCAAAATTTTTGTTATGGCAAAAATAGCTCCTGTAACTATTTGAATACATGTTAATGTGAGAAATAATTCAATTTTAATCAGTTTGGTATGATTCCATAGAGGTAGTAGTTACAAGTTCCATATAAAAGATCTATGAGCTACAAATTGAAGTTCACTTGACTAGTCATAGGAAGTTAAGTAGAGGTCCTCTACCCTTGTTTTTCCTTGTTATGGTGACCAAGTTCAGCACGGAAGAGGTGATTCAATTACATGACAAGTCACCAAACTTATTTTTGTACCTCCAGGCCATTCTCTCTTGGCCAACATGAACAGGTAATCACCTTATGATCCTTAGTCAGTGAAGATAACTTATGCTTCATCTAACTTGAGACACGGACCTCCAACCCCACTGACATATTGTTTCTAGCTGATGCATGTTTGGTCTGCCAAAACAAGGTCTATCAACCAAAGGGATTCTGTACTTTGTATACCCTCTCTAGAGTGATCAAGTATCAAATCTGGTATCAAGTCATAAAAATAAGGCCCTGGAAGAAGGGTGCATCTCAGATCATGAGGAAAATCTGGGATCCACTTCATTAGAGGGCACCATGAACCATTTTTTAAAGTGCCAGTGGCTTCCAGCTCTGCCTCAGTGGTTTTTCTTACAGATTGGGCAATTACAATCCCTACATTATTGGCACCCTGAGATGGGATAGTGAGGTGTAGACCTCAACCTCTTCAGGAAAGCCCCTGCAAGGAACCCAAAAGGGAATTGCACACCAGGTCAAATTTTCATTGATGGCTCCCCTATATATATAGGCCTTGGGAGGTTAGGTTCCCCTTATTTTCTGTACCTGCTGCATGCTGGGCAGTAATCTTGACATTCGCCTTGCCACTGGATTTCAATGACTGTGGAGGAAAGAGTGAGTCTGATGACTTTGTGCACTTCTGCCCCAATTTGCGTACAAGCTGAATGACAAACAATCACGACAACAAGGGTTTTGTTTAAAGTTCTGTGTAAAGTTTCTACACAGAGAAAAGGACTTCCAGAGCAGATGTCATAATGCACATTTCTTAAATGTGTGCCTCATCGCAATGATTATGGTCTAAGTTTTTAAGCTTACTCTTCCCGTGGAGGCTATAGAAATTTACCAGGTTCTGAGGAGAACATTTTTTGTGTTCCATGTTATCTGAGAGACGTCATCATTGTCTTCTTCTTCTCCTCCTCCTCCTCCTTCCTTTTTTCCCCCAAAGCTGGGAAAATTTACTTTTTGTTCAGTGTGGTTTTCAGTTATGATTTTTTGAAATAGGGTTCTGAAAAGACAAATCTTTAAAAGTTCATTATGTTTTAAATACAGTTACTTGACTCCACCTTAAAACCCAAATCAATCTGGCTTTCATTGAATGCCCAATAATAGCTTCAACTCAATCCTCTATGGCACATTGTCTAGCTTTTGGTGGCTTAGACAGAATATATATAGCAACTATTTTTTTGATCTGGTCTGAAACTCTAAGGCTCTTCCTCTTCCAGATTGATATCTTCACGATGGTAAGTTGAGTCATCTTTTATTTCAACCCTTACCCAGCCCTCAATCCATAGACTGAGACCTTGAAAAGACTTTAATTTAGAGTGGCCAAGGTCACCTACTGCATCCTACAGCATCACCAAGTCATCTTGATCTTTCTCTTGCCACTAGACTTTGAGGACTACTTGGTGGGGGGGGGGGGGGGTGTCACATAACTGAATGTGGGAGGTTGTGAAAAAATTTGTCAATAGTAAAAGGTTTCTGAATGCTCAATATCCAAAAATTAAGTCAAAATCAAAAGTGTAATGAATATGAGGTGTTTCTGACAGTGCTTGCCCATGTTGCATTGTGCAACTTTGGTGCTGCTTTAGTTCTGAACATACAACATGCCGACTTTGCACAGTGCATGCTATCATACCGTGTAACACAAATGAATGCAGCCAGAAACACCTTGGCTCAGATTTGAGACTATTGTATGTTATGAATTTCAGTGTTTTTACTGTATGTACAAAGTGTTCTGCTCTTAAAGAAACAAAATAGTTTAATTACAGAAAATAAAAACTTTTAGTATTTTTTACCATCATTCCTCAGCATGGAAGTATCAAATTAGTATATCTTTGGATTGTACTGTGTTAGAATGTTTGATTTTTAAAATTGCTGTTATCTCCTTCTTTTACAGAAACATAAGGGTTTAAATGCAGAAAGTAAAGACAAAAGTCCGTTAATACTATTTCTCCACCATCACCACTGTATAAGTGTGAACATCAGTTTTTTAAATTAAGCACAAACAAATGTAGTTTCATATACTAAAGCTAGTATTTTTCTGAGAAATTATTAGCAATATTTATTTATATTTTAGAACAAAAATATTTTCCAGTTATGGATGAGTGGCTACATTTAGACAGAAGAGGTAAAAATGCTGATGGCAATGTGGCAGTCTTCACTACCAGGTTGTAGTACACCTAAATTGGCAAGAAAAGTAAAATATGTCAAATTGTTTTTGCAATATGGATTTACTTCTAATAATGATGATGGTATGGAAAAAAACTCTTTGCTTAATTTGTAATGAAGTTTTGGCTGCGGAAAGCATGAAACCAGCCAAAGTAAAACAGCATCTTAAAGGAAAGCATGCAGTATGCTACAATAAACCAAAGGAATATTTTGAACAACTTAAAATCTTCAAATAAAGAAAAACAATGTTTTGAGAAATTTGTTACTGTCAATGAAAAGTTTTGACTTCCATCTTATGAAACTTCTTGTTTAATTGCAAAAACTAAAAAGCTGTATGCCAGGGGTGAAGTTTGGATTCAGTCAAAGGGCTGCACTTGAGGACATAGAGGACCACATGTGGTCTTATAACCATAGTTTCCCCACCTCTGCCCTATATGATAGAAGATCTCATGTTACCTGCTGTTATTAAAATATCAGGAATATTTCACAGGAAAAAGTGTGGGGATGAAATTTGTAAAATTCATGCATTGAATGATAACTATTTCCCAAAGAATTTCCGAAATTAGTAATAACAAATTCCAGCAGCTAATTACTAGGCTTAAGGGCAGCCCCAAGTGATCAATTCAGTTAGATGAAACAACTGATATTTCTAACATAGCATAATTATTACTTTATGTAAGATATGTTTATGAAGGAAGCATACATGAAGAATTATTGCTTTGTTACCCTTTGAAAGGGCACATGACAGGGGAAGAATATATCTTAATGTTGATGAATTTTTCACAAATGAAGGTTTGCAGTGGAAAAATTTTGTTGGAGTCTGTACAGACAGTGCTGCAGCAAGGAGGGATGAGAATATTGCACTTTAGCACAAGTTAAAGCTGATAGCAACGAACATATCAATTTACTCACTGCATGATCCATCGGGATGCCCCAATAACAACAAAGTATCACCAGACTTAGATGTTGTGCCTCATGATACTATCAAAAGCATTTAACTTTATTAAAAACTGTGCCTTTAACAGTCATTGGTTTTCAAACCTTTGGAAAGACATGAACTTTACTTACAAAAGTTTATTCCTACATGCAGAGAGGTAAGGTGGCTCTAAAGAGGGTAAAATTTAAACAGATTGTTGAAATTGAAAAATGAACTTTGAGCAGAAATTCAATTTTGTTAATTTTTTTCATAATGACTTATGGCTTTCAAAACTGTTATTTGTCAGATATTTTTTTGAAAACTCATTTATTTTCTTTTTTTTAATTTATTTATTTTTAGTTTTCAACATTCATTTCCACAAGATTTTGAGTTCTAAATTTTCTCCCCATCTCCTCCCTCCCTCCCAAGACACCATGCATTCTGATTACCCCTGCCCCCAATCTACCCTCCCTTCTATCATACCCCTCTCTTCCCTTATTCCTATCTTCTCTCTTTTCTTGCAGGACAAGATAGATTTCTATACTCCATTACCTGTATTTCTTATTTCCCAGTTGCATGTAAAAGCAATTCTCAACATTTGTTTCGAAAACTTTGAGTTCCAACTTCTCTCCCTTCCTCCCTCCCCACCCATCCCCACTGAGAAGGCAAGCAATTAAATATAGGCTACATATGTGTAGTTATGCAAAAGACTTCCATAATAGTCATGATGTAAAAGATGTAAAAGACTGACTATATTTCTCTCCATCCTGCACCCCGTTTATTCTACTCTCTCTTTTGACCTTGTCCCTCCCTAAAAATGTTTATTTCTAATTACTCCCTCCTCCCATTTGCCGTCAATTTTACCCCACTTATCCCCTTCTCCCCCACTTTCCTGTAGTATACGATAGATTTTCATGCCAAATTGAGTGTGTATGTGATTCCCTCCTTAAGCCAAATGTGATAATAGTAAGCTTTACTTTTTCACTCTCACCTCCCTCCTTTTCCCCTCCACTGGAAAATCTCTTTCTTGCCTCCTTTATGAGAAATAATTTGCCCCATTTTATTTCTCCCTTTCTCTTCCCAATATATTTCTCTCTCATCCCTTAATTTTATTTTTTTAGATATTATCCCTTCCTATTCAACTCACCCTGTGCGCTCTCTCTCTCTCTCTCTCTCTCTCTCTCTCTCTCTCTCTCTCTCTCTCTCTCTCTCTCCCTCATATATATATGAAATCTCTCCAACTACCCAAGTACTGAGAAAAATTTCAAGAGTTACAAATATCATCTTTCCACGTAGGAATGTAAACAGTTCAACTTGAGTAAGTCCCTTGTGATTTCTCTTTCCTGTTTACTTTTTCATGCTTCTCTTGATTCTTGTGTTTGAAAGTCAGATTTTCTGTTCAGCTCTGGTCTTTTCATCAAAAATGCTTGAAGGTCCTCTATTTCATTGAATGACTATTTTTTCCCCCTGAAGTATTATGCTCTGTTTCACTGGGTAGGTGATTCTTGATTTTAATCCTTGTTCCTTTGACTTCCAGAATATCACATTCCAAACCCTGTGGTCCTTTAATGTATAGAAGCTGCTAGATCTAGCCTCCTAATCACCATGTTTACATTAGGTGTCATGATTGGCTAATTTCCTTCAATTCATTGTGTTGCCAAGTCTTGCAGAGTCCTCCTTCATATCTTTCTTACACATCCCTTTTTCTCCTTGGACCCTACCACCATACTGGTACAGGACTTTATCACCTCACACCTAGACTATTGCAATATGCTTCTGTTTGGTCTGCATGCTTTAAGTCTCTTCCCACTTAAGCCTATTTTCCATTTAGTTATTTGCATGGTAAAGTACAAGACTGAACATATCACTCCCCATTCAATAAACTCTAGTGGCTTTCCATTACCAGTTAAATCAAATATAAAACCTCTGGCTTTTGAAGCCCTTTACAACTTACCTCCTTCCAACCTTTCCAGTCTTCTTACACCTTACTCTACCCTTTTCCCTTCCCAGCCACATATTCTAAGATCCACTACACTGGCTTCCTTGATGTTTCTTGCAGAAGACACTCTATCTCCTTAATTCTTTGCATTTTTACTGTTTGTCCTCCATTTCTGGAATTCTCTCTCACATCATCTATATCTCCTGGTTTCTCTGACTTATTTCAAGTCTAAACCCTCCCTTCTTCAAGAGCCCTTTCCTAATTCACCTTAATTCTAGTTCCTTCCACCAGTGACTATCTCCAATTTATCCTGTATACCTCTTATTTGTACGTGGTCAGTCTCATGCTACCTCCACCATTCAGTTTTGAGATCCTTGAGGGGAGGAGCTGTTTTTGCCTTTCTTTGTATTCTCAGGGTTTACACAGCATCTGGCACATATTACACGTTTTATTAATGTTTGTTGATTGACCAACTGCTGTCACCCTAATTTAATCCAGAAATTTATCTTAGTTAAAATAAATGGTCAAATCAAATAAAACCGTGCTGCTACTAAATATCTGGTGATTTTGGTTAAGATACCTTATTTTTCTGAGGTCTAGTTTCCTTTATCTGAAAATGGTCCCATTGGCTGTCATCTTCTAGGAGTCAGCAAAAGATACAAAATGCTTTAAAATAAGTGTGGCATTCATAAGTCTAATTTAGCTAATATTCAAAAACAGATTCGTATAAAAATTGCCCTGAGGGATCACCTAATGTTTAAAACTCAGTATCAGTCAAAATACCATGACAGAATATTCTGTGATAAATGATGAATGAGTGAAAGATTCTCATTTGATGTTCTTGTGCTTTCCTTTAGTGTACACACTCCCTGTTCTTAAGATCACAACCTTCCTTTAACTTAGTCTTTGAGGGTTATGTTAAAAGCCCTAAGGCCAATTTGATAACAGACATTTCTGAATTTAGTCATAATGGTTCTCAATCATCTGTTCTCATCTATAGTGGAAGTCTTTCCAGTTTGGTAGGACTTCCAGAGCTTATGCCCTTCTAACCTACACTATGATGAGTACTGCTTTAACGGTAGTTAGTTTACTATCAAGGTTGCTTTAATTTATACAGTACCCTTATCTTAAATACTACCAACAATATATGGATAGTACAATTATAAATTTAATCTCTGTTGTCTATAACTATAAATTGCAACTTTTTGATGGGCTTGGTAGATTTGGAATTACAGGATAAAGGTTCAAAGCTTAGCTGGGCTTTTTACTGTATATTCATCCTTAGGGAATTCTCTTCAACTCTGTAGGACTTAGTTTCCTCATCTGTAAATAAGAGCGTTGTTCTAGATCTCTAAAGTTTCTTCTAGGTCTAAATCCTGACTGAGGTTTCCTTTTTGGTTTCAATTTGGGGTATTATTCAATCTATAATGTATACAATAGTCATCTAAGTACTTGGTTGACTATATAGTTGGAAACTTTAAAATATTTTCTAAAGTAAAAGTAACTTCTATGGAATTTATTTTTAAATGTCAAAAAGTCCAGAAAATGAAAATACAAAAAGTTAACATTAGGTGTCAGTATTTTACATACTATTTAGTGAAAATATAGCTGGTAGAAAAAATAGAAGTAATTATAAGCTGCATTTTCATAGGAAAGTTACTACTTTAGCAACAACAACATCATTGATACTTTTGTATATTAATTTTTAATGGGTCAGAATTTGTCATATGCCTCCAAATAATGAATTGAAGGCCCTCTGATATTTCTTTTTTTCTGAGGATCAAGTATTGCTACAGTGAATATTATATGACTATCTTGAAATGTTTATTTCATTATGACTTCTAAAAGATTTTCAAAATTATATGCATTTTAGTGGGATGCAATGAGATCATAGTAAATATTTTAAAATATAAGTAATACATGTACAAACTTAAAGATTGATAGATTGGACAGATGATGATTTTTAAGGTTATTCATTTTTTATGAAGACAGAATCACAGATTTAGAGCTAGAATAGCTCTTATGGTTCATCTTTCCCAATCCCTTTGTTTTCTAGGTGAAGAAAGTAAGATGAAGAGAAGTGAAGTGATTTGCCCGAGGTCACACAGTTGGTCACTAACAGAGAAAAGATTCTGACACAGGTGTTCTGATCTCAAATCCAGCCCTCTTTCTACTCTATCACATTATTTCCTTTCATTTGATAGGGTTTTATTACCTCCAACCCTGACTATTTGTATCTCTACGTATACAAAAATGTGTTTCTCTGTGTAAGCATGTATATGTGAGTGTGCATGTGTATTTCTCTGCTGTAGCAGCAGTCATTAGCAAATAAAAGTTTCTGGATTATTGTCTCAGTTATCTTTGATGGTGTTCATAGACTACAGAATTGGAGTAATTTAATAAGATAGAACCTGCTACAACACTCCACCTGACTTCGTCAAAGATTGATTTTGCATAATGTTTTTACATAGTGAGGGATAAAATTCTGCCCATCATACATAATCTTAAACTGTGGTGTTTGTAGAGCTTGATGCTAGATCAGTTTGTCCACTATTTTGCATTCTTCTAGGAGATAATGTTTGTCTTTTGCCTTTGTGGTATTAACTTTGCAGTGAGATGGACAATAGAGACATTCAAGTGTCAGGAGACCTGGATTCTTGGTAAAGCTCTGCCAGTAGCTAGTTTCATCTAAGTTATTTAAACTCTCGTGGCCTCAGTTTTTGCATCTGTATAATGAATGACATGGATGAGATGTTCTCCAAGGTCCCTTCCATTGCTATCATTCTATTAGCCTATGACATCACAGAATATGACCTCTAGATCTTATCGTTATTATGTTAGTTTTACCAATATATTTTTTATATTATGAATATTTAGATTACTCACTTTGTGAGAAAAAATAATAATTCATCATAGGAAAATATCATTCTTAACTAAAACTAATAATAGAATTACCTCATCTTAAAGTGCATGCAATATTTCATGAGTAGGAATACCCCTCCCATGCTTCTCCATTAAAAATATAATTAATAGAACTCCTCTCTCTGTCTCTATGTGTGTATGTGTATGTGTCTCCTCTCATTCCCTCATGCCCACTAAGAAAAAAAAAGAAAACAATAATTCATTTCTTATAACAAACATGCATAATTAGGACCTTATTATAAAGCACTGCTCCACTCCAACCAACTGAACCTGATGTTCATCTTCCCTAAACTCAACATCTTTTACCTGTTATTGCTCTTAACTAGCCCACTAAATCTGCCTTTCTCTGAACGAGCCCTCTAATTTCTGAACCTGTGCCCCTTTTCATTAGCTCCTTTCTAAGTATATTGGACTATCTACCCAGTCTAGACAAGACTGTCAACTGTTTTATACTAATTATCTTCCACTAAACCAATATTCCAATCCAAATCACTTCATCGGGATCCTCTGGGCTGCTCATTAATCCTTTCTCTCATCTCTTATCAGTCACTTAACATATTCTCCACTAGAGTCATATAAAACTTTCTTCACCCTTCTCAGTCTCCATTTCTATGCCTGTAACTTCTTTCTTAGCAGATAACATTTGCCACAATCTTACCAATAATAAATAATAAAAACAAAGCTTACTCTCTCTTCATTTCAAGATATTTCTTACCTTCCATCTTCCATCTTAACCTTACAATGCTAAAATTTTCTCATCTAAGTTTTATTTATTATATACTACTACCTAATTTAATGTTTTACCATTATAACAATTTCCATAGGATAAAACTATTTTCACCTAAATCTGCTTAGGATCCTAATTTTTTCTTTTTCCATCAGTGCTACAATCATTCTCCTAGTCACTTAGAATAAAATTTCCCTAGAATCTCTAGGGAAATAATAAAAAAAAAAATTAATGAAGAATAGTACTCTCAAACCTCACCTATAGCATAAAATAATTATGAAAATTCTTAGCACTGATTAAAAAATAGAAAAAGCATGTCAGCAAGACATAGATATGAAAGAATCAGAAATAACCAAATCCAATAACCTAATGTTGAAAAAACCCAAGAACATATACTACTTTGTATAGAGTTTCCTATATGATAAGAACTCCTGGGAAAACTAGGAAGCATTTTAACAAATAGTAATTCGAGGGAAGGCAGAGTAGAAAGACACACATATGCTAGCTCTCCCCCCGCAGCCCATAAAATAACTGTAAAGAAAAACTCAACAAATACTAGAGCATCAGAAGCCATAGAACAACAGAGTGGAGGAGATTTCCAGCTCAGGATGACCCGAAAGGCTAAAGGGAACATCTGTCACCCTGGATGTGAAGCAGAGCCCAGCCCAGCCTTAGCCCCACCATGCAACTTGGCTCTGGGATACAAACAGGGCTAGGGGTGGAATCTCCAGTCACAGCAGCAGCAGTTTTCAGGTCCCTCAACCCACAGGTGCTAAAGGTCAGTGAGAGGGCTTTTTCAGCTGGCCAAGAAGGGCAAAGTGCCTTCCCATAGCTCCAGCCTCAGGCAGCAGTCACAGAGGTCACATTGGGCAGGCGTCAGCAACTTCCACAGCAGCCCCTACAGCAGCCCGCATCCATTGTTGGATTGCAAAATCCCTGGGGGCACCGAGCAGTTGATTCTTACCTCAGTCCTGTGTAGAGGCCCTGCAGCAGCTGATCTTTATCTCACACTGAATAGTGGCCCTGCCCCTGCAACTTATCTGAATCTCAGCCCCCAGTGCTGGCTTGGCAGAACTGGAGGTCAGGTGGTTGTGAAGAGGAAACTGTGCTAAGATTCTGGGCACAAAAATCTATGCCTGCTCCCAGACCAGTGTACATGCTTGATTGTGCCACTTGGGAGGAACTGAGATCTTACAGATCCCCAGAGTATACCCTGCTTTTGACAAAGGACCCAAAAGTCAAGCAACTGGTTGGGAAAATGCCCAAAAAAGGGAAAAAAAAAATAAGACTACACAAGGTTACTTTCTTGGTGAACAGATATCCTTCTCCCATCCTTTTGGATGAGGAATAACAAGGCTTACCATCAAGGAAAGACATAAGTCAACTCTTCTGTATCCTAAACATCCAAAATAAATATTCGATGGTCTCAAGTCATGGAAGAGCTCAAAAAGGATTTTGAAAATCAAGTAAGAGAGGTGGAGAAAAAATTGGGAAGAGAAATGAGAGAGATGCAAGAAAATCATGAACAGCAGGTCAACACCTTACTAAAGGAGACCCAAAAAATGCTGAAGAAAATAACACCTTGAAAAATAGGCTAACTCAACCGGCAAAAGAGGTTCAAAAACCAATGAGGGGAAGAATGCTTTAAAAAGCAGAATTAACCAAATGGAAAAGGAGGTTCAAAAGCTCACTGAAGAAAATAGCTCTTTCAAAATTAGAATGGAACAGATGGAGTCTAATGACTTTCTGAGAAATCAAGAAATCACCAAACAAAACCAAAAGAATGAAAAAATGGAAGACAATGTGAAATATCTCACTGGAAAAACAACTGACCTGGAAAATAGATCCAGGAGAGACAATTTAAAAATTATGGGCCTACCTGAAAGCCAGGATCAAAAAAAGACCTAGATATCATCTTTCATGAAATTATCAAGGAAAACTGTCCTGATATTCTAGAACCAGGGGGCAAGATAAATATTGAAAGAATCCACTGATCATCTCCTGAAAGAGATCCAAAAAAAGAAACTCCTAGGAACATTGTGGCCAAATTCCAGAATTCCCAGGTCAAGGAGAAAATATTGCAAGCAGCTAGAAAGAAACAATTCAAGCATTGTGGAAATACAATCAGGATAGCACAAGATCTAACAGTTTCTACATTAAGGGATAGAAGGGCTTGGAATAGGATATTCCAGAAGTCAAAGGAACTAGGACTCAAACCAAGAATCACCTACCCAACAAAACTGAGTATAATACTTCAGGGGGGAAATTGTCTTTCAATGAAATAGAGGACTTTCAAGCATTCTTGATGAAAATACCAGATCTGAAAGAAAATTTGACTTTCAAACACAAGAATGAAGAGAAGCATGAAAAGGTAAACAGCAAAGAGAAATCATAAGGGACTTACTAAAGTTGAACTATTTACATTCCTACATAGAAAGACAATATTTGTAACTCTTGAAACTTTTTTCAGTATCTGGGTAGTTGGTGGGATTACACACACTCACTCACACACACACACACACACAGATAGAGAGCACAGAATGAGTCGAATAGGATGTGATCATATCTAAAAAAATGAAATTAAGGGGTGGGAGAGAAATATGTTGGAAGGAGAAAAGGAGAAATGTAATGGGGCAAATTATCTCTCATAAAAGAGGCCAGTGAAAGATTTTTCAGTGGAGGGAAACAGGCAGGGGGAAGGTGAGAGAGAAAACATGAAGCTTACTCTCATCACATTCAACTAAAGGAAGGAATAAAATGTGCACTCATTTTGGTATGAAAACCTATCTTAAAATACAGGAAAGTGGGGGAGAAGAGGATAAGCAGTGTTGGGAGGATGATGGAAGGGAGGGTAATGGGAGGAGGGAACAATTAGAAGCCAACATTCTTGGGGAGGGACAGGGTCAAAAGAGAGAGTAGAAGAAATGGGGGTAGGATAGGATGGAGAGAAATATAGTTAGTCTTACACAACGTGACTATTATGGAAGTCATTTGCAAAACTACACAGATATGGCCCATAGTGAATTGCTTGCCTTTCCAGTGGGGATAGGTGGGGAGGGAGGGAGGAAGAGAAGTTGGAACTCAAAGTTTGAGGAAAAACTGTTGAGTACTGTTCTTACATACAACTAGCAAATGAGAAATACAGGTAATGGGGAATAGAAATTTATCTTGCCTACAAGACAAAAGGGAAGATTGGGATAAGGGAAGGGAGGGATGTTAGAAGGGAGGACAGATTGGTGATAGGGTAATTAGAATGTTCGGCATTTTGGGTGGGGGGAGGGGAGATATGGGAAGAAAATTTGGAACTCAAAATTTTGTGAAAATGAATGTTGAAAACTTAAATAAATTAGTCTCACATCTGAAAAAAAGACAAATAGTAGTTCTTGGCCAATAATTTACACTGTACACTGCAGCATATTTCAAAGTATTGTTTAGTCATCCCAGTTGTGTCTGACTCTTTGTGACTCTGTGTGGTATTATCCTGGCGAAAATACTGGAGTTGTCTGCTATGTCCTCCTCCAGGTAAGGAAACTGAGACAACAGGATTAAGTGACTTGTCACTTAATTCAGCTGTGTTCACACAGCTAGTTTCTAAGCCAGATCTGAGCTTAAGATGAGCTCCTAGCTGCTCATGTTTTAAATGCTACGTGACAAATATAAAAGAATACATCATTTAAAAGAATGCAGAAAAGTTTGACAGAGGTAACATTTCTAACTACGGATAGGGATGAGAGAGGGTAGAACAAGGTAAAGAGGAGATCATAAAAGGAAAATACAATGTTGATTATATAAATTAAAAAAAACTTTGTGATTTATATAATGCAACTAGGATAAGAAGAATAATAACTAATCTTTGTATTAAATATGAGTCATAAAAGTCTCAGATACAAGTTCCACAGGAGATTAATACTAATGTATAAGGTCAAGATCCATTTTTTGATAGATGAGGGGTCAAAGGACATGAATATTTTTCAAAGGAATTGCAAATTTCCTTTCACTGGAGAAGTGGAGGATGAGTGTAAAATGTGGCATAGTCTGTCAGACGGTTGATGTGTTGGTGGGTTTTTAATGAGCTGTTTTGTTTGGTTTTAATCTAGTAGAAGGGAAGTTTCTCTGGATAGAGAAGGAGCAGGGTGTATTCACGAATAAGTGTAATATAAAAATAATCAGCATCGATAAAACTTTGAATAATAAACAAGTTTAAAAAATAATTGATTCATCATTGCTAATTTAAGTATCTCCATTGTTTGAAACTATTCTCTGGCCCTGTAGGGGAACTAAGTTACTGAGAACAATTGTTTCAATAATGGGGGCCATGGGGGCCATATGGGGTTCAATACAATTGATCCCATTGGGGCTCATTCACTCATTCACAGATGAACACTAAGTCTATTCTCTACCCTTGGACATAAATGATGAACGTTCCTGAACAAGTACAGAGAAGGAATAAGTATTTATTATGTGTTTACTATATACCAAGTACTGGGTTAAACACTTCACAAGTATCACCTCATCTGATCCTCACAGCAACCTTGGGATTTAGATATCATTGTCATCCCCATTTTACAGTTGAGGAAACAGTCAGAAAGAGGTTAAATGATTTACCCAGGGTAATGCAGCTAATAAGTGCCTGAGGATGGATTCGAACTCCAGTCTTCCTGGCTCAGTGCCCCATCCGCTGTGCCATCAGCTACCTTTGGAACATGTTGGATTACTCTGGAATGCCATGTTTCCGCTCAGTAGTCAAAATTTGTGTTTTTTAGATAAGTTTTATATTTCAAGTAGGAATGTCCAGGATTCTGTAATTCATTGAATTCTACCTGGGGTTGGGTGTGGGACAGGCTTTTGCTATATCTAATAAAAGATTAGACTATTAGTCATGGGAAACCTGAGGGCTAGAGACTACATGTGCTGACTGCTCACATCCTGGGACCTCAGGTGGTACCCCAGTACTGAATGTTCATGGTATTTTATTATGATGTGGTAGACCCAAGTGACCTCTTGGACTCCCCTTTCCCGCTTCCCCCAAAGAAAGCGTTCATCTTTCCCTCTTTGGCTGTGATTCTTCTATCTGCCAAGTAGTTCTCTTTCCTTTGACTTTTCTGTGCAGGTTAGAAATGATGAGTCATAATGAGTTGAAAGGAAAGATATGATTCCAGGAAATCCTGACTAAAAGCATAAGAAGATAGAGTGTGAAGCACAAGGGAGGCCAGATTCTTTCTCCAGATCACTAAATTGATGCTTAAAATGACTCATCTTTTAACTTGGGTCCTGAGAGAAAGGCATACTATCAAAACAGTTATATTTCTATTCTCAAAGTCCAAATATTAACCTTTAAAAAATGTTTAATGTACATTCCTCTGAGTACACTGATGTTAAATCCCCTGAATCCTGGTCAAACCTGAGACGAACTGTAAAGCATGCAAAAATCTATGTTTGCATTCTTTATAGGCATCTTGGTGAAGTGGATAGAACCCTGGGTCTGAAGGGAGGAAAACCTGCATTCAAAATAAAGCCTTAGATATTTTCTAGTTTTGTGACCCTGGACAAGTCAGTTAATCTTCCTCAATTTCCTCAACTGTGAAATGGTGATAATAGCAGTATCTTCCAGGATTGCTGTAAAGATTCAATGAGATAATATTTGTCAAACACAATACCTAGCACATAGCAGAAATCTAATAAATTCTTATTCCCTCCCTCTTCAATTTCTGCTTTGTTACACACCTTTTAGGTGCCAATGCTCTGGTATTATCCTTTATCTACCCAGAGTCATCCTCCTTCCTCAAATTTGCAACATTCTTGGGTTACCCTTCTCAATAATAGCCCTTTTCAACAATACAGAATGAGTATGGTGGCGTATGTGTGTGTATATATGTATATGTATATGTGTGAATGTCCATTGAGATAATGCTAGTGGCTTAATAGGAAAAATAAAGAAGCCTTAGTGTGAGAACATAGGACATCTGTTTACACAGTTTTTAAAAAGGCAAATATCCTTTCAACACTCTTAATCGTTCTTTTCATCTAAGTAGAAAAATCCTTACAGTCCAATTCCATTTCCATCAATCTTTCCACAGAGTAGTCAAATATGGTAGTCATGTCATACCTGATTTAAAAATAATTTTTGAATACATTTTAAGAAAAGGTAATCTAAAATATACTCTCATGTTAACACAAATTCATTGAACTTCATTTCACTGACACTTATCAACAACCTTCCTCTACTATGGATTCTCTAAAGTCATCATTAAATTCAGCCCTTTAGATTCTCTGGATCTCAGTTTCTTCATCTGTAAATGAGGGGGGTTGGAACAAATTATTGTTGGAATCTCTTCTAGCTCTAAGCCCTGTGATTCTATTATAAATGAATATAAGCATTATGAATAAAAAATGTAATTTTGACATTTTGAATTATGTTTTATATTTCACTTTGCTTTTGTCCTTATTTCCACTTGAAACATTGCTGAGTTTTTTATTAGTGGCCTCCTAGGGTCGATTTGTTTTATCAAAGACTAGGACTCAGGCAGTTCCAAACTAAGGTGAAAATCAAAGTGAATATGCCAAACTTAAAGGTAGCACATTTTAGAGGCAAAGGATTACCTACCAGTTTGTGGATGACACTGATAAGCAGACCAAATGCCTCATTAGCCTAAAACAAAGCTAATTTCTTCTTTGGATATTATGTTTTATATGATTGCACCTGACATATTTTCATGCAAATTAATTGAAGAAACCAAATATATTAATCTCTTTGGAGGGGGGAGGGAGTCAATGAAAAGGATATTGATGTATTTAGGTTCCGGTGAGAAACTATCTTGTGATATTGACCTCCAATGGACAAGATGAGGTTGGGCCCAGTTTCAATGAGTTAAGCAATACTTTTCATCATACACTCAACTTCCCATCAATATTTGTGACACATTTTATTTACATGGCCTGTAACCTTCATAAATGAGTATGTTATAGATCAGTAATTCATGCTTTTTTATTCTTCATTTTTATTACCTAAACTTAGTCTTCTAAGTATCGTTTTATGTTTCTAGTTAAATATAAGTGAAAATTGATTGGAGTATTTCTCAATGGAATTCTATCTTTATTTCATCATAATTGCTTCATATTTGAATAATGACAGATGAACTGCCTCATTCAATTGCCGTTTTAAGGCTTTGAAGTCACAATAACAGCAAAGGATTTAAATCCTGAAGCCATTATTATAGCAGAGAAGACATTGGGGAAAATGAAAACTTATGGGGCTGTAATTTGTCAGAAAGAAAAGACTCCACGGGCTAAACATATTATTTTCGGGACAATTTTCTAACCTTAGTAGAAAATGCTAAACCACAATGAAATGACTAGCCACAATGTGGCCGCTACTGGGCTAAATTGCTTCCATGGACACAAGCAAGATATAAAACACTGCACTGAAGTTCATGTAGTTAAGTCAATGTCTCCATGATTATTTTGCTTCAGGATCAAATGTGAGTGCTTAGCTCCATGGCATTTGCAATTCTATTCAGCTACAATACAGTATTTCACCAATAAAGAGTTCATTAGATCTCTTTCTTTCTCTGACATTTACATCAAGTCCTGAGTACATGTTAATACTCCAAGGTATGGATTTCAAAGTTCCCTTTATCTTTGCATTCAGTTTTAAGCAATTAATCAAACATTATGAAAAGACTTTAAAAAGTAAGAAACAGATCTTGCATTCAAAATTTTATTAAGTGAGGTTGCTAACTTATTATATTAGTTGATTATGCATACAGAGCATGCAATTCTTGAATGGAGCTATACTTTTTTTCTACCTACACAAGCGTATAAAGGCCTTAATATACAATGGAATCAAATGTATAGACAACTTGTCTCTATGGACAACTTAAAAAAACATGAAAGGCCACTAGTAAAGCACCACTGAACACCAAAAATCACTTGTCTATAAAGAAATTTTACAAAGGAATTAAAATGGATTACAAAAATGCAAACAGTGACCTTCAGTTGCAATGAACGACAGGAAAGGTCTTTTAATGGGAATCTCTAAATTTAGTCATTCACATCAACCAGGGATATACATCCATCTACATAGACTGTCACACTATTGGTCTGCTCTATATCTTATGCACACTTGTGGCTATACATCCAAATGAGTTGAAGAATGTTTTTTATAAAAAAGTGGTATGATAAATCTTTGTTGACAGTAGCCAACTTTTCTGAATACTAAAGTGCTTCTATATTGCAGACAATGAAGACAGGAGTCAATTTCTAATCAAGAATATTTATTATTTCTTGCAAAAGTGAACCATACCTCATTATGATAATTAACTAAATGTCAGACAAAACTTTTGTATTCCATATAATTGCTATCCTATCTACACAAGTTGGACTGTGTTAAATCCTAAAAAGTTGCCTGTATGCTACACAGCTTTTTCTCTATTCAGCTGTGTACCATGCGTGACTTACACAAGGATGTATGTCTTTTGGAAAGTAGCAATGATGTAGTGAAAAGAGCCTTGGATTGAGAAAGGAGGCCTAGAGTAAATTACTGATTCCATCTAATTCAAGGCCTTGGTCAATTAGCTCACCTCAATTTCCTCATCTACATAACTGGAATGAAAAATGATGCGCACCATTTCTTGAGGGCCAGCATTGGCTTTAGCCTGTTCTACTTCTTCTGACACTACTAACGGTGTGATCATCACCAAGTCACTTAAAGTCACTTAATCCTTCGCACTCCCAGGAAGTTCTTATACTTCAGGTTACAGAGAAATGGTAAAATGTATAGTAAAGGCAGTTTCTGTGCTGAAATTTCTCCAACCCAGATGAAAGGAGAGATTTTTTTTAAAATGAGGATAATGACACTTTTTGTAATGACATCACAGAGATATTTTGAAAAAAAAATATTTTGTGAAATATTGTACCAATATGCTTCAATATTTTTCTCAAATTCTGAGAAACCTGATATATTGGCTAAGTCACTGGACTGAGAGGAAACTTGCATTCTAGTTCCCTCCATGTCATTGACTAGCTCCATGACCTTGGTTCATCACTTGACCTCTCAGGATGCCAGCTTTCTTATCTGCAAAATGAGGAGGATGGGCTAGATGACCTAGAAGGTCCCATCAAGTTCCAATACTTCATGAGTATAACATGGCCCTGGATGAATAGGACTAAATGTATTAACACAGCCAAGATCTCCTTATCTTGAAGAGGAAAGGACAGCCTAACCAGGGATGGGAAATCTGCAGCCGTGAGGTCACATGTGGCCCTCTAGGTCTTCAAGTCCGGCCCTTTGAATGAATACAAACCAATGTGTTCTGTGAAGTTTGGATTCAGTCAAAAAGCCACACTTGAGGACCTAGAAGGCCATATATGGCCTCAAGACCCCAGGGTCCCTGTCCCTGATATCACCTTAGCTTGGCTTGCTCCAGGCAGGACACAAGACATCTCTTCCTAGGTCCTCATCTCATCACCTTTCTCTTCTCCTAGAAGTATTGTCGATGTAATAACATTTAGTAGGCAAACCTCCTTTTGTTCCTGCTGCTTTTGTCAAAAGGTTTCATTGTTTTTTATGGTCACAAAGTTAGTAAAGTAACCCATCACTTCTCCCCTCCTCCCAGACTCCTCCATAAATCTCATCACATCTATAGTCCTCATAGCGTGGCAGGAAGAAAACATCTGCCAGATGGGGACAATTTTTCTTTCAAAGTTATGGAAGCCATGCCCATGACTTAATTGGCTCAAGACTAAGGCTCATACCATTGACAAACTTCCTAGTGGCTTCAGTACAATAGCTGGGCCCTCAAGAGGCAAGAGTTGTTCATTCTCTCAGGCTTCTGATTAAGTCAGGCAAAGCTATTTTCAAAGCTTCAGGGGAAAATCAATTTTCAAATGAAGCAATACTATATCTTCTGTGGATATCCTTTCTTTCTATGGATACGTAAAATTCCTTTTACCATAAGATAGCCTAATTTCATTCCAAAATAGAACCTGAAGTACCAGGCCAACCATTAGAGTTATTGTAGCTTGGGAGTTAGACTTAGCTTAAAATACATGAGCACTTGGCTTCATAGAAAATGGCAGACATTTTATTCTAATGAGGGATTGGACTATAAGCTGTTGCATCCTGGGAAATGTAGTTGTTCATCAATCAGACATGCTGTTTACATTCTACCCTTCCCCACCTTAGTATGTATGTGTGTATACATTATATATATATATAATATATTTATACACATGTATACATATATTACACCTATTTGTATAGATATATGTATGCCACATATGCAAATTATGTGCTATGTATTATATATGCATACATTACATGTGTTTATGTAAATGTGTATGCATCTATGTGCATACATAATTATATATAAATATATAAATTCATAAACAAAGTAATGTCCTATAACAATCCATGAAAATCTATTGAATGCAGCAGAAATTCTATATATTTGAAAAGACAATATCAGAAAGCAATAGTTACAACTATTTAAAACAGAAAATTAAATAAGATAAGGGAAAAGGAACTCTGAAAGGGAAATATCCATTTTCTGAGGTTCCAATCTGAAAATATATTACAGGTACAGGGATATACCTTGTACCTCAGACTTCTTTCTTGAATTTCAATAACTCTTTAAAAACTAAGACAATTTTGACAACACTTCACCATAGCTGTTAATGAAAACTGGATAGTTTAAAAAGTATTGTGAAAGATTTGGGGAAGTTTAGTATTACAGTATTTTGGATCATCCTAAGAGCCTGGAAACTTCTGAGTGGCATATGACTTATATTCTTGCCATTTTCTTTGGCCAAAAAACTATTTCCTCTAAATGATATCTCATGATGAAATAGATGATTGGGGAATGGCTGAACAGATTGTGATATGAGAATGTAATAGTACATTACTGTGCTGTAAGAAACAAAGAATATGGAGAAATCAGAGAGATATGGAAAGACACGAACTAATGCAGAATAAATTAAGAACAGCCAGGAAAACAATGCGCATCATAACTACGGTAATGTAAATGGAAAGACCACCACAAAAGAATTGTAAGTGAATGACACAAAATTATAAAGAATAAGCATGGCCCTCAAAAAAGAGATTCAGATAGGCAATTCCTCCCACTCCTTTGCAGAAGTACAAGGTATAGAACACTGCACATATTTTCAGAGTTTTTCAGTGCATTGATAAATTTTTCTGATTTATCTTTTCCTCTTTTTCTTGAAAAAATATTCTTTGTTATATGAAATCAATCTGTAGGAGGGACACCGGGAGGGATAATGGAAGAAATGTAGGAGATATAAAAACAAAAGAAAGCAAAGTTTCTTTTGAATATGCACATGGTGTTCTGTTACCTTATTTCAAGCTGACTTCTTAAATTTTTTTTAAAAAACTAATATACTTTGTTTTTATATTCATCTCCATTCCTGAATGCCTCTCTCCCTCCTCTCTTATCCAGGAAGCCTTTCCCTGTAACGAAGAATTTTAAAAGAAAGAAGGAAAGATGAAAAGAAAGAAGGAAAGACAAGAAAGAAAGGAAAAAAAGCATCTTGGACAAGCTAACCAATTGATTCTGACAGCACATGCAACATTCCAGCCATAATCCTCACCTCTACAAAAGAAGGGAAGGAGGTGTATTTTCTGATGTCTTCTTTGGATATGTGTGGCCACTATAATTATGTACTCATCCATTTAATTTTGTTGATAGCATTATTTCCTTTTACATTTTTGCAGTCATACTATACCTAGGTTTTATTTTCCTGTTTCTGATTACCTTACTCTGAATCATTTCATCTAAGTTTAACCAGGCCTCTCTGAATTCTACAGATCCATTGATTCTTTTTTTCTTTTTTTTATTCTTAATATAAATTTATTTATTTGACTTTTTACATTCATTTTGGGTTCCAAATTTTCTCCCCTTTTCTCCCCTCCCCCCACCCCAATACACCGAGCATTCTAATTTTCCCTATCACCAATCTGCTCTCTCTTCTATCATCCCTCCCTTCTCTTGTCCCCATCTTCTCTTTTGTCCTGTAGGGCCAGATGACTTTCTATTCCCCATTAACTGTATTCCTTATTTCCTAGTAGCAAGAACAATACTCAACAGTTGCTCCTAAAACTTTGAGTTCCAAATTCTCCCCATCCCTCCCTCCCCACCCATTCCCTTTGGGAAGGCAGGCAATTCAATATAGGCCCTATCTGTGCAGTTTTGCAAATGACTTTGATAATAGTCGTGTTGTATAAGACTAACTGTATTTCCCTCCATCCTATCCTGCCCCCCATTGTTTCTATTCTGTCTTTTGATCCTGTCCCTCGCCGAGTGTTGACTTCAAATTGCTCCCTCCTCCCATTGCCCTCCCTACATCATCCCCCCCACCCTGCTTATCTCCTTCTCCCCCACTTTCCTGTATTGTAAGATAGGTTTTCATACCAAAATGAGTGTGCATTTTATTCCTTCCTTTAGTCGAATGTGATGAGGGTAAACTTCTTATTTTTTTCACAGCTCTCCTCTTTTTCCCTCCACTAAAAAGTCTCCTGCTTGCCGCTTGAATGAGATATCATTTACCCCATTCCATTTCACCGTCTCTCCTCCCACTACATTTCTCTCACCATTTACCTTGATTTCTTTTAAAATATGGTCCCATCCTATTCAATTCACTCTGTGCTCTCTGTCTCTCTATGTGCGTGCATGTGTGTATGTGTGCACACGCATGCATGTACATGTGTGTGTGCATGTGTGTGTGTGTGTGGTCCTACCAACTACCCAGATATTGAAAAGTTTTAAGAGTTACAAATATTGGCTTTCCATGTAGAAATATAAACAGTTCACCTTTGGTAAGTCCCTTATCACATCTCTTTGCTGTTTACTTTTTCATGCTTCTTCTCACTCTTGTGTTTGAAGGTCAAATTTTCTTTTCAGCTCTGGTCTTTTCATCAAGAATGCTTGAAAGTCCTCTGTTTCATTAAAAGACCATATTTTCCCCTGAAGTATTATACTCAGTTTTGCTGGGTAGGTGACTCTTGGTTTGAGTCCTAGTTCCTTTGACTTCTGGAATATTCTATTCCACACCCTGTGATCTCTTAATGTAGAAGCTGCTAGATCTTACGTTATCCTGATTTTGTTTCCACAATCCTGGAATTGTTTCTTTCTAGCTGCTTGTAAGATTTTCTCCTTGACCTGGGAATTCTGGAATTTGGCCACAATGTTCCTAGGAGTTTCTCTTTTTGGATCTCTTTCAGGTGGTGATCGATGAATTCCTTCAATACTTATTTTGCCCTCTGGTTCTAGAATATCAGGACAGTTTTCCTTGATAATTTCATGAAAGATGATGTCTAGGCTCTTTCTTTGATCATGGCTTTCAGGTAGTCCCATAATTTTTAAATTGTCTCTCCTGGATCTATTTTCCAGGTCAGTTGTTTTTCCCATGAGATATTTCACATTCTCTTCCATTGTTTCATTCTTTTGGTTTTGTTTGGTGATTTCTTGGTTTCTCAGAAAGTCATTAGACTCCATCTGTTCCATTCTAATTTTGAGAGAACTATTTTCTTCAGTGAGCTTTTGAATCTCTTTTTCCATTTGGTTAATTCTGCTTTTGAAAGCATTCTTCTCCTCATTGGCTTTTTGAACCTCTTTTGCCAATTGAGTTAGCCAATTTTTCAAGGTGTTATTTTCTTCAGCATTTTTGGGGGTCTCCTTTAGCAGGGTTTTGACCCATTTTTCATGCTTTTCTTGCATCTCTCTCATTTCTCTTCCCGGTTTTTTCTCCACCTGTCTAACTTGATTTTCAAAATCCTTTTTGAGCTTTTCCATGGCCTGAGTCCACTGGACAGCCACTTCAGATGCCTGGTATAGAAAGGCCCTGACCTCCACGTCCTTCCCTGATGGTAAGCATTGTTCCTCCCCATCAGAAATGAAAGAAGGAAACATCATCTGTTCCTCAAGAAAGTAGCCTTCTATGGTCTTATTTTTCTTCCCTTTTCTGGGCATTTTCCCAGCCAGTTACTTGACTTCTGAGATTCCTCTCCACCCCTGCCTAGATCTGCCCAGTTAGTGCTTGGGGTCTGAGATTCAAATGCTGCTCCCCAGCCTTAGGGCTTTCAGCTGTGGGCATGGCTGCTTTTCAATGTGAGCTTAAGTTCTGGTGCTCAGGTGGGGGCAGGGCCACCTCCCAGCCTCAGTTCCCTCAGGGGGTTTATGCGGAAAACTTCAGTAATAGATCCAAGTTCCTGCCTGCTCCGGGAGTTCCTGGCCACCGCTGCCTCTGCTGCTGCCTCTGCCACTGCCTCCCGAGGGGGCCCGAGTCACAGAGACACCCTGCTGCCCTCTCGGCCAGCCCAGAAGTCTCTCTCACTGACCTGGAGCACCTTTGGGTGGAGGGACCTTCGCGGCTGCTGGAGGTTCCGTCCCTGAAGCCTGCTCGGATCTGCTCCTCTCCGGGCCGAGTGGCCAGGGCTGGGCTTCGATGTCTGGTGTGCGATTGGGGTCAGTTTTTCAGGGCTGTCTGGAACGGAAATCTCCTCTGCTCCTTTGCTGCGTGACTTGCACTGCTCCAGAATTTGTGGGGAGTTCTTTTTACAGGAAATTTATGGACTGTGGGTTTGGAGCTAGCATACGTGAGTCTTTCTACTTTATCTTCTTGGCTCCTCCCCCACCATATCCATTGATTCTTAAAAAGCAGCAATATTTCAGTGTGTTCCACAATTCCAAAATCTGTTAAGCCATTCTGTAATCAATGGAAGTCTACTTAATTCCAAATTCTTTGCTATTGCCAAAAGTACTGTGTTACAGAGTACACGGAACTTCTTTTTCTGTCTTTGATCTCCTTGGGTTAAATGCCTATCAATAGGTTATCTCAGTCAAAAGGTATAGACAATTTAGTCTCAATTTTCAACATAGCTACAGATTTAATTGGACATCTTTTAATGACATAACCAAGTATTATCTGTCATGACTGGCCAAGAAGGTTTGAATCCTGAACCCTTCTTAGGAGATTTGAGACAAAAGGAAGTAGGTAACTTTCTATACTCTCTTGGTAATACCAGCTATTTCATTTAACAAGAATTTGTTGGGGGTGGGGTGGAGCCAAGATGGCGGAGTAGAAAGACCCCAAGCACTAGCTGGGTGGATCTAGGCAGGGGTGGACAGGAATCTCAGAACTCAAGTAACTGGCTGGGAAAATGCACAGAAAAGGGAAGAAAAATAAGACTATAGACAGTTACTTTGATGAGGTACAGATGTTCCCACCTTTCAATTCTGATGACAAGGAACTATTCTTAATATCAGGGAAAGACGTGGAGGTCGGGCCCTCTGTATCCCAGACATCCCAGGTGGATGTCCGGTGGGCTCAGGCCATGGAAAAGCTCAAAAAGGATTTTAAAAATCAAATTAGACAGATGGAGGAAAAACTGAGAAGAGAAATGAGAGAGATGCAAGAAAAGCATGAAAAACAAGTCAATACCTTGCTAAAGGAGACCCAAAAAAATGCTGAAGAAAATAACACCTTGAAAAATAGGCTACCTCAATTGGCAAAAGAGGTTCAAAAAGCCAATGAGGAGAAGAATGCTTTCAAAAGCAGAATTAGCCAAATGGAAAAAGAGGTTCAAAAGCTCACTGAAGAAAATAGTTCTCTCAAAATTAGAATGGAATAGATGGAGGCTAATGACTTTCTGAGAAACCAAGAAATCACCAAACAAAACCAAAAGAATGAAACAATGGAAGAGAATGTGAAATATCTCATGGGAAAAACAACTGACCTGGAAAATAGATCCAGGAGAGACAATTTAAAAATTATGGGACTACCTGAAAGCCATGATCAAAAAAAGAGCCTAGACATCCTCTTTCATGAAATTATCAAGGAAAACTGTCCTGATATTCTAGAACCAGAGGGCAAAATAAGTATTGAAGGAATTCATCGATCACCACCTGAAAGAGATCCAAAAAGAGAAACTCCTAGGAACATTGTGGCCAAATTCCAGAATTCCCAGGTCAAGGAGAAAATCTTACAAGCAGATAGAAAGAAACAATTCCAGGATTGTGGAAACAAAATCAGGATAACGTAAGATCTAGCAGCTTCTACATTAAGAGATCACAGGGCGTGGAATAGAATATTCCAGAAGTCAAAGGAACTAGGACTCAAACCAAGAGTCACCTACCCAGCAAAACTGAGTATAATACTTCAGGGGAAAATATGGTCTTTTAATGAAACAGAGGACTTTCAAGCATTCTTGATGAAAAGACCAGAGCTGAAAAGAAAATTTGACCTTCAAACACAAGAGTGAGAAGAAGCATGAAAAAGTAAACAGCAAAGAGATGTGATAAGGGACTTACCAAAGGTGAACTGTTTATATTTCTACATGGAAAGCCAATATTTGTAACTCTTAAAACTTTTCAATATCTGGGTAGTTGGTAGGACCACACACACACACACATGCACACACACATGTACATGCGTGCGTGTGCACACACATACACACATGCACGCACATAGAGAGACAGAGAGTACAGAGTGAATTGAATAGGATGGGACCATATTTTAAAAGAAATCAAGGTAAATGGTGAGAGAGAAATGTAGTGGGAGGAGAGACGGTGAAATGGAATGGGGTAAATGATATCTCATTCAAGCGGCAAGCAGGAGACTTTTTAGTGGAGGGAAAAAGAGGAGAGCTGTGAAAAAAATAAGAAGTTTACCCTCATCACATTCGACTAAAGGAAGGAATAAAATGCACACTCATTTTGGTATGAAAACCTATCTTACAATACAGGAAAGTGGGGGAGAAGGAGATAAGCAGGGTGGGGGGGATGATGTAGGGAGGGCAATGGGAGGAGGGAGCAATTTGAAGTCAACACTCGGCGAGGGACAGGATCAAAAGACAGAATAGAAACAATGGGGGGCAGGATAGGATGGAGGGAAATACAGTTAGTCTTATACAACACGACTATTATCAAAGTCATTTGCAAAACTGCACAGATAGGGCCTATATTGAATTGCCTGCCTTCCCAAAGGGAATGGGTGGGGAGGGAGGGATGGGGAGAATTTGGAACTCAAAGTTTTAGGAGCAACTGTTGAGTATTGTTCTTGCTACTAGGAAATAAGGAATACAGTTAATGGGGAATAGAAAGTCATCTGGCCCTACAGGACAAAAGAGAAGATGGGGACAAGAGAAGGGAGGGATGATAGAAGAGAGAGCAGATTGGTGATAGGGAAAATTAGAATGCTCGGTGTATTGGGGTGGGGGGAGGGGAGAAAAGGGGAGAAAATTTGGAACCCAAAATTTTGTGAAAATGAATGTAAAAAGTCAAATAAATAAATTTATATTAAGAATAAAAAAGAAAAAAAAGAATCAATGGATATGTAGAATTCAGAGAGGCCTAGTTAAACTTAGATCAAATGATTCAGAGTAAGGTACATTCAAAATGTCACTTTTGACTCTTTTCTTAATAAAAGATTTCAGCTTGGTAGGTCTGGCAAGAATTCATGAGTAAAGCCTTATCCCTAATCAAAGATTAACTCTAATACCACTAACACAAGACCATCCCTCAAGGACTCCCAAACTCATTACAGCACAAATAGACCCACAGGGTCCCTCAATAAAATCCTGCCTTCATGGAAGCAGAGATGTTAAGACAGCTCTGGCTGGAGATCATAAGTAAAGTTCCTGATCCTGGCCAAGTCAAATAAGAAGGCCAACAAGTATTTATTAAGTGCTTAAAATGCGTCAGACACTATGCTAACAACTAGCATTACAAATACTAACCAAAGAGTCGCTGCCTGCAAGGAGCTTACATTTTAATGAGGAAAGACAATATACAAAAGGGAGCTGAAGAACTGTGGGTGGGGGAATCTGGGGAAGTAGCCTACACAAGGAAAGTAAAGGTTAGCTGGTCTGAACCTTTCCCAAAATAGAGGTCCTGTAAATACTCACCAATGAAAGAATGGGGACACAGGGATAGAGGGAGAAAGTTGTTGAAGCCAAGTGTAGGGAATGAAGATTAGAAATGGTCCATAAACTCAAGAAGCAAAGAATGCTGTTGTGGACCACTCATATTCCAGGAATTTTTTTCTTTGGTTTCTCCCCGTTTCTACTAGAGAATGGCATGACTGGAACCAATACAGCAGGCTCAGTCCTAATACAGAGACAGCCTGACCTAGTTTGGAGAAGAAGCAGTGGGGTGTTATAAAGAAGCCTTGATTTATATTCAGAAAACCTAGGTCTGAATCTTAAGAACTGGCATTTATTTGCTTTCTGACCTTGGAAAAATTATTCTATCATGAACTTCAGTTTCCTTGTCTATAAATGGGTATAATAATATTTGTATTGTCCCTCTCATTGTGCTGATGTGAGCATTAAAGATAATAAAATTAAAATAAGCAAAACTTCCAGATCTAACCAAAGAATAAATTATCTGTGGGCTAGAAGGAATCCAGGTTAGGAATTTTAAAATAATGATCATCAATAGATCTACCAGGTGGTCAGGGCTAGCAAGCACTTATACATATGTTCATAATTACAGTTGTGAGCAAGAAGGACCTGCTGGTTTTTACAGTAACTGCGGTCAGCTGAATAAAGAAGCATTGGTCCCATTAAGCTTTGCTTATAGGCAGAGTTCTCTCCCAGAAGCTTTGCCTCTAAGGCACTTACTAGCAACAGCTGTGTAGTTTGGGTGGTCTGATGCTGGAGGGACTGATAGCAAGTTCCTTGGTAACAGTCGTTCTAACTTTTATTTTTTGAGGGGCAGGTGGGATGAACCATGATATTTTTAGACTGAAAAGCCCAAATTCTAGCCTCATTTTCTGAGATTTAAAACTGCACAAAGAACCTTCAATTAAATATGGAATACTGGAACTTTGGGGTAATGTTGAGAGTTGTTCACAAAGCAAAGAGAAGGGGAGAGGTCGGAGTATTTGGTGGCTCTATGGTGTTTCAAGGTCTAATTTACAGCCTTCTCGGCCCCAAGAAGAGAGGCAAAAGGAAATATTGAAACTGTGCTCTTTTTTGTAGTTTTGGTACATCTTCTTAACTTCATCTCTTATTCAGAGAAACAGAAGTAAATCTGGTAAGAGAATAAGTAACACGTTTGTTTTTTAAGTGCATTCAAGATAGTTTTTAAGTCAGGCTGATATAAATAGGAGAATGCCCATATTTTTATGGAAAAGAGAAACCTCTTCACTTTAATGCATCTCTAATTAGTGGAATGTGGAAGTTTTCCTGATGCCCCTTGACAGTCTGTTTCTATTTCCCTATCTTTCCACCAATACCTGAAGAAACTTGGCCCCTCATTTCTGAAAGGTTAGAGACGCTTGACTTGAATCTTGCAACAACAATTCTTCAATAGTCTTCATCTACCTAGATATTTCTTTTCTCTGTGACTGGACTGAAATTTTCTGTAGATCCTCCACCATAATGTGCAATTATCAATAACCCAGGAAGGCCATTGATTCAGCTTGTTTGACACTTTGGAAAGTATGATGGAAATAAAGTACCAAGATCTGAGTTCAGGTCCTAACTCAAATACTAACTAGTTTGGTGATGAGGAACAAGGCATTTAATCTCATTCCCCCATATATAGAATGAGAATAATGCTATGTTGCACTACCTACTGTGCAGGGTGGTTATAATGAAACTGTTCTACAAACCTAAAATGTAACAGAATTGTTAATTATCAGTATAGTAGAAGGTCTCCCAACCATGACAAATTTGTTATGGAATGAATTTCAACTAGATTCTGTTGAACACCAATCCTTTTACATTTCCTTCTTTGACTACTATAACACTCCTCACAGGGATCAGGGAGCAGCATATTCCAACACTTTGACACTTATTCAAGCAGTTGCCAGAAATGAAGTGGTGACTCAGTGAAGAGGGCACAAGATTGAAGTCAGGAAGACCTGAGTTCAAATCTCACCTCAGACGCTTAGTAACTGTGTGACTCTCATCAAGTAATTTAACCTTTCTGTTTCCTCATCCTTAAAAGAGGGATAATAATAATAACTCCTATTTCCTCAGATTGTTGTGAGGATTTAATGAGATATTATTTGTAAAGCCCTTTGCAGACTTGAAAGCTCTATAGCAATGCTATTATTCTAGACTTTAGAACTTAAAAAATGTTGACTTGATTTGAAATGCCCTGCTTTCTTATTTCTATTTCTTGGAACCTCCAGTTATCTTTCAAGGTTCTGCACAAATTTCTCCTCTTTCAAGAGACCTTTCCTGAATTCCCCTATTTGTTAATGTCTACTATATATACATATATATGTATATGTATATATACTCTATAAAGTGTCTACTATACTATTTACTACATGATGTCTACTATATGTATATAATATACTATATATAATATATGTACATATATACGTATGTGCATACATATGTATATTACATAGATAGATAAAAAGCCTGCATTTGCTTATCTGTGAACATGGTGTATCTGTCCCCACCAAAAAAAAAAAAAAACCCACAACAATATAATGTTAACCCCTTGAGGCTGACTGTCACACTTCTGTGTTTTTATCTCTGGTTCTTACCACTAATTAGGGACCTAAATTTTTGTCCATTGATTGGGAAGAACAGTCTCAAAAGGAACAACTGGGGACAGATGGTAGACGTGTACTTATATTTATGTGTTGTGTGGGGAGATACCTTACATATCTAGATAAGTCAGTGGAAGAGTACAAACAACTGGGTAGATTCCACAGAAGAGGTACTACCTGAGTTAAATTCTGAAGGAAGCTAGTATTGAGAGGCAAATGTGAGAAGGGGGCAGATTGGAGTCATGGGAGAGAGATTGTGTGAAAGAATGGAGAAAAGAAATGGAAAGCTGAATTTGAGAACAGCTAGTTGTCCACTTTGGATATAGTGTATAAAGGAAAATAAAATGAAATGACATTGGAAAGCTTGGTTGGAGTGGGGTTTAAATGCCAAACTGAGGGGTTAGTATTTTGTCTTAAAGGAAATGAACAACCAATGAAGAATTTGAGCAAGCAAAACATGGCGAATGAAAGATGGATTGGAGACAACATGAGATAGGTAGAGAGCCAACATATGAAAGTAAACATTTTTACTTCTTTTTTGTTGTTGCTACACTTTAGTCATGTCTGACTCTTCGTGACCCCATTTGAAGTTTTCTTTTCAAAGATACTAGAGTGGTTTGCCATTTCCTTCTCCAGTCCATTTTACAGATGAGCAAACAGGGTTAAATGACTTGACAAGATCACATAGCTAGTAAGTGTTTGAGATTGGATTTGAACTCAGATCTTCCTGACTCCAGGCATGACATTCTATCTTTTGTGCTACCCACATGCCTAATAACAATTTATGGGAAAATTAGCAAAATATTCCCTTTTGAATAGAACAATTATTCATTTTGTGCCATAGACTTTCATCATACACAAAGCCCAGGTACTCTTCGTGGGAGGTCTGGAGGGTGGGATGGTAAGGGTCAAAAGTATTTTCTCATTTTTTTTTTTGACTTATAGACCCCATTCAGTAAATGTGGGAAAATTTAAACTTTGCAACACTCCTAATACATTGAGGCCAAGTCTATATTTACAGGAATATATTTCACAATGTTGCAAAATAAATTTTTTATTAAAAAGTAGTGAAGACATTAAAATGAGCAACCATTCATCCAAAATACATCTGTAGAGCAATAGAATCCAAAATAGGGATTGGTTGCCATAGGCTTGACCCCAAAAAGTTCTCGGTCAGCCTCTTAGAGGGTAGGAAGGCAGGTCATATTCCACCTTTGCTTGTGATAGTTGATCATGGGTTTGACTGCAATACAACCACAACTACTCTGTTCCTTCAACACTCCACCTTTCCCTAGCTGTGTGACCTTGGGCAAGTCACTTAACCCCAATTGCCTCATCCTAGTCATCTCCAGTCATGCTGATGAATATCTGGTCACTGGATTCAGATGGCTCTGGAGGAGAAGTAAGGCTGGTGACCCGCACAGTCCTCCCTCACTCAAAACAAAGTCAAGTGCAAGTCATGTCATTATTTCTCTGATGGCATGGTCTTCTTCAGCAACAAAGGATGAACACACCTTTCCCATGTTTCTCTCTGCTTTTGTTGTTTGTCCTTAGCTCTCAAAGAGGACCATGACAACAGGAAGGTAATGTTATAACAGGCAAGTGAATTGGATTTAAGTGAAGGAGGGCTGTACAAGGCCATCAGACTCATTTTCTCCTCAGGAACCATTTGGGGCTAATGATCAGGCTATAGATCAGGACAACTGGAGATGGCCCAGGATGAAGTGAGGGAACTCAGGTCTCAGTGATTATGGCTTAATAGGAATTGAGTCAGGGAATAGCCTCTTTACCTAAGTCAAAATATTTTTAAAAATAAAATAAATAAATTTTTAAAATTTTTCTAGGAGGAGAAGACTCTCAAGGTTTATGACCAAAACAGAAATAATTGATATTTATATTCATTCTGAGTCAATCAGGGCCTAAATAATGACCAAGCTGGCCTTGGCATATTGGGTTGGCCTATTACTGGCCAAGCAATGAGAGACATTGAGGTTAAGGTTGATTTTTAAGGGGGAACAAAAAGGTTTCAGAGATTAAAATTTAAATTGTCTTTGGGCAAAACGCCTAAAGGTAAGGATGTGATACCCTCTGGGAATGGAGGGAAGGGGAGGGGAGAAGAGGGGAGGAAGAAAGGCCCTGTTATCCAATCAGCCAGATCCAGTTTGACACCCCCCTCCCGAGCAGCACACTCCCAGACTCACTAAGCCTTTTGAGCTCAGTGTTAGCCCCTTACCTTAGCTCAAATCTGAAAAGGCACTTACCTATAGAAGCTGGGCAAATGTTACTGGGAAAAAAAAACAGATATTAAAACTATTTCTAATAGATGTAATGTGATATAGGGAAAAACACTGTCCTTGACATTAGGAAGAAATATGCTTCATCCCTGATATTTAATAGGTAAGTGATACTGAACAGGCCATTAAGCCTCCATAAGCCTCAGTTTTCTCAGAACAGATGGTATAGTAGATCTAGTATCAGGCCTGAAGTCAGTGAGACTCTTCTTTTTGAGTTCCAATCTAGCCTCGGACGCTTACTAGTTGTGTGACCCTGGGAGAGTCATTTAACCCTTTTTGCCTCAGTTCCTTGTCTGTAAAATGAGCTGGAGAAGAAAATGGCAAAGCATTCCATTGTCTTTGCCAAAAAATAAAAAATAAACCCAAATAGGGTCATGAAGAGCTGGACACTACTGAAATGACAAAACAATGACAACAAAGAATATAGATATTAGTACCTAGGGTACATACCTTACAGAGTAGTCATGAGAATCAGTGAGATAATGTTGTAAGCCTGAAAGTGCTCTATGTGTGAGTTATTATAAATTGGGGACACTGGCATTATACAGGATGTATGAAGAAAAGAAAGCTTCTGTTTTCAGATTTAAGAACTGAGAGATTTTGAGAGACTGACTGTGACTGAGTTAAAGATTCATTATAGGATTTCTTTTAATTGGGATTTTTTTTCTGGATGCCTGCAAAAAAAGATAATTTCTTCTAATTTCCTTGCTTAGCTGTAGTCAGAATGTTCATAAAAACAGATTTGATTTCTCGGTATCAAACACTCAGTGGAAAGTGGAAACTAAGGCCTTATCATTGAGACAAGACATCAGTTGGCACGGCTGTGCACATCCTTTGAACTCAGATGACATTGTCTCAGAGGACAAGATGTTTGATGAGTTTTTTTCTTCATATTTTTCTCTTTCTCTTTCTTTCTTTTTTTAAAAATATACTTTAAAGTTTTTTCTAAGGAAAATGAACCAGCAATCTCTTTGGTAGAATGAAAGGGGAAATCATTCTGTCTTCAAAAGATTGGAGGGAGGGGGGAAGTGTCATTTTCTATTTTCCTTAAATATCACTCTATTAAACACTTGTGTGACAAGAAGTTCTACAGGCTCAGTTTTGGGGTTTTATTCTCTCAGCAATGGATGAAGGACTTCAATGTTCCTGCACATCAAGAGGAGAGAGAAATCCCTGAGAAAGAATTAAAGGGAGAGAAAAGGCAACTCTTACAAAGTCTATCTCATGCAATTGGTGTTTACCAGTTTTATAAGCGATAACATAAAGTGAAACCAACCACTTGAGAATTACAATCTGTACGTTTGATTAGAGGAGTCAGTTGTGGTGAAGTAAGGGAAGCGATCTTTAGAGACACCATTATAACATTTCTGATTCTAAATGAATTCGGAAAAGCCAGGACAATAGGAAGAGTAGAAAGTGAAAGGATGAATTGAAGAGTGAGATACTTGGAAGTTAAAAAAGTTGACAAACAAGGGAGGAGGAGACTGAGAGGAGAGAAGGTGAGAGGTACAAAGGGCAGATGAATTAGCTATATTAATTTTTGTTTTACTACCTGCTCTAGTTATACCCAAAGCTCTGCCCAAAGGACTCTTCTCTTTGTACTCTTTCAGTAAACTCATAATCTTCCATGGGCACAATTCTCATCTCTAGGCTGATAATTTATAAATGTACATACTCAGCCCTATTCTCTACCTTCTCCGTTTAAGGAAGCCATCCCTTCCCCTCATCTCCATGTCTTTGCACCAAGTTGTTCTCTATGCCTAGAATGTTCTCCCTCTTTTACTTCTGTCTCTCAAAATTCTTGTTTTCTTTTAAAACTCAGCTCAAGGTCACCTTTTCATAAGGCCTTTCCTGATCCCCCCAGTTGCTTTTGCATCTCTTCCTAAGATTATCTTATATCTGCTTTGTATGTTTTGCATTCATCTATATACAAATATGTTGTCTCCCCTGCAACACTAGCTATCTAACAAATTTCCAGCTGGAAGGCTTGTAAGCCATCTCAGTTTTAACACATTCAAAACAACTAATTACCTTGCCTCCTAAACCAATCCATCTTTCCTATTTTTTTGAGGACAATGACATTCTTCTAGTCACCTATGTTTGAATCTCTGCATCATCTCTGCATCTCCCCATCCAGTTAACAAACCTTGCCATTTCTTTCTCAATGATATCTTTCACATCTGTCCCTTTCTCTCTACCCATTTAGCTACCACTCAATTTCAGCCTTTTACCACCTTATCATTCTTGCCTGAACTGTATCAACAGTCTCCTAATTGGTTTCTCTGCCTCAAGTCTCTCCCTTTTCAACCCGTTCTCCATCTAGCCTAGAGTGGTATTCCAAAAGTGTTTTTTTCACCATGTTACACCCTCTCTGCCCTCTACTAAGTAAACTCCAGTGGTTCCTTATTGCTTTTAGCATAAAATACAAAGCTTTGTTTGGTATTTAAATTTTTTTTCCACAACTCAGCTATCCTACCTTTCCAGTATTATCCCCTTCTCCCTTGGGTCGAGTCACATTGGCCTATTTTCTCTTCCTCGTACACATAATCTATTTCCCATCTCTGTGCTTTTGCATTAGCCATCTCCCATGTTTATCATGTTTTCCTCCTCATTAAGGATCCTTTTCTTAGGATCTTTCCATGATTTTCCTCAAAACTCATTTAAAGTGTCCTCTTCTGAACAAGTTCTCTTTTGCTCCTTCCACCCCTATCCCTGACTGCTAGTGCCTTCCTCTCTGAAGTTGCCATGTATAGAGGTATTAGCTACATTATTATGTGTTTTCCATATACATATATATTTTTAAAAATGTTCTTCCCAATTAGAATGTAATGAAACTATTTTACTTTTATCTTTGTATTTCAAAATAGTGCTTAATGCAGGTTAACTGAATTATTAATTGATCCCAACCTTGCCCCTCATGAGAGCAAATATATTGCTAAAGTCCATGCTTATTCAACATCTGCCCATGTCTTTCCAAAAAATAGGTGTGTCAATGCAGACACAATCAATACGCATTTATTAAGAAGCTGCTGTGTACCAAGCACCGTGCTAAGCACTAGGCATAAAAGAGAGGCAAAATACAATCCCTGACCTCAAGGAGTTTTTGATCTAATGGAAAATTGAAGACAAGAGGGTTTAAGTGTCATGTCCAAGGTCATAGAGGCTGGAATTGGCAGAGCCATGATTCAAACCGAAATCCCATGCCCTTTCCATTACGCTTGAACTTTCCCAACCATACTTTTTTCTTCTGTTCTTTATTATAAGAAATAGTTCTCTGGAAGGGGAAGCAAAGAAGTGTGTGTGTGTGTGTGTGTGTGTGTGTGTGTGTGAGTGTGTGTGTGAGTGTGTGTGTGTGTGTGCCTGTAGTACCTTGGGAAAGGTAGATGATATCCAAAAGAGATAAATACAAAGTCATATTTAAAAAACTGAATACATGAGCAAATAAATTAATAGGCAGGATGGTTGTGAATAAATATCATGAGGCATATAAACTAGCAATTATGATAATAAGTACATTCTTCTGCAGTCCATGTCCTAGACTTCTCTGAATTCTCATGGAATTGAATCTATAACATGGAATATCCTCCGTGAGAGTTTGTTTTGCTTCCATCCAATTAGAAAACTAGGAACTTCTGAAGTTAACTTAGATCTAGATCGTCAGTAGCTTACCACACCAAAAGACTTAGGAAAGAAAGAGCAATGGAACATTATTTATTCCAGACAAAAAAGAAAAGACACCACCAGAAAACAATGTCAGCTCCCCCATTGCTCCCCTGTTCCCCTTCTACCATTGGTAGGTTCCTCCAAAATTCTGCAATTGAAGAAGGCCACTGAGCAGCCCTGCTTCATTCTCTGGACTTTGCCACCTTGTTTCAGTTGCCTATTTCCTCTACTCTTGTGATCACTTTCTCCCATTGGCAAACTCCTTCCAAAAGCTACATTTCAAGGAAGGGTCTTGACCAGCGATCCTTCATTCTCCCAACTTTGCCACCATATGTTTTTAACCTCTCTACCCTCAGTTTTCAACTCCCTTCTATTTGTTTTCTTCCTTCATGAGAATATGAACTCCTTAAAATCAGAAAATGTGTTTCTTTTTGTTTAGATTTATATCCCTAGTGCTCAGCACAGTGCCTGGCATGTGGTAAGTGCTTAATACATTTTTGTGATTTGATCCCCTCAGAACTGGTGTTAGGGAAGGAGCTATTGATGCCTTCTTCTATCAGAGGGAAAGATAAAAAATGTTATATCTCAGTTCAAATAGTTGGTCTTTGCAGCTGTTAGTGGCCCAAGTATCTCTTTTTTTTTCTCTGCTTCTCTTAGCAGTACTCCAGACAGCAAGAAGACGGCTGGGGCTATTATCACCATCCCTCACCATTTACATGTCATCACTGCCATCTTCTCCCTCATGATAAGTCTTCCCTTTCTTAATCAGAGACTGCATATGGGTAACACAGCTCCCTTAGAGGTGTATTCTTGCTCTACTTAAATCATGTAAATATCTTGGTGCCTGCTGTCTCATGTGAAATGTAGTCTTGACTCACCAAACTCAATCCTGTTACCTCTACAAACAATTTCATGGAGATAGTCTATTTTATTGAGAATTCCTCTTGAATTTAATGTTTTTGTTTTTTTTAGCATTGTCATTAACTCAAGCTATCTTACTAAACATACCTGATTTTTGTGGTTGGCATTTTGTGGTCTGGACTTGTGACATCATTGATAGAAGGGATTTTTGGATGAGGGAAATCCCTGTCAATGAAGATCAGCAACTTCTTTGCAACTTAAATCCTTAGAGAATTACCTAGAGCATCCAGAGACTAAATGACTTGACCAGAGTCACATAATTAGATATGTCAGAGAAAGGACCTGAATCTGGTCTTCAAGGCTCCCTCACCAATATTTCTCAATGTTTAACTAAAATCTGACATACAGACATTAAGGCATCTTTTCCTTCTCTACAGATGTAGAGATGATACTCATCCCATGTGTCACAATAAGCATGGACCTTCTTGAGATGGGAGAGTTAATCAGAGAAGTTGCTATGGAGCTCATGAGAAGAGGCTCACAAGAGCTGATGGTTAAATTTTCAGTGTAAACATTGGAAATCAGCAAATGCTACAAATCATGGATTGGTCCATTGCTTAGTATATCATTTAGACAAGTATTGGAGAAAATATTAATAATACAAATTCAATTGAAAAGCCTGTTGTATGCATTTCCCCTCCTCCCCCCAGAGCCAGTTGTTTATCATTTATCCACATACATTTGTATTCAATCCTATCACTACAGTTTAGGAAGAAGATGCAGAATTTCTCCTAAAAGGATAATTAGAAAATTGTTCTCACTGTACCCCTTTTCTCTGGCTCAAGTTCAGAAGACTTTATGTTTTTAAAATATAAAATAATCTTTTTCACGTAAAAATTTCATAAATTTTTACAGGTTCAGCTAATATCCCAGTACCACCTCAGAGGAACCTCTTAGAGAAAGCTACAAAATAGCTCATGCCTCATTTTATTCATTATGATCCTTAACTCTATCTCAGCTTTGCATCAGTCTAAAGGAAAATGCCTTCATATTATTGTGTAACTACATTGACTGTAAGGAATTCAAAGACAATAGAACACAGCACTGAGATGTTGAAATGTATTTTTGATGCTCTGGTAAGCAAAAATCATTAAAAAAAAAAAAAAGATCTATAGCATTAAATGACTAAGTTCACCTGAACAAGGGAACTGTCAACATTGAGACTCCTCCCAATGGAACCATCTCTCTTAGAAGTCACTGGCAAAGAAAAACAGTCACATATAAGGGAAAAAGGATGGTCTCACCAAGTGGCATCCCTCCCTCTGATTCTTGGGAATGGAACTGAGGATGGACCTCTTTCCAGGTGATTCTGCAGACCTCTGGTGTCCACCACTGTCTGCCCTGCTTGACCTCACATTGTGTTCCATAATTCAACTTCCCTCTCAGTTTTTTGGGTGTTGGTGGCTCCAATTCTTCATAACATTGAGAAGGTGGGTGGGAGAGAGAGTGAGAGTATGAGTCAGAGTCAGCATTCAATTCAAGGTGACCACCCTCTCTTGGCTTGGTGTGTGGCAGTTGGATCTGTCTCTCTCCTTGTTTTTTTTAAATTATTTTTTTCCCAATGAATAAGAATTGATTTTTCACCCTCTTACCCTTTACTTCTACTGAAAAGGAATAAAGAAAAACAAAATGCCTTGCTACCATTTGCATAATCGTGCAAAGTAGCTTCCCACATAGGCCACATAATGCTTATTCTGTATATTCAATCCATGTCCTACTCTCAGGCTGTGGGGAGCACTTTGCAGCACTTGTCATCTGGAATCATGGTTGGTTATTCTGGCTGACTCTTTGGGCCACCTGGCTATTATCTCTGCCCTATGCATTACTAACAGTAGCTTCAGCTGCATAGTCTGGCTTAAAAAAAAAAATCTCCATTTGACATGGTGTTTTACTGTTGCCTCCACTTTTCTAAAGACAGGCAAGGGAAGGGAGATGCTACCTTCATAAGAAGGTTTATACTTAGGACCTAACCAAAATGGATGACCACAGCTCCCTGAAATCAGAATTTTCTTGTTTCCCTCAGTGCATTTATACAGTTTGTCCTCAGATGTGGAATATATTACTTCCATATCTCCACTTTTCAGAATCCTAATCTTATTTCAAGTTTCATTTTAGGAGTAACAAGGTAGTCTAATGGAGGGAGTGCTGCATTTAGAGTCAGAAAGAACAGGGTTTGAATTCTGCCTCAGATATTTAACTAGCCATATGATATTGGGAAAGTCACTTAAACTTTCCCAGTCTCAATTTCCTCATTTGTAAAGTGGAGATAATAGTAGCACCTGCCTTACAGGTTGTGGTGAGGAACATGTGAAAAAATATTTATTAAAGTATTTTGTAGACCTTAAAATAACATATAAACGTTAGCTGTTAATTGAAATTCCTTTTTCTCCATGAAGTCTTTCCAGATCTGTCCTCCCTCAAATTACCTTGAATTATCCTTATTTGTGTACGTTTTATATCCTTCCAGAATCTAGTAGATGATACACTTCTGGAGGGCAGGAAGTGTGTGTGTGTGTGTGTGTGTGCGTGTATGTATACATGTGTGTTTTCCTGTCATGTATTCTGAACACCTTGCATAGTGAAAGCATTTAATAGATGCTTATTGAAGTGAATTGAAACCAGTTTTTAGGTTGATCCTAACATTTTTCTTGACATCTCATGTCCTAATGAGTCCTAGAACTTGAGTGACTAGTGAGATTCCTTCCCAGCTCCACTAAGGAAGGAGAAAAGGATTATGAACTGACGAGGGAGTATAATAAACCTTGTCTCCTGGTAGAGAGGTGGTGGACTACTGGTATAAAATGAGGGTTGTGTTCCACCCATGCCAAATGTGTTATTTCTTTTTCTTTGACTTCACAAGGGAGAGTTCTGGGATCGAAGGAAAGAGTCACTGGTGAATAACAACTATGTTAAAAAAAAAAAGAATATCAGTAAAAAACTGTTTTTAAAAGGACCTGTCACCTAATCTTTTAGGCTCTTTTTATAGCTCTAACAGGCAGTTAAGTGTCAGAGTAGATAGAGCTTTAGATTTGAAGTCAGGGAGAAATGAGTTCAAATCCTTAGACATTTACTAGCCTGATATTTACTGTATAAATCTTTTAACCCCCAAATCCTTCAGTTTTCTAATATATAAAATTAGGATAATAATAGTACCTTGCTCCTAGAATTGTTATGGGATCAAATGAGATACTTTTGTAAAGTACTTTGCAAACCTTAAAGTAATTTATTATTATTATTATTCCTATTATTGCTACATATTTTTACTATTTCTGCTCAAACAATACATTTCCTTTAGAATCTCCTTGCCTTGTGACCTTTACCTGTCCCTCAGGAGGTCCTAAGGGGACTGCCTGTCCTGGATATTATTGCCCCCTTTTCAGGCATGGAGCCTTCTACTTCCAAAAGATATGAGCAATTCCCCCCTATTTAACCAGTTCAACAACATTTACATTAGTTTGGTTAGCTTTTAGCTCTGTTTAAAGAAAATGTTGGGAAATAGGTCTTCGGTTTCTTGAGGATGTGATGTAAGAGAGCATTCAATGGTATTTGGAATAATTGTTAGTATTGTTTAATTTTCCGTTTTAAGCATGTTATCTTAAAGATAGGTGAAGGATACACAGCCTTCCTCTGGTTGAATTGAGAGTGGCAGTAATCACCTATCAACAAAGAGTCAGTCAGCAAGCATTTATTGAAAGCTTGCATTGAGGAGGTAATAACTGTAGAAAAGACTCAGGTTATTCAGACTGATGCATGTAGTCTTTTTCAGGCAGAAAGCTCATTTGCCATATTTTACAGCCATGGAGGTTCAACAAAGTACTGAGATAAATCTAAATTTCCATTATGTTACTTTGGGTAACTGTGGCTAAGTGGAAACTCTATGACTATGAATCAGTGAATTAATGAATGACTAAAGAATTTATAAAGTTCTGACTATGTGCAAAGCCTGGATCAAAATGCTGGGGATACAAATAGAAAAGTAGAATAGTCCTTATTCTGAAGGAGTCCATATTCCAGTGGGGGAGATAACACATATGGGATATTTTAGCTGCAAGTCAGAAGTAATAGTCTCATGGTCCTTAGGGTACAGCAGCAAAACAGATGGCAATGCTTCTTCTGTAATGTCATTTCCACTGATAAAATGATTTCCATTTCTGATATTGCTTGATTTGATAGTGGCAAAGACTATGGTGTCAAGAATTTTCTTTTGTAAGTCTTCAGTAGCTAGCTGTGGCTGTACTACCTGCAGGAAAGCTTCCAGACACCATCTCTACTGGGATTGCTTCCTAGGATAATGGCTGAGGACAATGGCCTAGAAGCCTTGCTGTTCCAAAGGTTCTTCGGTTCAAAATCTTGCTCTTTCAGAGTTTGAGGGGAGATGGTGGTCAAGGTGGTGATTTAACCAGCCTGGCACTTGTAGACTCTCTTGGTTCTCCATCAGGGCCCCCTGGTTCCACTAGGCTGGCTCACATGCCCTATTGGCACTGATTGGCAGTTGGTATGGGTGGCTGGCCCCCATCTTTTCAAGAGTTGCTTCTCCACATGATAACTGTGAAGGCTGAACTCATGATTGGGGGGTGGGGATGGGGAAGACCACTGTCCTTCCCAGAGCCTATCTGACACTTTATGGAAGTTGGACAGCCTTTGCTGGTGGTGGTGATGAAGAAGGCAGGCCTCTTCTCCACATTATTCTATCTTTAATGGTGACTATTACGGCTGGGCTAGAAGCAAATCTATTGGTTGGGGGAACATTTCTCAAAGTCTTCTTATTCTCAAGACTTTTGATGAAGATGGTGTTCAAGGGGCTGATCTGACTTGCCTGGCATTTGTTGCCTCCTTTTTCTCCCCTAGGGTGCCATGCTACTGTCAGTCATTACTCAATATCAATTTCAATTTTGCATTTCTTTGTATTCCTAATACAGAGTAACTGCTTAATGTATGTTGTTTGAGTTCAACTATTCTCCACATTTCAGTGGCTTTATGATCTTCAGTGGTTTCAAACCTTGAAAATATTGGAAGATGGATTTTCTTTCCCCATCATTTTCTTCTCTATGCTTTTTGTCACTCAGTAGGGATTGGCTTTTCCCCTAGTCCCCTGTCTCATTCATCTATCATTGCTGTTCCTTACCTTTCTCTTTCTGTGATTGTTAATACAGTGATTCAACTCACCTACTCTAACACGTTTTTCTCACATTAGAGGCAATATGGTCCAAAGGGCTAGCCCAGGAGTCAGGAAGTGACCCCTAGCAAATTACTTAATCTCTCAGTGGTCCAGGCAATTATCTAAAGACTTAAGTTGCAAAAGAATTCCTTATCTACTTGGACAGAAGAGAGTTTTCTCATTAGGAATTCCCTACAGCAAAGAAATCATAGATCCCAATTTCTACATCATGTGGAAACTTCTTTCACCACAACGTGCCTTATAAGTTACTCTAAGTAAAATGGGGAAATTTTAAAATTCCATCCTACTTCTTCCCAAATGAAAATTTATGTATTTGTATATGTATACAGATATTTACATGCTTTAGGGAGAAAAATTCAGTCCACCATAACTTAATAGGCATTGATTAAGTACCTACTGCATGCCAGGCACAGTACAAGGTGTTGGGGATCAATTGTTCAGTAGTTTTCAGTTATGTCTGATTCTTCATGACCCCCTTTGAGATTTTCTTGGGAAAGATACTTAAGTGCTTTTTAGCATTCCTTCTCCAGCTCATTTATAGAAGAGGAAACTGAGGCAAACAGGGTTAAGTTACATAGCTAGTACATGTAGTACTAAGGCCAGTTTAGAACTCAGGAAGATGAATCTTCCTGGGACTGTTTTTGATAGACTTAGCCTCTCACAGCAATGCAAGGCCCTAAAACACTTCCAAAGGAGTCAAGAGGCAAAACGCCATCCACATTCAGAGAAAGAATTACAGAGTCAGAACAAAGAATGAAGCAGACTGTTTTCTCCTTTATTATGTTTTGTTTTTCTCATGGTTTCTCCCATTTGTTTTAATTCTTCTATACAACATGATTCATGTGAAAATGTGTTAAATAGGAATGGATGTGTAGACCCTATATAAGATTGCATGCCAACTTGGGGAAGTAGGGAGAGGTGAGAAAATTTGGAATTTAGAGAAGTGATTGATTATTGAAAACTGAAAACAAATGAATTAATAAATTTGGAGAAATAAATGAGTCTTCCTGGTTCTAGGCCCAGCACTGTGTTCACTCTGCCAAAGACAGAAATTAAAAGTCCTTGCCTTTGAAGTGTTTCTGTTCTAATGAGGACAGAATGGACATGATACAGACATTACAGAGGGGGAAAAGAAATTTCTTGAAAGGAATTTTTGTGCAGTTCAGCATATTGTTTCTCCCCCAACCAAAAAAAAAAAAGAACACCTCCCCCTATCAAAAACAAACAAAAAGCAAACCCTATTGTTTGAGGTTTTCTTGTCCCTTAACAAAGTGAGAATTCCAGTCTAAATAGTGCATATAGGAGCTCATTACATTTCTGCTATGTTTTTCTTCCATTTCTTTCTAACATCAATCATGATTGGGGCAGCTAAGTGGTGCAGTGGATAGAGCACCAGAGCAGGAGTCAGGAGAACCTTAGCTCAAATCTCACCTCAGACACTTGACACTCACTAGCTGGGTGACCTTGGGCAAGTCACTTAACCCCAATTGCCTCATCCTGGGTCATTTCCGGTCATCCTGATGAATATCTGGTCACTGGATTCAGAGGGCTCTGCAGGAGGAGTGAGGCTGGTAACCTGCATAGTCCTCCCTCACTCAAAACAAAGTCAAGTGCAAGTCATGTCATCATTTCTCTGATGGAATGGTCTTCTTTGGCAACGAACACACACACATCAGTCATGAGGCAAAGAAACAATTCTGGCTTATCCATGAGTGACAAAAGATTCATTTAGATCACTACAATAAGATTGAGTTTTTTCTTTCTTTAATCATAAAATTGGAAGTATCACCTTCCATATTCCTGTTCTTTAGTCGTTCCTTTATTCAGAACTTGCAAGTCTTAGAGTTCTGAAATTCTTCTTGAGAATTTGGAAAGAAGAGATTGTCCTGTATTCGTCTGTCCCATATTTTTCCCAAAGAAAGCAATATTGTAAATTAGACTCCAAATTCATTTTAAAATGATAAGCTTTAATTGGGGCTTATATTATGAATTTTATTGATATTGTAATTTTTTAAAATTTTATTTGCCTACCTTGGCTTTCTAAGTGGATATAGTGAAGCTGAATTACAAAACTTAGTTCAGGTCTTTAAGACAAGTGGAAAACAATTTGGAAACCTAATAATAGCAACCGCAGAAGAGCACTTGTCAGATTTTTGATTTCTGTTTCAGGACATGCCAGTTCTTCATTCTGATAGCTCTTTCCCCTTCACCAGTGATCCAAATCCTTCTCTTGTCACCACGCTCCCTTTTTCTTCCAGGGCAATTGTGCCACTAAGCATTAGCAAAAGCCAAGAAATAATTCACATATTTTCCATTTATCTAAATCCAATAATCATGCAAATGCAAATCACTGAGCAAAGTAGCAATGAAAAGAAATGGAGGAAAGAAGAAAAGTTATGCATACATTGCAATGTCAACTGTGTACATTTTCAGTTTTAGCTCAGTTTCCGCATGCAAACTGAGTATTCCAGATATCACACAGGGTTTGAGCAATACGCAAAACAACCTTTTTAAAAAGTAAGTGGTCACTGATGGCACACATCCACTTACACTTTATAGAAAGCTTGGAGGAAATGAATGAATTCATTGCTCCTGTGGCATTTGGTGTAGGTCTGGCATTAACTAATTCTTGGCCTTGGAACAATATGATCTTATTTGGACCATAGAAACTGGATTTGTCCACATGAAGCAGTATAATTCTGCTCAGTATTGAAGCCATTACCATTACTGTCATCATCACCAACCATTACCATAACTAAAAGTAGTTAAGTGTTCTTCAGTTCCAAGAACTATGTTGAATGCGCTACAATTCATACCATTACTTTTTTTACTTTTCTCAGTGGCACCCCTGCTCCAAAGAGAGGAAAAGTAGAAAGTAACAAGGGGAAAATTAGGAATCCTAATGAGGAGGTGGGGGGGAAGGAAGATGTACAGGCTAATGCCAAATCTGGAATCATGAAGTTGTTAGAGATCCCGACTGCCTCGAACTCTTCTGCTTGGGCCAATGAGATCAAAAGCCAGAAGTTTTTGACTTGAATCCAGACTGGTGTCAGCCACAGCAACCAGTTCCTATAATTCAAAGGTTGTAGAGGCCTCCTTATTCTCCTTACTTCCCAATGACCTCAGTCCATACCTGGACCAGAACCTAGAAATGCAGTCAGAAGGGAGCACTGAGTTCCCTTCCAGTGGTTTTTTTTAGTGGTTATGATGAGGCTATCATCTTAGTCCTATAACAAAGTTGATAGCAACTTCCCTAGGAAGGCTACCTTCCAACTATTCAGTATACTAGTTGTATAGGTCTTTTTTATATATACATTGTCTCTACCATGAGAATAGAAATTCCTTGAGACCAGGGACTATTTTTGCATATTTTATATTTAGGTGGCACAGTGAATTTCATTATGAGCTGTATGACTCTGGGCAAGCCACTTAACCTCTGTCTGCCCTAGAGTTTTTGTGAGGATCAAATGAGATATTTGTAAAGTGCTTCGTGCAGCAGGTATTCAATACTTATATTTAATATTTATTTTTATATATCATTAATTAATTATATTTAATATTTATTCCCTTTTCTTTTCCCTTTGCTTTGTATCCTCAGTGCTTGGCAATAAACCTGATACACAGTAAGTTCTTAATAATGTCTATTGTTTGCAAATTAATTGATGAAAATAGTTGCCATGAGAAGCAGCTTGGCAGCGAGGTGGTATAGGGAATAGAATGCTAGACTTGTATTTAGGGAGATCTGCGTTAGAATCCTACTTCAGATTATCACTTATTGTACATGGGATCTCAGGCAGATCACAATCTCTCCGGATCTTAGTTTCCTCATTTATAAAATGGATTGTAGGGCATATCCATTAAAGTTCCTTCCAGCTCCAAATCTATGTATTGTTTCCTGTACTTGTCTTGGTTATACTCTCACCTTCAGACTGAGGCTCTTGGGATGGTCAATTCCCTTCTGTATAAAGCTCATTCACTACAGTAGTTACTTCACATGCATCACCTCCAAGGGCCCAAATATCAGTCAGAAGACTCCATTCATCAGCATCTTGATAGCACTGATTCCCAGAATGATTCTGCTGAAACTGCTTCTAAATGTCTTCATCAACAATATTGTGCACAATGATTATCTTTTTCTTTAGCCCTTGCTAGAATGCAGAGAAAAGGGAAGTTTCATCAGTGTTTAAGAAGCCTGCCTGTTCCACCCCCCCTTGCTTCCTAACCACACAACTACCTTCTTAAATCAGAGAGCTCTCCTCTCCCTCCCCCACAAAAAAAAAATCTATGTAGATTGAAGTGTTTGGAAATGAGTAATTACATCTCTACAATAATTGATATTGTTGACTATACAAGGTAATTTCTTTGAGTTGGGTAATGAAGTGACGTGTGAACTGTATCTTCTCAGGAAGTGGTTTCATTTAAATGCAAGTGTTTTTTTTTTTTTTCTACTGCCCTAAAATTAAGAAGCTTTGACACAGGCCCCCCTCTTTCAACATGTGACTTTACTCTTTTCCGTTTTTGTTGAAAGAGTTATTAACTGTTACAAGTTGATAGCAGTTTCAATAACAAGGAGTCTCTGGTGAGAAGGTAAGAAAATTTTAACTTTATGTTTTGCTGAAAAATCTTATCACTGGAAAAATAGCAAATTATGATAGCTGCAATTATATATCTTCGTAGAAAGTGCTTTAACATGTGATTATAATAGCACATTTTCTTTCGTGTGGAAAAGTATATCCTGTAATATTTGTTTCTATCAAATTTCATGTAGTAATTAATGTCAGTGAAGATTAGAACACCATAATTTTTTTATGATAAGACCCAATTGACTTTTAAAATATATTCATATATATGCATGTACATACACGTTCTTATACAAAACTTGGGTCATAGCATGTTTATTTCATTGAAAATATGTATTGTTCAGTCAAAATAATGACATGGGGGAGGGAATCATACTATAGGAAATTGAGTAAATGGCATCTAGTACGTAACATACTATCAAGGCCAGCATTAGAGGCCTTAAAAATTGTTAAGAAAACTGCTCTTGAAATGGGGAAAGACTCTTCATCTTGCAAAGCAACAAAGGAGAATCATTTGTTTAAAAATATCAAAGAATAATTTTCCATCCAACAGTTGGTCTTGTACATTTTTAAGATGAAGAAAGGGAAAATGTGTAGGTTTCTGATTTACGTGCTAACTTTTCAGTGAAAAATGTTAGTAACAGCAGAATCCACAATAGATGAATTAGGAGGGGCTAAGGGGCCAAGGATCAAATTATAAACGTGTTTCAACTGTATCACAAGGTTGACTTTGTAAACCTTTAATAAAGCCCCTTTTAAACCTTAAAGTATAACATAAATGTTATCTCTGTATATTCTGTAATTTGACTCAAGTTATTTTTCAGATGCTCAGACCAGATACTAAGGATGATTGTTAAAGTAGAAACTAACTTGAAAAAATATATATTTGAAACATGCTTCCTTTCCAAAGGAAGTGTTTCAAGTAGTAGAATAATGTGTGGAAGTTGTCATGCATGGTGGCATTGTATTAGGAGCAAGCTCAGAATGAAAATAACAGTACATGGGCCAAGCTTAAAATTATGAGTTCGTCAGAATTTTCATAAAAGTCTTAAATCTGATTCTGCTATGGTCATTGAGATGAAATTTAATAGAAATAAATATAAAGACTTACCTGTGAGTTCAAAAAATGACTTCCCACGTACAAGAAGGGAAGATATAGTAGTTTGTCTGAAAATGATTAGTGGCTTTTGGTGAAACTCGTGCAACCTCAACTTGAGTCCATAGTGTGAAAGGGAAGTTAAAAAAAATATAATAAAATACTGGGGTAAAGAAAGAAAACTTACAGGAATAAGTTGTGGCCCCATTGTACTCTGATTTGTTAGCTCATAAGCCAGTTATTGTTGTTATGCTCAACTCTTGGTACATTTAGGAAGGATATTTGTTAGTTGAAAAGATAATAACTAGGAAGGTGTTGAGTCAATGCCTAAAAGATTAGCTCTAATCCTCTTTCTTGTGGTCACATGGCTTGGAAGTTCCTACCAGAGATAATTTAAGCAAAGGCTTTATGATCTCTTGAGTATGTTGTATCTTTTTCAGATACTGACAGGACTAAGCCAATAAATTTGTTTGACTCTGAAATATGACACTCCCTGAAATCATCATTATATTTGTTTATGTGGTTATCCCTGGGGGAAGGACCACAGAGGAACTGTTTCTTAGGCTATGTCTACAAAACAGGTACATGACCTATATAGAGCATTTTACTTTCTCTTAATCTTATATTGGTTAATACTATATGAATATCTGACATTGTTCAATTTGAGGAAAACTCAGAAATGATGATTCATGCTCTATAGTAGAATGTCATGCTATAGATACCAAATTAGCCACTTCGTGAGTAAAATAATTGTGAAAAAATATAGATTAGGCACTGTTCTATTTTTGCCTCAAGGAAATCTGTTATCCCTGAAAGATGCAGGTGGATGCCAAGGTGTCAGGATGGTTATCCAAGTAGTGTGGTCCAGTATCACTGGGCTACCTGTGGAAGTGGACTCAAATAATGAACATTTCTTAGTAACAAGAAGGGATTCCTTCCAGTCTCTCAGTCTCAAATTCCAGCCAATCATTTTCTTCCTCGTGTCTGTGATGCTACAAGCTTTGTAACCAATTAACTGCTTTCTCCCTATACGAGCCTGCCTTCTATTCTGTATGTTCCTCCTAAATGAGAGCTGTCCCCCTTATTCAGGTTCTCAGCTTTTCCAAGATGGCTGAGCCCTTGTTTATTTGCAAATTCACACTTTGTCAATAAATTGACCATGCTCAGAATTTTTTTAAAAAATATAGATTATGTCATAATGCACTAGGCATTTCATATTGTTAGACAAGTGTTAGAAGGCATTGACAACACTTTCATTTTGTGTTTTAGTATTATCTCTCAATTTAATTATACTTCAGTCTTTTGAATACAATTATATCTTTAATATTTTATTTATTTTATTTTTATGACTATAAGGATTAAAGGGAATATAAGTCTAAAAAAATGTTATAATCCCAATATTTACATTTGTTGTGCTAATTCACTTTGTGTTGTTTGTTGGTTTTTCATGACATAATAAAATAGAGAAGTCGAAGTAAAAGTAGTAGATAAAAAGCTACCCTGAGAGTTAGAAAACCTGCCTCTATCACCTCTTGGCCATATGATCCTGGGTAACTCACATCAATATCCCAGGCAACACTCTCAAGAGCTTGCTCTAGAACAGGGGCTGATTTTAATTGACAGAAGGAATTCCCTCATTGATGGTATAGTTCCCTATAGCAATGAAAATACAAATATAATTAAAACAAAATTTAGTGAAATGAGTACCCACATAAACATTGTCATCAATAATTTTCTGGGCATGACTTGGACATTCAGATGTAAATCTATCAGAAGTTTTCGAGGTACATGACTTTATGCCTCCCCTAGTAATTGTCCAGTGCCTCAAGGTGCTCTGTGTGTGTGTGTGTGTGTGTGTGTGTGTGATCCTGGGTTGCCAGTACAACAAAGTACAAATGGAGATTAGAAGGTTTCTAATACATGATCAACAATGGATTTTCATACAGAAGGTTAGCCTAGGTAAGCTTAGAGAGACTGACCATTAGAAACTTGACTATCAGATGATGATTTTTAGACAGGCCTTAGAGGTTCAATAAGAAGGCAGCATATATAATAGAAGAGCTCTGAATTTGCTGTTAGAAAACAGAGGTTCAAATCCCATCGCTGGATCTTACCAACCAGGTGACTTTGGGCAAGTGACTTAACTTGTCTGAAACTGCCTTTCCTCATGTGTAAAATGAGGGAGTTGGGTTCAATGGCCTTTCATGTCCCTTCTGTTGTTAAAGCTGTAATCTACTGACAGAGAAGTTTCAATTTTATGTCAGCAGATGGAATACCCAGGCATATGATATCATGCATCACTTCAAATTATTAAATGATTTTTTGAAAATTGGATTTTTGTGGAGGTGGGGGATGATATTCCTTAGAGAAAGCTACTTTTAAAGTGAAGTCAGATAATTTTGTTCTGAATGCATACAATGGAAAATGTGTAAAATAGTGTGAAAGAATTGAGGACAATCAGTAGAAATTTAAGGTGTCTTGTTCTCTTTTTTCAGTATAATTATGTTCCATTGGGCTGGGATTCCAGGATAATATATTGGTTTCACTTAGATCGTAGGAAGGGAAAGCATAGAGTTAGAGATGGAAGGCATCTCAGAGGCCATTTATTCTAATGCCTTATTTTACAGATGAGGAAAGTGAGACCCACTGAGATTAAGTGACTTGTCCAAGGTCACACATTTACATCAGAGGTGGGATTATAACAGGGGTCCTTTTACTCAAGAGCCAGTTCTTAGATAGTCAAATAAGTTAACATATATAAAACGCCTTACATACCTTTAAGTATTACCTATCATTTTACCATTATTCCTAATACCTCAACGTTGTTGTTAGTTATGTTGAATTGTTTTCAGTCATGTCCAAGTCTTCCTGACTCCTATTTGGAGCTTTCTTGGCAAAGATCCTGAAGTGGTTGGTCATTTCCTTCTCTGGCTCATTTTACAAATAAGGAAACTCATGAGGAAACTTTATAGATGAGGAAAACAAGGTTAAGTGACTTGCCCAAGGTTAGATAGTTAATAAGTGGCCAAGGCTAGATTTGAACTCAGAACTTCCTGACTCCAAGCTTGGCCCTCCATCCATTGCCTGTTCCCATTAGAATGAATTATTGAAATATCAGGATTAATAAGAAAATGAAAATAAGTGGACAAAAATTTTGATCAATACAGCTAAGAACCATACACATTGCCATTATAGAATCTCATATCTAGAATGAACCTTCAAGGCCATGTAGTAAACGTTCCAACCAAAACTCTGACAAAAGGCTGTTCACTTCTTGAACACAGAGGCAGCACTGTGATAGACAGCTGGACCTGGAGCCAGGGAGACCTCCTTTGGCCTCGGGCGTTTGCTGTGTGATCCTGGGCAAGTCATTCAGTCTGTTTGCCTCAGTTTCCTCAACTATAATAAGGAGATAATAATAACACCTATGTCTCAGTGTCGTTATGAGGATAAAATATTTGTAAAAATACTTGTCACAGAACCTAACACAGAGTAAGCCCTTAAGAAATGCCTCATTCCAGATAAGCAACTGATGTTGTATGAGACAACGTATTAATTACATTTTAGGACAGGTCTGATAGTTAGAATGATCTTCCAGTTATTGGACAAAAAGTGACTTCTATCTAATTTTCACCATTTGGTCCTATTTCTTCCTTCTTTTTTTTTTTATTTTTTTTTATTCTTTTATTTTTTTTTAATTTATTTATTTAATTTTTTTACATTCATTTTCACAAATTTTGGGGTTCCAAATATTCTCCCCTTTTATCCCCTCCCCCCACCCCAATACCCCAAGCAATCTAATTTTCCCTATCTCCAATCTGCCCTCTCTTCTGTCATCTCTCCCTTCTCTTGTCTCCATCTTCTCTTTTCTCCTGTAGGGCCAGATGACTTTCTATTCCTCCTTAACTGTATGTCTTCTTTCCTAGTTACAACAACAATATTAAACAGTTGTTCCTAAAACTTTGAGTTCCAAATTCTCCTCATCCCTCCCTCCCCACCCATTCCCTTTGGGACGGCAGGCAATTCAATATAGGCCATATCTGTGTAGTTTTGCCAATGACCTCCCTGATAGTCGTGTTGTGTAAGACTAACTGGATTACCATCCCTCCTAACCTGCCCCTCATTGTTTCTCTTCTGTCTTTTGATCCTGTCCCTCCCCAAGTGTTGACTTCAAATTGCTCCCTCCTCCCTTTGCCCTCCCTTCCATCATCCCCCCCCTTGCAATATCTCCTTCTCCCCCACTTTCTTATACTGTAAGATAGGTTTTCATACCAAAATGAGTGTGCATTTCACTCCTTCGTTTAGTCAAATGTGATGAGGGTAAACTTCTTGTTTTTTTTTTTTTTTTTTTTTCTCAGCTCTCCTCTTTTTCCCTCCACTAAGAAAAACTCCTACCTGCCTCTTAAATGACATATAGTTACCCCCTTCCCTTTCCCTCCCCCTACATTTCTCTCTCACCATTTACCCTAGTTTCTTTTAAGGTATGGTCCCATCCTATTCAGTTCAATCTGTGCTCTCTATCTCTGTATGTGTGTGCATGTGTGTATGTGTGTGCATGCGTGTACATGTGTATGTGTGTTCCCACCAACTACCCAGATACTGAAAAGTTTTAAGAGTTACAAATATTGTCTTTCCATGTAGGAATGTAAACAGTTCACTCATGGTAAGTCCCTTAAGACTTCTCTTTGCTGTTTACTTTTTCATGCTTCTTCTCATTCTTGTGTTTGAAAGTCAAATTTTCTTTTCAGCTCTGGTTTTTTCATCAAGAATGATTGAAAGTCCTCTGTTTCACTGAAAGACCATATTTTCCCTTGAAGTATTATACTCAGTTTAGCTGGATAGGTGATTCTTTGTTTTAGCCCTAGTTCCTTTGCCTTCTGGAATATCCTATTCCATGCCCTTCGATCCCTTAATGTAGAAGCTGCTAGATCTTGGGTTATCCTGATTGTATTTCCACAGTACTGGAATTGTTTCTTTCTAGCTGCTTGTAAGATTTTTTCCTTGAGCTGGGAGTTCTGGAATTTGGCCACAATGTTCCTAGGAGTTTCTCTTTTTGGATCTCTTTCAGGTGGTGATCGATGGATTCTTTCAATACTTATTTTGCCCTCTGGTTCTAGAATATCAGGGCAGTTTTTCCTTGATAATTTCATGAAAGAGGATGTCTAGGCTCTTTTTTTGATCATGGCTTTCAGGTAGTCCCATAATTTTTAAATTGTCTCTCCTGGATCTATTTTCCAGGTCAGTTGTTTTTCCCATGAGATATTTCACATTCTCTTCCATTTTTTCGTTCTTTTGGTTTTGTTTGGTGATTTCTTGGTTTCTCATAAAGTCATTAGACTCCATCTGTTCCATTCTAATTTTGAGAGAACTATTAAATTCAGTGAGCTTTTGAGCCTCTTTTTCCATTTGGCTCATTCTGCTTTTGAAAGCATTCTTCTCCTCATTGGCTTTTTGAACCTCCTTTGCCAATTGGGTGAGCCTATTTTTCAAGGTGTTAATTTCCTCAGCATTTTTTTGGATCTCCTTTACCAAGGTATTGACCTGTTTTTCATACTTTTGTTGCATCTCTGACATTTCTCTTCCCAGTTTTTCCTCCACCTGTCTAACTTGCTTTTCAAAATCCTTTTTGAGCTTTTCCAGGGCCTGAGCCCACCCACCACCCCCCTGGGGTGTCTGGGGTACTGAGGCCCCGCCCTCCATGTCTTTCCATGATGGCAAGAATACGTCCTCATCTTCGTCAGATCCGAAGGTCGGGATCATTTGCATTTGTTGGAAAAAACTCTCTAAAGTCTTATTTTTCTTCCCTTTTCTAGGCATTTTCCCAGCCAGTTACTTGACTTCTGAGATTCCTTTCCACCCCCCGCCTGGATCCGCCCAGGTAGTGCTTGGCCTCTGAGATTTAAATGGGCTTTCTTCCTGCTGGTTGTCAATCAGTGAGCTTTAGTTCAGGTGCTGGGGTGGGGCCAGGGCTGCCTCCAAAACTCTGATCCCTGGGGGCTTTATGCAGAGACTTTCAGGAATGGAGTGGGTGGGGGCGGGGTGGGGGGCCCGCCTCCCAATCTCAGCTCCCCTGGGGGTCCCGAGCAGAAGCCTTCAGCAACAGAGCGGTGTGGGGGCTGGGCCGTCTCCCAGGCTCAGCTCCGTCAGGTTTTATGCGGGAATCTTCCATAATGAAGATCCTGCCTGCTGCTGGGGGATTCCTGAGTCCTGGGCCGCTGCTGCCTCAGCCACCGCCCACACCTCTGCCTCCGCCGCTTCCTGCCCCCCGTCCCTGCCACCGCCGCTTCCTCCCGAGGGGGCCCGAGTCACGGAGACGCCCCGGCTTCCCCTCTCCTTCAGCCCGGCCTCTCTCACTGACCTGCTTCTGTGGGTGGAGGGACCTTCCTGGCTGCTGGCGCTTCCGTCTCTGAAGTCTGCTCTGATCAGCTTCTCTGGGGCCCCGGCCAGGGCAGCGCTGGGGGTCGGGGTTTACTTTCCGGGGCGCGCCGGACCCTGGGGACGGGTCTTCAGGGCTCCCTGGAACGGAAATCTCTTCCACTCTGCTTCTGCACAGCTCGTATTCACCCAGAAGTTATGGGGGACTCTTTCTACATTAATTCTATGGGCTTTGGTTTCGGAGCTCGTAAACGTGCGTCCTTCTACTCCGCCATCTTGGCTCCGCCCCCTATTTCTTCCTTCTTAAACCAAGCAGATTAAGCACATGATATATGATTAATGTTATCATGGTCTCCTCCCACCCCTCTCTTCCTCTTAGTACCATCCAAAGCTTGCTCTTTCATTTAATTATTCTACCTATACCTCATTGGGCATGATTTTGAGCCCTCACTGTCCTGGCCATGTTTTTTTAGATAAAGAACAGTTTTTCCATATTCTTTCTAAAATGTGATGTCCAGAATTGGACAAAATATTCCAGATGTAGTTTGACCAGCATATAATGTATATTAAAAGGTTATGTTAGATTTTTCCACAACTGTCACGTTCATTTTGTTTCATATTAAGCTTGAGGCCAACTAAAACCCTTAAAATCTTCAGATAAACTGCTGCCAAGCCGTTATTTCCTCTACCCTCTATTTGTGCAGTGAAGCACTTTGATCTAAGTGTAGGATAACATATTTGTACCTTTTACATGGAATATTTCCACCTTTGGTCCATTGTTACGGAGGGTTTCAGTCTTCTTGGACCCGGACTTTTCCATCCATACTACTGCTTATCCATACTTATGTTGTGTTATTTGAAAAGTTGATGAGCCTGTCTCTATGCCTTCTCCCAAGTCTGATTAAAATATGAAGTACTACAGATATCAGATTTTTAAAAGATTAATTGGGGAAGTGGTATGGGACACAGCTAATGCCTTGTTGAATATATACATTTATACGTAACATTTCCCAGTGTGAGGTAGTTAAAAATGTAGTGGATTTGGTCAAGTGGTCCGAATTCTAGTCCTGGCATTGCTGGATTACCCACTTCAATGTCTCTTTGGCTCATCTTCATCTGTAAACTGAGGGCATTAGATCTCTCAGGTTCCTTCAAGCTCTAAAATTCCATGATTTTGGGTCATTTGAGTCATATTGATGGGAAAATACCACACGGCTACTAAACCTTACTGTTGAATTCAGGTCAAATTCTAAACTGAAATCTGAGATGGGAATATTTTTATTTTGTTTTGTTTTGTCCATTTCTTTAGGGATCTTCTGTTTTTGTGCCCCATCATTAGGTCTAGAATAGACCTTCTTGGCTTAGAGGTTCAGAATATATACTGGAGGCCTAGCTAAGCATGTCAATACCATGTTCTTCCCATTTCTCTCTCACCTTTTAGGAACTTCTCATATATTTTATTAATTTAGACTCTTTATACCTTTCCATACTTTCTAGGTGACAATTTTGTATTCTAAGAAATGAATCCATGCTTAATGGCAGAGAGCTTAAAGAAAATTTTCCTATTTCCTCAACATACCCCTTCTTTAACATCCCCCAAAACAAAATAACACACACACAAAAAAAACAACAGGGTCTACTCTTTCCCCTGAGGTAGCATTTTAATAATAGCTTTCTGAAGATCATATATTTGTTGTCTAATAAAAAGAAGTGACAATAACAGTGAGGATCTCTGGAAAATCAGGAAGAGAGACTGGTATCACGGCAGATCAAGAGGGGGAGATATTTTGGGATAACTTTGTGCAGTGTACCTTCGATGCACTGGGATCTACAAGTATAACCTGGAAGCTTGATGTATAGAATTCTGGGCTTGGAGTCAGGAGTACTTTTGTTGTAATTCAGCCTCGGTTGCTTACTAGCTGTGTGACCCTGGGCAAGTCACTTAACCCTCTTTGCCTCAGTATCCTCATCTGTAAAATGAGTTGGAGAAGGAAATGGCCAACCATTCCCATGTGTTTGCCAAGAAAACCCTGAATGGGGTCACCAAGAGTCAGATGCTAGTGAAAGAAATGAACAATAACAAATATATCTCTGGGCACTTTACCTCTATTTGTCTCAATTTCCACAAAAGTAAAATATGGACAATGATAGCTCCTATTTCCCAGCATTGTTCTGAGGATGGAATTAGATAATATTTGTAAAGCACTTTGCAGACTTTAATGTGCTACGCATATGCTGGCTACTTCTTCCACTTCTGCCTCTACCAATGACAACTCTTACTACAATGGCTACTATCCCTACAACTACAACTACTGCAGTTGCGGCTGCTGCTGTTACTGCTCCGGGTCCTGATTCTTCTCCTCTTCCTCCTTGTCAGGTGCTATGCCCAATACTGGGGATACAAAAAAAAAAGGCAGTCTCTGCCCTCAAGGAGTTTCTAATCTAATAGGAGAGATGACATGCAAACAAATAGATACAAAGCAAACTTTAGACAGGATAAAAGGAAATAATTATAAGAACAAAAGTCCTAGAATTGTGAGGTTAGCTAAGGTTTCTTGTATAAAGTGGGATTTTAGTTGAGACTTAAAGGAAGCCAGGGACGTCAGTATTTGGAATGAAGGAGGGACAGCATTCCAAGTGTAAGGGACAGCCAGAGAGAATTCTCAGAGCTGAACTTGTTTGTGTAATAGCCAGGAGAGCAGGGTCACTGGATTGAAGACTGAAAAGATAGGAGGGGGCTAGGTCGTAAAGATCTTTGAATGCCAAACAGAGAATTTTGTATTTTTTCCAGGAGGCAATAGTAGGAAGCCACTGGATTGGGAAAGGTGTGGGGGAAAATGTGATCAGACTTATGTTTTAGGAAAATCACCTTAGTGCTTTAATACAGATTGGAATGGGGAGAGATTTAAGGTAGGCAGATCTGCCAGCAGACTAGTATAGTAATCCAGGGATGAGGTGATGAGGGCTGCCCTAGGATGATGGTAGTGTTAGAGGAGAAAAAGAGGTCTAAATGTGAGAGATGTTGCAAGAGATGAAACCAATAGGTCTCGGAAACAGCTTGGACATGGGGAGTAAGAGATAGTGAGAGATCCAGGATGGTTCTTAGATTGTCAAGGGACTGGAGAATGGTGTTGTTCTCTATAATAGAAAAGGGAGTAGGGTTTGGGGAACAGATAAAAAGTTCTGTTTAGGATGCATTGAGTTCAAGATGTCTACTTGACTTCCAGTTGGAGATCTCTGAAAGGCAGTTGGAGATGTGAGATTGAAGGTGAGCAGAGAGACTGAGGCAGAAAAGATAGATTTGAAAATCATCAGCACAGAGATTATAATTAAATCTATGGGAGCTGATGAGATCAAGAAGTGAAATAGTATGGAGGGCGAAGAAATTCTGGGACAGAACCATGAAGGACATCTATGCTTAGAATGTGTGATCTGGAGGTAGATTCATCAAAGGAGACAGAGAAGGAGCAGTCAGATAGGCAGGAGAAAAAACGAGAGAGAGTGGTATCCTGAAAAGCTAGAAAGAAAAGAGTATCAAGGAGGAAATCATGATCAATAGTGTTAAAGGATGCAAGGAGAAAGAGGATTGAGAAAGGTCACTGAATTTGGCAACTAAGAGGTCATTGGTAACTCAGTTTTGGTGGAGTGATAAAGTCAGAACCAGATTTTAAGGGATTAAGAAGCAGGGATGAAAGAAAGCAGAGGCACATATTACAGATGACTTGTTCAAGGAATTTAGTTACAAAGGACAGGAGAGATACAGGAAAACAATTAGCAGAGGTGGAAGCATGAAGTGAGGGTTTTTTGAGGATAGGGGAGAGACATGGTCATGTCTGTAGGAAGTAGGAAAGTGACCAGTGGAGAGAGAGATTGTTGGAGGAGATGGGATGGAATATAAAAGCAGGCTTTATCCTTGTTAAGGATACAAGAGACAAGAGAGACAAGAGAGAAAGAAAAAAAGTGGCAGAAGGCATCTGAGTGATGGCTACCATTACCACAATTCTTCTTCTTCCTCCTCCTCTTCCTCTTTCTCATTAACCCCTTCCTCCTGCTCCTCTGTCTGGTTGTATTTGCTCTCCTCATATGAGCTTTTTGAGAACTGATGACTCCATAGGACACTTCTTAGCAGAATTATCATAACATTCTTGAGGGAGAAAATTTCACGTAACTCCAACTCCTGCCTTCCACACTCCAGATTTACCTGCCTAGTTCTTGCACATTTTTACCTCTGATCTTCTTTTGCACAGGCTATGTCCCATTCCTAGAATGTATTCCCTCCTTACCTTCTTAGTTATGTTGAGGTTCATTTCAGGGTCTGCCTTCTACAGGGCATCTTTCTTCATTATCACACTTAGCAGAGAAGAAAAAGAAGACTCTCTCTCACCTCATTTTTGTATTTACTATCCTTTTACATGCTATTTCATCCCCAGGAGAATAAAAGCTCCTTGAGGGCAGGAAATATTTCTTCTCCTTTGTCTTTTCTGTCTTCAGTACATAACATAACTGCCTCAACATAGGGGATTCTTACTAATGGTTTGTTAGGTTGAATTGAACTAATTGCTCTCCCAGTTCTTTATTAGACCATCTCCCTTCTGTTTCTCTTCCCCATTTTCCCAGCACCATTCTTTTGCACTCTTTAAGAGGGTATTCATTGAGGCACCTCACGATCCACTGAAGATGTCTTTTTTTCCCCTATGGAGAGGAATGAATTATTCTGTGTGTATTTTATTCCTTTACTTTGCACTTTTTTTTCTAAATGCCATGAGAATGAATTACCTTGCTCTAGGCTTCCAGAGAGAATCTGAATATTCTCTATAGAAATATTTGTAAACGTAGTAAATGGTCAATAAATATTTTTTTAAAGTAAGTGTTATTAATGTCTTGTTTTCACATTACAGTCATTTCTGTATAAAACTTCAACGTGACATGACCTCTCTCTCATAACAAGAGAAAAAATAACTACGCCAACCCAACTAATACATTAAATACATCCAATGGTGCATACATTTCAGTCCCCTTATTTCTGTCAGAAGTAGGTCAATATTTCCTCAATTCTTCTTCAGAACTAATAGTGACAATTGCAATTACTTGGCATGTGTCTTCCTTTTATCATCTTTTTTGTTTACATCATTGAGATCATTGTACATTTTGTTCTCATGGTTCCGTTTACTTCATTCTACATCAGGTCATAGTGTCTCACTCAATTCCTCATATTCATCATTTTTATGATGCAATAAGATTCTATTACATTAATGTACCACAATGATTGGCACATTCTTTGCTTCTGGTTCTTTTCAACAACAATGATATTTTGGGATCTACTGAACTTTTCTTTTCTTTTTTAACCTTTTCTGAGTTTTGAGTAGTGGCATCTCTGTAACAAAGGGCTTAAACAGTACAGTGACATTTCTTACAAAACAACTAATAGTTTTTCAGATTGGTTGGATCAATTTACAGCTCTACAAATAGTATATTAGTGTGCCTTTTTTCCTGTAAGTCCTCCAGAATTGACCATTTCCATCTTTTGATATCTTTGGCAAAAGATGATATGAAACCTCAAAAGCATTTTAATTTACCTCTTTCATTATTAGTGATTTAAAGAAACCTTTCATACACTTCTTGGTCATTTTTAATTCTTCTGAAAGCTATTTATATCCCTAGATCCTTATGCTAGATAGGGGAATTAGCTCTTACTTACGATCAAATCATTCCTCCCCCCCCCTCTTAAATTGGATTATTTAAGATCTATATCTCTTGTTTTCTGAGTTTGGGTACTTTTTGGTAGATACCAATTTCTTTTAAATTCTCCATTGTATTGGTATATGATTCTGTAGTCATTTCTAATGATTATTAAGATTTTTTTCCTCTTTTGTGAATTTACCTAGTTCATTTTTCATTTTTGACAATTTGATTTTCCCTTCTTTTTTCTTGATGAAATTAATTAAAGGTTAATCAGTGTCATTAGTCAAAGTTAAAAAATTCTACGATCTTTTTATTTTTAAGTTTTCCTATTTTTCTTTCATTAATATTTCTCCATTTGTACTTGTTTTCAGGGTCACAATTTTTGTCTGTTCTTTTAAGTTATATAATCAGTTCATCCATCCTTTCTCTTTATTTTGTCATTACGTAGCTCATATCTACCTTTTGCACATATTATCTTTCTTACTATTTTTATTGTATTACATTTTGCAAGGGCCTCAGCACACAATAGCACATGAACAAATGACTTCAGATCCAGGAAGACCTGAGTTCAAGATTCCCTTCTGACAAGAATCAGTTGTGTCATTATGGACAAAATACTTAACCTCCCAATGCTTTAGACAATTCTCCAATACTATAAGCTTCAGAGAAGGAACCAAGTTGCTTTGGTAGGGAAATGTTCCTCACTTGGGTCTTCCTTAAATCAAAGACATCACAAGTCTAATAGCTTCAATTTCCTTAGGGAATTTTGATTTGATTTCCCATGTTGTGAAGTGCTTGTCCAGTGGGATGACTTACTTCTTGTCATTTCTCTTGCTCAGCCTTCCTCTGTCTATCAGTTACTCTGCTGATTTCTCCAAGGTGCCCTTGACACAAACATGCTTATTTAACCACCAATGCTTTCTTTTCTGCATGTCCTATGCTCATGTGCCCCTTCCTCTATCCCCTGATGTCTGCCCATTTTTCTCTCAAATTAATGTAGTAGGCTGAGATATGTCATCTTGAAGGGGATAATGTTGGCTCATTGGAATGTTGCTACAAGAAATTCTGAGAGTCTGCTACAGTGGAGGCTCCTTCCTTTTCCTATTCCTACTTTTCTGGGTTCTGCCTTTCTGAGATTGACTGGAGCATGAGTCAGGGTAAGGTGGAGGGTAGCTAAGTTGGTAGATAAGGATGGGTAAAAGTCTCCTGAGACAGTGCTAGCAGAAAACTTGAAAGGGTATTTACCATTGCCTTTCCTTTCCTTTTCTCTTACTCCTGCTAGTTGACTATATCCTCCTGAGGCATAGTAAATAGTTGTAACCAGTGATGCAAATTTGGACCACCCCCTTCAATTTCATTTTTGTCACCAGAGTTCCACTGTAGTATACAACCACTCCCTTTCCTTATTTTTGTTTGTTTGAAAATATTTTATTTTTTCCAATTATATGGAAAAAGAATTTTTGATATTTGCTTTTTAAAGCATTGACTTCCAAATTCCCTCCCTCTTTCTTCTAAACCCTCATGGAGAAGGCAAGCAATTTTATATAGGTCATGTAGATGTGCAGTCATGCAAAGCATATTTCCATATTAGTCACCCTTTCCTCATTCTTGAGCCTTGAAGTTAGTCTGATTAATAACCCTCAATCTCACTTTAGAGAGGATTCCCCTCTTGGATGCTGCCAAGGGATTAACTTTTAAAATCAGTGACAAAATTCCACCAGTTTTGAAGGTCATGGTCCTGCCCTAGCATAAGCTGGTCAAAGATATTGGGAAAGGTGGGCAAGCTCCAGTACCATAGTGGTAAGCTGTAGAAATGGCCTTGGATTGTTTTTATCTCTAAGAATTACATTTGTGCTGGGTTCTTTCAATTTTCCTCTTCCTATGTTAGTCATTTTTTTTTTTTTGCTACATTTAGGAGGTCTCTACTTTTTTATTTGAGGAGGGAAAGAGGTTGTGAGGAGAGTTGCAGGTTACTATTTATTTTACTAAGTTCTCAGGATTTTTCTCCAAGTGTTTTTCAAGCCATTAAAATTTGGTTTTTATTCCCAGTGTAGTGCTGCTGGCAGTAGAAGCATGTGTAGGTTACACGAATCTAATCACGTCAGAATTCATTTTCTTATACTCGTTACCCTCTTACTTAGAGAACAGTAAGATATGTTCATAATCTTCTTCAATTCCAGCTGAATAAGTATATATTTCAGGAAGGAGAATCAATATCCATATCCTTTTTTTTAAGCCTAGAGAGGCAAATATAAGATCAATCATTCAATCAATTAACTAATGCATTCTTCCTAAAGTTACAAAGGTAGTTCCTTTGACAAACATTTAATGAGGGTCTTTTTTTTTTTGCTATGCTAGGCATTCTGGGAAATAGAACAATAGGGCCACATTCCCATTTTTAAGGGGCTCACAGATGAAAGATGGAGAAAGATAGTTTCACATAGAAATGGCTGTAATTCAAAAAAAGATCAGAAGAGTAAAAAGTAATTTCTAATATTCCCCAGTGTAATACAGTCTCTTTGAAGGCATGCTTGTTATGGTAACTTGAACATTATAAACATTAGGTAAATACTATTGAATTAAATTGAATTATGACAAAAGAAACTGATATAATATCCATTTTAGCTTCTCAACATGGACAAGTGTTACTTTTTCAAAATAAAAATTTATTGGTATCTTTTATTTTATGGCCTCAATATTCCAAGTTATACCTTCATCTCCCCCATCCAGAGAGCCATCCTTTAGTATAGTCAGTGTCCCATATCCATAATCCCGTGCCTCTGCAAAGTGGATGGAAGTGTTTTCTCATAATTTTTTTTTGCCAGGGCTGAGCTTGATTATTAAAGTTTTGGAGAATAAAATTGTGATTCAGTTTTATTTTTCTTCCAATTTATTACTGTAGTAATTTTACATGTAGCTTTTCGAGTTCTAATTACTTCATTTTTATCAGTTCACATAAATCTCATCCTAATCTGTTTATTTCTTAATTACTTATAATACAGTAAAATTCCATAATGTTCAGGTGCCACATTTTGTTTGGCTATTCCCCAGGTGGTGTTTCCTCTGGAAACTTCATTTCCAGTTCTTTTTGACTACAAAAGGTTCTCCTACACAAATTGCTTCGTGGTCTAGCCCTAGAAAGACTCTAGCATCTTTCTTTTTCTCATTGATCTCTTTGTAATAGATGCAGCAGAATCTCTTTTCTGAGTCACCACTTCACAAAATTCCAGATCACTTTCCAGAATAGTTCAATAGAACAATTCACAGATCTACCAACAATGCCTTAGTTCAGAGGTGGGGAACCTGTGGCCTCGAGGCCCTCATGTGGCCCTTTCACTAAGTCCAAGTTTTACAGCACATAACCCTTGTGAAGATTTCAGAGAACATGGAAACTTCCCTTCCAGGTATACTGCTCAGTATGACCCATCTGCTTATCATCATTCCTCAGTACTGGTATTGATAGATGGGATGGGAGGAATATCAATAGATAGAGCTCAATTCTGACCCCTATTACACTTATATTTGCAAAGATCCTCACATACTAACTGGTTCTGCAGAATCTCCTTGTAACACATAGTAACTTTCTCTAATTCCGTTTTAGCTCCTACTACACCCTTACTGTGCCAGTAGTTTTTCTATTGACTCCTGCTCTCTCACACACAGGCTCATTCCTCCTACTTGGTGCAGTCTTATGTCTCTTTCCTCTTATGAACACATTCTGACCCTTCCCCTCGAAGTCCAGCACACATTGCCCTATTAGCAGTCCACCCACCTAGTACAGAGAGTATATCCTGACAGTTCTTAAATAGGCTTCGGGAATGGTTTGTTTTTACAAATTACTAAATGTCCCTGAAGGATCTGGTACAGATCCACCTCTGTCTTAGACGTTATTTATCTTGACCAAGTTTTGGGCCCCAGGTAATGATTTACCTGTATACTGTTAATGAATTTAAGCACATGCACAGCCCTTAGTTATGGAGACCAGGAACTGGCATGAACTAAATGTCTTTTGCGGGGGTGCATTTTATATAAGCTGCTATCATGAAGGAAAGGTACCTTTTGAGCTTTAGCAAACTATTCCTATGCAGCCTATTACTGTGGCTGACCTGAATATATATCATCATAGACTGAGACATCCTGGTAGATAGTTGTAACACCTGTTTATTTTTACTGAGTCGCTGGATTTTAGTAAAAGTGTTGGTTGAAAAATTACCTGCCTCTTTGAATCAACCTCTCTTGGTTGTGAATGTGTATTTGGGACCAACTTTTCTCTGTACTCACATAATCTCATTTGCTGAGATCCTTAGCATCTTATAGTGCCCAAATGCTGCCTGTTTCACCATGGCAATTTCTTAGCGAAGACTTTCTTTTCATTTAGAGATATAAACTAGGTGAAGTTACTAGATTGTAAACTCCTATAAGTCAGGCTCTATGTCTTATCTAAACATTTATTTCCTAGAAATTAACAAATATTTGTTATATTGACTTCAATCAATAAGCATTTCAAAATGTTCTTAAATTAAATGTGTTATTTATTAATAAATCAGGCTATCCCCCTCACTCTTACAGATTCTCCACAATGCCCCGGAAACCTCTTAACCCTGGAAATTCACTTTACCCTTGGATGTTACACACTGGAAGTAATTTTTCTCCCCACAACCTCTCCCTCTAACTGGCTGGTTCTTTCGAGAGCCTCCATTTTAAAGTGGATGCCCTCAAAAGTCATGTCTCCATTTTAGACTCTCCTGAACTTTCTTTACAATGACCCAGTGCTGGGCACTTTCATCTCTTGCCCCACCCTTTTTTTCAATTTCTTTGTGTGTGTCCCTCATTTGAATGTATACTCTTTAAAGGAAGGTACTGTCTTTCTTTCTACTTGTATTTGAATTCCCAGTATTTAGCACAGTGTTTGGCACAAAGTGCTAATAAATTTTTGAGGGCTTATTAAGTGTCTGCTATGTGGTAATGCTCAATGTTGTCTTGCCTTATCTTCTCTTACAAGAAGATGAGTTACTCTATACCAGCTGTAAGGAATCTGTGTCCTCAAGGCCCTCTAGGTCCTCATGTGTGGCCCTTTGACTAAATCCAAACTTCACAGAACAAATCCATTTTTGACTGAGTCCAAGTTTTATGGAACGAATCCTTTTATTATTATATAATCCTTTTAATATTCTGTGAAGTTTGGATTCAGTCAAAAGGTCATACTTGAGGACCTAGAAGGCTACGTGTCCTCAGGGTCACAGGTTTCCCACCCCTTGTAGGTATATAAATGAGGATAAAACAGAATTTCTGTCCTACAAGAGTTTATATTCTAGTCTAACCCTTCAAGTTTGCATTAAGCACTTCTTGTGTTTAAGACACTAGGAAAAATGCTTCAGATATAAAAACAAACTTCCTTGAGTAAACTCAGCCTTCAAGGAGCTTATGAAAAATTCAAGAGAAGAGAATAAAGAAAGAAAATGGCCAAAGGTAGCCATAGGTCTACATCAAGTAGAGAAGCATAATAAAGTCGATGGTATAGAGATTATGGAGTAATTTTAGACATAAAATGACTTTAACCGATTTAGTATGAGCTCACTGAGATATAAAAGATAGGCAAATGAAACAAATCAAAAAAAAAGGATAAAATGAAGTTTACTTATGAATTAATTAGAGCCCGATAAGACCAGATGCTCTGCCACATATAAAGTTTAAATCTCCCATAGTGTTGAGTTGGTTCTTTAACATTAATCAAATCAGACGGAAAAGTCTGGAAGAAAGATTTCATGTAAACAGTAGAATTGGAGCAAGGCCTTGAAAGCAGATTAAGCATGTAGAGTTCTAAATCTGGGCTCCATAGGTGCCCCCAAGAGGAAGATGTGTATCAATTTCTGGGGTCCATGAACTTGGATGGGAAAAATAATATCTTCATTTTCACTAACCTCTTACTGAGATTTAGTATTTCCTTGATTTCAAATGGTAATTTGAGAATGGGTCCAAGAGTCCATAACACAAAAGAGGTTAAAGAATCCTTGGTAAGGAGAAAAAGAAGGTGGGAACCCCTGCTGGGAGGCAGAAGGTATTCACAGTAGCACAGAGGCAGCAATGGATATGGTTTATTTGAGGAACAAATAATAGCTCAGTCTAGCAGAAATGAAATGTGGATAATAGAGAATAGAGAGAGAATATTTGAAGGATGTTACATCTGGAATGGACAGGATTTTCAATGTAGGTTAAGAAATTTGGATTTCATCTTGTAGGCATTTGGGAGCTATTGAAAGCTTTAGAAGAAATCAGTGACATGATGAGAGCAGTGTTTGAAGACTATTCTGGAATCATTGCAGCTTAGAGAGAAGGATAGAGAAAAATCAAGAAAATGAAACTTAGTTTACTGTAAACTTTAAAATTTTTAGTGAGAGCATATCAATAGATATGGACTCAAAACCTTACCTTAAGGCCACCACCAAAGAGATGTGCCAGACATGTGCTGGAGCCAGCTTGACCCAGGTGGAGAGAGCCAATTGTTAAATTTTCTTTGTGAACATTTACATTTTGAAAATAGTACAAACCAGAGTTTGATTTATTGTTTTGTTTGTTATCTAGAGTTATAAAAATGATGGAGAAAATCAAATTTTAAAGTGTTTTCTTCATATCCTTCTTTTGGGGAGGTGGTACACATTTACCAAGACAGCATTGGATGTGCCCTATTCATCTGGTTTGATAGGAAACATTCCTAGTTGTTAATATTTTTCATTTCAACCATGTATGTAGTCAATTCCCATTCCAGAGGAATAAACAAGTCAATTCACCAAAATACACTTCTAATAGTGAAAGACGGTCAGCACTGATGAAACATCAAGAGATAGGAAGACATTTCGCAGTTTTCTCTTAGTCTCTGTATAAGAAAATAATTTTTGTAAAGATTTTTCTGCACTTACATTTCCTTATACCGGCTGTGTATTTGCAGATTTCTGGACCATTTAACATTCCTTAAACTTTCCTAAACTGTTTTTTTTAATCATAGACAAATACAAGGCAAATATATTGCTGAAATGTTTATTCCTAAAAATTCATTTTCATCATTAAGATATACAAAAGTATTCATTTATATCTTACATTTCCTTTCAGATAGGTAGCAGAGCATAAATAGCTATGGGGCATCTAGGTAAGGCAGTGGATAGAGCTCTGGGTCTAGAGGCAGAAGGATTTATCATTGTGAGTTCAAGTCTGGCCTCATACACTTACTAGATGTGTGACCTTGAGCAAGTCACTTAACCCCATTTCCCTCAGTTTTCTCATCTGTAAAATGAACTGGAGAAGGAAATGACAAACCACTCCAGTATCTTTGCCAATAAAACTCCAAATGGGGTCTTAAAGAGACAGACATGATTAATTGTACAAAAATAGATAGCCATAAAATAGTGATATAACTCATCCATGACTGTAAGAGTAAACTAAACACATCTTTAAGGAAATAAAAATATATCTTACTAAAGTGAGAATGTATGAGAATTCAGATGGCACAGTGGATAGTACTTAGACCTTGAGTCAGAAGGACCTGAGCTCAAATCTTACATCATACATTTCTCTGGTTCTTCTGACTCCAGGTTCTATCTATTGTACCACCTAGCTGCCTAGTGATAGGTAGTTAGACATAGTAGGTAGAAAGCTAATTAAGTTCCAAATGTCTCAGTTCAGATCCTACCTTCAGGACATACTGGCTCTGTGACTCATGTAATTCAGAACTCAACTTTGGTGTCCCAGATAACTCTCCAACATTGTACATTATATCTACATTGATGGAAAATTTTTTTGTTTGCTTTAAAACTGGGAGTTTCTTATGCTAATAAATCAATTTAGAAGTTTGAACTAAAAATACAGCACAAAACTATTAATATTTTATGTCTATTCAAATAATGTGCCAGTTTATGTGAGAATTTAATGAAAATATTTTGGTGTTTTGTTTTGAGTTCTATTATAATAGCATCAGATGCTTGCATTAAATTTAACCTCCAATGCCTCATTATACAGAGGATACTTTGGCTTCTTGGAGAGAACATGCCTACAAATCATGAACTCTGAGAAACTCTACAAAATAGGTTTTAGTGAGCGTTTGAGCACTGGACTGCTGCTCTGTTGTCTGATGTCTAGTCCATCTAAGTCCAAACTACATTTTTCAAAGTCAAATATTTACTTAACCCTGATACCACAAATTATATCTATTAATGAAACAGCTAACTGCAATATCAGTATTTCAAATCATTGTGAAGAAGGGCATACTTAATCTATAATTTCCAAAAGGCATTTGTGAGTGTGGTAGCATACACTCAACACAGCCCAACTGTACCACAGCAGAATAATTTTTAAAACTGTCATTTGCTACTCTCATGGATGCACATATTCTCCCAAAGCATTTGACAGAAAGAATAAAGTCATTTCAGTATTTGCCCACAAGTACATAGATAGTGGCCATTGCCATTGTAAGAACCACTGGAGGAAAGGTGGTGCTATCGAAGAATAACCTTAAGGACAGGTATTAAACATTCCTATGATAGAAATGACTTCAAAAAGCTACTGAAGACTTATAGAAAGACTTCAAAGATGACATCAAAAAACTAGCTCATTTGTGCAGTAGAAAATTTGAATGTCACATTGCCTGATTAAAAACACAACAAAAAAAAATGTTTTATGGATTCAAAGGGGAAAAGTATATTAGAAAATCAAGATTCCCTTAACTGGCAATTGAAAGCAAAAGTCATGTTTGAGTCGATATAAGGAATCAAAGCTATGCGAAGAACAGAATAAGCAATTCAATATTAATCAAAAACTTTACTACAGTAGCTTGAAAAATAAAGAAATCAGAAGGGAAAGAGAATTCTTGAAGAACAGGATATAGAATATTTCTAGTTGTCTCTACAGTTGTAAGAAATCCAACACAACAACAACACAAGTTGGATAAAACAAAAAACAAAAAGCTTGTGTATTTCTAGTGAAATGAACAAAGAAAACAGTTAAATGACATCAAGAGAAGTGACTGAGACTCTAGAGACTCTGCAAAAGGGGAAAGTTCCAGGGCCAGACCAGATCCACGACTGGCTCGAGTGCTTCATAGAGGCACATGAATTACTGGCTTTGTCTTAGACACAAGCCTGATCCCATTAGCTTAATTACCAAATGTTGAGTGTACCACTGAGCCCTCCATATACACACCAGTTTTGTGTTTTGTACTTTATGCAAAGTACTCTGAATTTGTATCTCTTCAAAAACAAATCTATGAACACTTAGAAAAAACACAATTTGTTGGCTGTCCCAATACAAATGGATGCGCCTAAAGTCTGAAGGATATGCAATTATCACTTCCACATCATGAGGCCTGGGGTGGAGGTGCTCTGCGGTCTGGAAAATCCATATAACATTTTTTGGCCCTCCGTTTGTAACAGAGAAGTCTGAATTATTATGGTATTAAAAGGCAAAATATGTCCACATTATACAATACTGTATATATATTTTATGCATTTCTGAACTTCTAAACTTTTTCTGTGTCAAGTGCCAGCCTTTGTTTGTTGTCTACAGCTTCTACAAAACTCCCCCCAAATTTCCATTTAATTTGTTATTCCTATCTGAGATATATTGAAACTACGATGGGTTAAGTCATGACAAAATGGAAGTCTAAGATTGATTTGGTGATATTTGAACAAGCATCTGAAAGTTTTGTAACATTTATGCTTCTTCTAATGAATGTCACAAAGCATGGAATTTACCGTGCTCATGGTTTAATCGTGTTCTTCACATGTTTAAAATAGACCCAAAAGACTAGAGTATTTGATGTACACTTGGAAAGCTGTTCTTTATTTAAATATAACACCACACAATGATGTTGAGAAAAAATGATGTAAAGTCACAAGAAAATCTTCTTAATCACTTGCTGCTCATAAATGATATCAAATTACATATGTCCACTGAAAATACATTTAAATATTTTCACCATCTTTTGAAATCTTCAGTGATAGTAAAATGTAATTTGGATTCAAAAAGTATAAAATTCTTAATGTGTAATACATTGGTTGGTCGGTTATTGTCCTTTGTTCTCAAAGAGAACCAAAATGACATCACTATGGTAAAGTGAAGTTTCAGTGTATATGCTGTGGCTGATCAGACTGATATGACCTTGGAATACTCTACCTCAGATTGGGCACAGAAAGTCCATGTGAACATTTGGAGTGGTTACTCAAATTTGCACATCCTATGTTTTCTTTGTGCTGTTTGTAAATATAGAGGCTGAAGACTACTGGCTTCAATCTAGAAATCAAAAATGACCCAATGGATAAAGGGATACTTATAGATACCAGGGCCCCTTCCAAGGCAAGAAATGTTCACTATAAATCTATCAAGGAAAAAACAGAATGTGAATATTGCCTTGCTGAAATACAAGTTCACTAGGAAGAATATATTTAAAGCTATTAACATTTACATAATGTCAGTTTTAAAGAACACTTTCAGAATTATAAAATGGATCCTAATAGATTTAGAATTTAGCCAACAAAATCTCATGTAATATTAACAAAACATAGATCCCATTTGCTATACTACAGTTTTGGAAATATTAGAACTTCATCACAAAAAGAGAAAGAAGATTGTCAGAAATCATCAGTTCATATGATAAACAGATGAAAAACTTACAGAAATTCTTTGGAAATTAACAAACATCCCTTAATCTAGCAATAGTAAAAGCTGATAATAGATGTATACCATTGGATTTATTGAATGTAATAAAAAATATTTAGCTGTAGATGGGGTCTGAAAAAATGTCTAAGTTTGTAGAGTTGTATCAAAATTCCCTTTATCTGCAACATTCACATGAAATCAACCAGTAACATGGAGCCAAAGGAATGATAAAGAAATGACCAGATCATGCGGTTTTGTTTATGAAACTATCACTTTGTGAGGGCAATTTAGGACCAAGTCATCATTACTAAGCATTATAGGCGGAGCTTGGATTTATTGCTCAATGCAGATTGTACAAGGAAATAATAGAAACTGTAGAACACATCACTGAAGGGTACAAAAATTCAATACCTATGAAATACCTAGCAAGACATCGGGTGGCTAGAATTATACATCAGAAGTTTACTGTATTTCATAAGGCAAAAGATAAACAAATTCTGATGTTATAACTATAGACCTCATAGTAACCTTAATAATTCACCAAAGAAACCACACTGAACATAGGCCATTAGATAGATCCACTGACCAGATAGAACACTGATTTTTTTTAAAAAATTAAGAATTTTAGAAGTCTGTTTTTCATAGATATCCCCATAACAAGTGCTCATAGTCTCTAAACTATAAGGAATGAAAACTTCTCAAATATAGAGATAACCTTGAGGAATAAATAAGAACCATGTGGAAGATATCCTACTAGCCAGGAATCAGAGAGTGCCTGGAGTTTCTCATGTCTGTTTTTATGCTTAAACGTTCAAAGCCTGACTTTGAGTGTCCTGGGCCAAGCAAATCTAAATGATGTTCTCAGTATCATTAAAGGAAAAACTAATCTAACTTGCATGGGGTAAGGATTTTAGGATATTGCTCCTTCCAAAAATGTGGGTCAAAAGTTGTATGCTCAGATTCAAGCAGTCTACTATATAATTTTAAATATAGTAAGAGAATAGGTCCTGTGATTGGACTGAGATGTTTGGCTATGTGACATCACTTAAGAAGAGCTAAAGAAAAATATTTTCCTTTCTGGTCCTACCATGCCTGAAATTACCCTACTAGAAATTATTTCCTTTGTATTCTTATCACTTCTTTTTCCTTTTTTGTGGGAGGGGAGGGAGAGAGAAACATATATACAAACATACATACATACAAGTATATATAAATTTATATTTATATACACAGACATAAAAAAATTAAGTATTTACTCATGCCAGTCATTGTGCTAAGTGCTAAAGATATAAATAGAAAACTGAGGCATCTATGTACTTGAGGATCTAGCATTATATTAGAGGGAGATGAGATGTATAGAAGGATTCCTCTCTAGGGTGGATGGAAAGGCCCAGAGTTCTATGGGACAAAATTGTCAGGGTTATTCGAAAGGCATGGAGCATACAGAGGGCAAAATAGTAGGACAGATAGATGTTTCACTGAGATTTTGAGGGTACAGAGGCAGATCTTAGAGCAAGGCTGAAAACTCATGTATAAACACAATTGTAAAGGACAAGGATCCTCTCTGAAGACTTCAAAATGACTTTAGAGTGTCATAATGGTAACCTTTAAGGCTGCAGAGGTTATAACTCACAAAATAATAGATCATAAAACTGTGTGGAAGACAATGAGATGATCGAATATGTACTATTAATTTGGCAAGTTTTTATTGTATAAGTAAAAAGTAATCAAGTATGAGAAGTTCTGATTTAAGACACTTAAAGTCTACGTGTGACAAACGAGTGACAAGTCAAGCTCAAGAAATGGCAATAGGTAACAAGGCCTGCTCTGTTGAAAACTGTGAAGAAAGTTAAAATGCAGTTTTGCAAACTGAGTATAATATTCCATATCTGATATGAGGATACTGACCACAAGTGAGTACTAGGTATCTTTGGTAAGGTTGCAACGTAGAGTGGGGAAATAGGGCCAAAGTCGGAGGTGAAGGGAATTAAAGATAAATTATACATATATCAATTCAACAGGCAAATATTAAGTACCTTCTATGTGCAAGATACTGTGAGGCACTTGCAAAGGATACTTTGTATCTTGTGTATATCTTTTGATATGCTTTATTCTCTGTTGAATGCAGCTAGGTAGCACAGTGGATACAGTGTCAGGCCTGGAGTTAGGAACTGTTTGAGTTCAAATCTGATCTCAGACACTTATTAAATGTGTGACCCTGACCAAGTCACTTAACCCCATTTGCCACAGTTTCCTTATTTGTAAAACAAACTGGAGAAAGAAAGGGCAAAACCACACTAGTATCTTTGTCACAAAGAGTTGTACATAATTAAAGCTATTGAACAACAGTTCTCCGTATAGAAGTGATCCTGTATCTTGTATCTCATCTTATCAGGTGATCAAATAGGCAAATAGATCCTTATAAATGGAAGGTAGATAGAACACCAAGAACTGTGAGGAAGAGGAACCCCGGGACTCTAAGAGGGAGATGTGAGGATGGAGAACACTCTAGGCATTCTGTGTAAAGGCTGGAAGCAAGATAAGATTCCATATTTCACAATTTTGCTCAGGGTCAAACCAGCTTATACAACTTACATAACTTATTCTCATTTTCTTTCCTTATATTGTCTCCATCTATTGGAAATAACTGTGGTAGACCTTAACATATACTGTCTTGCTGTCTTTGGTAACTACTGTGCTCCAAAGGTTCCCCCCGTTCAATGTGCTGCATACATGAGAAGGCTTATTATTTTATTTCCTATATATAACACCTGCATAGACCAGACAATGGCACCCAACAGGGTGGCTATGGTCAAATTTCTTTACCGTGATCTTCCTTTCTCATTATGTTTGACATTTCTGAAACTGAGTTTTATTGCATTCTCTCAGCTTATGGAAGTGGTCTGGGGAAATCAGACTTAATAGAGATGTAGAAACCATAGGGAGAAAAAGAAAAGGAAAGTGAACTGAAAAGAAAGTGGAATTAAAATGTTATTTTGGTAAACGGCTGCAATAGTGGAGACAACAAACAATTGTAATGTGAGTTATTTACCGACTTGTCAGGAGAATAACAGACGTTATGCCACATATTACTATAGCTACCACAGTCAGGAAACATTTTGGCTGGGGTGGGGGAGGTAGGAGAAAAAAGAAAATGGCACCCTTCTACATATGATCATAAAATCTTTCAAAGGAACAGGAATGGATTTTCTAAAAAACAACTGTATTTGTATACTGAGTTGCCTAGTACCTGGAGTATATATTTAGAGGCTGATACTTCCTGTCTAGAGCAAGAACAGGTTGCCTAACATCTGGGAGGCACACCCTTGGTATATACTTTCCTCTCACTTATCTGCATACATGTATTTCCTTTGTAGAAGTTAACTTCACTGACAGCAGATTTTTTTTCAGTTCATCCCCATATCTTCAGAACCCTGCACATAATAATAACGAAATAAATGTTTGTTGAATTAGGTTGAATTTGATTCCACAACTTTCAATAGGAGAGGAATCCTTCTTTGAAGGGAGATATGTTTCACAGAAACACTAAGTAAAAGCCTAACCAAATGTGAGAAAAAAGAATGTCTCAGGGTCATCCAAAAAGTCAAGATCATAGATAAAAGAGCTAGAGGGTACCTTAGAATGCATCTAATTCGACCCCCTCATTTTTCTGATAAGGAAACTGAAGCCTAGAGAGGTCCTCACTTGCCCAGTTCAAATCATGCTACTTATTGCCTCTGGGATCCTTATTGATCAAATTACTACAAAGTTCTGGGCCTCAGTTTCCTCATCTGTAAAAGAGGGAGTTGGACAAAATTATCTCTAAGGTTCCTTTTGGCTCTAGATCTATTATTCTATGAAGTAAAAAAGCTAGAATTCTGAACTCAGATTTTCCAACCCCAAATGTAGAATAATTTCTGCTATGGGACAATGCCTCATGACAACTAAGGTGATTTTTCTTGTTAATATTGTAACACATGCCCTATTTAAACATAGATAGTCTTTCTACCATAAAATGCTATTTTTTTAAAAAGGAAGCTAAAAAAATTCTTCCTTTCCCAATACTTCTGAATTCTCTTATAAGGAGAAGGGGAATAATTAATTTTAAAAAATCAGGAACTGGCTATTTACTGAAGGCAATATATTTTAAAAGTTTTACAATTAATATTCTTTACATTTATAGCTAGGTCAGGGTCACTACCTATAATTCTATTCTCTTCAGACAATGCAAAACAAATTATTGAATTTTAAAATTTTTGTTGAAATTCCCTTAATTCAGTACTTTTCCTTTAGAGATCCTGGAGGAAGTTGAAAATTTTCTCTTCTCAGCTAAGATTAGGCATCCATTTTAACAAGTATTATATTGTGCTGCTTCACCATAGGAAGTACAAGAGATGCTATTGTTTGGGAAGATGCAAACTATCCATATTTAACACTGGGATAATTGAATCCATTTTGCCTGTGTTCATACCATGTCCTTCAGTACTCACTTTTCAATCTAGTTTCTTCTTTAGGTTTTGTTTTAATTCTTCGTTTTGGTCAGTCAGAAAGTACTTACTGAGTGTCTGGTGTGTACTAGTACAAGGTACTTACTGTGTGTGTGTGTGTGTGTGTGTGTGCATGTAGGTATGTGCATGCATGTGCCTGGCATCTTAAATATGAACTGTACTAATAAAAGCAAAATGACAAAGTTCAGTTTGAGGAGATTGTAGCACCAACATGATATTCACAAAACCCACAATGGCTATGAATATCCCACTGCAATTCTGAATCACTAAATATAACACATTCTCCATATGGAAGACAGAACCAAAACATTTATTCAGACACTAGAAAACCAAATCCATCATAGTAACAAAAATCTATACACAGTAACAATGCAGAGAACAACACCATCTCTAAGCCTTTCCTCTGTTAGGCTTCCTACAAACCAGCTCCCTTAAACAAAATCACAATCTCTTTCACTCACACCAGCTTGACTATTTGCCTGCATCCTTCCTAGCCCTGACTGCTGTCATGACCAGCTTTCCTCTCAACTCTGCTCTAGCTCTGTCTCTTCCTGATCCACCTGTTCAGCAAACTCTTCCATGTGACTCAGACTTCCATGTGACCCAGGCAGGTCACACGGATCTATTAATGAATGGGAAAGATCTTCCCATTTAAATTACCATTACAGAGACCAATGTTCATTTCACAACTGATACAAGTCATGTGACTTTGAGCAAATCTTGGGATTATAGGATCTTGGATTTAGAGCTGGATGGAACCTCCAGTGCATCTCATTCTAATTAGAAAATTGTAGTCAACAGAAATTAAGTGACTTATGTAAGATCATAGAGGTGGTAGATGGAAGAAGAGGGATCTATCCTCAAAGTGGGCCAAATTGGGAAGTGAAGAACACTCACAAAAATCTACACATACTTCAGTTCAGAATTTAACAAGCATTTATTATACCCCTATTATTTACTCACTTCAAGTATGCCATTCTTTCCTATACACTACACTGGTTTATATCATATCTTATATCATATATCATATCATATCATAGAAAGAGCACTGGATTGTGGGTCATAGCTTCTGGGTTTGAATTCTTGCGCTATTACTCACAACCTATGTGATGTTAGTCAAATCCTATTACCTTCCTGGGCCCTAGTTTCTTTACCTTTAAAATTAAGAGTTTGGCTATGATTAACAAAGGACCATCTCATGACAAATCCTATGATTCAATCAATCAATATTTGATAAGTACATACTATGTGCCAGACACTCTGCAAACACTTGGTTTGCTTTATAGGCTCTGAAGAAATCAGTGATATCTGGGGAAAAATATGGTGGAGTGGGAGCCCTACTTGACTGGTACTTGGGAGACCTCCCTGTTATAAACTACTGACTAGCTATGGGACCTTGAGCAGATCATTCATCCACTGAGTGTCAATTCTTTCTTCTGTGAAATGAGGGGATTGAATAGGATGACCTCAAGGATCCCTCACAAATCCACAAATTTCATGCTATTCATTCTCTTTAAGTCCTTATTTAAATCTCTTCTAGGGGAAAGACAGTCTGAAAAAGCACCTTCCCCCCTGAAGATGGCAAGCAGCCAAGTCCCAGCATAATTAACATAGTTCAACCAATTATCTGAGGAGCAGTGTCTTAAATTTGTAAACAGATAAAGCATCACATTCACTCCCATTGCTTGTGTTGTGAGTGGGAAAATCAGCCCCAGATTACAAGAGGATAAAATTTGTTGTGGGGAGCAAAAGTTTGTCTGCTTTCTTTCAAGTGTCTTTTAGTTCCTGCTTCCTGTTTTTAAGAGAGTATTGAAAGTGGAAGTATTGAAATATCACAAACTATTCTTGTTCTCTTGGCATGTATAAAATCAGGAAGCCCAGAAAAACTGAGAAACCAATCTTAGGAGATTTATATTTCAATTTCTAGTTCAGAGGGATTCATTTGGATGAATGAATTTTCAGGGGGTAAAGGAATTGGACCAGGGTGGAACATAAGAAAAGCGAATGAAGCTTTCAGATATTTTATTCATTTCCTCAACCTATGTTTCCGGAGTCTTTACAATACGCATAGTTCCTACTGTAGACAAAGACCTATTTAAGTATGGGCATTCTCCCTGACGATAAGTGGAAGATGATCATGTTTTAAAAGTATGTCTGTATTGTGAGCCACAGACTGTGAAGCTTCAGTTTTATAATCAGATGAAATTTACAACAAAGTTAATCTGACATTTTTTAAAATGCGTGATTGATGGTTGTATTACATGGTAGTCAGGCTTAAGTCAGACCTGCACAACTTGTAAATTTCTTCAGGCAACAGATAAGTTACACCAGAGACAGATGGACGATGGTTGGTTGCTGTGGGTCACGTGACAAGCAGGAGAGCGTGAGCAGTGGCAAGTCTACATTTTTTTCCAGCTGCCCGAAATCCTTTGACTGCATGGGGTGCAGAGCTGGCTTAAATGGAAAGTAGTTCTTCTAAATTGATGTAATTAATATTACATTTATGCACCCAAAGGAAGCATTTCTAGGGTCAGCTGGAGGGCAGGAGGAGGAGGCAGGATATCTATAAAAAAGGAAATTGTGAGTACCTTTCTAGACCTTGGGATCTATGATCCAGAGAAACTTAGGGTGCTGAGACTCCGTTTTTCCCTGGCAGCTGGTCCTCACAGTAGCTCTTGGATTTACAGGTGCACAGTGCAGCACAGTGCAAAGATTATTGGATTAGAGACTGATGACCCATGTTCAATCTTGTGTCTGCTACTTACTATTTATATAACCTTGGCTTAACTTCAAAGGGTTTCAGTTTTCTATTTGTAAAATGGGGGAGTGGATTAGATGGTCTTCAAGGTCCCTTCCACCTTTAAATCTAGGTGGGATTCTACAATCCAAAGGAACAGAGTCCAAACACATTGGATTAAGAGTAGGGTAAACTTATCTTCTCTGTATTTATTGAGAAATAGTATGATACATTCAAAAGAAGTTTGGATTTGAAGATAGAGGACATGGGTTCAAATTCTGGCTAACCTGTTTGCTACCAGTGTGACGTTGGGCAAATTGTTTCTGCTCTGTGGGCCTTAATTTCTTTACATATAAAATGAGTAGACAGACTAGGTTCCGTTGTTTTTCAGTCATGTTGGACTCTTTGTGATCCCATTTGGGATTTTCTTGGCAAAGATGCTGGAGTGGTTTGCTATTTCCTTCTCCAGCTCATTTTACAGATGAGAAAACTGAGGTTACAGGGTTTAGTGACTTGTCCAGGGTCACACAGATAGTGTCTGAGGCCAGATTTGAACTTATAGTGATAAATCTTCCTGACTCCAGACCTGGCACACTATACACAGTGCCACTTGGCTGTCCTGGACTGGATGACAGCCAAAGTCCCTTTGGCTTATAAATCTGTGGCCCCTCACCCCTTTGCTTTGGGTGCCTTTCCTACTTCTTTGTTGCGTGGAATGGTGGAACTTTTCTTCTGTGGTGGAGGAATGACAAGTAGAAGTGACTAAATGTGGAAATAAGGGTAGAGATGCTGTAACCAGGGATCACTGAACTTAGAGGGACCAAAGAGTTATGTATGATACATAGCCCAATCATTAGAAACAAGAATAAAAAACTTGAGGTGAGAGATTCCAGGGTGGAATGGCAGCAGCCATAAACATAAGCTGGCAATAGAGAGATGCCGAGGTCTCTACCTTCAGGAGTTCTACTTTGTACCAGATTGTGGGCCCATACTGAGGGATGTTCAGGTCTCCACATTCCTCAATCTTAATCTATAGCTCAGGCATTTTGGCTGTTAGTTGTGAATTGTATCACCTATAATTCTTTTCCTTTTCACTGGATGAGGTTCTTTGGGGTCTAAGAAAACTGAACTGTGTATTTCTTAGCTCTCTTGGGTTTGCAACAGCCTGTCTGAAAACTGCCTGGAACCAAGAGAGTGTTGGATGTGAAACTGAGTGGTAAATGTGTTATTATGGATTGATTCACTTTTTCTGTCCCTTGTTAAGAGTTAAGCATTGTATACAATTGATCATGTTGTATCTGTTTCTATGGAGTGTGACTCCATATGTCTAATTTTCTTTGCGTAAATCCATGTTAAGTATGTCTCCACTTCAACAAGTTGGCTCAACAATCTGGAAAAAGGTGAAGTTGAAAGACAGAAAGCCTTCCACTCTCCAAGAACCACTGAGAACTTATTACTTCTCTAGCACTTCTATTCAGCTGGGTGAAGTATCATAACATCCAGGTAACCTAGATCAGAAGGTCCTTAATCTTGTTTACATCACTGATCCCTTTTGCACTCTAGTGAGGGAATATAGACCTCTTCTCAAAATATTAAAATTTATAAAATAAAAGAGGACTATAAAGGAAAACAATTATTTTAATTAAGTTATTAAAATACCAAAAAAAATCCATTCCTAGATCCCAGGTTAAGACACCTTACCTAGATCCTGATCCTTTTTGTTGAACAGAATATAGTTAGTAGCAAATAGTGGCACCTGATAGTAAACAATTTTATATTATATTACATCCACTATAATTGAACACAGCTAGTTTAAGAAAACAAGGTGATTAATCATACTTCAATTCACTGTGGCAAAGGTCATTTAATCATTACCCATTAGAGAGGACTGGATCAGAAGGTTGTTCTAGAACATAAGGCACTGCAGGACTGGATCAAGAAGTGAAACTGTGAAGCCAAGAGACAACCTTCTGGCACTTGGAATATACAGGTGGAGACAAGAGAACTTCAAGAATCAAAACTGTCAATTTTTTCTTATTCTCCTACTTTTCTGTGAAGGAGAAAAGCAGAAGACAATTTCCCTAGGACAGAAATGTCTCAGTGAACTCCCAGCCTTCCTCTTCTGTAATACTACGTTCTCACTAAACAGGACAGTCAGGCAGACTTATTTCCTCACACCACTTAGGTCGTTCTCCTCTCCTCTCCTCTGGTTTACCTGCTTCAGTAAGCTATCTGCCTGGAGAAATGTCAAGAAAACTGGGTATGTTTCACAGGGACGGCCAAGGAGACAGAACTCAGGGATATTTTATACATTTAAAGTATGGTGAGAAATATGTTAAGCACTAAAATGATGGATAGTAGAAAAAAGAAGAGGCAGCTACTATCTCTGGGGAACTTACAGTAAAGTTAGAAATAAGATATCCTCTGCACATAAGATTGTGAGAGGAAAATAAGAGAACACGCACACACACGCACACAGAAGTTAAACAAACTGCAAAGAGCTGAGAGAATACAAATGAAGGAAGTGATCAGAATGGGGAGGATTAGTCAGGGAAGACTCAAGGCTTAGAAAACATGAACATAGAATATGATCTGGAAAAAAAAAAAACTATTGGCACAGTAATTCTGGCACTGAAATAATAGGGACAAAGTATGATCCTGGAAGTAGATCTGCCTATCTGAAGTAGAAGGGTCTGAGTGGGATACAAAGTGGGATAGTCAGGTCAAGTAAACAAGCACCTACTATGAGCCAGACACTAGGGTAAGTGTCTGGGGGAACAGAGGCAAAAGTTCTTGGGAAATTGACAGTCTAATGGGAGAGACAATACCTTAATCAGTATGTTCAAACAAGATACATCTCTCTATATGCAAATACACATATATTAACTGAAGATAATCTTAGACAAGGCTTTGCTATTAAGGAGGCTTCTTGCAGAAGGTAAGATTTATATGAGACTTCTTCTGGGAAGCCAAGGCAGAGTAGCTAGGAGTGAAGTGACTGTGGGAACCAGGTTTTTCTAAAGGTCAGAAAATGAAACTAGTTCAAAAAGAAGATAGCTAAGACAAGGTGAACTTTTTAATGATGGAATGGGATTCCTGAAGTCCCGATGAATGGGAAAAGAAGACACTCGATGTCATGTTCTTTCCTCTGTAACACTACAGAATGATGACATGATTGGAATCACTGCAAATGCAGTAATAATTATCAAAACTTAATTTGTGTATATATACATATACATGCATTTGTATATACATGCACACATACATATACATACATTACATAGTGACCTATAAATATTAATGTGCTATGAAATTTTTATTTAGTTTATATACATGGTTACAAGGCATTAATGGACCTAAATGTAGCCATGGTGAACTTTTCTTCTCCTTTCTCTCCTCCCACCTTCCTAAAAAAAAAAAAAAAAAAAAAAAAAAAAAGGTAATACTTAGAACTTGAATCCAACTCATCCTTCCTAATGTGGTCCAAAGCCATTTATTAATTAGAATTAGGCCAGAATTAAGTCCTGGATCTTCACTGATTATTCATTTATTACTTCACTCTCAAAGATATACTTTGGTGTAATTTATTCTTTTTGTAGCAGGTAACTTCATAAATATAATCAGATTCATTGCTTTTTTATTTGAGGTGACTAATTATTGGGCTATTTATGGAGAGAAACTGATTTGTAATGAAGATCATAAGCAGAAAAAAATCATAATATGCAAACAAAAGCTTTCTTTCTGGCCTGCACTTCACTGCTAGATAAAGGATATTAAAGAAAAGATCATTTATCTTTCTTCATGTGATTAGATTTAGCTTGCCTTTTTGCTTTGACCATTTTTTCATATTAGTTGTAGAGGAGCCTAGAATATAGTCCCTTTAGATCAAGAGAAAAGATCTTATGCATGCTGTAGTGACTATAAATAATAAACTGCCGAACTGTTTCCATCAGAGTAGACATATATATGTATATATATATATATATATATATATATATATATATACATATACACACATATATATACATATATAATTACATAGGCATGCATGTAATATAAGGAATAATATTTGCCAGTTACCAGAATTCCTTCATGTAATCATAGATTAACCAATCAGAGAGATCTTTGGATTGCTTAAATCCAGCCTTGGTTCCATTTTTTAATCAGTCCACTCTCATTTGTGGCATCAGTTGCAATTTTCTGGTATATAACATTTGCAAACCTTCACTCCTACCTAGGCTTCTTCACTTCCTTTGGTTTTCCTAATATAACCATAATAGTTACCATTTGGGTAGTACTTCCAGGTTTGCAAAATTATTTACAGAGATTATATCATTTGATCCTTCAACAATCCTGTGAGGTAGGTGCTACTATTATTCCCTTTTGTTCAATTGAGGAAAACTGAGGCTGAGAGGTGACATGCCTGAGTTTACGCAGTGTTTAGGGAGAGTAAATGTCTTCCCGTCTCTGAGCCCACCACTTTGTTTTTTGAGTAGGGGCAGGGATAAGAAATGGACCTGTGATTTTATTGATACAGGGAACTCCCAGATCAGGAAATGCCTTCAACTAATGGAGGTTGATACCGTGTAGTTTTTAGACTTAGAGAGCCCTAAGAGATGAAGTGGCCTCTCCAAGTCACATAACCAGTATGTGTCAGAGGCTGGAAATAAACTGTAGCTTTCTTGACTTTGAGGCCTGTCTACTAAATCACATGTTTCTTTGATTATCTTACTTTTATTAATAGTCTTAACTTTGTCTTTATCTGCTTCCTTTATTTCTCATTTTGCACTGGTTACAGTTGTATACTGATTATTCTTAAAATATGTCTCAAACTTTGCCTTCCTTCTGAGTTCCATGGTTTTCCACGAGATTGTCATGCAGTAAGACTTCAGATATTGATCATATGATTGGACTTAGCCTGTTCTCAAGCGCTCTGTGTCTAAAACCAATCCATTGACTTGAAAGCTGTTGGGGCTGGAGATCAGATAAATGCCATGGAGCATAATTCATGTCTTTCAGGTCTCTCAATTCTTTTTCCAATCATACCAAGGTAACTAATGAAGAAAAGTCCTGAAGCAGTGAGTCATAGGAAGATTTTTAATGGAGCTGAGCCACTAGTGCCCACTATCCACTATCTTGGAAGGGGATGAAAATTCCCAGAAAATGAAAAGAAATCATCACACTTGGCTTCTATTGTTAATTTCCTTTCTCTTGTTACTTCTCTTTGCAGAATCTATCAGCTAATGAATAGCAGTGACTTGAAGAACTGAGGGCAAAGATACAAAGGATGGGGTCTGATATCCGTACTGAGGCCATGATGACACCTTAGTTGTCCAATCCTTATGTAAAATTGTGCCAGAGTTGGGGAGGGGAGGTAAAACAGGACAGTCCCTTCCTATGTTCTCTTGTCTTAACTGCTGGTTTATGCATTAATTTTTTATGCCCTTGAAGCTTGTTTAGACAATGCCACTGGACAAACTATAAACTTTCTTTCTTCCTGAAACATTTATATTGCTTTCCCCAGAGCATCCAATTTATGTCTATAGCTTGGTTCATCCCAGTGGGACCATATAATCATGATTCATCTCTTTCGCCATTTTCTGTATTGTTATTCTTGCACCATTAAATTCTTCCAAACTGATCTTTTATATGTAGGTTCATAAAAAAATAACCATCTCTCTTTTCTCCAAATTTTACATTAGGCCTAAGTCCAGCAAAGTAAGTGATATTGGCAGATGCTAACTGGTCAGGGAATAACAATTTAATCTTCTCCATTGCTACATTTCTTTTTTGTGGGTGGATAAAAAAGCATGATGATGAGGCCAAGGTCATGGGTTTGATACTCATGTGAACCAGTTAGCTTTGTGCTTTTCCATAAGCAAAGAATTTTGAGTAAACTCTGATGATCATCTTATGCTTGCATGCTTGTTTAGAGCATAAGATGGACTGAGAAAAAGAGTTTGAAGCTTTCAGTGTTTTTCTAGAAAACAAAACAAAACGACAGCAATACACCAACACCACCAGCAATGATAGATGCCTAGATGGTGATGCGCTTGGCAGTTTAGTCTCAACATAGTAGCCTTTCCTCTATGTATTTCTTTGATGGCGTTGTGGTTTGGGGCTGACACTGTCCTGTGTGCTTGTTTTATTTGAGTAATAAATATTTGTCTTCTTTTGAAGTCCTTTAAGCTTGTATACTTTTTTCACATGGTAGAGGCTCCTTAATTGCTAAAAAATAACAAAAACAACTATAAAGTAATTACTCTGGTCTTTAGTACTCAGAAACTGTCTTTTACATTTGTTTAATCTCTTTACTCTAATGATTAACAGGCAATGTTATATTCTGCTAAGAGAATGTATATAACTAATGTAATATTTTTTGCAGTTTTTCAGGATAGCACTCTAACATGCAGAGTTCTACCAGTTCTGATACCTCTGCAGAAAAACTGAATTCTTCCCATCGAAGCACAGGAGCTGTACAAATGAGAATTAAAAATGCCAACATCCACCATGACAGACTGAGCCAAAGTAAATCCATGATCCTTACCGATACTGGAAAGGTCACTGAACCTGTAAGTAAAATACCCCGAGTTTACTACCATACAGATTTTTACTGAGAAATTTTTTTTTTAAACTAATTGCTCTTGCCCTATCTGCTCTTGTAATGTGCGTAAGAAAACTGTTTCTGTAATGTGTTTTATCTTTCCTACTTATAGTCATAATAACCTCCTTTCCCCATCCCCACCCCCACCCCAGTGGTGAGAGGAAGAGCTGGGCTTAATCCAGTTATAAAATAGATTTGGTGGTAGACTGAAGAGCACCTTTGACTCGTTTTAAGGGCCTCCAATATCATGCTTCAGTGTCATAAAAATAATGAGGCTACGCTAGCATGTGGTGTTTGTATTTCCAAATACAGTACATCACTTCCCAAAGCCAGGGGCTAAAATTAGCTAGGAACAAACTGAAAATTAAAAAATCTTCCCCCAAAGAGAGTCCCTTTCTCAAAATTGCCAAGTATTATGAGGTAAAAAATTATTGAACATTGGGACATGATGATGGTCCAAAGGACCAAGGGAGCATGGCTACTTAAGGTTTGGCAAGTTAGTTGTTTTGTGGAGATTCTTTTTATCAGAAAGATTTGAAATACAATAGTTAGAGATGAACTCTATTGGCAATTGTATCCCTGCCCCTGCACTCATCCTGAGCTACTAAACGAACTGATTGCTATGAGTCTCCTCTGGTTAATTTTCTTCCATAATGGTGGTAACTTGCAGCTGAGGCCATATGATGTTACAAAATTATTGATGCAATGTTAGCCACTCTTTTGGATTCCATATCTATTTTGTTCTCACAGCAAGATCAAGAGCGAGAAATGGGTTAGCTAGGGACAGGCTCTGCATCCCAGTCACCCTTCTGAACCATGTGGGCTATTAATTGGGTGTTCTGTTAATATAGTAGGTGCCTATGAAATATTCAGATCCCTAACTGAGTTATTAAATGGAATAAACTTGCTGGGTAGCCTGTTACCAATCGTATTTATTCTGCATTTTTCATTCCAAGTTCAATTGCAAAATTAACCCACAGCTATTTCTTCTCGGGAGCTGGAGAAATATATGATTTTAATCATCCTTTCTTCAGTCGACTTAGACAAATTTGGCATTGGGAAGGCAATGATTATATTTCTGGAGTGAGAAATATCTCTTTAGATCAAGGTAACTAATGAGAGATTCATTTCCCTTTATTTACTTTCTCATTTGAAAGTATCATCATCAGCTGGAAATGCATTGTGAAACTGACTTAGCTTTTCCACCAACTACCATGTTCCTCAACCCTGAACTCCAGACAGTGTTTACAGTAAATTATTGGAAATGCTATAATGTATTATCAGTAAGAACTGTACCTTTGAAAAAGTTTAAAAGTTAAGTATATTTAATGATGCCTAACATATTTTATTGGCTGTGTTTAACAAAAGGCACTAGGCTGCAGTTGTTTTTGACAAGCATGAAAACATCACAGCATGAGACTGCAGAAGGAATTATGTAGAGAAATTACAAGTGATCCATCTCTCAATGAATTATCCACCTCAATAGCCTGCAGAACTCAGCTACCAATTAACACCTACTTTATTACATGTTGGGATGTACTTAATAACTTTCATGTGTTTATGCACTATTACCTTGACTGATGCCTCTTGTACAATTAGGCATAATTGGCATATCAATATGCAAAAGTTAAAAGGATTAACCCTCTTAAAACTAATGAGCATTTCTGTATCCAGCTGCTAAATGAGACAAAATTAGCATTTTTCACTTTTGGGCAGGATTTTATCATGCAGTTTCTCATTGTTGATATTACCTTGTTACATAACTTTAGTTTAGGGGGTTGTATGCTGGACTGTTAGAGAGTAAGAGTTTGGGGAAGTTAAATGAGATGTAATTATCCTAGCTTCCATTTCGGAATTCTTAGTATGGACCATGTATATTTCTGCGTAAGGAATGAAAAAAGTTACTTTGGATTATGTCTACTCAGTGCATAATCACATAAAAGGGGTATTTTCGCTAGGATATGTCATTTCACCAAGAAAACTTGGCTCAGATGTGTGATATTGAAAGCTTGCCATGGCACTAATTTCCTTTCTGTCTCAGTTCTTTTCATCTCTTTTTTGCCATGCACAATTTTCTGACTAGATATTGACAGAACGAAATGTATTTTGGCATATTTATTCAAACAAGCCTGTTAAAGTTATCTGCTCAAGCCAAACTAAGAGCTCGGTTGGGGCAGGGGGTAGTGGTGTTGGTGGTGATGATGATGATGATGGCCGCAGTGGGTAGTAGTGGTAGAAGATAAAGGCAAGGAGATCATCGGATCACAGAAAGTTAGAGCTGAAAGGAACTTTAGAGGTCATCAAATCCCACAATATTTATTTACAGATAAGGAAACTGAGGTTGAAAAATATTAATTTACTTGCCCAGTGAACACAAGTAGTAAGTGGCAAATCTCATAATAAATACATTTAGGCACTCAATTAAAACATGATTTCTATACAAAGTGTACTGAAAGCCTTGTCTAAACTTTGCAGTGATCGATTAAATCTCATCCAGACCAAACTTTGAAATACTTTGATAATATCTTGGGTACAGTGGTCATTATGTGAGATTTTATGAGACATCTAAGTGGAGTAAAGAATAGAGTACAGGGATTTGGAGTCAGGAAGACCTGAATTTTCATCTCCCTCTTTGGCACTTACTAGTTATATGACTCTAGACAAGTCCCTTACCATCTCTGAACCACAATTTATTTCCTCATCTGTGAAACAAGGATAGTAATAACACCTATCTTATAAGATTGTTATGAGGATCAAATGAGTCGTAATATGTGAAACACTTTGCAAAATTTAAAGTGCTATATAAATGTATTTTTATTATGTATTTGGTGATAGTGATGATGATAATCAGTTCAAAAAAGTGAAATTTACTTAAATATTCAAATAAGCCATGACCTTATTAGTGTGGGTGTCCTCCACAATTTTAGGGATTGAGACCTAACCTTTTCTGCCCAGTATGTGACTTGCATATTTTCATATTTTATATTTTTACTGATATATATATATATATATGTCAGTAAGTGAAGCATTTTGTGACTTACTTTGGGATTTGGAACACAATTTAGAGCACAATGTGTCATTGTCATATCAGCATATATTCTGTGTCCTGATCCAGAAGTTGAAGTAGGTAAATATGTTAAAGTGTATAGTAGCCATATTAATTTGCACCTAAAATATGTGCATGCGTATATGTATATCTATTAAGCTTATTCTATTTTTCTTTCAACTTCCTGGAGGCAATTTAGACTGAGAAAATCAGTTATCAAAATCCCTGTTATTTTTGTATTGCTAATCTTTTAGAAATATATTAAATATGTCTCCTGTTTTCTTTAGATACCAAGTAATCATTTTTCACTTGATCAATAGAGTAAAGCCTTTGCAAAATTAAAATAGCAATCTGAGCATTGCTACCTGGGAAATGGTGTGGAGCATGAGAGTATATCAATGAAAGCGATCTGGTAACCTGTATCGACAGGGAAGAGCTCACTGGTCTAAGTAATCAGTAATCACTTCCACAACACCCAGAATTTATCTGTCTCAGGGTGGACTGATTCTTCTGTTCCATAGTGTGACAAGATAGGCAAAATATTCAGCTTGTATAAATGTAGAGGCAAGTGAATTGTGCCCCTTTAAAGGCTAAAAAAGCTAATACACAGTACAGCAACTAGCTCATTTGAAATGCTTAATGCAGTTTCTCATTCTTTCTAGTTGGTCTTATTTATAATAGGGATGTGCTAGCATACTAGATAGTTTAGAATAGATATTAATGAAGAGTTTAAATAGAGGAAATCATGAAACTGCAAACACTGGCTTTAGCAAGCAAGAGCAGTTTCTACATCTAATGCTGGTATCTTCTCTACAAAGCTGTATGAATATTCACTGTTTTCATCTCTTAAACCAGACTGAAGTTCATTGCTTCATTCATAACTAATGCAAATAATTCAATGTCTTTTTTATTAGTATTCTGATTGAGATTTAGGAATCTCATCATTCAAAAACGTTAACATATCAGAGCTCTCTTTTCTGCTACCAAACAGCCTGTGTTATTTTTATTTCTTCTTCTTCTTTTTAAAAAAATATGTTATTGGGAAGACAGGAAACACTTTTCTTTTGTTCCTTATTCCTGTGATCATAGAATACTTGCCAAAGTTGTGGCTAGCCAAAAAGGCAGACATAAAAATTGCTAAAAATATAAGCCTTCTGTTTAGCAGAGTTTCGGAGAAATATTATGAGATTGCCGAGCTTGTCCGTATTTACTTCAAATCAAGCTTATAGTCAAGTATGAGGCTTTGTTTGTATAAATTGTCCTGAAGTGGATCCTGATATTTAATTAAAATGACACTAAATCACATTGAATTGATAAGACTTGGCATCTCCAACAAAGGTAATTGCCCGTATTGGTTTTGTACAAAAATAGAGCTGCTTGGAAAATGTGCAGCCAACACAGACTGTCAACTCCATTTATAGATCGATATGTGAAAACCATTGATCAGGCAGGCATGTGTAACAGTAACACTTTGCATTTATTTGTTTTTTTTTATACCACATTAAGGCTTACAGGATTATAGGCTTCCTAAATATTTTGACTTCCTCATAAATATATTATCTGTTGCATGTTAATTAAATGAGAGTCTGCAGCCATTTCTAAAATTGTTTTTAGTTTGATGATTTCCTTTTATTGCTGTGGATCGTCTGATCTGAAAATGGATTAGTTTCCTTCTGCATAAAGATTATTAAAGCTTATTTTAATGTGCCCTATTTAGTGTAAGATGTTGATGTGTTCCTGCTTTGAAAAATATAGATACTGACAATTATTTCCTCTTAGCAAGTGGCTGATCATCTTTATTAACTGGGCATTCTCAGCATCCAGCATAAAATTATTTCCTGGCACCAGAGCACAATATTATTTTGTCGGGCGATTCCGAAAGTCCATCTCGTTGATTTCTTCTGATAGACTTGTCTCTGTCTTTCCTTGATACATATGCATATGTCTGTCATATCTGACTTTTCAGTACAGAGATCTAATCAAACATTCCATACAAAAGAAGTACATGAGGTGAGGTAAAGTCGAGTCCTAAACAAAGATGATTTGTGTCTCGTTTCTCTTATTTGAGGCTATTTCCTATGGGCTCACTATATAAGCGGCAGTCTGAAGTTAACTCTTTCTTATCTCATCATTGTAAGGACAGTGTTTTGTTTCTAATCTCTATTGGAGGGTGGAGGATGGCACACGTAAGCCATTTTGGTTTTCAAGGAGAAACTAGAGCCTGGTGGAATGAGGTTCAAGCAAGATCTAAGCTACAGATAGGACTTTGCCATAATGTTCCTTCTCATGGCATTTTCTTTGGCATGAAGAGGTCAATCTTGTTGTGAATGTCTTTTAATCCTTCCTATCTACATTTGCGAGTGGAGCTTTCAAGATAACATTCCTGCTCTCGCCTTCCGACACAATATTACAAGTATTATAAAGGAGTCAGAATGTAAGAAATACCAAAAGTCCTGGCAACGTCAAGCTCAGGCATTACCAAAGCTAACTGGCCCAGTATATTCTACACAGACCAAAAGCTTTAATAACTGGACTTTTGACCTTTCCACAATTTGCTGCAGGATTGGGGGAAAAAAAGATTAAAAAACCTTCAGTGCTTTTTATTTCCCTTTGCTCTTGCAATCCCACATCATCTCATGCTGTGAAAATCTTTACTCTGTTTACTAAGCACAAATTAGGCTTGCCAAAGGTTGAAAAAGTTTATTAGTTCGGTTTAGAGGCCGGCACTTCAAAGAGCTAGCTCTGGTCTTCCAAAGGAATGTCAGTCTGTGCAGGGCCTGGGACCACTGAAACTTGGACATAGCTAAATTTGTTTGTGATGTCCCACTGATTGAACATGGCTATGAATGTACATGAGATACATTTTTTAAAGTTAGTCCTCTGATTACTAATTTGAATCCCAAACTCTAACCTTGTTAGCATCTGGACTTATTTCCATAATAACAACCCCTTCAGAACCTACAAAGTAATGAATAATTGACAACAAATGAAATGTTTTGATAGTTGTCGGCACAAAGCATGTTTAATGTTTTGTGTTGCTTCCTAGCTAATTATGTAGATGACACATTTGTCAGACCTTGACTGCCATTAGAAACGTGTTTCCAGAGGGGAGAAAAACAGGCTATTCATAGAGTAATTAACTAGAATGCTCAATGACCTGTGAGAGATTCAAATAGCTGCCAGTTCAGACATTGTTTTGTTACAGAAGCAGAGGGGTAATTAAAATTCCAAATTACAGTGCTATGATGAAGCATTTGTTTGTTGACAGTATACTCTTACTCTAGTTTGTTAATTCTTTTTTAAATTGCTTCTAATCCATTTTATAGCTTTAGGAGTTCCGTCTTTGAATTTACTGACAACTAATATTATGGTAAATTGTTCTTCAATGGAGTACTGCATGCTTGGCAGTTCCATGGGAGCACAAGGTGGGTGGGATGGAATAGCTATTCTTTCCCTAAACTGGCATACCTTATGCTCTCATTGCAACACACAGACCACTAACAGGGAACATCTTGTTAAATATTATGTTCCTAATTGTGCATTAGGAAAGATGAGAAGGTAGGGAGTAAAGAATTTTTTTTTTAAGAAAGAGGATATTCTAGAGAATAATATCCAAGAGAAAAATATCCACAGCTTCAGCAAATGATCTTGAGGGGTATATTGGGAAAGTGGGATTGACTTGACTGAAGAAGATGCAAGTCTGCAAGAAAAGCCTGACCAGATCGCACAAAGCATGGCACACTTCGCATTAGTAGCTTCCATCTACTGCCAGTGCCAATATGAGGAACCACGGCTATTAGAAGCTAAAATGTCTTTTCAGTGAGCTGCTGGGGCTAAAGAGTGGTAGAGATTGTTTTCAAATCCAGAGTTCTCAGGTTGTGCAAGCTATAAATTATATTCAAGTTCATTTTTTTAAAAAAATGCTATTTGCTAAAAGTGAGAATAGTTTTATTAAATAGATCTGACAGAAGTAACATGGTGTTTGATGCCGGGGAGCTGACAGCGGCATCGAGTGAGCTCTGATTATCCTGAAGACACTGTCAGCTAGGATTGATTTCCACTTTCTCCGTTTATGTAACGGTTCCTGTAATACAGCTGACCCCGCATCACGTTACCTTGTCATTTCTCTGCATGGATCAAGACGAGATGAGCTGAAAATAGCTAGACACTGACCTTGAACTTGCCAGAAAAGTGAAAAGTGACAGTGGTGGGGTTTTTTTTTTTTTGAGTTCATGTACAAAGATAAAGGCGAACTCTGATTCTGTTGAGTTCACTATCATAGCACAAGGGGGCAGAGCAGTACTAGAGATTCCAGGTAAAACAGCTTACACGGGTGCATGTGATAGCTCTGAGATCTGAGAATCAGAGCCAGAGGTCTCATTTTTTAAATCTTAGTATAGACATAAAGGAGAATTATTGATGAATCAAAATCTTAGGTCCCCTAATGTTCATAATCAGTAATTTGAAAGTATATAGGCTAATTAAAATGGTTACCTAATACCCCACACTTCCACCATCCTCCAAATTATACTTAGTTTTCCCCCCATTCCCTGTTTCTAATACCTTTCAATCTTAAAATAATTTGGAAATCTGATAAAAATACTTGGAAACATTCTATAGATGAGGTTTGATAGCTAGTATTCTAAATGAAACTTTAATTTAAAACATGCTTTTTGTGAAGAAGCTCGGAACATATTTTTTTTAAAAATCTATTAAATACAAAAAGTTAAAAATTGTCTTGTGAAAATTCAAATATTTATCAAGTGTTAGAGGAGAAGATCACAGAGAACATTCAGTTTGAATGAGACAGTTCCTCACCTCAGTTTACAGATGAGAAAACTGAAGATCAAAGATATGTTTTCTTCCTCTCTTGGCTCCCCGCGTCTACCTCTATGCATCTGTAAATAGCAAAAATAGATTGCGGAATTCTGATTCACAGTTTTTCCTGTATCTGTGTAAAATAAGCTTCCCCTTAACCATAACTCTTTAGCTCCTTTTTTGTTGTTTTTGAAGAGTGTCACTATCAAATACCATTTATTAAAAATATATGCATCATGATGTGTTTACAATATATTTGGCTAAATACTTATCTAACTTCATATGATTATGGTCTTAGAAATGAAAGGGAATTTATAGGTCATTTTACATAAAAGTGAACTGAGGTCTGAGAAGATAAATGTCTGTTCAAGTTCACACATCTAGAAAGAGGCAGAGGTAAAATTCACACCTGGGTCCTCTTGCATAGGATTCCATTTCTGTCTTATAATTATCACTATTTCTATATTCATAGTTTCAAAATGAAGCAGAAAATGAAATGTTAGGGGAAAAGTTCAAGGGAATCATACTTGGATATTGACTGGTATCTTTTTCATCCATTTATCTATCTATCCCCCAAAATATTGAGAAAGTTGTTCATATCCATACTTCTCCTTTGTAGATACAGCCTGGGATATGTTGAAACTCCTAAGGCGTGCAGAATAAGTTGGAGTATTTTGATGAGACTCTGGTGGATCACTAGGTTTGCAAGGGTAGAAAAAAAAAAGGGTGAACAACGGGGTCTGTTTGCAGCTATTGTCTTCATGTGATAAAAATTCTATTGGCATTCACCAGACTAGAAAGAGCTAAGAAACTTTCTTCTTCCCCGTACTCAAGGTTGCCAACTAAATCCTTAAGTCTTTCTGTTTCATTAGGATGCACAGACTTTGGTCTAAAAGTATATACTGTCCAAGTTATAGTTCCTGATGACGTAGACTGCATCACTGTAAATTAAGGCTACTAAATGCAAAAGTTAAACATGAAATCCATTCTGATTGCCTTATAAGAACAGTTTGTACTCTACTCACACTCACTCGGTTTGTACTCTACTCTGATTTAGGGGGTTGGGGATGGTTAGAACTCATCTCTCTTGGGGGATGGTGAAGGGTTGAAATGGCTTTCGAAATGGGCTATTAGCCCCTATTCCTGAGGTACAGGCTGGCTCAAAGGTGTTAGCTGCTGAAACCCTTCCCCAGAGTTTTTCTTCCCTTCAGTGTTTGCATACTTTTAATAAGGGACTCTAGTCCCTGATGTTTTGAGATTCGGTTTATTGTTACCATCTGTTTAATTACCCTCTCAGGTTTGTGTTGGAAGCATGAAAGTATTTTATCCAGCCTCTGAATCCCTGTGTTCCTAAAGAGATGTGGGTAAAAGTACACGTCAGTTTTCAAAGTGCACATTAAAAACTGATAAACAGAACCATCTCCAAACAATAAAATGTAAGGAAATGGCATTATTTTTGACATTAATGTGTATTGCTCATAATTAGCAAATGTACAGTGATATGCCACTGTCCCAGAAATAACGACATCTTTTTACATATAATCTTGTATATTTCCTTCCCTTTTTGAGATGATTGATTTTTATGACTCTTGTTCACTTACAGTGCATAGATATTATTTTTATTAGGGAAGTGGTATGGAATTTAAGAAAGAGCAGAATATAGGGATGGAATATGTCAAAGAGGTTTAAGGACAAGCTAAAGTTTTAAATGGAGAAGCAATGAAACAAAGACAGGGCAAAGAGCTCCTGGGCTGAAACAACACAGGGGAACCAAAGAAACACATTATCCCTATTTCTGTTTTTTTTGGTTTTTTGCTAACTACCCAGGAATTTACAGAGGTGGAAACCCATGCATTCATATCACCCTTGCATTTGCCTTTTCAACTCATATTTTACTTTGTTTTCACATACTTGTGCCTTCAATTCAGGAGTCAAAAATCACAAATCAAATAAGTCAATCTTGGCTATCTCTATCGTTTTACATAGAAACGAGGATACAGTAAAAATATATATCAAATTGTGTTAGGGCTTGGCATGGAGTTAGAGAATGACTATCAACCTCAGATATTTTAAAGAAGTAGTTCCTTAATCAAATATAGAATGTGAAATATTTGAGGTTTTTTTTAATGAAGGAAGCTTCAGCTAAATTTATTGAATAATAAGTAAAAACAATTCAGTGAACATCTTGTCTGGGGTTTCATGATTACATTTAGACTTTTTTACAGAGCATTTGAAAACATCCTTAAATTATAATCTGATTTTTATAATCAATGTAATGAACAGAAATTTTAATGTTTTTCACCGTATCAAAGAATCAGTGTTGATTTCAAAATGCTACTGCATCAAAAAAAACGCAGTAAGTGGCATAGAGATAATCACAAACTTCCTTCAGCTACTTTTGGGCACCTGACGCTTTGCTTCCCACAGGGAAAAAAACAAAACCAAAAAAAACTCAACTGTTTCCTTAAATCTCCAATGAGAAGGGACATGTGTCTCCTTGCATTGAGTTACATTATATCATATCATGGCACAAAGTGACCCAATATAGTGTGACAGGAGAGAAAAGCAACTGTGTGTGTGTGTGTGTGTGTTGTATTTGCTAAAATTCAAACTACAACATGCAAGGTAGAAACAAATTATTGAGGCCTACTACTGGACCAAATTCTTTCAATAATAGGTTTTTTCAGGGACCCTTAACCTGGGCTTCATAAACTTGATGTACAAATATTTTTGTTTACAAAATTTCGATATAATTGGTTTCCTTTTCAATCTTATATAGTTTAATTTAGTTTTTTGATAACATGATTCTGAGAAGTGGTTTTTAGGCTTAATCAGACTGGTAAAGGGTCCAAGGACTCAAAAAAGTTTAAGGACCCTTGATTTAGATAATTCTGTTAGAAGCAAACTGCATATTCAAGAATGAAAATACAGCTGATAATTCAGGTTAATCTATATAGCTCACTATCAAACTGGGAAAACAAATAATTAATAAGATCTGTATTGAAGTTCATGATCAAGGGTCATCTGGCTGGTACCTAATGATCCATCATTTACAGTGATCCTACATATTGATTACATAGTGGCTATGGCTTACCTTTTATGGAGACTTCCTGTTTTACCATGAATTATTGACACTGTTAATGCCAATAACACATCAATAAATATTCAAGAAAGAATGATCATTCCTGGATGTGCCCTCTTTAGCTTCCATGTTCCTGACATCACTGTCCTAAAATGAAAAACTTGGCATTTTTCTCTTGGCGAGAACACAAGATGTCAAAGACTCAACTTCCATTCTGAAGAGAGCAGGTATTGTGGGTCCTATTTTTATACATCTATGCCCTTCAGCTTTTTTTCATTGTGGGCACCAGATTGGAGAAAAAGGCCTATGAAAGAGCATTTTTGTACTCCATTTCTACATGTTGTTTCTACATTTGTGCATATGTGTTCTCTGTGTCATACTTTCTATTCAGTGTGCATTCCATTTGAACGTGTAAGCATATATGTTTTGCCAGGAACTTTTGATCCTGATGATAATCCTTTTCCTTTAAAACTACACCCCCCCCAAATAAGGGTAAAAATAGCATATTTATAAGATGCTTTCCCACCAGGGTGTGAGTGCCTGGAGAACTAGGACTCTCTTTTGTCTTTCTTTACATCCTCAGCATTTAGCCCAGTACCTGGAATAGGGTAGGTGATAGTTGATTGCCTAGCTAAGTCTGTAAAAGTGATAGCAAAAGTTTGATTATTTCTACACTAGCCAATCTTGTTGCTGACCCAGGGGAATTAGCGTCCTTGCTTTCTTTCACTAAGTGGCCTCCGTGGCCCTGAGTTCAAGTTCTCAGTCCTAGGTTCCTTTTCTCTGTACTCTCTTGATTCTGTATGGCCCCTCAGAGCCCACAGGAAAATTGTATGAATATTAGATTTGGCTCATGCTTAGGTTTCCTCAAAGGGGAATATAATCCCCACAATAATGAGAGGTCTTACCTAAAAACTGCTCCTCCACCTCCCTCCCCCACCTGATTGGCCTAACTGATTGGCCCTGGCTTCCCTAAAGTGGCTTCTTTCCCTCCCCTCCTCTCCCACTTTTCACAACCAATGTGGAAGTTCTAGGACAAAGCTGCCCCTAGAGTTAATTGACTGCCATGTCTGTGACATCTATAGATATAAAAAGTCTCAGCCAAGTGGAATCTAGGACCCTTGGACTTGGTGAATTTCAGTTAAGTGCTTTTATATTCTTGTGGCATATCCTTACTGTGTTAGGGCCAAGTAAGCCTCCTTGTGTTAAATGTTCAATGACCAGTGAATGTCTCATTTTATCCATTTATAGAATCTGAACCGGAGAGTTATAGTGTGGAGCCACATATCCAATAGTCACTATGCTCAGGGAAAGAAACACAAAGTGGAAGTGGTCAAAGGCCTAAGGCCCAGGCAACATAGATACTCCCTGCTATTGGCATCACTGCCAGGGAGGAGAAGGGTCCTTTCCTTCCTGCAGCCCTTCTCCCCCTACAAAGGAGGTCTCTAAAAAAATGTGCCCATAGACAGAGGCAGAGACAGAAAAACACAGAGAGATATGGAGAAAGAGAAAGAGAGAGAGAGAGAGAGAGAGAGAGAGAGAGAGAGAGAGAGAGAGAGAGAGAGAGAGAATCATTCCAAAGTACCAAGTCTTAATCACCAAACCCAACAGAATGGGCCCAGAATCCTGCAAATTAGGGAAGGGGAAAAGGTTGAGTTGATTAAACCCATTACATTCCCACCTTGCCAAAGAGGAGAGACACGCTCAAACATGAAGTGACTTGACTAGGAATAGATTTTGTTTGCATTGGTGGAGGAATTTGAACATGGGTTCCATCTCAAACACTAGTGCCATTTTTTTCTACACTACAGTACTTCCAAACTGAAATTTTGTGGGATTCCCAGTAACTTCTCATGATATATGTCTTTTAAAGACTAGCACATTCTTTGCACTCCAAGATGTCCCTCACTCACTCCAATGTCCTAAACACAATGATATATGAAATAAAGAATTTTTGTATGGAAGGTTTATGTCTATTCAAAATAAATCCTTGAAGCATGATATTTTCACATTTCAATAGTTAGGGTAAAAAATAAATTAATATCCAAACACTGGAATGAGGTCGCCAATTAACTATTTAAAATTATAAAATTTCAATCCAATTTAAAACATCTATTTATGATAAATATTACTTAAATTTTAATAATCAACTTTTAACTTCAACTATAAGAAAATGGTTACTCTACAGATTTTTATCAGTCTATTTTTTTATTAGAAACTTGTTTTCCCCCAGCATTTGTATAGACACAGACTCTGATCTATCCATCTTCAGTCTCATCCTGCCTCTCTCCGTTCTGTCCCATCTAATCTTTTAGAATGCTATCTCAGCTCCATTCTTCTACTTCCTTTCCTCTCACTCCTAAATCGTATGCATTCTGGCTTCCAGCCTAATCATTCAACTGAAACTGCCTTCCATAAAGTTACTAATGATCTCTTAATTACCAAATCTAATGGCCTTTGCTCAGTCTTCATCCTTTTTGACCTCTATTGGATCTTCGATATTGTAGATCACCGTCTCCTCCTGTCCAGTCTTAGGTTTTTGTGATAATTCTCTTTCCTGGTTTTCCTTCTACCTATCTGACCACTCCTTTTCCAGTTTATTTGTTTGTTTTGTTTTGATGAACCTTCATGGCATGATGACTAACTATAGGTATTCCCCAAGGTTTTGTCCTGGGGCTCCTTCTCTACTCCCTCTGTACTTATCAGCTCCCATAGGTTCCATGATCATGTCTATGCAAATGATTCCCAGATCTTTATGTTCAAATCCAATCTGCCTTCTGCGCACCAGTCTCACATCACTAACTGTCTTTGGAACATCTCAAATTGGATGTCCCAGAGTCACCTCAAACTCCATATGCACAAAACAGAACCTATGATCTTTCCTCCCATAAGCTTCCCTTTTTCTCATCTTTTGTATAACCATTGAGGACACCATCATCCTCTTAGACATCTAGCTTCACAACTAACCTTGTTTCATCTTTGATTCCACATATCCAATTTGTTGTCAACTTTATCCCTTGTGTGTGTATAAGTATAAGCATATATGTGTGTGTATACAGCCATGTATGTGTGTATAAATACATATAAATATGTATGCATACATATGTGAGGAAGAGTACATAGACCAGCATGACAAAATTAAACAGCAAGTGTAAGGAAGTAAAATGTAAGAAGACTAGAAAATAAGAAGGAGCTAAATTGTGAAGAGCTTTAGAGGCCAAACAAGGGACTTAATATTTGATCCTTGGCCATAATAGACAGCCATTGAGTACTAGATGATGCAGTGGATAAAATACCAAGCCTAGAGTCAGGAAGGCTGACTTCAGATCTGGCCTCAGACACTTATTAGTTGTGTGACCCTGAGTAAGTCACTTAACTCTGCCTCAGTTTCCTCATCTGCAATATGAGCTGGAGAAGGAAATGGCACATCACTCTAGTATCTCTGCCAAGAAAACCCCAAGTGGGGTCATGAAAAAAGTCAGACAGGACTGAAATGACTGAACAATAACTGTATGTATGTGTATGTATATGTGTACGTGTGTATGGGTATATATGCATTTATATTTATGTGCATGTAATGTATGTATACATGTGTATGTGTAACCCTATTACTGACATCATCACCTCTCAGCCTTCTAATTGACTTCTTTGCTTCTAGTCTTGCTTCATATCATGTCTTCCTCCACTCAATTGTCAAAGTGATTTTCCTAAAGCCAAAGGGAGAAGGGAATACTCATTTATACAGGGCCTACTATGTGCCAGGCATTGTACTAAGCACCTTAAAAATATTATCTGATCCTCAAAACAACTCTGTGATGTAAGTGCTATTATTATCTCCATTTTACAGTTGAGGAAACTGAGGGGAAAATGGCAAGTGACTTGCCTGGGGTCATAAAGGAAGTAAATGTCTGAGTCTAGATTTGAACTGAGGTTCTATGTGATTACAGGCTCAGCATTCAATCCACGGTGTGTCTCCTCTCTACTCATTAATGTCCAGTGGCTGTCTGTTATGACCAAGGATCAAATATTAGGTCCCCTTTTTGGCCTTTAAAGCCCTTGACAACTTGGTCCCTTTCTTATATTATGTAAGTCTTCTTACATTTTACTTCCTTATACTCACTGTATACTTGAGCTATGCTAGCCTGGTACTGATCCTCATGCACGGGCCACATCTCCTGATTTCTCACCTCTGTGCTTAGCTCTGACTCCTTTATGCCTAGATACTCCCCTTTCTCATCTTCATGTCCTGATTTTCCTAATGTCCTCCAAGATTCAGCTCAGTTCCCATCTTCTTCAGGAGGTCTTTTTCTTAATATCCCTAGTTGCTTGTGTCTTGCCTTCTAAGATTATTTTCCATTTACTCTTTTTCTTTTATGTACATAATATTTTCATGCATAATATGTTGCATGTTAGAGGCAGCTAGGTGGTATAGTTTCTATGGTGCTGAACTTGGGAATCAGGAAAATCTGACTTTGAATCTTTCCTCAGATACTTACTAGTTGTGTGACCGTGGGAAAGTCACTTAACTTCTCTGCGGTTATTTCTTTATGTGTAAAATAGGGATAAAAATAGTACCTACTTCCCATCATTGTGAGAAATAAATGAAATGGCATACATAGCACTTTGCAAATCTTACAATGCTATATAAATTATGATGATGATGATGAAGATGATGATTAAAATGAGAACAGTAGAGGGTAGGGACCATATTTGCATCCCCAACATTAAGCATAGTGCCTGGCACCTAGTAAACACAATGATTTTTGTTGAATAATTACATATAGACTTAATCACTAGATGACATTGCTAGCCATGTACTTGATCTTATCCTATACATGAAGGTACATGCTCAATACACTGATCTCACACCAGAGGGAGCTCTGGGGAAATGCCAACCTTGCTGCACTGAGAACCTGTGCCTTTCTCTCTAACAGTTTCCCCTCTCTCTAGAAAGCCACATTCTTTTATAGGTCCATGGACATGATCAGTGTGAATTTGCCTAATCAGAATAGTTTAAAAACCTCATCTCATAGGAAACCTGCTGGCTTATCCCTGATGTTTTTTTTTTTTTTATTTGACTAAATTCTAGTCATAGACCCATGTCAGAGTGGCACTGACCAAATAAACAGACAGATATGCTTCACTGTATATACAGTATCATTCATTCATGAATTATTCATTTATTCATATGTATTTACTTATTTATTTATAAGCATAGAATCACCAAATGGAATAAAATTAGAGCTACATTTAAATAATTACAATGCAGGCTATAGGCTGCTTTTCCTGGATGTTGTTTCATTTTTGACTTACTATTTTTAGGGTGACACAGGAGATAGTTGGTCTTGGAGGAAGGAAAACCTAAATTTTCTGTCACCTATTGTTTATGTGACCTTGGTTAAGTCACTTAACCTCAGTGTCCCACCATCTCTCTAAGACTCAAAGTTGCTGACATACATTAGTAGAGGGAGTTTCCTCATTCCCCACACCAGTGAAATAAATCATTTGTATAATCCATAGCCTCTCTCTCTCTAGGGGCTGGCACATAGTAGATACTCAAAAGTCTATTGATTGATTAAAACATAGTTTCCAAAGGCCAAGCTACTCACGGTTTTGTTCACAATATGTTGCTGAGTGGGTGGGAGAACCGCCCATCCCAGCTCCCAATGCTATCCTTTTTATTTCTTTTTTGCCCACAGTTCTGTTTGTTGGAAGCAACCTCCAATTCTCTTTGACTGCCTCCAAGTACACAGTTCATCAGCTGGGCTGAATAAAGTTTGATCTCACTGCCTGGCTTGTTCATTGCCTGTGGATCTGTGGGATAAAGTCAAGGACAGGCCAGACACAAAAGGGCATTCTTTGTGGCCTGATTGCTCTCTTGCGTTTTGTCTTCTTCTATGTCCTTGTGGCAGAGATGTGTGTCATTTCCATCTAAATCTTTTCTGATTTATCCTTGCTTCCTCCTTCTCTGCCCCCAGTCATCTACAGAGGGGGAGGATTACATGGTTGCACAATTTTCTATTGAAACCCCAAACTTCCTTATCGAAGAGGTCAAAGATCCTTTCATACGATAGATGGCTTCCTAAGAACTTCAAGTCCTGGAGTTCCTAGGTTCCTGCGTTAGATGCTCCTCTGCTTGCAAAGCTGTTATGAATGGTACCTGCTGAACAGGTACAATCCAACTGGGTTAGGATCCACTGGATTTTTATTCAAGATCTAGCTCTACAAAATAACTAACTGTGAATTTAGCAAGTTATTTTGCACTTTAGAACTTTTCCTCCCCTGTAAAATGGAGTTTATAAGACCTGGTCATCCTTCCCCGCAAGTCTGTGATTAGGCTTAGGTGAAGTAATGTATATGACGTATTATATGCCAGATGTTATGGTCTCTTTCCTTCTTGTGATTGAGGCAGGACAATATAATGAAATTGAAAAGCATGTACTACTTTGAAAGATATTTGGTAACAACCTATGTAACTTTTTCCTATGTTAAAACTTTATAAGATTTGAAGTAAAGGGAGATTTCCAGGACAGAAAATCTTTGTGTTATCAAACTCTGAAACCAGTACTGATATCTACCTATCCTTTCCTACGACATCTTCAGAATATGCATTATTAAGTCTAAATTGTCCCAATCTGGACTAGTTGCAGTTAAAAATATAAAAGATTTGACTCTGGTTTATGAAAAGATACCTCTTGCCTCCAGTTTGCTTCATGAAGTACTCTGGAGTATATACTGAAAAATCATTATTTTGGGATTCTTACTTGGTAGTTGGAGAGAAATCTTGATGTGAATAAGGACAAAAGAAAACTGGTCTCCGTTGCACCACGTACTAGTTATGTGACCTTGGGCAAGTTATTTAAACTCTTGAGGCTTCAGTTTCCTCATCTGTGACAATGAGGAGGTTGGCCTTGATAACTTCCATTGCCTATTCAAGTCCTGTGTCTACAATTCTGTGACTTTTCAGGGCATAGAGTACTGCCAGAGAGAAAAACAAATTCCAAATATGACTCTGGGAAAATATTGATGCTCTTTCTGCTAATTAGATCCCTTGTATCCTTTGGAACCCTTGTCTTCTTGGTAGCTATGTGACTAAGTAGACTATAAGAGAGGCAAAGATTTCGAAGATCATCTTTTGCTCTACTTCTTGTCATTCTTGCCCATGTCGTACATAGTTCCGTATAAGAGAAGGCTGTTCTTTTCATATACAAAGCTCTTAATAATTGTTTGATGATTTTAACTTTGTTGAGTTGAAGTTGTATTTGCTTGTTTCATCTGCCTATTTAGTCTATTTAAAAAACAAAACCCTAATTGAATCTTAGTTTTTTTTTTTTTTAAGATAGAAGAATAAAATTGTCGAATACAAAACTCGAAGTTAAGCTTTGACTGCAGCTTAATATGTTTAAACAACATCTATTATATATCATGGCCTGATCCTCCAAACCAGGTTTCGCAATTCTGTCCAATTCTGATTGTTGGGTGTTTTCAAGAATTTAAAATTTAAATTCAGATATACTTCCAACTTTTTAAAATATTCTTTTTACAACGAAAATTGTAACAGGTTTTTATTGGAAACATCTTTTATTTGTATCTATTTGTTTTGGCATATCTATGATTTGTTAACTTTAATAAAAAGCATTTTATATAAAAATTTAATATGGGTATTGGTAATTTGCTCTGCTGAAAATCTTATTGAGATGTTTCCAGGTAAAACAGCGTGATTTCCAAGTAAATCAGGATGTTTTAAAAGTCATATGGGAAAGAAAGTCTCATCATATTAGAAAAAGAAAAATGAATCTACCAGGTAATATATAGTATTTCACACATCCTTCATCAACTAAATTAAAAGATTTAACTAGCCAATAAGTTATTCTTCATTTTAGCTAAGTAAAAGTTAACATAAAGTAGGAATAGATGTCTTTTTTGGTAGATTTATTAATCTTTTATTTTTACATAGACTTGCACCTCTAAAAAATCTCTTTGTAAGATCACCAAGATTTTCCTCCCTATCCTACCATCTTCCCCTCTTAGAGAACCATCCCTAACATCAAGAAAAATTTTATTATAGTAAAAAGAGTAAATCATTATGTGAAAAAAACTGACAACATGAACCAAGTAAACTCTGATTCCCCACCTCTACCTCATATCTCTTCTTTGAGGCCAACCTTATTCTTTATGATTTTGCAACACTTTTTTTTTGAAAAAAAATACATTTAGTTATTATTCTTTCTCCTGTTCTATTGTTCTTGTTGTCATTTTGTATATTGAGTTCTTGGCCCTGCTTATTTCACTTTATGGGCTTTCATGCTTCTCTACATTCTTCACAATCAACATTTCTTAAAGGACAGAAATATTCTGTTCTATCACAATTTATTTAGGAATTTCCTGAATGATGGGATCTTATTTTGTTTTTTCCCCCAAAAGTGCTACTATACATAATATTGTGTGTATGGAATCTTTGTTTTTATCAGTGACTTCCTTGGAGTAAATGTCTAGCAATGGAATCTATGGGTTAAAAGGTACAGGCCTTCTAGTCCCTTTTGTATAATTTCAAATTGCTTTCCATAATGGTTGTACTAATTTACAGCTCCATCAACAATGCATTAGGATGCCTGTTTTTCCACACCCCCACCGACATTGATTATTCCTGGCTTTTGATATCTTTGCCAATTTGTTAGGTGTGAGGTGAAACCTCAAGGTTGTTTTGATTTATTCTTTTTTATATTATCAGTGATACAAAGTATTCTTTCATATGGTTTTTTGTAGTTTGTAGTTCTTTTGAGTACTTTTTGTTCATATCCTTTAACCACTTATTTAATGGAGAATGACTTTGGGTCTTACATATTTCTAAAAAGTTATTTATGTTTCCTGGACACCAAAGCCCTCTCAGAGATACTTGAAACAATTTTCCCCCATTAGGCCATTTTTCTTCTTATCCTAGATGCATTAATTCTATCCTGTGCAAACATTTTAATTTTATATAATCAAAATTATCTATTTTATCTTTTGTAACTGGATTTGTTACCTAGGTATGTTGCTTTTCTGATCATTCTGCTATATCAATGATGCCTTCTCATCATGTTCTACTCTTGTCCATGTTTTGTTTTTAATTTTTCCTTCTAAAATCCTTAACAGTGGACCTTTTTCTTGTTCTTTATTATCTTGGGAACAGCAACATAACTTCTGAATTATCCAGCTCATCTCTTTTTCTTGATATGTAATGAGTTTATGGCCTTTTCCCATCATAAAGTATGTTTAGCAACTGCCTGCTACATCATTCCCTTAAGATTACATATGATTTTAGATTTCATTGGATCCATGATTCACTATTACAAAGTACAAATGGGACAATGATAATTTTTAAAAGTTTTTTTCCCCACTTCCTATGAAATTTATCAAAAGTAATTGGACCCAATCTCTTCACTCTATTCAACAACTGGCCTATCCAATTACCTGCCTGGAACATTTGTTCATGGTATCTGTTAACAAATCAATTATACAGTATTCCCTTACAATTGTATATCATAATCTAGAAGAAATGCATTTTTCATCTACTTTGATAAAAGTGGACACATGGAACAGACATCACAAGAGCAAAGATTTAAAGTTCAAGGAGACTTTATAGATCGTCTCGTCCAATTATCTCATTTTTTCAAATAATGATATTCAGACTCAGAGAGTTCCAGCATCTTGTCCAACTCAGTTCATGGCATAGATTGCAAAGCTATCATTCAACTCTCTCTAGGTCTTTTGATGCCAAGTTCTGTGCTTCTTACCATGGTGCTTCTAAGAAGAAATGTTTGAGAGAGGGGGTTTGGGGAAGAGGTGATAAGTATATGGAAGTGCCCATATATCACAGAAGCTTGGTCACTGAATTTTATTTGCCATCAGTAATAGAGTGCTTTTTCCCACTGTGACTCTGTTCTGTGTTTTAATTCCTTAACTTTCATTGTTGTTCTTGTTCTCTTTATAGATATTTGATTAGGGTTTTGAGAAGTTTCTAGTAAGGTGAGTCTTTTTCCCAAACTTCAATTATATATGCCTATGAATGCTGTAGACATACTTATTTGAGCCCATTGACACAACTGGAAACATGTTTGCTTCCTCATCCTATTAGTTTGGACCCACCTCTTTGAAAAAAGGGACTTGCATAAATATTAAGGGAAGCCCTGGGTTCTAGCAGATTACAGCTCCATCCCTGACTCCAGGCATTTTTCCTGACTTTCCTTTATTTCTGGAATGTTCTTCCTCTTTGTCCCCAACTTTATTAAAGTCTTTTTTAAAGTCCCAGCTGAATCCCACCTTCCATAGGAAGCCTTTATTGAGCCTTCTTAATTCTAATGCTTTCCCTCTGTTGAATATTTCCAAATTACCTTGTGTATAGCTTGTTTGTGTATAGTTGTTCTCATGTTGTCCCTTCCTTTGGACTGTGAGCTCCTTAAGATCAGGGACTGCCTTTCGCCTTTCTTTGTATCCTCAGCACTTAGCATGGTGCCTGATACATGTGCCTCATACAGTGGGAAATTAATAAATGTGTGTTGACTGAAAGACTGTTTTACTGAAGCTGTTAAAGCTTGCCTTTGGACAGAAGCACATGGGAATTTTATGTAGACTAAAGTCTGAGAAGAGATTTCCTGGACTTGGAGCACCTGGATTTATCCTTGGAGAGGAAGTGACAGTTTCACCATTTAGTCCCTGAAGGAATGAATCACATGGCAAAGTAATGGCATTTGTTTTACCCAACCTTCAACAGAGAGGAGAATTTAGGTAGTGCTATCCTCTTGGGAAGAAGAATATTGTACATTTGGTTCTTTAATCAGACAAATGGGATAGAGACTACAATTACAATACAGGGGACCCCAGCTTTCCTCTCCCATATTATCATAACTTATTCAGACACTGAGAGTTTAAAGGAAAAAAAAAGGTTCACTGTGGGTATAGTTTCCTTGTCAGGTAATACCATAGGGCTGTATTCTTGTTTGAATCTCCATGATAAAATAATATTCACCAAATGTTGAAATATTAGCTCCTTAGCAAACTCAAGTTTATTTCCCTTCCAATTCTAAACCAGAGTGTAGTTCTATGAGCCAACTGCATAGGTCATATTGAGAAATGAGGACTCACTGAAAAGTGAAGGGAGATTATATTGACAATTTGTGAGCTACCAGGAATCCTTTAAGTAGTTTTTGATTTTTTTGGGAGGGTGGGGAGTGGATAGAAAGGAGAGGAAGGAGAATAGCTTTCTTGTACCCAGTGTAAATCTGCTGGCCCTTTAACCTAGATATGCGAAGACTTCATCAAAACCAGCACTACTTGACATATATTTTGAGATTTGCCAAAACTGCTTTTGGGGGAAAAATGAGAGGGAGGGAGGCAGACACACACACGTGCACGCGCACACACACACACACACAGAGAAAGGGACTAGAGGGGGAAGAGTCAATCTAGTCTAATTCTTTACAGATCATAAAGTCAAAGCCCAAAGACATTTAAGTGATTTGTCCAAGTTGTGTTCAGTTTCAGTCATGTCTGATTCTGTGACCTCATCTCAGGATTTCTTGACAGAGATACTGGAGTGGTTTGCCATTCCTTCTCCAGCTCCTTTTACGGATGAGGAAACTGAGGCAAACAGGGTTAAATGATTTACCCAGGCTAATACAGCTAATAAGTGTCTGAGGACAGATTTGAACTCAAGAGGGTGAGTCTTCCTGACTCCAGACCTGGCACTCTATCTACTGCATTACCTAGCTACCCTTTGTCCAAGTACATACAAGAAATAAGCAATAGAGGGAGGATTTGAAGCCAGGTCCACTGCCTCAAAAAATGAATTAGCTTCTACCCACAAGCTAGACACAACCTAGCCGCTAATATCTTGTGGACTTTGGTCTTCTTCTGGTTATTTATTTTAAATTTTATTTTTTATATTATCTATATCTCAAAATGTATCCCTCCCCCATATTCTACCAGGAACCTTCCCTTAAAAAAATAATAAACAAGGAAAAAAACAGTTCACCAAAATTAACCAATATAATGAAAACATCTTTCATAATGTACAATGTTGACACCTATATTCTCCCACTTCTACAAAGAAGTGTGGGAAGTGCCCTCTCCTTATTCGAGGCCAAGCTTGATCAGACATTTCAATTGTTCAACATTTAGTTTTCATTGTTACAAGGTTGTTGGTTTTCATTCATATTATTATAGTTGTTGTGAACGTTGTTTCTCTTGTTTCATATACCATTTCCCATCAGTTCACATAAATCTTCCCATACTTTTCTGCTTTCATCACATTCATCATTTCTTACAGCTTAGCAATACCCTGTTGCATTCATATACCATAAATTGTTTAGCCCTCAGTTTAGTAGCATTTGTTTTGTTTCCAATTATTCACCACTGTAGAAAGTACAAATGTAAGTATTTTATTACATATGAGACCTTATTTTTGTCATGGACCTCTTTGTAGAAGTTCTGACAATTCAAAAAGGCAAGTTCAGGGACCCTTTAAGAGCCCTTAACAGTAGAAATGCCTGGCACTGGAATGTATGACTCAAAGGTTTTGGACATTCAAGAGCATATTCTAAGGGGAATATAGAAGTATGTGATTGATTAAATCAGAGAAGAAACATTTATTTAGAAACTTAGACTCAAAGCTGGAAGGGTAGTAAAGAGATTGCTTTAACTTGTTTCTTTTATGGATGAGTAAATGAAGTTACAGAATGATTAAATATATTAACTGTATATCTTGGTCCATGCTTTTCTTTGTTCATTATTCACCTAGTCTATCTTTAAAATGTGTTTTTAATACTTGAGTGAGGATAGGCTTCTAAAATTAAAAATATGTAGTTCTTGCTTTGTGTAGTTAAACATCTAAAACCCTGACTATTTGCATGAATGAAACTTTTGTAAACCTTATCCATCATTGATACTCAATGACACTAATTAGGACCCCTGTGGCACTCAAATCTCCACTGAATAACCAAAGATGCAATCAGGAGGGAGACCCAGTAGTGTTCTGTCCCTACAGGTTATCCCTACAGGTTTAGTTTGAGATGTGTCAGTGGGCAGTGCTCTCAGGCAGTTGAGTTGCTGCTGCTTGTCTTTTGGTGAAGGCTCCCAATTTTTTGGTGCTGTCAACCTAGAACGTTTCATTCTCCTAATAAGCACTGAAATCCTGACATTTGTGGTTTTATTGTTTCATTGCTTTTATTTTGTTTTTAATGGTAATTCATGATTTCTTCTGAAAGGAATAAGGAATGAACAGGACTAAGGAAGCATCTCTCTTGTATTCCTGTTTCTCTGCTCATGTGATTGCAACCAACCTTTATCCCTGATTCAGGTGTTCATCACCACATACCTGGATTGCTATAATAAATTTCTAACTGGCGTCCTAGATGGTAAATTCTCCCTTCTCTGACTTCCAGAATTGTCTCATTAAAGAACATATGTGATGCCAAAACTTACCTTCTCAAGAATCCTGAGTGTCACCTTGTTGCTTGAATAATAAAAGATATTCTCCTCAGACTGACACTTAATAGCCTTTCTAATCTAACTTATTTGCTTACAACTTATATCAGGCAAGACAACTTAGTTGAGGCATCAAGGTATGTTGAAGGAGAGACAGGAGACAGCACATGTCAGGCATGTCAGTCACCATCACCTTAAATGCATCTCTCTTTGGTCCTCTGTAGTCGCAACCCAGGAGCCAGAATCCAAAAGCCCTGAGAGATGAAGAGTCAGAAAATCCTGGGGCAGCCCACACATCCATTATCTAGAGTTGAAACTACAACTTGTAACTGACTCTGGTGGTTTTATAGCCCCTCCCTCCTCAACAGTCACAACTAATAAAGACCTGGAAAAGTTCTTGCTCCCAAAGTCCTTGAACTTTCTTGTGGTTGAGATATGATTTTATCAACAGAAATGACATTAAAGAAGATGCATTACCATCTGATTTTCCAATGCACCCTAAGGACAATTGATCCTTGCCATTTTTCATTCAGCTTAAGTCCCCATTATGTGTTGACCTGACCTTGTGGAATTTGAGTTCTTTGAGAGCAGGGATTATTTCACTTTTCTGTTTGTGTTTCCAATGCTTTGCACACAGTCAGCTGTTAAAAATGCTTTTTTCATTTATCCATTCCTTCATTCACTCATACATGTTCTCATAGTAGAATGTAAACTCTTTGAAGGTAGGAAAAGCAATAAATATTTTTTCATTCATTTTTTGGTTTTCCCAGCTCTAATTCCTAATATGGTGAGCTGTAGGTAGTAAGTTCTGGGAGAAGTCAGGTTTTCACATGATATTCTATGGTAGACTGCATCTTTATAGATGCATAATTAGGCATATTCACATACAGAGAATATATGATACCACAAGCACGTTTAATTTGGTAGAATATACAACTGCAAAGAACAGGATCATCACGTTTCTCACATGTTAAAATCTTATAAGACAACTTATTAGTCAAAAACCCTTTAATAAGTATATGTATGAGACATAATACTAAGTACAGGGGATGCAAAGAAAGGCTAAAACATGATCCCCGTAAGTACCTCATGTTCTGAAGGGGAAAGTAACATGCAAAAATTTGTTTATACAAGATATATACAGTATGGGTGGAAGTTAATCTCAACACTTGCAGTAGGGAGTGGGGGGAAAGTCTCATGAAGAAGGTAGGATTGGAATTCAGTTAGTAATTGAGAAGCCAGAGGTGAGAAAGAAGAACATTTCAGGCATAGGGTACAAGTACAAGCAAGAAATCCAGTCCTATCAAAACACAGAATATACGGAAGGGAGTAAAATTTGACAAGACTGGAACAAAAGAAAGGGCTAGGTTTTAAAGGCTTAAGAGGACAAGCAGGTGATTTTATATTAATATTGGCCGTCAGAGGGAGCCATTGGAGTTTATTGAGTGGGATGGGGGTAGGAGGGTGCAAAAAGTTCAGAACTACATTCTAGCAAGAACCCTTAGATTCTGAGTGAGAAATGGAGTAGAACTGACAAAGGCTTGAGGTACAAACACCAAACAGAAGCCACTGCCATAATTTAAGACTGAGGTGATGAGAGATTTCATCAGGGTAGAAGTTGAGCAAGCAGTGAAAAAGGAATATATAGAAGAGATGTCATGAAATTAGAAATGATGGAATTTGTTAACAAATTTGATATGTGGGAATAAGAATGAGGAGGCGAAGATGACACTAAGGTTGGAAAGCTGGGTGACTAAAAAGATGGTAATAGCCTGGATAGTAATAGGAATTGTCACAAGAAACAAGGGTATGGGGGGAAAGATGAGTTCTATTTGGAAATGCTGAGTTTGAGCTTCCCGTAGGACATCAAATTTGAGGTATGAGATGATAAGAGACAAAGCTTGGGAGTGAAGTTAAGGTTGAACGTATAGATGTAAGAATCATCTGCAAAGAGATGAACCCATGGAAGCCAATGAGATCACCAAGTGAGATCGTATACTTGACTCATAAATAGATAACTGACAAAACCTTGATTTGAGATTAACTCATATTTAATGTAGATGACCTTGAGGAGGATCCAGAAAAGGAGCCAGAGAAAGAAGGGTCAGATAATTAGGAGGAAAACCAGGAAAGAGCCATATCACAGAAAACCCAAAGAAAGAAGAGTATCCAAGAAGAGTTCATGACAAAATATGTAAAAGTTTGCCGACATTAAAAAGCATTAGGATTGCAAATAGGTCATTAGATCTGACAATTAAGACATCATTGGTAACTTTTGAGAGAGTAATTTGGAATTGAACAATAAGTTCAAAAGCCAGATTGGAAAGAGTTTAGAACTGAATAAGTAGAAAGCAAGTGGAAGCACTTTCTCAAGAAGTTTTCATTGAAGGGAGAAGATATATTGGATAATAGCTAGCAGGGATAGTTAGCTCAAGTGAGGAATATTTTTAAGGGTTGGAGAGACATAAATATGCTTGTCAACAATGTGGAAGTAGTCAGTAAGCAGAGACACACTGAAGATTAGTGAGAGTGTGAGATCATAGAGAGGATAATCTGCTGCAGGAAAGGGGATAGGATGGGATCAAAGCTGCATGTAGAGAGCTTCACTTGCAAAGAGAAAGGCCAGCCCTTCTTGTGAGACAGGAGGGAAGGAGGTAAAGGTGAAGATAGAAGTCTGAGTGAAGTGAGAAAACAAGGGATAAGAAAATGAACTCAAAAATTTTGGTGGAGGATGCGGTAAAGTATTCATCCCAGAGGATAAAGGTAGAGAATTGGGGAGATGATGCCATGGCAGATTTGAGGAGAAATTAAAGGTTGAAGAGTTCCCAAATCTTTCTGGCCATGATCCTTTCATACTCTTAAAATTATTGAGGGCCCCCAAATATCTTTTTGTATATGGACTACATCTATTGAGATTTGTTATATTAGAAATTAAAATTCATTAATTTATAAAATTTTTAAGTACATAAACATATTTATAAATAATATTGAATATCCATATTAGTTTATAAAATATTCATTTAAAATAACAAAAATTAACTCATTGCATGTTAACATTAAATAGTTTTATGAAAAATAATTATATTTTCCAAGACAAAAAAGTGATATTTTTTAAATATTTCTTTAATGTCTCCCTTAATAGAAAGCAGTTAGATTCTTATATATGCTTTTGCATTCAGTGTGTTGCCATATGTTGCTTTGGTTAAAGTACATGAAGAAAATCCAACTTCATATAGATATGTAGTTGGAAAAGGGCAGTGTATTTTAATGGAAAAATAAAGTCTTAATATTACTGTGAAAATTGCTTTGACCTTTCTAACTCCCTGAAAAATCTTGTAGATTTTTCACTGTGCTACCTTAGCCGCTCCTTGTGCTATAATAATAGTAATTATTAAGAGATATTGAGATATATAGACTTAAGAAGGTTTAGTAGCTTCCTCATGGCTATATGGTAATTTGAGAAAGGATTCAAATATGGATCTTCTCATAATTCCAATATTCTTTACACTAAAACATACCATTACCTCTAGCCCCATAAAGCATTGGTAACTACTCAACAGGCATTTATTTAGCTATTTGTATATGCAAGACATTGTGCTAAGTGCTAGGGATACAAAGAAAGAGCAAAAATTATCTCTTTCCTCAATGTGTTTGTATTCTAATAGGGAGTACTATGCAAAAAAAAAAGTCCATCTGAGATAAATACAGTATAAGTAACGTAGTTTTATCAGGAAGGTAATTTCTTAATCAGAAAGGTAATCTCAGAAGTGATGATACTTGAGGCTAGAGTTGTGTAGTAGTAGGAACCAAGAAAGGCCTCCTAGAGAAGATGGCACTTGAGCTGAATATTAAAGGAAGCCAGGGAATTTTTAAGAGATCTTGATAATTTCACCCTGAACATTGGGTAGAAACTTTGTGAAGAATTTAAGGGAAGATATGGACAAAGGCTATACGAGGCTATGATTTGCAGATTGGAAAGGCTGCCCATATCAATTAATTCACACATCTATTTGATGTTGTGGAGCACATTCATAGGAGGGAAGTCAAAATGGTTAAAACTTTTGAATCATATCATCTGAGGAATATTAGAAGGAACTGGTGATATTCAGCCTAAAGAAGACTTGTTGGATATATGCTAACTATTTTCAAATATGTCAAGGGTTATTATTTACAAGAGGGATTAGACTTATTCCATGTAATTCTAGTGGATAAAACTAGGACCAGAAAGTAGAATTTACAGAGATGCAGATTTTGACCCAATATAAGTTAAAGAAGAAAAAACGTTCAAGTAATTAAATGAAATAAAAGGGGCAGTCTTACCATGGTATTAGTTCTCCATCACTGGAAGTATTTGTAATAGAGTCTGCATAACCACATTTTTCATTGATATGTAGGGAATATCTGCATATAATAGGATTTTGGACTCAGTGCCCCTCTATAATCTCTGATAGTTCTAAGATCCATGGTAGAATTTTCACCTTTTTCCAATTCTATTTCTGTGATTTTTTTTTTCCAGTAGAAAAATGGAACAAAGCTATGGATATTTGCTAGAATTTTTAAAAATAATCTCTGGGTCAGTATTGGCACAATATTTTCCTGCCATAGATCAAAGTTTGACTTACAAAACTCAAAATTAACTAGTCTTTGAATATGCAATTATCTTGATCTATATGAATAAATTAGGACCTGAATTAAAAATTAAAAAAATTAAAAAAGCACTAAATTATCTATTGTTATTGGAATGTTAGTGACTGCTAAAAAAGAAGCTGGTATATTGAGTAGTAATGCATATTTTGCAGGCATCTATAGGTCCGAACTTTCTTCTGTTTAGTTCTTCAAACAGCATTTTTGTATATTTGCCAACTTTGCAGTTAGGTGGTGCAGTGGAGACAGTGCTGGACCTGAGGTCAAGAAGACTCACATTCCTGAGTTCAAATCTGGCTTCAGACACTTACTAGCTGTATGACCCTGAGTAAGTTATTTAGCCCTGTTTACCTCACTTTCCTCATCTGTAAAATGAATTGGAGAAGTAAATGACAAACCACTCCAGTATCTTAGCCAAGGTAACCCTAAATGAGGTCACACACAGTTGGTCATAGCTGAACAAAAATTTCTCCCATCTGAAAATGGTGAAAAGTAACTGACATTTCCAAAGATAAATACTGTTTGAACAAAACTCTTTTTTATTCATTATTCCTTTTTTGTAAATCAAAAGAATTCTGGAAAGTTTTTCAACAATGAGGCTTATGGGTGGATATGCGGATGTTTTTTATTCAGTTATGAGGATTTTAGCATGTTGATTTACATATTTAGTTTGGAAGGTATACTTGTACCCAAGAGTGGTAAGTTATAAGACAAATGTTTGACCTTGACTCAGAGTGCACTGAAGGCCTTTTATATTTCTGCTTGGCACAATCCGAAGTAGGTAAGAATTAATGGCAAGCTCTTAAATTGAAAATGAATTCTTCCTCTCCCCTTTCCTCCCCTCTCCTCTCTTCTCCCCTTCTCTCATCTCATCTCCCCTCCTCCTCCCCCCTTTTCCTTTAAGACACATTTTAGCCCCAGCCTCCATGAATGTCTTGGCTTTGGGATTATTTCTGACCTACGACAACACCATAAATTACAGGTGGGGATTAGGGGATAGTAGTGTTCTCAGCTTCCCAAAAAACAACTGCACCCTTTTTTTTTTTTAACCAATGACTGATTCAGGAAGCCTAGAAAATATGGGACTTGGTGGTGAAATCAGTAAGGGCCACTTCCCTTTAGATGCTAATTTAGGAACATCCGTGGTCCCAGGGTAAAGTTGACAAGAATAAGGTTTAAAATAGGATGAGACAATAGGTTCATCCTTTGCTTACTAGTTCTACTCTTGTAATTTAATGGATTTTGTGGAATAAGGTGGGGGGGCTCTTTTTATTCAATCCTTTGCATTGACATTGCATTGACATTATACTTAAAGTGGTCCCAAAGTCACAAATATCTTTCCTTGAGCCACCAGTGAAACTCATTAGATTGTAAACTTTGTGAAAGAATAACTAAACTCCATACCTACCCCACAGAAATATCCAGAATGTTCTGCATACAGGAACGAATAAACAAATGCTGGTGAATAAACGTTGTACTCCTTGAAAATGACAAAACATTTTCCAAATTATTAGGAACTGAGAAATAACTAGAAGATCAAAATCTTGATCTCATACAAACTGAAAGAATCAAATAATCTTATCTAACATTGTTTACTCCATTTCTAGATAGTTCAGCTATAATTTTAAGTTGTGGGTGAATATTGATTGTGCCTTGTGTGAATCTATACATCAAATGTGAATATGAATCGATATTTGTATGTGTACTTGGGAAATATCTGAGTGTGTATCATGGATCACGGAGAGTTCTTAGTTTTTTAAAAGAGTTTTTCCCCTTTAGCAGAAGACAAAGTAAATTTATTTTATACTTATAATCTTCCAGTAAAATGTATAAGATTCCAGATAATGAAAGGAACTCTCTCATGACTATATCACAAGGAAAAGAAAAATGTCAGAAATGTCAACAATAGTGATCATTGCTTTCAACATGCAAAACACATGTACAGGAATCAAAGGGCATGCCACTAAGGCAAAGATGAAGAAACTACGTGGGGCTAAGGAAGTGATGTGTAAAAAAAATTTAAAGGAAAATAAACTTTTTTTCTCATTCCACAAAATGAACACATTATTTCCATTTAGTTTGCCCAGAGGAAAAAGATCTATTAATCAGTAAAGGCTAATGATATATCACTTCTTTAGTAGATAATAGTTTTTTGACCAAGTTGCTCTTAATTTCTATCAAAGTGTATCATACTATTGTACCTCAGAAAGCAGCAAATTGCATCAAAATGTCAAAAATGTTTGATTTCACCCACTTAAAAAATCCCATAAGGAACATTCTAAGATAATGGAATATTTAAAATTAACCATCTTTTAAGCTTCTTTTCCAGTTTTATTTTTCTTGGATGAATTCCTTTCCTAATTTGGATCCTAGTTACATGATCTCTCATTGGAAGTTCTGCTGGTAGTTATTGTAAGAAAGCCCACCTCGAGTTTGCTGTGCTTTCATCATACAATTCCCTCTTACCTAAAAATTCCCAATATAGTCACTAAGAGTAATTCTCCTTTATTTGTGCTCTCCATTTGTACCTGGTGGATTCGATATTGCATTAATTCATTCAGAGCCAGCACTGCCAGACTCCCTATGGTTACAATTATTAAGCTAGTAACTGAAATTATATATCTCATATTGATATTCAACCAGAAGCTTGTATCCAGAAGCTTTTGTTTCATATTAAAGACACTAATGATCACTCTCCCCACCCCACCACATGAGCAGCTTAATCATCACAAAAAGTTAGAAAGATTTCAATTGCCATCCTTGATAAATTTATAATCTAATCTCTTTCTGATTCAATATCAATAAACATTATATTTTATTTTGAAAATATAAAACAAAACAATAATCAAAGTGACCTAAAAAGAATTCAAATATCTTTTAAAGTCATTTTAAAAATATAAACTGTATCGGTTTTTCAGGTAAGCCTGGTGTTGCAAGCTGATTTTTTTCTCTTGATTTTGAAATATGTTCTTGTTTTCCTTTTCTAAGGCCTGAGGTGGGTTATAATTCCAGTGGAAGTGATAGAAATTCTGTAGTGATTTAAAGTGCCTTTATGATTTATTTGTTCAAAGAATTGGTCCAGATTAATCAGGGTAGTCTCCCTTATGTATACAGCAGCAGTGGAAATACTCAGTGGTTCTATCATATTCACATCTCCTCCTGGAAAAATGAGAATAATGACTCTATAATGAAGCCCTTATACAAACACAATGTATCCTGGAAATATATTAATGATATTTTTGTAATTGATCAATTGGGAAAAATCTCTTTAGGTATTAATTAGACATATTAACATTATTCACTCGACTGCAAAATGTAACAACACTATGGAGACCTTTTGGATCCAAGTTTTAAATCAACTTCATATTGTAGACTATTAATTTTCCACTGGAAACCTGCAGATGCACAGTTTGAAAATGGACGCTCCACAGCCATAGACAGAGAACAAACTAGGAAGGGTTAAAAGCACCAAGCCTGGTTTTATATGGATCATTAGAGCCTTAATGCATCTCCTGGGCTTTTGGAGACTATGAGCTGGGAGCCTTGGGAAGTTTCTATCCTGACCTGAATGGAAGGAATAAGGGTAGGCAAAGGTATTAGCTGTGCCCTAGGCTATTAAAATATTCACAGAAGACTAACTGGGAAATGTATTAACCACAGAGCGAGTTAAAGTCCTGTCACAGATCAAAAGCTGGGTTTGAGACAGGAAGCAATTGGTGGAAGTAATTGGTCAATGCTCAGGGAGGAAAGGGGAGAGAAAAGAAGGATGAGAATCAGAATGGCTTGAAAGCTTTTTTTAGCCCTTTGTGGTCTACAAAGACCACAGTGATAAGTGTCTCCTTCCTCTAGTGAATCTCTATTGGAGAAGCAAGTGCTTGGGAGATGGAGGTCTGTCTGTCTAGCTGAAGAAAAAGCCATCTTCTTTGTGGACCAAATGAAAAGAAATTATCTACGTACCCATCTTTTTTGTTTTTCAACCACAGGGTCTCAGTGTTCATTAAAGTCATCTTTAGAAGCAAGGGAAGGTCTTTGACTCCTTTCTTCTTCTTCGCTATCACAAGTATTATGTCAGAGATGCCCCTTTAACCTTTGGAAACCATTAATTTTGCTAATACTATAAATGACCACAGAAATCACTTAAAATTCAACTTAATGGCAACTGGAATTCCCCAAGGAAACAATAACAGTATATATTTCAGATTCAAGCCCAAGGAAGTTTCAGATTTCAAGAGTATAATCTGAACAAACATCTTTTTTGACATTATTAACTAGATATATGAAAAGATTTAGAGGGAAAAGATACAAAATGTATTTCATCTTTGAAAAGAAAGCGATTATTTTTCACCTGGACAACTCTTTGTAGAATCCTCTCGTTTCTACTAAACTTGGAGAAAAGAAAAGATTTCTTTGATTAATTAGCCAAAGATGTTTCTACACACATGCACACACACATACATACACACACACACACTCACACTCACTAATTGGTCATGTGTTAAGGAGAGAGTTTCTTGACAATGGGGCAAGATACATCATAACACTGCTGTCATCAATGTAGGAGAATGCAGATTCTGGGCACTTGGGGTTTATGAAAACTTTTCAAATTGATAATGCTAGATAGAAACTTCCTGTATTGTTCACCTATATCAAGCACTTTAATGTCCCCATTATTTATCACAATTTCAGTTGCAGGTTTCAGAAACAATTAAGGAAATTGCTCAACAAGAAAATAAATCTAATTATCTTGCTAATTGAGGTTATCTGCTTCACATTATTCAAAAAAGAAAATTGAACTGACATTCATACCCAGAAAAAATCTATTAATAAACAAAGTCATGGTATATCATAAACAAATCTGGGCTTTGGGCTGTTGGTTAAAATCATTCAGTGGTTGCCACAGAAGATAAGTTATGAAGTTTAAGTAGCAAAACCCAAACACACAAAATCCTGGAGAACTATATGCCATCGATAGCTCTTATCTTTGTTCTCATTCTTCTTATATTATCTACTATTTTTCCCACTTCCCTTTTCTAATTTATTTTTTAGAAAATAAACAGCATAAATCAGTAAATATTTTTTAAATGGGAAAGGGAAAGAATATAATACTATTTTTCTATTTTACGCCATGCTTCAACATCTGTGTTGTTTTTATCATTATTGTTAAAAAAAAAACTTCTATGAGAGCAACGGATTATTTCCTTCATAGATCATAAATTTAGAGCTGGGAGGCACCGGAGATACCATTTAGCTAAATATCCCCCCATCATTTTACAGATGAGAATAGTGAAGCCCAGGAAAAAAGAAGTGCCTTGAACAAGGTCACTTAAGTAAATGCTACAGGAGTTCAAGAGCTAAGCTTCAGCTCAGATGGTTAGTGCTTTGTCCTCCACTGGACATTTTTTTAAAGTATAATTCTCACATTGAGATGCTTGGGGCATTTAGTTTGTAGAAATGGACTAACTGAAATAGTGGTATGACACTGTTGGCAGAACTGTCTCTATACTTCCCGTTAGTAGGATTTGTTTGCATTTCAAAAAGGAAAAAAAAAGTGTAAATTGACATTTCCCTAATTTGTTGCTAAAAACTAAACTGGCCAAAGAATTGGAGAAGTGGTTGTTTTAAATCTAAATTTGCAACCTGGAGCAGGGTAAATAGGCAGAACCATTAAAGTAGTTGAGAGCTGAGTTGGGGTGGAGGCAGTGAAAGAAGAAAAGAATGGATTTGTAACTAGGAAAGCAAAAGTGATCATCAGCTTTCTCCCTTGTCATTTTTCTCCTTGCTTTTCTTGCTTCTCTCCTACTTAATACTGAACCCAAGCTCTACGTTGGACTATTAGCCCATGGCAGTAGATTGAAAATGAGGAGGTTAGACATCACTGTAGCGCAAACTGCCCATGGAAAGAAAAGAAAATACAAAACCTGAAATGACATGGCAGCTGATGCAGCTTGTTGCTCTGTTTGGTTAAATCTCGAAGTGTAACGTGAGCTGAATTGCAAAGAATAGTACTGGACAGGATGAAGGGCTGTCCATGGTAAGATGAAAAGAAGTTTATTTGGTGAGGTGAAGGCCAAGAGCCTTCAGCAGCAGACACAAGTCTCTCTGCGTATTATATTCATGATCTTGCCATTGAATAATGTCACACACACAAAGAAATTTAGCAGTTTCTACTAAAAATGATTATTCAATGATGCACTAAGGTAACAAATTTGATTAATTTAGGAATATACTTAATGATTTTTACTTGCTGAAAGAAGAACTGTTTTCATAAACCCATACTATGTTACATCCTTGAAGTTACATTTGCTGTCATTTGGTCTATATGGGAGATTTAAGAACTAAGCATTTTAGAAAGTAAGTGAATTATCTAAAGTCCCATAATAAGTGGAAAGCTAAGATGAGAGCTAGGGGTCTCTCCAGGAACCATTGTACTAACACCTCATGTACTATTTTATAAAGCAAATTCAGGAGTCTATTCTAATACCAGTCTCTCACCTGTTGTGCAACCTTGGATTAATAACAAACTGTGCGTCAGTTTTGTTGTTCATGAAATGGGGGGAAGGAGGTTAAGGGGGAGACACTATTTACTCCAGAGGCAGTGTGGTATTGAGGAAAGAACACTGGATATGGCGTCAAAGGGCTTGGGTTGAAATTCTATCTCTGATACTTCCTTTGTGACTTTGGGCAAGTATTTAACCTACTGAAAACTGTTGTTTTCTCTTCTGTAAAATGAGAGGATTGGACCCAAGTCTTCCTGATTCCAAAACTAATTCTATATCTACTGCTAAAATTTTTCTCATTAAAGAGTGAAAATGCAATGAAAAATATTTAAAAACATTAAACAGTTGTATTAGGTGATCATCAATATCCATTTCTAAAAGAGACTATATGAGCCCCTTTCTCATTTTTAAAAAATCACTACAAACTGAAAATGTTTCCCCACATGACTTTGTTATATAACAAGAACCACTGAAAAAACACTTTTTAAACTAATATGGAAAGATGTGAGCTAGATAGTAGTACAATTATTAAATGCTATCAGGTCTAGTTAAATGTCTAGACTCAAAGAATAGGTACTAATGGTTCCATGCTGGCTTGGAAGGAAAACTCCAGTGGAGTGCTCTAGAGATCTGGGCTGAACTCATCCTGATTAATTTTTTTTTTATAAGTGACTCAGATGAAGATTTCAATGGCACCTATAACCAATTTGAAGATGGCACAAAGCTGGACAGGAAACACTAGTTGATAGACTGAGGAAAAATGAAAAAGATTTTGAGAGGTTAGAACACTGGTCCAAAACTAATAATAGGAACACATGCACTTTGATATGGATAAATTGCTTTAAAATTTGACTTGGCAAATATAAGACAGAAGTTAGGCAGAATGGTTAGGCAGAAGTTTTTTGTTTTTTTTTAATTTTTCCTGAAAAATATCTAAGAGGAATTAACAGACTTCAAGCTCAGTGTGAATCAAAAGTGTGCTGTAGCACCAAACCAATTTATGTGATCTTGGGATGCCTTAATAGGGATATAGTTTACAGTACCAAGAAGGCAGTAGTGCCACTTTGCCCTGGTCAGGCCATACTAGACTACTAGGTTCAGTTCTAAGTGATACATTTTAGAAAAGCTATTGATAAAACTAGAGGGCATCCAAAGGAGAGCAGCCAATATGGTGAACGGCCTTGAGTCCATGTATCTGAGGATCAATCGAATGAACTGGAGCTGTTTACCCTAGAAAAAAAAGAAAACCTCTGGAGCCATGACAGCTGACTTCAAGTAAGTGAAGGGGAGTTATGCAGAGGGAAGGATTCAACTTTCCACCTCCAGAAAGCACTACTAAGACCAAAAGGTAGAAGAGACAAACTTAGGCTTCATGTCAGGAAAAGCTTATTAATAATTTGGACTCTCTCAAACTAGAATGGACTGCCTTAGGAAGTCTCCTTCATTGGAGATCTTTGATCAGACCTCTATAGTCATTTATCTGGTATGCTAAGGTGAATATTCTTTTTTTTCTTTTTATGAGGTATAAGCTAGACTCAATGGCCTCTGGGGTCCCATGCAACTCTAAATGTGTGGTTTGGTGATTTCCTCCACCCTTTGCTTTTGGTTTGAAATATCTTACTGTAATTTGACAACTTTTATTTACGGTCTCAAGTATCATCACTATGCAAATGACTTCTAGATTTATTATGTATATCCAGTTCCAGTTTCTTCCCTGAACTCGAGGTCTGTTCCTCCATTTGCCCATTAGATATTTTGAAGTGAATGTCCGGTAAGCATTTTATATTTAGCAGGTCTAAAAGTGAGCTATTTTTCTCTGGCCCTCCCCCAAATCACCCCTCTACCAAACTTCCTGTTTCTGTGAAGGGCAACCCAAGCTTCCAGATGTATCTTGGTGTCATTCTCCATTCCTCACTCTATATATCTAATCACTTGGTAAATTTTTGTCTTTTCTGCCTCCACATTTCTTTCACACGCCTCATTCTATTTATTGACATTGCCATCATCCTAATAGCATCCTCATCACTTCTTGCATACACTTTCCCCAGTTCTAATTAATTGTTCTCCCTGCCTAAAGCTTCTCCTTTCTCTACTACACCCTCCATGCAGCAGCCAATTTCATTTTCTTAATGTGTGGGCCTAGTCATATTACCCCTTCACTTGGAAAAATTCTAGTCACTCCCTCTTTCTCTAGGATAAAATATTAAACTCTTCTTTGGGTATTTTAGGTGTTTCTCAATCTGACCTCTTTTTTCCTGTCTAGTTCTCTTATACCTTCTCCCTCAGACACACTTTATGGTCCAGTCAAACAAGTCTGTTTTCCTTTTTCTCACATACATTTCATTTCCTGTTATCGTGTCTTTGTGCTTTCTCCCATGCCTAGAAGAAACTTCCATCTCATCTAATCTTTTTGGAGGGATTTATTTCCTTCCAGACTCAGTAAAAAAAAAATCAGCTTCTACATCAGATGCTCCCTTTTCTCATCTCTTTCTCCTCCCACCTATGCAGTACAGTTGTTAGGTTTGAAGTTTGAAAGACCTGGGTTCAAATCTTGCCTCAGATACTAACTAGATTTGTGACTCTGGGCAAGTCACTTAGTCTGCCTCAGTTTCCTCAATTATAAAATGAGGATCATAATGGCTCCTATCTCCTAGGATTACCAATACTTATAAATGCTTAGCACAGTGCCTGGCATGTAGAAAGCACCTAATAAGTCCTACTTTCCTCCCTCCCTCCCTTCCTTCTTTCCTTCCTTCTTTCCTTGCTTCCTTCCTTCCTTCTTTCCTTCCTTCCATCTGTCCTTCCTAATAGTGCTGTCCCTTCTAAGGTTACCTTATATCTGCATAAATTTATGTATGTATCTGTTTCACTCATTAGAATGTAAGTTCCTTGAAAGCAAGGTCTGTTTGACTTTTGTCTTTGTACCCTTAGTGTCTAGCACAGTGTTGGCACACAGTAGGCACATAATAAATGTTTGAGCTGTCTCTATCATTAGTATCTATCCTACAAATACATTTTTGTTTAATCCAATGCCATCAAATCAGTAATATAAAATAATTGAAAACTTTCTCCTTAAATGGAAATTCCAAGTTATACTCTATTAACTTTCAGAAGATATATTTTTATCCCTTCTCATTTTGTTATAGCAAAAATGGAAGCAGTTTTAACATTCTCTGCCCCTAAAACTCACTTTCTTTCCAAAGTTTCTCACCATCCCCCTCTCAATTATATTTTCAGCACATCCCTTGTGTTCCCGTTATGTATAGTTTCTTATATGTTTTTTGGGCTGCAATCTGAACTATGTAGTCAGAAAGAATAACTTAATCTTGCTCTACCATGTACTCCATGACATTCCCCTTAGGAACTTTGCCCTTGACTCAGTATTAAAGAATTGAAATATTGAACATTACTGCTAGAGATTCAAAAAATAATCATTTTATTGCTTTTGAGATGAGCTAGTGTCCTATAGAGTCTAAATGAGGGAAAATCAAATAAATAAGTCCAAAAGCTATCCCCCAAACTTTAAACTATGGAATCATAAATCTTTTATTTCCTTTGCTTATGAATGAAAATTAGGAATTTAAATGTCTTGGCATCAATTTAAGTCACAGAACTACTCAAAAATAAGAATTAGATCTATTAGAGAAATGATAAATATTGCAGAATGAAAAAAAAATGTTGTGTTAAATTTATTGAGCTGCAACGTCTCGTTAAGTTTAGCCAAATAGTTTTCATAAACTAAATATGTTTCAAAAACATAAATATCAAAGTCTGAAGAGACATTAGAAGTTACCTAAGCTAAGCTTAACCTGAAGCAGGAATCTCCTTTACGCCATCACCTACAAATGCCCTTATTTTTGTGTTTAAGCTGCCCAAAGACAGAAATTCATGCTGTCTTGAAGCAGTCCATTGTCAATAGTTGACAATGATAGATGTTAAGTTTTTCTTATATTAAATCTGTCTGCATCTCTGTATCTTCCTCCCATTGATCTCTGGGACCCAATAAAACAAGTTGAGTTACTTTTTCATGAGATAGTGCTTCATTTATTAGATGACAGTTATGCATAGAATGCAGAGCACTGTCCTCAAAGTCAAGAATACATGAGTTCAGATCTTACCTCTGACATACTGGCTCTCTATGATGCTGGGCAAATCCTTAAACTGTTCAGTGTTCCAGGAATCTCTCTGAGAACAGATGTTTCAGAGAATGTTCTGACCTAGTTTCCTCTACCTGGGAATTCTTCTACACAAAGGAAATAACCAATCGAATCTCCATTCCTCTCTATTGTGTCTAAATCTTCTCTTCTTAGACTAAATATTTCTAGTTCAAGCAATTCTGGCACTTTTTCAAGTCCCCTTATCAACCTGCCCACAACCTGAACATTTTTCCAATTTATCAATACTCTTCCCCAAATATAGCACCCAGAACTGATCATTATATATTTCAATGAGTTAATGTGGTTTTGAAGATGGGGTGCTGGTCATGAGGCCAGGAAGACCTGGTTTTGAATCCTAACCTGGGTAACTTACTTAATCACTCTGTGGCTCATTTTCCTCATCTTTTAAATAAGCAAATTGACATCTTGAGTTCCTAGCTCAATGTCTATGACTCCATAATAAGCTGTGGTCTAAGACAGAGTGAAATGAAATTTAACCATACGTTGAGACACTAAACTCCTGCTAGTTTAGTCTCATATAGAATCAGGATTTTTGTTCACCGTATCACTCCATTGACTTATACTGATCTCACATTATACTAAAAGATTTTTTTTTCATTTGTCTAGACATGTTTCTTTCTTTCTCTGTATAGGTTTGTTTTTTTGCTAAGTCAAGCATGGAACTTTACATATTCTCATAAATTTCTAATTATGCTTTTCCTATTTTTCTAGCCCCCTAGTACCCTTAGAAGTTTTATTCTCTAATCCAGTGAATTAGATCTTCTGGATAGCTTTCTATCATCTGTAAATGTATAAGCATGCCATCTACATCTGTCTTCATGCTCCTGATAAAAATGTTGCATTTACTTTCAAACCCAACTCAAATATTTTTATTCTAGACCTTTCAACGTGAAGATGATTTTCCTTAGTAGAAGAAATAGGCAAAATAATAGTAATTACTTCATCTCTTTTCTGTCGTCTCTTATGATCAATCTATTGACTGCAGAGTTCTGATCATGTTTGTAATCCTTCTCCTGCCTATGTATAAATGCCTTCCTAACATCAGTTTTACAGAAGCCTGCTATTCTTCTGTATTCTTCCTCATTCACTTGACTTTGCTTCTAACTTTTAGACAAATGTTTTAAAGCATCTAAGTCCTGAATTGTTTGTACAGCTGCATTATTCTATTTATACAGTACTCTCTTTAATCCCTCCATGGAGTCATATATGGTTGAGATTTCCGAAGTTTCCCTTCAAATCTATTGATCCAACTTCTTTTTTTTAAAAAAAAAATTAGAAAACTTGTTATTCTGAGTTTTCTAAAATTGTCTCTGAGTATAGGGGAAGTCTCAGGATAAGCCCAATTTACTCTTCTTTATCATGAACTCTGAGATAGCATCAATACTACATGCCAAAGTCCCCATCATTTCTATATTATTAGGGACATACTATTTTGGTATGGGAAGGGGGAAAGCCTATGGAGATACTTTAATCTTTCTTCTTCATTTTGAAGATAAAGAAATTGAGGCCTTGCAAAGTCAAATTACTTGATGAGGTTTCACAGGTAGAAAACCGTATAACATGGATTTCTATCCAGTTTCTTTGAATCTAGAACCTTGACTTTGGCCTCTATATTATCCTTATTGATCAAGATCATGTTCAGAATAGGATTTGGAAAAATTAAATTCACTGCAATGCAAGTGCATCTAGGCTTGTCAAATTTTTCTGGAAGAATTGACACAAATTTTGGAGTCCCGGATTTTTGTACCCTTTGTGTGATCACATTCCAGGCCTCTGATTCCTTATATTGAATAAGAGTTTTTGTAACTTTCATATAATCTTTCAAATTCACATCCCCAGTCTCATGTAATGGTCAATCTATTTCCCTTTTCTCTCATAATACTCTCTCTAGATCACATATTTTATCCACCTTCTCTGTAAAATCTTGTAAATGACTCACAAAAGACACACCCCTAAACCCAAGACCACAGTTTGAGAAACATTCCTCTATGTGACTGATTTTCCCCAAACAAACACTTTTATCATTTAAAATGATGGCACTAGCTGAGCACTAATGAGCTAAACTCATACATTGTGGTATATACACAATGGAGAATAAAAAATTGGCTCTGAAATAGATTTCTCTTTTTATACATCCAATGGGAACATTAGTGAGAGTTATTTTTTAAAAATTAATACTATTTTGGCAGCTTCCTTTGATTCAGAAATGTTTTAAATGACTATTGGAAAGCAGTCTTTTCTTAAGAATGTGACTGAGAAAAAGAACTGCAATATGAAAATTTTCGTATATTTACACTGAATAAGTTTTCAAACTGAGAGAGAGAGAGAGAGAGAGAGAGAGAGAGAGAGAGAGAGAGAGAGAGAGAGAGAGAGAGAGAGAGAGAGAAAGAGAGAGAATTAATATAAATGAGAATCTCCTGGCTATGCAATCATCGTATAAAATCCTCACTTCATCTCTGTAATGAATACTGGTCTTATGATCTATTGATGATGAAATGATGCAAAAGTGATCAGATAAATAGAGTAAAATGATATTTTCCATTCATAAATTTAAATTATTTTTCAAATACCAAGTCATTTCTATATCTGTGGCTATAGGTTTTTACCTAGCAACTCTATATTTTGTCTGTTTCATTTGTCTGCCCAAGGTGCTCATGCTGCCACCAAAGGCCAGTGGGAGAATATGAAAAGAGAATGATTTGTGGATTGTTCTGTGAAGTTTGGGTTCAGTCAAAGAGCTGCAGTTAAGGACCTAAAGTGCAACAAATGGTCTCAAGGCCATAGGTTCTACACCCCTGAAGCTGTTCAATATTTTTATCAAAGACTTGGATAAAGTCACAGACATAGAAGAGTGACCATCATTTTTCTGATGACCCAAAATTAGGAAGAACTAACATATTGGATGATAGACTCAGAATCCTAAAGAATCTTAACAGGCTAGAACATAAAAATCAATCCAATAATATAAACTTTAATAGAAATATAGATAGAAAAAAAATAAAGTCTTATCTGGAGGCTCAAAAAGGTGACTTCCCAAGTACAGAATGGCAGCTGCTTGTCTCAAAAAGACTTGAGTACTTTAGTGGTCTACAAAGGAAATATGAATCGATATTATGAAATCACAGCTGAAAAAACTGATGTTATTTTTGGGCTGCATTAAAAGAAGAAGAGTGCCTCTAGGTGGATAACAACCTTATTCTACAACACACTGGTCAGGCCACATCCAGAGTATCGTATTCAGTTCTGGGAATCACATTTTAGGAAAACTTTGATAAGCTTGAGATTGTCTGTAGAAGGGCAACTGAAATTGAGAAAGGAAATTTCTTCATGCTATATTCCATTTATATTGAAAAAAATAGTGATATTTAGCCCGAAGATTTGCTGGCTTACAAAAGTACTTGAGAAATTGCTATGTACAAGAGATGAGTACTTATCTGGAGTATCTTAGTGGGAATTCTTTTAAGAATCTCCTTGGACTAGATGACAATTTCCAGTTCTGAGATCATTTAATCCATTCAGATTTTCTGGAGATCATGCTAGCCCTGGCACAAATTCCTGGTAAATTTTTTCTTGTTTCCAGTTCCTTCATGTAAAGTTGATGATACCTTCACCTAGCTGAAGACATCTATATTCCATTTTCCTTGCTAATATCATTGCTCTTTGAATTCTAACCATAGTATCTATCTACCATAATATTTAACTATCTAACATAGTAATCTAACCATAGTATCTAATACATGAATGCATAGACAATCTTCTGATTTTTATGAATCATTATATAGAAGACTTTCAGATTTATTAATAGCCCTATATACTCTATTAGCCAGCATCAGGAGTTTCATGCTTCTTACTGGTATAGTCAATCTGTAAAATTATTTCAGTGCAGTGTACAGATGCTAGCACTGGTGCTAGATGTTTCCAAGAAATATAAGACATGGTTCCTCCCCTCAAGGAACTTATAATGTAATTGAAAAGGCATATATGATGGTAATCTTGCATTTGCTTCAACCTCAGTTTAGTTTTCTAAGATAATAACTTTGTAGGGAGGAAAGGACAGAGGATCTAAAAACTATTCTCTTCTGTTGCAAAAAGATTTACAGCCTGAAAGTGGGAGAAATGATTTGACTCCTTTAGGATAAGATTACAATAAGAAGCTTTGAAAATGATGGCAGAAGATGATGTAGTACTCATTTGAATAAATGTTCATTTGAGATTATAAGATTTTCAATTTTAAGCTAAAATGGAATTTGGAAGTTATCTAGTATAAATATCTCATTTTAGATGAGCAAATGGAGGTCCAGAAAAGATACGTTATTTATCCTAGGTAACACAGTTAATAAGTATCAGAGTTAATGTTGAATCTTAAGTCCTTTGACTATAAATCCAGAAATCTTTCCATTGTGTACTTCCAAGTACTTTCAAGGCTAATTAACCATTAGTTTAAAAAGAAGAGTAATAGAATATACTGTAGAATTTTAGAAAGTCTTTGGGGCAATTTAGTCCAATTTGCCACCCAAGGAGAGAAATGGAAGGGGGAGCAAAGGAAATAAGGAGATAGAGACAACATGGTATAAATCATGTAAAGAGCAACCCATATGCCAGGCACTCTACTAACGTGTAAGGTGCAATGAAAAGAGGACTGGATTTTGAATCAAAGAACCTTAGTTCAAACCTATCTCTGCTACCTATGTGATACGGGCAAGTTTCTAAACCTTTCTGGTGTTTGGTTTCTCATCTGAAAAATGAGGAATTTGGGTAAGCTAATACCCAATCCTTCCAAAACCTGTGATCCTGTAGGTAAGATTAGTTCTCTAAAATTAGTCATTTAGATTTACCTAGGTAAAGAAATTTGAGTTTTATCTCAATGAATTTTATCTAAACTCACTTTTTTTTTGTTTTTTACCCAGAGAAGAGCGTAATTATTCAGCTTATATTGTGAGGGTTTAGCCTTCTTATACATAAGAGGGAAAGGATGTTTCCCTTGGAAGAGGGAAAGCCTTAGAGTAATACTCTCACACATGACTCTCAACAATAAATTGAGTTGGTATTCAGTAACTATTCATGGCTCTTTTATGCCCAGTAGTCTCACTAGCTCAGACCAGTTTCCTGGCATCTTCTCAAAACGCACAAATACAAACTTAAGGAACCTCTACCTAGGGTTCTCTGATCTACCAGAAGCACAAGATAACTTATAATACATTTTTTATGCTGATATGGTCAAACACAGAAGCACAAACATAAATTCATGCAGCAGGTCAAATGAAGGAGGGCTCAGACACTGAAGAATTTAGGATTGGGCTTCCCATTGATCTGAAGATGAATTCACAATTCCATTTTTTAAAAAAAATTCATGTCTTAGGATATAATAGTTCCCCTGAGAAAGGAGGACAGAGTCAGATCACCATGCTGGAGATGTATCCTATGCTTGTGCTTTTAGGATCAAATAAAATGTTTCTATTGGGGTTAGCAGTTTCTTAGAGTATATTTCAGCTTTGTTACTCATATGGCTCTTTTGCCACTTCAGATTGCATGTTGATCAGTTTCCTTCTTCATTATTTCTAGTATTACAAAAATATAGAATTCTGGGAACTTTCATGTGTTTTCCTTGACCCTGACTGCTTCTTTATCTTTCCCCAAAGCTCAGAAATTTTCTAGATAATCTAAATTCAGATTCACCTAAATATTTTAAAATTATTTTATATTGAAATGAGTTGGCATTGATTCCTAAATTTCCATCTAGGAAAAACATGGGATGATTAATGTATTCATCACCAATAAAGTGACAAACCCTTAACAAACATGTGTTTTCTAGTGTTTATGATATTGAGAGTCAGTTTCTTGAGGGTAGCATGCAAAGGATAAAAAGTCATTATAACCCATGGAGGTATTACAGAAATCTTTTCTGATTACCAAGGAAGTTGAGCTAACCCTGACTTCAAACAGAAGAAATTTCTGCACTTTGGCATCTGACAGCTCTATTCAGATCACAGTTTTGAATTCTTTGGTTCTGGCCACTGGGTATTTAGGCTTTTTTTTCCTGACTAGGGCAACAGAGAAGCCTAATTTGATTCTTGAGCCAAAAGTTTTTAGGCACTGATCCTCTGAAACTTGGACTCAGGGATTTGGCAGCACACACAGAGGAGAACGGATCAAGTTGTCGCACATAACTAACTGACTCAACAAAGCATACTCAGGAAGAAAGATCATGGCTACACACTAGATAACTGTTCTCCAGAGAAAACTGACAACGCCCTGAATTCAATCACTGTTAAATAAACACACAAGACAAGCTTTTCCAGCACCTTCCAGCACAAAGCTCTCCTGCCACCTGATTGGATTGAGTGCTATAGTCAGGGCCACTGAGGCAAACAGTACTTTTGTTCATTTATGTCTGTCTGCTATCCACTAGCAAGCATTCATATGCTTTGGATGATGAAAGCCACAGCCTTTCTATGCCAATCTATTTTTCTCCATAAGTTTACTATAGTCTGGAGGGAAATATAATCTTACATTTAATATTGACCTCCAGTCAGGATGATTTCTCAGGTATGAATACCAGAGAGGATGACCTTTGTTCTTTTTGAATATAGGATTTAGGCTTCCATTAGACTTGTTCATTTTTCTTAATTTATTTGTTTTTATCTTTTCAGTGAAAGGAAGCATTCCATTCTATAAAAATTAACTTCCTCCAATCTCCATATTTTGCTTTATTTTCTTTCTGTTTTGGTCCAGATCTGTTATTTCATTGGTATAGGGAATGCAGAGTGAGGAAATTGTACCAGTACAGAACAGCAACTTTTCATCAACTTAGAGTATTAAAACAGGGATTATGGTGTGTCATGAACCCCTGTGGCAGTCTACTGAATCCTATAGACCCCTTCTCAGAATAATGATTTTTATGTTTAAAAATAAAATATGTAGGAATGCAAAAGAAACTAACCATATATTGAGGTAAAAATTATTATAAAATTTTCTGAAAGTTAATGGGCCCCATGTTAAGAATCCCTATCTTAGAAAATTGACTATTATATGCATATTCAGGATTTCCCCCAAAACAGTGTAGTTTTGAGTTTTTTCAAGAAGTCCCAAATGTTTGTATAACTTTAAGTGTCAGTAGCATTAATAGCTTTAAATTGCTCCAATACTTTTGGGATGCCCTATATTTTTTATTTACTTATCTATGTGTCAGAAAGCGGTCCTTGATCTAATCTCAAAAAGGAGTTGACGATGAACTGTCATACTAATCATAAAAGATGCATTCACACCAGCTGGTCTTTTTCTACAAATACTATACGGCAAGATAAAGAAAGATAGGACAACCCTCATTATGACATTTAAGAGTTTGTTCACTGAGTGCAGGAGACAATAGAAGAAACCAACTCCTGACTAAAGAAACAGAAGCATGAATCTGGAAAAAGGGAAATTGTAGGAAGCATTGAAGTTCTGTGAGAATAAAAACTAAGAAGCACCTACCACAGGAAAGAAGAGGGGGCCAGGATTCTAGGAGTGAGATGAGGTATCAGATATGATGGGACAGAGGCTATGTTGGGAATTGTCCTCTTCTCTCAACTGTAGATTCCAAGGTGTTAATTCTGCATCTTCTTTCTGATTCATTCAAGAGACTATGATCTCTTGAGGAGACTATAGTTTTTCCAACTAGTTTACCACTCCCCTTTTTGTGATGAAGTCTGGGCTTTCAAGGTCTTTCCCTTCAGCGAACCACATGCTTTCGGAAGGCAGAGGTTGTGTTCACTGTTGTCTTTATGTGCCTATAGTGTAGTACAGTCTTTATGTGCCTACAGTCTAGTACATAGCTGAGTTTTGGAAAATGCTTATCATGTTGAATTGATCTGTATTAGAAAAATCCCGCTACAGTTTTGAAATATATTGGTGTTATTTCTTTCTATGAAAGTATCTATGGGACTCATAGAAATATGGATGGGATCTATGATTTCACTGCTATAGAGAACTAGATAAAGAAACTCCCTCTATCCATGCAAGTTGGCCCCTTCTCTGCAAGTTATAGTCTTATAATGTGATACTTATAGTGTTGGCAACTTCTAGTATTGCCAAGAGCATAGAGAGATTAAGTGGCTTACCCAGAATCACACAGCCAGTATGTGTCAGACATAGAACTTGAACTTGGGTCTTCTTGGCTCTAAGGTCAGCTCTCTATCCATTGTGCCACCACTGCCTATGTGGAAAGTAACATCTATGGTAAATATCTTCTGACAAACTCCAGGTGGTTGGGATTTTCCTAGCACAATCTATTTCAATGTTAGAAATCATTTGAATAACAATGGCTTCTTCCCCTTCCATCTTTGCTGTCTATGGAAGATTGTGTATCTCATGTACAGTTACAAAGATGTCCAAATGTCTACAAAGATGCACAAATGTCCACATTTGTAATACTAGAGTGGGAATTGGGTCAATATATACAAAGATCTACTTTCTTAGTGCAAACAGAATGAGGTTGAACAGTGAGGGGAAAAATTGTCACTTGTAGTATTATGCAGGCTGCCCATCTAAACCCATCATTGCCTGGCACCTACACACTAAGGGCAAGGATCCAGCCAACTTGTGAGTGGGCACCATGCCATTTGAACAGATGGGCATGGAAGTAGGCAGCCAGTAGACCATGTATGTGCATCAACTGTGGGTGTTGAGGGCAAGATTCCCAGAGGAGAATGTCCTAACAGCTGTCTGGCCTGAGCCAACATGCCGACGACCAAGGAAAAGTGCCATCCTTCAGCCCTGCTGAGTTGGACCAATGTTCAAAACTCAAATTACTTCTCAAGCAGCATAAGGTGAGTTTTTAGTCTGTGTAAACCTGGAAGGATAAATTTTGCAAAGCAGGGAGGTATAGTTTACTGGGTATCTACTAAAGATGCAGAGAGTGTTTGACGTTCTTATTTTAAGTGACTCCCTGGGAGGAGAAGCCTGCTAACCCCTGGCAGGGATATCATTGTTTCTAGTTTCTGTGCCTGCCTCCAGCAAGGTAGTGCCTTTCAGAAGTGACATTTCAGCGCTGTGGCATCAGAATTTCCAGGGAGCAAATGCCTTTCTGCAATGACACTAAGATATAATGAAGTATCTATGTGGATAGATACAGGTAAACTCCTGAAATCCTGCTGTTAGTGACTGGATTTTTATTGCTCCTTTTGCTAACACAAATATTTCAGTCTCCCTAACCAAAGAGATAACATCTTCAGTATTTGAACAGTTTCATTTAGGTATTCACATTAAGGGAAAAAAAGAGTTGGATTTTCTCCCCCTTGATGTTTCTTACTGAGCTTCCTAGGAAAGAGGAAGCTTATTTCTAGGGCTAGAGTTAGAATATTATTATTACAAGAAATTTTATATCCTATCAGACAGCTGATATTAGATGCAGTGTCTATAGTCAAGCGTTGACTTGGCAATGACTTGGTTCACTTGATAAATTAAGGCAGCCAATGTGCATAATTCGGATCCTAAAGTAATGAATGACCCAGATTAGCAGTCTGTACTGATGAAATCACCTCAACTTCCTATTTTAATTTGTCTGTACTGATAAAGTAAATGTTTCTATTTAATGAAGGAATTCAGGAATAAGTGGACAATTTTGATTGACAAAATATAAGAATGATATTTACAAGTTTTATAGATGATACCAATAGTGGATAGTGTGAACTTCAAAAGATGTTAAGAGTACTAATATTGTAAGTCATGTAGTAGACAGTGTTTAGGAGTTGAGAATAAGGAAGAACTGGAAATAAACCTTGTCTTGCCAGCTTTGTGACCATAAGCAACTCACTTAAATTCCCTCAGCTACAGTTTCTTTAGCTGTAAGAGAGGAGATGGTAAAACTTATAACATCTATCTCACAGGATTGTTATGAGGACCAAAATGAGATAATATATGCAAAGCATTTCTTCCAGTATCTACTATCTGCCTGGTATGGTGTTTGTCAGAATATGGTATGTGTTTTAGTATATTCTACATCAATTTAGAAATGGTTGACAAACTGCATTTGACCTTATGCAAAGAATAAAAAAGTCAAATAGAAATAAAAAGTATGATTCATGAAATTTTTTTCAGGATCTGTCATTCTTAGCCAAAGAAGTTCTGAAACTTCCACCACTCAATATATCTTCCTTTAAAACAAAGACAAACAATTAAAGCCAATAGATCCAAAGAGCATATATGACAACATATGTGATGTTCTGCTTGTGTTAGTCCACATTTCTCCAAGAAAAGGTGGGAGACCATATGTATGTAATTTTGAGGGGAAAAAATAATGCCTTTGTTTGGCAACATGAGCCCCAGTATTTTCCTAAACAACTTTCTGGTAGTACCGTTCCTCTCATCCCAACTGCTCTTCCTAGTCTTGTACAATGGAATAAGCACTGAGTTTGAGTCAGAATACTTAGTTTTGAAGCTCAGTTTTTCCTTTTTTGTGTCTCTCATTAAGTCACTGAACCTCTCTTGGCCTCAGTTTCCTTATCTGTATAAAAAGGAGTTGGCTGCCCCAAATGACCTGTAAGATGTCTTCTGACTCTAGGTCTGTGATCTGTAACTCTGTGATCTATAGTTGTCCTTCCAGTTCTATATCCCACAATATGAGCCTATGTATATAACTGTAATTAAATGAACAATCAGCTACTCCATGAAAGCAACAAGACTGACAGCAAATACTATTTCAATTCCAAGAACTTAGTGATGGCACCTCTGAGTCTGAGCAATTTCTTGAAGAGGGAACATTTTAAATTGGAAGCATCTGGGGAATGAAGTGAAGGAACTGAAATAAGCAAGTTAGAGCAGTCAGCGAATGTGCGTGCATATCTATGTCCCACGTAGAATTAATTTTATTAAAATTGGACAGTTGTGAACTAGTCTTGGTTTATTCTGGGAGAAACACATGTGGAGTGAAAAGTAGGACACTGGAAGAATTCTTTGAGGCTAGAGTCACTCCAGAAGTGGAGGGGTCCCCTTTGGCTAGTTGGGGTGGGGGTGAGCAGTGGGGGCAGTGTTGCTAAGGGTGACTTTAACTGAACTAGACTTAGCTAGAGATTTGTGAGGACTCACTGAACAGCTTTAGAATGCTGCAGGTGACATGGTTGCTGACTGAAGAATGCTTTTCAGATCAAAAAACTGCTGATAAGCCAACTTCAGCATGACCTTAAGATGGTCCCTCAGTCTTCACTTTTTACTGTTTGCAGGGAGAAGCATATTATAGAGTATATTACATTTCTGATTGGCAGGACACAGTCAAAGTAACTTGAAGGAAGAGTCTAGTAGACATTTGTAATAGGTGATCAGAAATAGTAACTAAACAGTATGGAAGACAGAAAGAGAAAACTTCAAATGTTAATCATATACTGGCTGAATGAACATTACACCTTAACCAAACAAAGGAATTGCATATTGCTCTCATTTGTACAAATCATTTTCGTTATCAGCATTATTACCTACAGTTGTGATACAGAGGTTTATAAATCATTTTGATGGTGGTCTAAACAAGCTTTCAATGGTATAGGGAATTACCAGAAAAATAATTCCCTCGACCAATACAGATGGACGACTCGTGTGCAGTATATGATGTTAGAGACTTGCCAGAGGGCCATGAGGTTAAGTGACTTGCTTAAATTCACCATGCTAGTAGGTATGAGGGGTGGGAAGTATATCCAAGTCTTTCTTACTCCATGATCTGTGTATGAGCCTCTCCCTGAAGCCTTATAATATAATTTGCATTACTCTGAATGGAAGGAAAATTGGAAAATTGGCTTCTTAGCAAAGTCAAATGCTTTAAATTAGACTTTCCAGTGCTCTTGTTAACAAGTACCTACCACACAGATTTGTCGTAAACAAGTTTGAAACAAGCTTAGGTTGCTATGTTTGACATTTGGGAGAAAGGGAAGTACTTGTGGTAGGTACCCTGGCATTGTTGCCAAACCTCTACATTCTAAGCATACTTCAATTCGATATTGGTCTTTAATTGTTGGTTGACTCTTTTCTAAAAACAAACAAAACAAAAGAAATCCACTTTTTTTTTGACCAAGCTAATGAAAAAAAAAATTGAATGCAAGAGTCAAGATACTTCAAGAAAGCATTTCATTGAAAAGGATTATCACAGGCAAGCTTTGTTTTCTAACCATAACTAAGGACTTTGCTGGTCTCCCATGAGAGTATGGAAATATATTTTAAAAAACAGTAATTTTTTCAGATAATTTTTATCTTTTCCTTTTTTTGTTTCAGTCTTAAGCCATAAGAACCTTTCATCAAAAAATGGTAATCTGTTTTCAAAAGACATGTGCTGTTGAACATTTACATAAATGTATAACTTTCTATCATATTCAGAGTAGGCCCTCCTACACAAGGAAAAATAATAAGCATAAATCCTATTATTTTTATAGCAGGCAATATTTCAAGTACCAATCCACCGATTGGTTTTATTTTCTTTAAATGGGTCAAATAGAAAAAGAATGAGAAAAAATTATGAAGATACTTTGGAACAGTGATTTTAAATTCTGTTTTTAGAAGGGAGAAAAAGATATTTGAAAAATTTAATTGTTATACATGAAAGAATAATGAATCTAAGGAGAAAATATGTTTCACATAGTCGAAGTACTTCATTTTCATCATTGAAAAAGCAATCTTTGAATTTCTGAGTGAGGTAGGATAGAGAAGGAAGAGAAAATAATTTGATTCAATTAAAAATATTTCACAGATATATGTCGCATTGATGGGAGGTTTCATGAGAAACCCCAATTAGAAGGCAACTCTCTAGAAGTTCTTTCAATAGCATCAGCAAATCATTCCAGTTTACTCTACGAGCTAATAAAATAGGAATGTGACACCACTGAAAACAAGATTGCAAAATACAGACAATGTGGTCTGACATTTTTTTCTCCCCAAAGGAAGGACTGCCACTAAAGAAAGTATTTCTTATGAAGGCTCAATTGCTTAAGATGCAGAATATTGAGAGAGAAAAACACTTTAGGACAGAGCCATGTCACCAGCTGTTACTCATCCCTAATGAAACTGTTAAGTGATATTCTTCATAAATAGGTCAGAATTCTCAAGAAGATTCTTTTTTACTTTTCCCCTGAAAAGTTGAGATTGAATTGAGAGCTGGCAATTTAATCAGGATACAGATTTCAGTGAGGAGTAAATAGTAGTCAGGTAGAGATTTCAGACTTTTGAAGTATTAAAATTAACAAAGAAATGTGAAACTCTGTGTACTGAAAATGTGTTTTCTGCATACATACATGATCGGCTATTTTTAGAGTCTGGAACCATGTACTAATTAAGAACATTTGGAACTCTAGCAGATGTAGACATTGCAGATAAACTAAATTTATTCAGGTTTCTTTAGATTATTTTTTTCTGTTAGAGAGTACAATATGATTAATGTTTTTGGTCAAACTATATTTAAATTCTAGGGCTAATAATCATTTCCTACTAAAGTTAATGATCAAAAATAGAGTATATAGAAAGCCTTGTGTGTACTATTTTGGAATTGAGAAAATAATGTATCAAATAAGGGGCCCTATTGTCCTTAGGATTCACAGATTGAATAAAGAAACAATTTTTTTGAGTAAAATATAGGTTGTTATGGAAATTATGACATTCTAAGGGTTATAAGCTCACATTGTTGTGATACTCCCAGCACTACTAAAAATGGCAATCCCTCCATTCTAGCCCATCCTGTGCTCATAGCCTCCTGTAAACATGCCATGTAGGAGCAGTCCTCTAAATTTATTGACTTTATATAGATTCCATGCTGAAAAACAAGAGACATAAGTGGATGAAAATTGAGATTCAGATAAAGAATAAAGCCTTATTTTGAGTTATTGTTCACAAGTGCTATGTTTTTGCGCCATACATGAACTGTCTCACTTCCTTCATTGTAGTAACAACTCAAGATTTAAGAAGAAAATAATTCCATAGTAATGTGGATGAACCTGGATGTACACAAATCTTGTTCTTGATATTTGTATTTTGTGGAACTGATTAAATAGTGTCTGAATGCTATAGTTGGGATAGTTGTGATGGTAAGTTACCAAGTGATGTCTTAGCCCCAAGATTTTTTCACCATGTTGGCTTTAAAAAAACATGATGAAACAAACTGACTTGAAATCACATAGCCCTCCTAGCCATATATGTGAAATAATTAAATGGCACCTACAGATGTATATGCACCTTACTTAAAACAATTCAGAATTTCCAGAGTTCATAAGTGACTTTTAGTGACTTTGCCTTGATTTGAGATAATGCATTTTTATAGAAGTAGCATTCTGCTGTAGATACTATTAGCGTGGGAGTCATGAAATAAAAAGTCTCTTCTGTCAACTCCTTCAAAGATTGTTTGGGCAAGATAGATTGCCTGCATTGTTAATAGAGGAATGATACTATTTGTTGCCTATCCAAAAGAAATATGGGAAGAATTCAAAAAACAGTCGTAAATGTTTTTTACTTTGTTGTGAAAATATCCTTTGAGTAATGTTTTACTTTTGACTTGACTTACCTCTAATTGACAATTACTAATTACTAAAATACTATCTCTGTGCATCCAGATGTTTCCTCTTATAGGTCTCTTATCTCTAGAGGGGATGCCTGGGATACACTTATATTAATACAACTTTAATATTTTAATCCTCTCTCATTTCTCTAGTCTCTCAGTCATACAAATGAGGCTCCTTCTATGTCTTAGTAGCTGAGTATCCTGATTTGCTATAATGAAATACCCAAATCATCATTAAGTGGCCATACATCTATTGAAAATTTCTCTGAGTGTATTTGGACAACAAATATAAGATTTGTTGTTGGGCTTGTATTCTAAGCATTTCCAATCTGGCAGGCTATTCCAGAGTTAGTGATCCATTAGCACAGTGTTCAAAAACCTAAGGTTACCTCCTAGACTAAGATAAGGCATAGAAGTGACATTTCAGTGGGAATATTTACATTTATTACCATATCTTTATTTATCAGATTGAACTGGTCTTGATCCATTGAATCTGATTCTTCCCTTCCTGGTTCTACATGTGAATTATTGTAATAATGCCCCACCTGTTTGAGAGAGATCAATACATTCTGTTACTTACTAGCAGAAATGTAACTGTTTCCAATATTTTACTCAAGAGAAGCCTACTAGCGATGATTTCCTGCTACCAAAAACCTGATTACATCTCTTAAAAAGTGGGAACTGTGAGGACACAGGGTCCACAGCACACATAAATGACAATGACTTCCTGTACAACTACTTCTACTAAGTTTGTACTGTAGTAATTTCTTAAGCCACTTTAAAGGAGTTATTTTGAGGTTGAGGATAATTATAGAAGTCCAGCAGAAAACAAAGATGTCTCCCCCCTTATCTTACACCACCAGATCCAACTATTTGTGAGGTTTAATGCTGTATAGTTCTGTTTTCATTATGTCTTCATCCACTCCTATGATTCATACTATTATCTTTATTCAATTGACCTCCATATCTGCCTATCCAGCTCTTACCCCTCTACTGAACTCAAATATTCCAATTTTAATTAACTTCCAGACATAGATATCTCCACCACTATGTCCTACTGACATTTAGAACTTAACATTTTCATAATGAAGATCATCTTCCTTAAACTTTGCTCTCTAAACTCTCTGTTTCTATTGAAGGCACTCTGGCAACTAGGTGGCAAAGGAGATTGGGTTAGGAAGACTTGAACTTGAATCCTGTCTCAGACACTCTCTATAGCTTTGTAAGCCTGGACTAGTCACATAATGTCGCTCAGTATTTAGCAACCACGACTGGCAAAATATAGTACAAACAAGCTGCTATAAATTTGATAATCCTTTTAAATCAGGACTTTGTGGCAAAGTGACACTCAAAATGGAGGAATGAGAATCATATTGATTGTCCACAGGCTTTCATGGGTCATTTTATGGGTTTGTATTTGTTTAGGGGCTCCTATGAGTCCTTTTCATCTTCTAAATGTTCTGTGTAAAATAAAAGCCTAAAACAGGGTAGAAAGGAATTAAATATCCAACATAACCAATTTCAAGAAAGAATATTCTTATGAAAGAATTATTCAGATTCTACTTGTTCCTTGTTAGGCAAGTCATTTAAACTCTATAGCCCTGCCTTTTTCAGTTGTAATATAAAAGGGGTTCCTCAGTTTCCTTGGGTTCCATGACCTCTACTTCCAATTTACCTTGGCCATGCATGGGATCGTTCCCTCTCACTGTCACATTAACTGATCCCTTTCAGCTCCAAATCTATGATCCTCAAAAACCTATCCTTAACACAGAAGGCTATGGAGGAGGAGATGGTCAGAGACTTAGAAGTGAAGTCATGGATTGTTGGCGTTTCTCCCAAATGAGTGGTTCAACAGAGATAGTCTTCAGGGAGAGGATAAGGATAGGTCTTTGTTATTGGGCTTAGATCTGATCAGCCTCAAGGCAGCAAACAAGGCCAAGACAAAGATCCAGAGTTCTAATATGCCGCCAAAAGGGAAGAGAGGGACCCACTGAGGAAGATTCCTGAAATGACCAGAGCTAGGTGGAGATAGAGGTAGGCTTTCTTCTACCATCATCCCAATTTAAGCAAACAGAAGGTGTCAGTTGGGCAATTGTGATATTTCTAGGAATAGTGGAGGAGATGGGAACATAGATAGAAAGTTACAGTAGTAATCAATATTACCCAGGAGAGTACAAAAGTGGCTTGTTTTTAATCTCCCTGCCCCAACCTTTCCTATAATAAATTTAGTTTGTATACTTCATTAGCTCCTATGTTCTTCTGCCTACTCCTTCCATTTTGATATCTGGAATGCTTATGTAGAAATCATAAACTCATCTTTACCCTACCTTTCTTTCATATTCTAACTCAGTTCAAATCCAGGCTTCAGCAAAAATCTCTTCGCTTTTCCATTATTTATTTCTCTCTGGGTTTGCCTCTCATTTACTCTCCCTCTCCTCATACACACACACACACACACACACACACACACACACACATATGTATGTATGAATGTATATATGCGTGTATGCTATGTATATACATATATATACACATTTGTATATATGTACGTGTGTCTAGATGTATACACACAGTTGTTTACATGTAATCTCCCTTATTAGAATGGGAGCTTCTTGAAGTCAGAGAATATCTTTTGCCTTTCAACATGTCTCTAGCGCTTAGACAATCCCTGGAACACAGTAAACACTTGATAAATGTTTAAGTGATTGACTGAAGGAACTCTATATCCTGCTTTTAAATAGATTTAATTGATATCTTTTGTTTTTAACTTCATCTGTATTTCACTCTTTACCTTTCTCCCTGCCTTTTCCCAGAAAGCCTTTGCTTAGAACAAAGCAATTTTAAAAAGAGAAATAAAAGGAAATAATTAGGAAAGCTGATGAATACATTGAAAAAGAAATCCATGCAATGTTCCATACCCATCTTCCCACCACTTCGGTACCAAAGGAGGGAAAAGTACCACATGTCTCTTAATACTCTTTATAGCACTGACTGCCCTTCTTTCACTTCCTCTGACCCAGAGGGCCATGAAGAAGAGTTTGTCATGTTCCTTGTTCCCCTCTACCACTTTCTGCCACCATAATAAAGCAACCATCACCACTCCCTCACAATTCACTTCATACTTCCTCCCTTTGTTGTCACTGGTGGCCAACTAAGTCACTCTCCCTTCTCCCTAATAAGTTCAGGAAGAGGTTCACAATTGTGTTTTCTACCACAAATCCTTGCCCTTTGAATACCCTGCTCCTGATTTTCCTTGGCTTTTATAACCTCTTAGTTATAATCTACCTCAATCATGCATGGGATTAGTCACTCCCACTAGCTATTACATCAACTGAATTTGCCTTGGGTGCTAGAATTTCTCATTATGGCTTTCCCTCAGAGTCTTTTATTTCCTTGTGCCTCATATGCACACTCCTTAGTCAATCAGTTGGCAAGATCTGTCAATTCTACCTCTTCAATATACTGTACATCTACTTCCTTGTCTCTACTTACAGTCACTGTTATCTCTTGCCTGGACTATTTAACAGCCTCCTCACTAGGCTTATTGCTTCAAGTCTCTTCCTTCCCTAATCTATCCTCTATATAATGGCTAAAGAAATCTTCCTCAAGAAAAAGTTTCCATAGATTCCCTCCTTTTTTTAAAAACCTTAGGTAGCTCCAATTCCTTCTATGATAGAATGAAAACGTCTTGGCCTGAAATTGACGGCTTGTCAAAATGTGCCTCTGCCTTATAGCATTGGACTTGGGGGTCAAGAAGACCTGAGTTCAAAAATGTCTCAGCCACTTACTAGCTGTGTATCTCTGGGCTAGCCAATTACTCTCTCTTGGCCTCAGTTTTTTCACCTCAGTGTAGCATGAGGCATTCAGACTTCATGGCCTTGGGGGTCTTTTCCAGCCCGACACATATTTACCTTTTATTCTAACATTCTGGCTTTATCTCCTCTGACTCCCCATCACGTAATCTGTGTTCCAACCAAATCAGAATTAAACTTAACATTTTGCTCACTACCTCTATGCATAGTTATGACTATATAGTTCCTCTCTTCTGTTTCTGTCTCTACAATCTTATGTTCATTCAGGATTCAGATAAACATGGTCTCTTTCTTGAAATCTCTGATCTCCCCAGTCTGAGCTTTTCCTTTTATAAATGATCTTGTATCATACCTATTCATGTACACATTTCATTTTAGCACTTCAGTAGAATATAAGCTACTTGAGAGAGGGAACTTTTGAATTATTCCTTTTCATTGTCTACATAGGGGAATTGGAGGGGATAAATACTTACATGATATCGACAAAATATCAGGCATTATGATAAGAATTTTACAAATATATTATCTCATTTGATATGCAGAACTATGTTATTTTTCCCATTTTATAGTTATAGCAAACAAAAGTTAAAAGACTTTCCTGGAGTCACATAGCTAGTAAGTGTCTGAATCTAAATACGAACTCAGGTTTACCTAACTGCAAGCCTAGCACTCTATCCATCATGCCACCTAACTGTCTCCTACATAGCACAGTGTCTTGTGTGTAGCAAATTCTGTCTTTAATTAAATTGAAAGGAGCTGAATTGACATCTATATTATCAATATTTCTGCAGATCTCTCGGCACAGGAGAAATCATTCCCAGCATGTCTTGAAGGACATCATTACTCCTCTGGAACAATTGGTAAGTATTTGTATTCCATTAATGGCTGAATTCTGACATAGTCACAGGAGGTTCATTTTAAATAAATGAAGAAAGAATTTATTATGCTATATTATAGTCATACAACCATTCAAAATGTTCTTCTATAGTCTTACTCTGGTCTTTCACCCATCAGTAGTATCCTCTTCCTATCCTTTTCCTGGTTTCGTTAAACATCCCCATGACCTTTTTTCATCATCCTCATTTTCACTGACCTCTCTGATTCATTCAACACTGGCGACCCATCTCCCTTTAAATCCTGATCCTTTGATTTGATGACAGTGCCCTGTGGTGAATGATCTCCTCCCTTTCCCATTGTTACTTCTTTTTTTCTCTTAGTTAACTCCTCTACATAGTTTATCCTTTGTGAGTAACACCTGAAGCTCAGGCTATATTTTTTTTTTCCTTTTTCTGTAGTCTCTTAAACAAAAATATCTTACCAATAGTTTAAAATATCATCTCTATGCTAATGACTCCCAAGTATATACTTTCAATTCTATTTTTTTCTGCTTAAATTATATTAGGTATTTTTACTTTAATATCCTTTATTCACTTCAGTATCAAAGTTTTTGATTATCTGTATCAGTAAGCACCCCCAACATACACATGGGGGCCTGCTATCATAGGTTCTTAGATCTGCATTTGTAAAAGGAAAGGCAGCTTTTGAGGGGTTAACAATCACTTTAACCAAGCACATATATCATTCACTTAATTCAGGAGAGTTAGCACCTTGAACTTCAAAGAAAATACAGAGAAATCAAAAGTTCAACAAACATGACCTCCCCTGCCTGAATTCAACAAACAGTTGGACCCCAACTTTCTGACCATAGTTACCAGAGAGACAAGCACTGACATCTGGTTTTTCAAAGGGGGAAGAGGGGGCTCTTTTAGCAGTTTTCCAGAGTTCTTATCTGGCACTCAAAACTTCTTACAAACACGAAGCCCCAGAGTAAAATCTCACCCTCAGAGTATTTATACACTTTTTTAGAGCCAGAGGGCATAACCCTCTAACCCTGTGCCTCAATAGAAAAACCAGAATGTACTTGGGACCCTCCTACAAAAACAACTCCTCTAATTTTCCCACAATGGGCAGGCCCATCAATGGGTGGGAAAGATCTTTAATTACATTATTCAATCAGAGGCACTTTAAGTAAAACAAAAACAGCAAAAGATCCTAATTTGTTTGTCATCACAGTATCATGTCATTAATATGGATTAGAGGACCAAGAATGTGGGACCTGTGGCCTTGAAGCCACATGTGGTCTTCTGAGCCATTGGGTGCAGCCTTTCGGCTGTGTCCGACTTTTATAGAACAAATCATCTTGTTAAGGGCATTTGTTCTGTGAAGTTTGGATTCAGTCAAAATGCTGCACATAAGGACCTTGAGGCCACAGGTTCCCCACCCCTGGATTAGACAGTAATGCAATTGAATAAATTTATAATTATTTGGATGACCAGACTCAAAAAGTCGGTTTTTTTAAGTTCAATTTCAATATGGCAAGAGAAGTCCCCAGAAATATATACTTGGCTTTGTGCCAACTTTTTCATTAATGACTTGGGAAAAATATCTTACCTTATCAAATTTGTAGATGACACAAAGTTGGGTGAAAGAGATAGCTAATACATTGGATGGCAAAATCAGTATCCAAATGCATCTTGACAGACATACATTTGACTGAATATATTAAGATAAAATTCATTAGAAATAAGTATAAAGTCTTACACCTGGAAACAAAACAATCAATTTCACAAAGAGAGGATTGGGGAGACATAATTAAGTAGTAGTCATTCTAAAAACAATCTAGGGATTTTAGAAGGACACAAGCAGTGTGATGTGGTAGCCAAAACAGCTAATGCTGTCTTGAGCTGCATTAAGTGGAGCACAGCTTCTAGGAATAGGAAGGTGATAGTGACACTGGAGTCTGACCTTGTCGGAACTCATCTGGAATGTTGAGTTGTGAAAATGAGGATTACGAAAAAGTCCTAGGGTTGTTTAAGGAGGGTGACAAGAGAGTATCATTGACCTTTGAGAGAGAAGTTTGAGACCATATAAGAAAAATGTTAATGTTTCCTTGTCTATAATACAGTTGAATGCAGCTGTTAATAAACTGGGAAGTACCCAGAGTTTGGCAACCTGCTGATTGTGAAAAACCTTGAGTCCTTGTGATTTGGGCATGTTTAACCTTAAGGAGAAAAGAATGGGAATGGGAATGGGAATTGGAATGCATAATGGTTACCTTTAAGCATCTGAAAGACTAGCCTGTGAAGAATGGTCCAAATTTGTGCTCTTTTACTCCAGAGGCAAAAAGCTTCCTAACAATTAGAGATGCTTCCAAAGTAGAATGGGTTATTTTGAGAGGTGGGAAGGGGGTCTTCTTCCTTGTAGTTCTTTAGGCAGAGTTTTATCAACCACTGGTCAGATATATTATATTAAGGGTCTCTTTCATGGATCGCTTGAAGTTCCTTCCAAATTCCAAATTCTATGGCTCTATACTTTTCTTATCTATTTCTCTCAAATCAGCTTTCTATAGTCTCTGTCCATGGAAAATATCCTCCTCCTCTAACTATACCAGCTTAGAGTTATTTGACAAAGCTCTTTCACCCTTGATATCATAAGCTACAAAGTTCTATGGACTTTATTATAAATACCAAAAGGATATGTGAAAAAAGATCTCCTTCCTTCCCTCCTTCTTTCTACTGTCCTTCCTCCCTTCCTTTCTCCCTTGCTTCCTTCCTTCTCTTCCTCTTTCCTACATGCCTATCAGCTTACTTTATAAATTCCCTTTCCATCTAAGATGTTCTATATCCTCTACTATGGCATTTCTATCTTCTCTGCTTATCAATTTGATCTTTGAGTCTTAAGGTGCCTTTTTTCACCATTGCAATAAAGAATTTGATATGTGTGTGTGTGTGTGTGTGTGTGTGTGTGTGTGTATACGGTAATGTATTTGTAAGCATTTTGGAAAAAAACATGAAACTTGCTAGGTTGGTGTTTTATTTTGGTGCTCTAATGGATCTGTGACTTCATTCATTCACAGAAGCAAAATGTAACCTCTCCATACTGTATTATCTTGTTATCATCAGAACATCTAACATTTATATAACACTTTAAGTTTTCACAGAGTGTTTTACAAAAATCAACTCATTTGATTCCTCTATAAGCCTTGGAGATAGGTGCTATTGTTACCCTCATTTTACAGTTGAGGAAACTGAGGTGGATAGAGATTAAGTAACTTGGCTAGGGCTACACAACTAGTAAGTATCTGAGGCTAGATTTGAACTTGTCTTCTTGATTCCAGGCACCATCCTCTATCCTCTGCACCACCTAACTACCTATGCAGTTCTGATTCATGTTTTACTATAATCTTTCCATATAAGACTTTTCTATATAGAGTATTTCAGGTGTACCAATATGCCACTGAAACTGTTCATCCATTGTCTGATGTTTGCTTTATATAATTGACCCAGCAACTTTTCCATTTGCACATGATATTAGTGCATGAAATATCCAGCTCAATGACTTCTAGCAGAATGCCCTAGATGATCTCACTGTCCTTGTCTCCTCTTATTCAGGATAGTCCTATCCTATTTTCATCTACAACATTTATACTCAACTGCAGGGGACATTCAGATCTAGAGTAATTGGCATGCCCTCTGGTTGACATCTCATGTCTCCTCTTGAAGTGAGACTTATCTTTGAGCCTGATCTAATAATGGTCCTACAGTGATGGGGTGCTACTACTATTTTATGGAGAGGGGTTGGGGAGGCAATGAGTTAACACTTGTAACCTACTCTTTTATGATCAGTGGCTGTTCCTAAGAAGAAAAGTAATTTTCCTGTTTATAAAAGTGCATTTCATGTTGTAGCCAAAAGGCTCACTGGGGATACCCCCCTGTTTCATGAAAAGGAGAAGAAAAGGATTTGGACTGCATGCCATGCAAATCATGATATTGGAATAGGAAGATGCTCTTAAGATTTTCTGAGAATATGTGGTTGCTTAACAAACATCTGATGGTGAATTTTCCAAAACCTCATAACAAATATCCTCAAGTAGATATCTCCTTACGCAGGAAGATTTAGGTCTTTTCAGGACAAGTCCTTTTTTGCACTTCCTTCCCCCTCCAGAAATGCAGGAGGAAAATAGCCATGTTCATATGACTTGAAATCTTTATCTTTCTTTTTTCTTCTTCCTTCTTTTAGTCAAAAGAATGTAAGAAATCTTTGCAAATAACCCTGCAGGAGTCAAAAGAATATGGCAAGTTTTAGAAAATCCTCTGCTCCCCTTGGAGTAGGATGGCTCAGTGAACATCTACCATGGCTTAGGGCAAAGTAGGTTTTCTGAGATAAGTCTGCACTTGCAGATTTCACCTTTAGAGCCTGATATCATTTTATGGATTAATTAATATTTGTGAAGGGCTTTGAAGATGAAAGGCATTCAATATGTGTTATGTGTTCTTATTTTAAAACAAAAGACAGAATATTTCTCTGAAATGCCATTTGACGAGACTGAAATTTCCTTCAAATTGAACAATTGAGAATAGTCCTGCTGTCAACTATAGCCATGCATGGTGGGATCTGGGGAAAAACTCTTTTTTTAGTGAGTCTTAAAGCTGAACGATAAGATTGTTGTTCTTGCTTAGTCATTTTTAATGGTGTCTGACTCTTTGTGACCCCTTTAAAAAGGTTTTCTTGGACAAAGATACTGGGGTGGTTTGTCATTTCCTTCTCCAGCTCATTTTACAGATGAGAGAACGGAGGCAAACAGGGTTAAGTCACTCCTCCAGGGTCACATAGCTAATAAGTGTCTGAGGCTAGATTTGAACTCAGGTTTTCTGACTCCAGGCTTGATATTCTATCCATTGTGCTACCAAGCTGCCCTGAAGGGGAAAATAGGATTTATAAAAATAGAGACAGCTTTAAATCTTTCTCCTTCCAGTCTCAGTTTCCTCATCTGTAAAATAAGAGGCTTGAAGAAAAACTGTGACACATGGGAAAGAGTACTGTGTCTGGAATTAGAAGACTGAACTTTCTGTCACTTGGTCTTTTTGTGACCTCTAAACAATCACAGTTTCCCTGAGATTCAGTTTTCTCATCTGTAAAATGACAGAGTTGGATTATATGTCTTTGAGGTCTCTGTCAGCTCTAAACTTATGATCCTAAAATGACCTCTAATATCCCATAAAATTCTCATTACCAATTAACTTCAATAAACATTTATTGTTTCTGGGTATTGCAGTTATGATGGTACAAACCTAAAATGTTTGCGGCCTGGAAGGCTAAAGCCAAGGGGCTTCCCTGAGCTCAGAAATTCTGAGCTGCAGCGGATGTTGCTAATCAGTGAGCATTAAGTGTGGCATTAAAATGGTAAACTTCTGGACTGAGAGCCTCTCGGTTACCTGAGAAGTTAACCCAAGTAGAAAACATAACCGGTTAAAGTTCATGGTCCAGTCAATAGTGGAATATAAGCATTCCCTGAATTTCCAGGCTAAGTGAACTTGAGAGACGCAGTCTTTAAAAAGAAAAGTGTTGAAACATTGACTACCTTTAAAAAACTGTATATGGCACCTGGGATATAAAGAACTAGAAATGGGAAAATCAAATGAGATAATATTTATAAAATTGTTATCATAAAACCAGTCACAGAGTAGATGATTAATAAATTATTGTTCTCCCCAGCCTTCTTTGAGAATACACATGTACACAGGTAAATAGATACAAGTTTCTTCCATAGGACATTAACAATTAGAGGAAAGGCTTTATGGATGCATCTTAGCAAAACATTTTAGTAAGGTAAGGTTTGTAAGAAATGGAGACTGGGAGATCAGAAAAGAGTATTCTTCCAGTAAGCCGGTAGGAGGTCTAGTGGATACAGTAGTGAGTCTGGAGTCAGGAAGACCTGAGTTTAAATACAGTCTCAGACACTTAACTGTTGTCTGTCTCAATTTCCTCATTTGTGAAATAAGGATAATAATATGACCTATTTCCCAAGGTTATTGTGAGGATCAAATGAGAGAATATTTGTAAAGCACTTAGGACAGCTGGGTCAGGAAGCCTCATCTTCCTGTTTCAAATCTGACCTCAGACACTTACCAGCTGTGTGACTGAACAAGTCACTTAACTCTACTTGCCTCAGTTCCATCATCAGTAAAATGAGTTGAAGGAGAAACTGGCAAACCACTTCAGGATATTTACCAAGAAAACCATAAATGGGGTCACATAGAGTTAGACACAACTGAAAAACTACTGAACACCAGCAGTACTAAGTATAGTGCCTGGATCATAATAGGCACTTAATAAATGATTGTTCTTTTCCTTTGCCCTTTAAGAATGGGATATGTACAAGCAATTATAGATTAGAATGTAGGATTAATTTACCCATAAAATGGAAATGGATAGCAGAATGGATTAAATATCTGAATTCAGCAATATATTGCTTTCAGGAAACTCGATAAAAGTCAGAGATACACACAGAGATAAAATAAAGGGTTGGAGTAGAATTTATGATATTAAAAAGCAGAGGTAACAATCATGATATCAGACAAAATTAAATTTAAAATAGATTTAGTTAAAAGGCAAAGATAGGGAAACTATTTTGTGTCACCAATATTATTTAATATTGTTTTAGACCATTTAAAATAACTAGGCAGTATAAAATGCCTCTGAGTATTCCTGCTAAAATAGACATAGGAGTTACATAAACATAAAACACTTTTTAGGCAAATAAAGTCAAATTGGAGTAATAAATAAATAAATGGAGTAATATTTATTGTCCATCGTTAGGTAAAGCCAATATAATAAAAAAATGACAACTTAACTCATGTATTTATTCAATGTCATCGCAATTAAATTACTAAAAAAAAATTTTACTGAGTTAGAAAAAATAATAAAATTCATTTGGAAGAACAAAAGGTCAAGAATTTCAAAGTAAGGGGGAAATGAAAGGAAAGAGATTCCACCAATACCAGACTTTAAACTTATTATAAGGTGAGAACATAAGTGAAGTATAAAATGGATAATCTTGATCATTGTAAAGTAAACAATCCTTGTACAAATAAAACCAATGTAGCAAAGAATAGGAGGAAAGCAGAAAATTGGGAGAAAATCTTTCATAGAAAATATCTCAGATAGCATATGATTGTGCTAGAACACTACTGTGATATAAGAAATGAACTGGTTGATTTAGAAAAACATGCAAAGACCTAAATGTATGAAAAAAGAAGCTATCCATCTTCACAGAAAGAAATCACAAATAGAAACATGCATGATACTGTCTTATGTATATGTGTGTGTTTATGTTTATAGGTCTATGTATATGTATACATATTTGTATAGCCATTTTGGGGACAGAGGCAGGGATTAGGCGGTAAAGGGAGAAAAAAATAGAGAGGTCACAGCAGAGAATAGAAGAAAACCTAGAAGGAAACAAAGAAAAGCTGGGTAGCTTTGAAAATAATCTGTTGTATTTATGAAATGGAAATTTATTATTTTATATTAAATCCTCTCATGTTCTGCTGTGTACATGGAAATGTTTTTGTTTTCTTTCTCATTTTGTATTTAAGTATAAAATGAAAAAATGCCCCCCACCAAAAAAATATATATGCCAGTTTAAACCTTTGATAAAAAGACCAGGATATAACAATTATAAATGGATAGTCTTGGGGATCTAACAATTTAATCTAGCAATATAAACATTAATCTGGTAGAGAGGCATGTAATATGGATTAAAGAGAAGCTCCTGCATTATTCTAGATACCTTAAATCTAAAGGTCATGAGACCAAGGAATAGGGTGGGGATTTGAAGAATGGGAAAGACAGTACAGATTCAACAGATTTTGTCAAGATAGAATTAGTAGTAATCTGCTGTTGAGTAAGTAGAGAGCAAAATAAAACATTAATTCTGAGTAGTAACATTTCTTGTTTGAATTTGCCCAGAACATTGGGGTATGCTGAAAAACATAAGCTTTTCCAGGGCAGAACTGGTTTTACTTTGTCATTGTATCCCTATTGCCTAGCATAGTGCCTTGCACTTGGTAGAAACTTAGGTAAAGTTTGTTTTCTGAGGCTATGCCACCATCCTGATGCAGACCCATATCACCTCATACCGAAACCATCACAATAGCCTGTTAGTTGGTCCACCTGCCTCAAGTCTCTCTCTCTGCTCCAATCTGTCCTCTACTCAGGTGTCAAAATGGTCTTTTTAAGTAAAGCACAAATCTGATGTTAGCTCCCTATTCAATAAACTCAATAAACCTGTTAAAGACCAAGATGAGTAATTTGACTTGCTTCTTTCTTTTTTTTATAACTCAAATTAATTAATGATTAATCTGTTATATTGTTTCTTTCATAAAACCAACTCTTAGTTTTTATTAGTTTAATTTTTTGAGCTCCATTTTGATTATTCTCTCCTTTTATTTACAATATTTTCTTTCTGGTCTTTATTTGGGAATGTTTGATTTGTTCTTTCACTAGTTTTTTTTTTTTTAGTTGCATGTTGAATTCATCAATCTACTCTTTCTCTCTTTTATTGATGTAAAGATTTAGATATCTACATTTTCCCCTAAGTACTGTTTTAGCAAGCTGTCTCATTGATGTCATCTTTAATGAAATTATTGATTGTTTCAATGATTTGTTCTTTGATCCACTCATTCTTTACAATTAATTATTTAGTTTGCACTTACTTTTTAATCTATAGCTCCACATTCCTTTATTGAATGTAATTTTTATTGCATTTTATTCTGAAAAGGGTACGTTTAGTATTTCTGCTTTTATTCATTGTTCTGTGTGATTTAATACCCTAAAACATGATCAATTCTTGTGAAGCTATAATGTGGAGCTATGAAAAAAGCTTACTCTTTTCTACTTCCATTCAATTTTTTCCAGAGACCTATCATATCTAATTTCTAAAATTCTATTCACCTCCTCAACTAATTAGATTTATCTAGTTTTGAGAAGGGAAAGTTGAAGTCCTCCCACTTATACAAATTTGACTATTTCCTCCTATAATTCATTTAACTTTTCCTTTCAAAATTTTGCTGCTATGCCATTTGGTGCATATATGTTTAATATTGATATTGTTTCATTGTATGTGGTATCTTTTAGCAAAATGTAGTTACCTCTTTTAAGTCTATTTTTTGCCTTTACTTTGTCTGAGATTAAGAATGTTACTCCTGCCTTTTTTATTTCAGTTGAAGCATAATAGATTCTGCTCCAGGCCCTTATTTTATCTCTGTGTGTTTATTTCAAATGTGTTTCTTGTAAACAGAATATTGTTGTTTTTTCTAGTTTCTAATCCATTCTGCTATCCACTTCTGTTTTATGGGTGAATCCATCCCATTCGTATTCACCATTATAATGACTAACTATGAATTTCCCTCCTGCTTTTCTTCTGTTCATACTTTTCTTTCTTTTTTTACTCTGTCTTTCCTTAAAAGCATGTTTTGCTTCTGATTACTGTATTTTTAATGTTTCTTCCCTTTGATAACCACCCTCTCCTTTCTTTTATCATTTTCCCCACTATGTCCCTGTTCGCTATGTAGATTTCTTTATCTAATCTACATATATATGTGTGTGTACATACATGAACATATACACACATATACATATGTGCACACATATATACAGTATGTATACACATGTATGTGTATGCACATATGCATATATTCTTCCTTCTTTGAACTAATTCAAGTAAGAGGGAAATTTAAACATTCTCCCCCCCCTCCCCCGCCATTTTCCCCTCCTCTGTAAAAGCTCTCCTTGGGCTTCCCTTTCATGTGAGATAATTGTCTCCATTACTCATGTCCCTTTTCCTTTCTCCCAATGCAACCCTCTCTCACAACCAATCATTTTAAAATATAATCCCAACATAATCTACTCACACCCACTCTGTCTACGTAGAGTCCTTCTAACCTCCCTAACCATGATAAATTTTTAGGGGGGACATCTTCCTGTATATAAATGTAAACAGTTTGATTTTACTAGTCCCTTGTGATTTCTCTTTTATGTTTACCTTACAATTGCTTCTTTTTAGTTTTGTATTTGAAAATCAAATTTTCTACTCTTCTCTGATCTTTTCATCAAGAATGCTTGAAAATCCTTCATTTCATTGAGTATCCATTTTTTCCAGAAGGATCATACTCAGTTTTTGCTGGATAGGTTATTTTTAGTTGTAATCCTTTACTTTCTAGAATATTATATTCCAAGCCCTGCACTTCTTTAACATAGTAGCTGCTAGCTATCTTGTTTGATCCTGACTGTGGCTATATGATATTTAAATGGTTTCTTTCTGTCTGTTTGGGATATTTTCTCCATAATCTGGGAATTCTTGAATTTGGCTATAATATTCCTAGGAGTTTTCATTTTGGTATCTATCTAAAGAGGTGAGTGGTGAATTATTTCAGTTTCTATTTTGCTCTCTGATTCTAGGATATTGGATCAATTTTCCTTTATAATTTTTTTGAAATATGAAATCTAGGCTCTTTCACTGATCATGGTCTTCAAGTAGTTCAATTTTTCCTAAACTATATATCCTTAATCTATTTTCCAATGAGAGATTTTTGCATTTTCTATTTTTAAATTCTTTTTATTTTGTTTGACTCTTTCTTGACATCTCTTCGAGTTATTAACTTCCACTCACCTGATTCTAATTTTTAAGGAATTGTTTTCTTTGGTGAACTCTTGTACCCCTTTTGTATTTGACCAATTCAGTTCTTAAGGAGTTATTTTCATCAATGATGTTTTGTATTTCCTTTACCATTTGGGCAATTCTGTTTCCTTTATTTTTTTTGTCTCTTTTGCCAGGGTGTTAATTTTTTTGTTAATAGTTTTCTTGTATCGTTCTCATTTGTTTTCCTTTCTCTAAAATTGTAGAAATTTTGTTATTTTTATATTTGAACATTTAAAAACTGAGTTTTTACTTCTTCCTTTCCAGCCTTCCTCCACTCACTATGAAGACAAGAAATACATCATTTATACATGTAAAGTCATTCAAAACATATTCCCATAATTAGCCATATTGCAAAAAAACAAGAAAAATAGAATAAAAAAATATGCTTCAATCTGCATTCAGATTGCATCAGACTTTTCTCTAAAGGGATATCATTTTTCATCATAATACCTTTGGAATTGTCTTGGATCATTATATTAATCAGAATAGTTAAATCATTCACAGTTTATCATCATATAATATTGCTGTTATTGTATACAAAGTTCTCATATCTACTCATTTCACTTTGCATCAGTTCATATAAGTCTTCTAAAGTTTTTCTGAAACCATCTTGTTCATCATTTCTTATAGTACAACAGTATTCTATTGCAATCATATACTAGAACTTGTTCAATCATTATCCAGTTGATGGGTATCCTCTCAATTTTCAATTCTTTGCCAACACAAAAGGGCTACCATCAATATTTTTGTACAAATAGCTCATTTTCCTTTCTCTTTGATCTCTTTGGAATCCATACATAGTAGTGGTATTGGTGTGTCAAAGGGTATGAACGATTTTATAGCTCTTTGGGCTTAGATCCAAACTGCTCTTCAAAATGGTTGAATCAGTTCACAATTCCAGTGCATTACTGTTGGTTTTTCCACATTGCCTCTAACAGTTCTCATTTTCCTTTTCTGGAATGTTAGTCAATCTGGTAGGTAGGAGGTTGTTTTAATTTGCATTTCTCTCATCCTAGTGATTTAGAGTATTTTTATATGACTATAGAAACTTTGATTTCTTCATCTGAAAACTGATTGTTAATATCCCCTGACTATTTATCAATTGGAGAATGACTCGTGTTCTTATAAATTTGACTCCATTCTCTCTATATTTGAGAAATGAGACCTTTATCAGAGAAACTTGCTGTAAAAAATTCCCCCAAGAGTCCTCCTTTCCTTTTAATCTTGGCTGCATTGGTTTGTTTGTGAAAAAGCTTTTTTAACTTAATGCACTCAAAATTATGTCCTCTCTAGCTCTTGTTTGGTCACAAATTCTCCTCTTGTCCAAAGACTTGACAGGTAAAGTTTTCCATACTCTCCTAATTATCTTATCTCACTTCTTAATTTTTCCTCTGCCAGTTTAATTTTGAAAATAATTTTTAACTTTTCTAGGAATTCTTGTTGAACTTGTGTCCAGTCCAATGTTTTCTTTTCTTTGATGTTTTCATATCATTGTCCTCTTCTGAGTTTGCATCTCAATCTTCCCAGTCACCATCCTCACTCTTTATGGTCAGGGTCCTTTTGTTGTTATTTGCTCATTTTTTCCAACCTCTTTCTTGACTTTGCACTTGATGTTAAATTTGGGCTCTATTCCTGGGGATGGACCAAGAACAAGCTTCAAGATTTTTTGAACTGCTGTTTTTCAGAGCTAGATCTGGGCGTTTGGAAGTTGCTCAGTATTTCCCAGGTGGTGATCCAGGGAGAAGTATGGTCACTGCTCCCTGGCAATCACAAGAAATACTCTTCCCCAGGGCCCCTGTTCCCTTGGAACCCAAATAATACTGCTTCTCAGGGTCCTTGATCCCTTGTAACTGCGAGTGTTCTTCTCCACTCTGAAACTGTAAATCAGAAATGAGTATATGACAGTGGAGTTTTACACCCTGTGCTTGCACAGGGTTTCCTGGTAGTCTTTTTCTGACCAGTTGCCCAATCACCTTACTGTCTCTCATTTGAGAACTCCCAAAGCCACTTCTGCTGTTTCTGTTTCCAAGGCCAACAGTTGGTGTTTCTGTCATGGCCCACATCCCAGTGTCACACATCTCTCTTTCTAATCTCTTCAATTGCCTTGGGCTAGAAAAAAATGTCTTACCCCAACTTTTTTTTGACTCTGCTTCTCCAGAATTCAATTTTAGGTTTAGTTTTATGGAAAGAAATGTTGGGAGAATTCTGCTGTCATGCTTTCTCTACTCTATCTTGGCTTCTCCCCTCCTATAACTTTCTAGAAATGTCAGATACTCGTCTATTTCCTATATTTCAGTAACTCTCTATTCCAGTGATTCTCAAGTGATTGCAAGCATTTATCAAATGTACAATAAGAAATGCAGACAGCAACAAGAAACGACTCACTTGTGAAGCTTGGCAGTGACGGTAATGAAAGATACAGAATGATATAGCTTAGGGAGATGGTGGGATTAAGTGAAGAATTTTTTCTTTGTTGTTTGTTTTGTTTTATTTTTAAGAATAGGGTGGATTTGGATGTTTTTAGTGGGCAGCAAGGAATGAGCCAGTAGATAGAAAGAGACTGAAAATAAGTTTGAAGGAATGATGGATGGAGCAGTCTCCTGGAAGTTGTGGGAAGGGATGAAGCCAAGTCTAGAAAAAGAGCAGTTAATTTTGATAAAGTACCACATAGAGGCTGGTAGATTACAGTAACAATACTCCTTCCTCTTTTTTGCAGCCTCAAATTACCATAACTTCTCCTTCATTAGGTACTTCTCCATTTGCACTTAATGTACAGTGAAAGTAGAAGCAACAAACAAACCCAGGCATATTGAGCCAACCTTTACTTCCTTTCCCATTAAGTTATAACAGACAATTTAATTTCTGGTAAGATGTTGCCCAGGACAGAAACGGGTGGGTCAATATCGCTGAACACCAGTCAGACCAAAGCTCCACATGTCTTGAGCAGCAATGCAAACAGACCCTGAGAACAATGGAAAGGAGGATCTGAGGAGAGGATGGATGTAGACAGCATATTCTTCCACACTTCATAAAACATCAACAAAGAAAGAAGTACCTTCAGCTGCTGCCTACCTCCTGAACCAAACCTCTGATTGTCCAGGCTACCACTCTGTATGATGGTAGAAAAAATGTAGCTCACTGGTTCAAAAATGAAAGCTTCATTTAAAAAAGCTCATAAGGGCTTCTTAGACATCAAATACCTCTTCCAAAACAACATTTTGATGAGTTAAGGCTAAATGAGTCAGAAACATACGGATTAAATTTCCCTTGATATACTCATGGGTTTTAAAATGAAGGAGGAAAGCACTTGGCAAAACATAATCAGTGCTTTGCCAAACCCAAAACATTTGAAAAACAGTTCAAGACATTTTGCCGAACCCTAAAGCCTGCCAGGTTCTCCCATCCCTAACTTTAAAATAAGAGTATGAGTGAAACCTATTCTCTACATCCAGTAGAATCAATAGGCATATACCTGAGTTTTGAATTTAACACCATCTTCTCTGCAGCTTATCTTGGATAACCCTTAGTTGAACATTTTGGCCCCGACAGCACAAAAATTTTTCTCCTTCATATTTCCCAGATTATTCTTTTGAGATAATCCCTGTATCTTATTCCGAGAAACCAGGATTCTTTTATATGGATACTTCTTCAGTTCATGTAAACACACACATCATTCCATTTAGACATTAAATATAAAGTACCATACTCTGTGATTGTTATAAGCCTCTGAAGCACTGAATTTCATTTTTTGAGCAAAGAGGAAAACTGATAAAAAAGTACAAAATTTAGAAAAATGACTTTATTATTTATACTATAGGAACTGTTGATGTTCCTTTCGGGAGGGCTTTGTTTTTGCTTGCTTGTTTTTAATAAAGGAGAGTCACTACCACTTCCATGCCGAACACCTGGCCAACAGAACCAGAACAGCAGGGGAAACAGCTGTAGAGAAGGGCAAGGAGGAGACAGAGAACCAGACACAAACAATGGATCAAAAGCCAGGAGAACGGCAATGAGCAAAAGCAACAGCTGAAAACCAGGCACCTGCAAGGCTAGGGAAGCAAGGAGAGGAAAACCAACCTTTACTGGGATCCCTCTGGAAAAGTAGAGGCAAGGGAAATATAAGAAAGAAAGTATAGAAGTAGGGTTAGAACAGAATGAACTAACCAAATAAGAAAACGTCCCCTCCTCCCTTTTAATTTCTTTATTTAATTATTAATTTATTTTTAACCAATTTTTTTTTTATTCTAAATGAGAATATTGCAGCAAACTTGAATCTGACTCTGTCCCTGAAACTAATTTAGGCAATAACGAAAATATAGATTAAAACATATCCAAAGATTTTATATAGTAATAATCAAAATAATTCCTGAATGAGTTTAGGAAACTTAGTGGTCTAATGAAAGCTGATTCCACCATCGTTCTTATAGTACTTAGAAACTGGTGACTGGAATAAGCCATTGCCAGACTGTGAGTGTAATGCCAAGTGAGTGGATTTGAGAAAACTGGGAATGGGGTCATAAAATTTGATCTGTCTGACTCAACCAGGATCCCCTTAATGGTAAACAATGGGGCAAGATTGGTATTTCTTGGTCCCTGCCTATTTCAGTGACCTATTACTGGACCGTACAATATATTTCTTCATCATTTGGCTACAATTGGTGGATGTGTCCTAATTGCAGGATTTGTAGACAACTCAGCCCAGCACTAAAAGTACTGGCTTCATCCACAATCTGAAGAATAGTTTTAAAAATTTGTACTGTTGAGGAGAAGGAATGGCAGGCATTGTTTTATTTTATTTTATTCTCTTAATCAGTCACATGCAGAGTTACTGAGCATTACCAGAGATGTCAACTTGAAATAAAACAGTATGATATTTTTTATTATGGCTAAGGCCCTCATCCCCAATCCATTCAATGAATATTTATTAAGTGCCTACTATGTGCAAAGCAAGGGTTAAACACTATAACAAGTATGAGAGAGAGAGAGAGAGAGAGAGAGAGAGAGAAGGAGAGGGAAAGGGAAAGGGAGGGGGAGAGGGAGAGGGAGAGGGAGAGGAAGAGAGGGAGGGAGGGAGGATTGTTTTTAAGGGATTTGTGGTTTAGTAGGAGTGATGAGGAGATATCAAGTAACTAAAGTTAAATATGATGTATGTGTATGAAAAGCATAAAATAAAATGAGAAATCAAAGGAGTGAAAGATCATTTCTAGTTTGGGAGATCAGAGATGGTGTTGGTATTTGCTCTGAGTCTTCAGGACAACGATGGGCTTCAACAAGTGGAGATGAGGTAAAGACTTATCTAATGGGATGGAAAAATGTCTCACAAAGGCATACCCTGTACTTTTATTTAGCTTTCCATTTCTAAAGACTCATATAACTAAAGACTTCTCTTAAAATTCAACTAAAGACTTTAGCATAGGAATGTTTCACTTCAGGAAATTAAGAACACTTTAACAACCAGTGCTTGTACTGTGATCAAGACACAGTGTCTTTGTGAGATAAACAAACAATTGTTTTTGCAAGTAGAAAGTCAAGTCACTGAATTTTTTCTCTTTCCCTAGATTTTAACTGAAATTTTATTTTTGACCCAGTTGTTTGATGTGAAATATGTTTACACACACGTGTTCGCACACACACATACTTTTATTATTATTATATTAGTTACAGTTGTGTGTTCATCCTTTGTTGCCAAAGAAGACCATGCCATCAAAGAAATAATGACATGACTTGCACTTGACTTTGTTTTGAGAGAGGGCTGTGCAGATCACCAGCCTCACTTCTCCTCCAGAGCCATCTGAATCCAGTGACCAGATATTCATCAGGATGACTGGAGATGACCCAGGATGAGGCAATTGGGGTTAAGTAACTTGCCCAAGGTCACACAGCTAGTGAGTGCCAAGTGTCTGAGGTGGGATTTGAACTCAGGTCCTCCTGATTCCTGCATTGGTTCTTTATTCACTGTACCACCTAGCTGCCCAGTTACAGAGAACAGAATTAGGTAGTTGGTAGAAATAATATATTAACATTGACTTAGAAACCAATTAAATATTCTATTTTCTTAATATAAGTTAATTGCCCACTGGCATTGAATTGGGTTTTTGAGAACATCTCTTGGCCCTGCAATACAGTAAGAAGACAATGTGGCCTATGTCATCAGAAGTCATGGATCCTTACCCAGCTCCTTCTCTAATTGACTAGGTGACCATGGACATGCAGCTGACCCTATCTAGTATCAGACTACAGGATATTTAAGATCCCTTTCAACTCTGCAATTCTATGCACATGTGGGATAGAAAACTTTGAAGGAGCATCAAAATGGTCCATTTACCTCTAAATAACTTGAATCTACTTTGAAGTAAGCTATTTACTTGTAGAAGAGCAAAATATAATGATTTTAAGTGAAAAATAGCTGAAGGGTAAGGGGAGGGTAGGATAAGATAATTGGCAAACTTTTAGGCAAATGATCAGTAATCTAAACTGTGCCACCACAGGTTAAGGAATAAGTGTTAGAGGAGTTGAGAGATGGAGAAAAAACTCGAAATACATGCCTGTCTACCTGTTTACCTATCTATGTAGCCTTTCCCTGGGTCTGAAATGCCCTCTTTCCTCACCTTCTGCTTCTTCAAATCCCTGGTTTGTTTTAAGGCTCAGAATAAGCACCATCTCCTAGAGGAGACCTTTTCTGAAAACCTCTGCTGCTAGTGCTTCCCCAGAATTATTTTATATATATTTCTAAGTGTACATGTTGTCTTTTCTAGTAGAAGGTAAAGACAGGAATTCTCATTTTTGCCTTGGTGTCCTTAATAGCTAGAACAGTACCTGACAGAGTAAGGATGTGCTTATAAAAGTTTCTGATTGATCAATATGTACTTAAAATATAATCAACCAATATTTATTATCTTCTATATACTGGAAACTATATCTAGTGTATATGTATATATACATATAAGTGTGTATACATACACACACACATATATATCTCACATACACAGAGAATTCTCACAAAGAATTCCTTAATATTAATAGTGTCAAGAGAAATTATGAATACGTTCGTTATTTGTTACTCAATATTAGGCTTTTTACATGTGACAATTATGCTTAAGATGTCACTATGTATAACCATGAGATATCTAATAGAATTGTATTAAATGGCTTATTGTTGTTCACGTGGGAAAATGATTTGCTGACTGTGGTGTGTGTTGGTTTATTAGAAAGATAATCCTTCCTACTTTATGTACAAGTAAAGTTGTATAGTATTTGAAGAATCTTCTTTTTATCTCTACCCCTTCACACTTGAAGTCATCTGTTCAGCCTTCACCAAAAAAGAACACTTTCATTATTTTAGATGCTCTCCAAACTCATCTATATACTGTCATTGGTTTTTATTAGCTAAGCTTGTCTTTTGTTTAAGGATTATCCCCGTTTTAGTTTGATGGAAAACAGCTGTTGGGAGACCCTGCTGTCAATCATTCTTCATTGTGTCTGAGGAGCGTCACTTCAGTGCTTGTTGATCGGTGGATGCCCAAGACTTCATAGCAAGTGATCTTGTTCTTCCACTTAGTCAAGTAGGGCTCATGAGAGGCATTCATGAAATGACTCAAGAAGCTAAACATGACATCTGAGGCTAGGCCATGGCTAGTGGATATACTGTAGTTTATACTACAAACTGAAATAGAAACAAGGACCACTAATCCACACATAAGGAACTCTGTGGATCACATATTGACTTACTTTTAAATTTGTAATGTTATTATATTTCACTATATTTTTATCTATTTTCTTAAATATTTCCCAATTATATTTTAATCTGATTCAGGTTGCACTGAGGTGTGAACTGCATGTTTGATACCTAATTTAGAGACTTATCTGTGTTTAACAGAGCTTCATTTTGATCTAGAATGGGAGTCCTTAACTCTGTGTGTGTATGTGTGTATGTGTGTGTGTGTGTGTGTGTGTGTGTGTGTGTGATAAGCACCTTTGGAACTCTGATGAAGGCTAATGATACTGGCTTTTTACATATGTTCATGACTGAAGGCAAAGATAAATTCATGTTCAAGGTAAGAGAAAATAAGGTGAATATTTTTTTCTTTCTCCATGTTCACAGACATCCTTGGGAGAAGGATCTGTGAACAACAGGTTAAAAAGTTCTGGTCTAGAATTTAATACTAAATTACATAGTAAGTTGATCTAACCTGTATTTTAAAATAACTTCCATTAGGATAAATGTAGGTCAATATTCAACATAAAGGAGCTGCTAGAAGAGCTAAGACTCATATGCCTGGCCCAATCTACTATGATGCTTGCTTTCCATAATCAATCTATCCTTTTCTTAAGTGGAATTTAACACTCCCAAATAAAATAGAAATAAATTGACTAAATGATCTTTTAGTTTCTTTCTGGCTTTAAATTCTATAGTTCTGTATTTCTTTTAGTTTTATTAAAGTTTGTCTTCTTTCCATAATATCTTCACCTATCACATTTTAAAATTGTGTTTAAATACCTATTCATTCCTATGCTACAAATACTCACTTTCTCATGCTTACACTGGAGTATATCTGATATTCCTTTTTGGGGTATGAAATAGATTTCTTGCTGTTTCCTTGCCCTGTCAGCAGGACCATACAGAGGTGAGAACAGAATCTAGGGTCAATCATACTGACTGCACCCTTAGTTTTTACCTCCACAGAATTTTTATTACAGGTGATAATAGACTTAAATCAGCATGAAGATTAGCTCCAGTGGCACTGTCATATTATGTGCAACCCAAGGGGTGTAAACTTTCTTGGCTTAGAGTTGAGAGCAGGATGAGTAAATGATGGTATGAATCACTCACTTTTCTCTTCTCCAGGTGACACTGACCAGTTTGGGAGTGCCTGTTAAAGAAGCACAATAATTTGGTTGGTGGATGAGGGCATCAGTAAGGCAAATGTTGTCAGTTCATCTGGTCCCTTTCAGTCTTTCTCCTGAATTGATTTACAAGGAGAACAAAGGATGCTGAAGCTGCAGTAAGATTAGGGATGAAACTTGTGAAGATATCAATATTTGTCTTATAACCTTCTTTATTCCATGAACAAGGTAGTGTGAGAAGAGGGAAATTGATGACTCCTAGGTATAGCTCTGCCATTGAGAAATAGGCTGCTACAATTGAAAATACAAAATTGATTTTACATATGTGTGTGTGTGTATATAACATATACATATATACACATAGATACATACATCTTTGTATCTAATGGTAGCACTTTTGCGGGGGGAGAAAAAAAGGTACATGATAACTTTATTATTTTTTAAAGGAATAAGTTGTACATAATAGATTTCCAATTACTTGTACAACCATCTTTTTTTTCTATTCCATTATGTTATGGAAATTCTTGTTTTATTTCTTAAATTCAGAATAAAATAAATTTTTAACAAAAGAAAATACAAAATTGAGCCCCAAACTATAATTTCTGTACCTAGGGTAGAAGCAGAATTAGAAATAATTCAAAAGTGAATATTGTTATTATTTTAAATATACCTGTGATGTCGTGACTGTAAAGAGCTTCTATGGAAGAACTCCCAAGTTAGAGAGCTGCCTAGGGAACTGAGAAGTACTTTTATCCAGGGCCACTCAGCTAGAATTGAGAGTTGGAAATTAAATCCAGGTTTTCTGACTTCAAGATCCACACCCTATCTACTATTTTACATTTTCTCTGAATATATTACACTTGTATAATAGTGACTGATAGTCATGTATTCAGTCAAGATGCATGACAGCAATTTTTGGAAGCTACAACCAGCAACCTGGAGTCATAAACTTGATTCAACTTGCCAGGAGGAAGTGATTAAATCCTTAAAGTATAATAATTCGAGAAAACCAGTCACCGAGATTCAGCAATATTTGGTGTCCAAAGAAGATCCTAATAGGGTCCTGTGGGATAAAATAAACTCCCCACTGAGCAGGCAGAGTCAATTTAGTGATACAGCTGACGCATGCTCATGTTGGCCCCACCCAATAAGAGCTGTATTTCATTTCATGTTCTCACAGAGAAATGACTGTCACCCTCTTAATTCCATCTGCTCTCATTCTCCATCCACCATTTCTGCATCAGTCAATGCTTTTGAATAATGGAAGTTTCCTGTCAATTTAGGATCAGTAATTTTTTTGTAACATGTTGTACATTTTAGTACCTCTTTTCTCTTTAAATGTAGGTTTTCTAATCTTCACCTTCTCTCTGAACAGAAGAGAGAGAGAACATGCTTAAAATGACCTTGTGAATTTTTTTCTGGGGTTACGTGGCACCATATCTCAGTGCATACTGGCAAAAGGGGCAATTTCTGACTCCACAGTATTAACTGTCAATCAGAATGATCTTTTGATGGATTGGCAGAGAAGTCCATGAACAAGAATAGATGGAGGAAATATATAAAAATAATCACAGAGAAAAAAAGACTTTTTAAAGTGTGAAGCTCAATATGATTATCTATTGTTACAAAAATTCAGAAAATGGCTATTGGAACTTGTGGGAATTATATATATGAAGGAAGTGAGGTCAATGCATGGAAAGACCCCATGTTAATTTTATGAAACCACCTTTACTATCATCACTATTAGCAAAGCAGTAGGGTGTAGTAGAAAAAAAGAAATTAGCAAATACTAGAATTGGGATCAGAAGACCTGGGTTCAGGTCAATCATAGCCTTCCCATTTTCCAGCTATGTGATCTTAAGCAAGTCACTTAACCGTTCTAAGACTCACCTTCCTCATCTGAAAATAAAATTTTCACATAGTATCTACTTTACTACATGATAATATCTGCAATATTTCTCTGCTGAAAGGGCCATTTATATAAAAAAAGTGTTTCATAACTATCAAGTCATCATCACAGTTATTAGCATCAGGGCTTTGCTTATAAATAAATTGTCTATGTCTCTTCTGTACATTTCTGACTTTCCTATTCTATTGTCACTCCTAGTTAAAATCTTACTTATTACTTGGGCTACTATGTCAGTTTGCCTGACACCAGTATCTTTCCTCTGAAACCCATCTTCCATACTGCCGAGCGAGCAATCTTTCTAATGCGTAGGTCTACTCACCATGCTCAACTCCTTGCTCAAAATCCTTGCTCAACAATTTGGAAGTATGCCCAAAGGGCTATAAAAATATGCATACCCTTTGACCCTGCAATACCACTTCTAGGGCTATATTCCAAAGGGATCATACAAATGGGAAAAGAACCCACATGTACAAAAATATTTATAGCAGCTCTTTTAGTGGTGGCAAAGAACTGGAAATTGAGGGAATGTCAATCAATTGGGGAATGACTGAACAAGTTGTGGTATATGAATGTAATGGAATACTATTGTGCTGTAAAAAATGGTGTATAGACAGACTTCAGAAAGTCCTGGAAAGACTTATATGAACTGATGCTGAGTGATGGGAGCAGAACCAGGAGAACATTGTACACAGTTACAGCCACATTGTATGAAGACTAGCTTTGATAGACTTGGCTCTCCTCAGCAATGCAAGGTTCCAACGCAACTTCAAAAGGTTCATAATGGAAAATACTATCCACATCCAGAGAAAGAATTACAGAGTCTGAATACAGATCAAAGCATACTATTTGCTCTAACTCTTTTTTATTTTGTTTCTTCTTTCTCATGGTTCATTCAATTGGCTATAATTATTCTTTGCAATATGACTAATGTGAAAATATGTTTAACATGAATGTATATGTAGAGCCTATATCAGATTATCAGATTGCATGCCATGATGGGGAGTGGGGACTGGAAGGAGAGGGAGAAAATTTGGAACTCAAAAGCTAGGGTAACTGAATGTTGTAAACTAAAAATAAATAATTTTTAAAATTGCTCAAAATGCCTTCTTTTTCTATGAGTATAATGTGAGTTAAAGATCTCTCCCCCCATTAATATGCCTCAGGTGAAGCCTATTAAGGGCAGCTTTATTAGGGGAGGCTTGTTTTGTAGGAAGGCCCATACCTTTTGTCAATTAATGAGGTACTGGGTCATGAGGGTCATGTTGCCCTCAAGCTCTGAGAAGAGTATATATACTCTGAGGTGAGGTTTTACTTTGGGGGCTTACTTTTTGTAAGAAGGTTCCTGTGCCAGATGAGCCAATAAGGAGCCCTTCCCCCTCCCCTCCCCTTGAAAACCCAGATGTTGGTGTTTCTCCCTCTGGTAACTACATATGTATGTAGTGGTCAGACAATTGGATCTGTCTGTTGATCTGTGATGTATGTATTGCCCTATCTTTTGGTCTTTATTTCTCTGCTTGTATTTTCTGTGTTCGTATGTGTAATTAAAGAAGATTATTGATCCCTCAAAAGTTGCTTTCCTTTTAGAAAAATAGACCTAAGAACCTGTGCTAGCAGGCCATCCTGGATCTGTTACAGTGCTTGCTGCTACAATAAGATGAAGTACAAAACCCTTAGCCTATCATTCAGAACCAAGCCTGGTTGTAATTTACCTTTCCTTGCATATTTTCATTCACACACTGAATGAAATTCTTGATCTTGTCTTATGTTTCTGCTTTTGCACACACCTTCTCCCATGACTATAACACACTGCCCTGCCATCTATACATACCTATTGACAATCTTCTCATCCTTCAAACCCAGTTCAAAAGCAACTTCCATAGGATCATAGAATTAGAATTAGAAAACACCTTACAGATAATCTAATCCAATCTCATCATGTTACAGATGAGGGAACATGGACCCAGAAAAGCGAAGTGACTTTCCCAAAGTCACTCAAAGAGTAAAAGAGCAAGGCTTTGAACCTGTCATGAAGCCTTCCTTCATCTCCTCAATCAGAAATGATCTCAGGATTGTCTAACTTCCATTATGTACCTAAATGATGCCTTCCTTCCTTTATCCCATTTATCCTGTGCATAGTGTGTACATATCTATTTGTTTGCTTATTGTCTCCTCTATTTGATTGTGAGTTCTTTGAGGGCAGGGACTGTCTTTTTCCTTCTTTTTTTTTTGAATCCCTAGTTCTTATCATAATGCCTGGTCCATGTGTGACTTAGTCAATATTTATCAACTTATTATTTCTAATGTGTATCATAGTGATATGTGTATGTGTGTGTGTGTGTGTGTGTGTGTATAATCTCTTCCCCTCCACTCCATTACTATACATTTCTTCAGATTATTTTTTTCATCTCTGCATCCCAGTTACCATGGTATTAATCATGTTTGTCATTGTTTATTCATTTTTCAGTCATGTCAGAGTCTTTGTGACCCCTTTGGGGTTTTTTTGGCAAAGATATTGGAGTGGTTTGTCATTTCCTTCTCTAGTTCATTTTACAGATGAGGAAACTGAGGCAAGCAGGGTTAAGTGATTTGCCCAGGCTCATATAGCTGCTAAGTGTCTGAAGCTGGATTTCAGCTCAGATAGATGAGTCTTCCTGACTCCAGTTCTAGCACTCTATCCACTGCACCACCTAGCTGCCCTAGGTATGAATGATACCTTGCATATTTCAGGTATTTAGTAACTGATTGTTGGTTTGAATGGATTTGGATTACCCATTGGAATTTGAAGAATTCAGTGCAACCCAAAATGTCCTTAAATTATCTCTAACCCCACTTGTGGGACAGCTAGGTGGTACAGCGTGTAGAGGGCAGCTAGTTGGTGCAGTGGATAGAGCACCAGTGCAGGAGTCAGGAGGACCTGAGTTCAAATCTCACCTCAGACACTTGACACTCACTAACTGTGTGACCTTGGGCAAGTCACTTAACCCCAACTGCCTCATCCTGGGTCATCTCCAGTCATCCTGATGAATATCTGGTCACTGGATTCAGATGGCTCTGGAAGAGAAGTGAGGCTGGTGACCTGCACAGCCCTCCTTCACTCAAAACAAAGTCAAGTGCAAGTCATGTCATTATTTCTCTGATGGCATGGTCTTCTTCGGCAACAAAGGACAAACACACACACACACACAGTGTGTAGAGCACCGTACTTGGAGTCAGGAAGACTCATCTTCCTGAGTTCATATCTGGCCTCGGATAGGTACTAGCTGTGTGAGCCTGGGTAAGTCACTTAACCCTATTTGCCTCTGTTTCTTCATCTTTAAAATGAGGTGGAAAAGGAAATGGCAAATCACTCCAATTTCTTTCCAAAGAAAACTCCAACAGGGGTCACAAAGAGTCAGAATTTACTGGAAAACAACTGAAAAACACTACCTATTAAAGAACCTGATATCCTCTCATTTGAGATTCATTCCTTTGGGTCCTGAATTCTATTTTGATCTTCCAAAAGATATAAATAACCCTAAAATGGTTAACACTTTCATCTTTTAATCTATCAATACCTTAGGAAGAATTGTAAAAACTCACTAAGATCTAGTGATATCTCTAGTGAGATCTACGATATGATATCTACCTGATATCATATCGTAGGGGGAAGTGGGAACTCACATTGAAATAAGAAAACATAACAAGCCTATTTCAGAATTTTTCATTGCCCTGCCCTACTAACATGATAAGCTTACTTTGTACTTTCACCATGGTGAAAACTTCAGAAATTAGAAAGAATTATTGGATATGTCCAAGCATCTCATAGTATAAAAAGGGGAGACAATAGGTATTGAAAAGCTAAATACTGTCTCTAGATGAGAGAAGAGAGATTTTTTAGTTGGAGTAGGACTTCAGGGAGACCTGAAGGACTTATATGATCTGATGCTGAGTGAAATGAACAGAACCAGAACACTGTACACAGTGATGGCCATACTGTGCGAGGACTATTTCTCAGCAATGCAAGGACCTAAAATATTCCCAAAGGACTCTTGAGGCAAAATGCCATCTACATCCAGAGAAAGAACTATGGAATCAGAATACAAAATGAAACAGACTATTTTCTCTTGTGTTATGTATTGTTTTGGTTTGGTTTCTCTCTTGATTTCTCCCATTCTTTTTAATTCTTCTATGCAACATGACTAATGTGAAAATGTATTTAATAAGAATGTTTGTGTAGAACTCATTTAAGATTGCATACTATCTTGGTGAGGGAAGGGAAGAAAATTTAAGACTTATGGAGGTGATTGTTGAAAACTGAAAACAAATTTGTTAAAAAAAGTTTTTAGTTGGAAGAAAGTAATTCTATAAATGAGTATTTATTAACTTTCAAGGCACTGTGATGGTGGTATAAAAGGACACAAGTAGGAAGGAAATAAAATATCCAATTATAAAAAAGCATAACACCAAAGGGGTGATACCTAAAGAAAACAGGATTTCTGGCTATTCATCAGTAATTCAAGAGTTTCTTAGATCATTATTCAGTCAGCCTGCCATTTCCTAAGGTAAGCGAGTGCATGGAGGGAAAGAGAAAATGGGTCTTATTCCATCAATGGTCGGTAGAAAAGGAGGGAAGGATAGGCATTGTATTACGGTTCATTTCATCATTTTGAAACAATTATACAAACAAATGACTTCAATGTTCATTCACATAAAACAAAAATGAAGGTACAGCCCACAAATCATTCCAAAATCTATCAATCTATCTCTTGGTATATTTAACTACTTGGAAAGGATATGACCTTACAGGCACTTGTGATAAGCTATATGTGCATTATTAATGAAGTTCTATGACAGGAGACTTCCTTCCTGATAAAGACTTTTGAAAGAAATAGGTTCATTCAAGCTAATAATGCATAAGTCTGCCATGTGTTTAACAGTTGCATTTTTCTTGCAGATGGTTGAAAAGGAAGGATATCTCCAAAAAGCTAAAATTGCAGATGGAGGGAAGAAACTAAGGTATTAAAGAATCTTTTAATTTGGTGTGTCATGTAATTGATGTGATCTCTTTATTCATATGATTAAACCTGTGTGTAACTGCTATTGTTTGGGTATTGTAAGGTATTGAACAATTGCTGTCATTTTCTACTCACCTATCACCCTTACCATCATCATTATTCATTATATTTTGTTCTGCTGCAGGAAACATACAAATGAGTATTTCACAACTGCTAGGAACTTGCAGTCTAAATAGATGAGAACCCTTCTCCATTTGTTTATAAAATTGATCGTTTGGGGGATTAATGTTTGTATTTAGTGATAATTTCATGCTTTGAAAGGTAGCAGAACCAACAAGGGGTTCTGCTATTTTGGATCCAATTCATATCAGTATGAAGAGTCTGGTTGCAGGGGTGGACATAATGCTAATGTTGTAAAAGTAGATACTCTGTTTCATAAATTGTGAAGAATAAATTTCAAAAGTTTCAGAAGAAAGATAGATAGGACCTCAAGGACTAAAATTCTTTGAGGATAGGGAGCGTAGATAGGATGGAAAACTCTCAAGAATAAAATTCTGAAGGCAGGAAGAGAAAGAATTATAATTAAGAGGAAAACTGAAGTTCTATTAAGAGACATATGTACATCCTGAGGGGAGTTATCAAGCAATTTTCATTGAAAGACATGTGGAGAAGAGGGAAATAAGAGTTGACAATAGACCAAAATTATAAAAGTCTTGTACAGTACTGAAAGAATAGTCTCAGAGTTGCTGAAGTTCTAAATCGGATGAAGGTAGGGAGAAAAACCAACAAAAAGGATGCTGAAGCTATAATGGGGGGAAAAACACACATACAACAGAAGAGATCAAATAAGGAAAAGGAGTATCCCTTGGGACATATGGGACTGTGATATTGAAAATCCGAGAAAAAAGAACTATCCACTTAACTCAAATTTTATTTGTGCTTTCTCTGTATTGAGAATGATTTTTCTATTGAAATGGATAGAACAAAAATTACTACTAGAAAATTAATAAATAGGAAGAGAGGAAGACATTCATTTCTCTAGATGAGTTTAAGTTATCAAATTCAGATGAATTGCATTTTCTGATACTGAAAAAAAATTAGAAAAAAATGTAATTTTTGAGCCATTGTCAGTGACCTTTGAAAGATCATAGAAAATAAGAGATGCTATAGTATTGGAAAAGGATAAATATTTTCCCCAATTTTAACAAAGAATGGAAAATAAGCCTGCAAATAATAGGACAGTGAACTTGACTTTGGTTCCTGACCCAATTTTAGAATTCTGGAGTGAGTCTAAAATGATGACCTTTAATAGATATAAATACACCTTCTTACCACTGTTTAAGCAAAAAATCAGTATCACAAGTATAAGATGTGGAGAGGTATAACTATTTGGAAGATGGTCTGAAAAGATTTGATCTTAGAAAAATGCAAGAGTGGTATAACATAATAGTACCATAAGACTGAAAAATAACTTGCTAAAGCTTAGCCTTGAGTTTGACTCCAGAATTAAGGAGGCCATAATCCTGCCATACTCTGTTCTAGTTATATTCATTGTATTGTATTCATTTCTGAGGATCATATTTTAGAAATAAAATTGATGAACTAGAAAAGGTTCAAAACAGTTGAAGGCATTGGCAATAGTTAGAATGGAGAAGACTTAAGAGTAACATGATAGCTACCATCAATTAAATTTGTTCTTGGGGAAATAACTTAACCTCCCCCAACCTCAGTTTCCTTATCTGTAAAATGAAGAGTTTGGAATTAGCTGATGGCCTTGTAGGTTCTTCCTCATTTTTATGTATCTAAATCTGAGTTATTCTTTGGAAGCTAGATGAATTCTTACCTCTTCCTTGAAGTCTTTCACAGTTATTCTGGCCCATGCTAACTTCTCCTTTCTTTGGAATTCTAATGTACTTACAGAGGTTATCATACTGGATTGTTATAACGCATGTTAACTAGATTCTAAGTTTGCTAAGGGCAAAGAGGATGTCATATTCCTTTCCTTTCCCTCAATACCCAGCATAGTGGTAGGTAAATGTTAGGAACTTAAAGACTTGATATTATTGAAATACAATTGATTCCTTGCAATATTCATACAGGAGAAACATCATGGTAAGGTGAATAAAGAGATGCCCTCTGAATCAGGAGGAACTGTGAATTCAAGTCAAATACTGGCTCTCTGACCTTGAGCAAATCATTTAATACCTCAAGTCTATCCTCTTTCCTATCCATCCTTCTAACTATCTGATAATTTGATATTACTAAAGCGCTTGACTCAGTAAGCTCCAGGGACCCATTATTACCTTTAAGATTCAATAGAAACTCTTTTTTTGATATTTAAATCTCTTTACAACCTACTCTTTTCAGTCTTCTTTTACTCAGTATTCTGCACATACAACACTCCATCTCTCATTTCTGTGCTTTCGCATTGACTGTCCCCTTTTCTTGGAATATACATTCGTCTCACTAATACTATTTGGAATCCTTATTTCCTTCAAGAATCAGCTCAAATCCCACCTTCTTCACTGAAACCTTTCCTACTTCTCCCACATGTTAGTTCAACCTTTCCCAAGACTCATTTATATTCATTTAAATATATATATGTGTGTGTGTGTGTGTATACATATGTGTGTATGTGTGTATATATGTATATATATATACATATATATATATGGAGAGAGAGAGAGAGAGAGAGAGAGAGAGAGAGAGAGAGAGAGAGAGAGAGAGAGAGAGAGAGAGAGAGATTTACAGCTAGCATATAGACCTGTAAATGAATGACAGGGAACTCACTATCCTATAAGGAGTTCACTCAATTTTGGCTTAATCTTAATTGTTAGGAAGTTTTCTCTTATATAAAAATAAAACATCACCAAACCTCCACCCATTGCTCCTAGTTATGGCCCTTAAGGCTAAGCCAAATAAGTCTGACAATACTTCTATAATGCACATTTACTAGCTATTTATTTATTCCTTTGATTTTTTAATTGCCCTCTTTTGGGCTAGAGTAAATAGATACATTTCTAAGAATTTACCTTGTTTCTATCACTTTTTGTCCATTATCTACATTAATTCTTCCAAAACAATTACACCTGTAAGTGCATGCAAGTGCATGTATAGATCCAGTTATAGATATGGATATAGCTATCTCCATATGTATATGTATAGATGTATGCATATATGCATATGTACATAGAGCTAGGTATCTGACTAGCCAGCTAAAGCATTTATTAAACATTTATAATAAGGCAGGCACTGAGCTTATCACCAGGGATACAAAAGCAATAAAGTAAAACAGACAGTAAATTATTTCAACAAACTTATATTCCAATAAAGGAAGATAAAACATCATGAGAAGCTGGAAAGCAGGGATGCAGGAGGAAGGAAAAGAGGGTAACTGTGTGGTGGCCAGGCAGACAAAGCGAAGGTGAAACAGTGCAAAGGGTGAGCCAGTGTGAATAGGACCAGGGGCATGGGTGCCCCTTCTTATGATCTGGAGCATTGAGGCAGGGACTCACCATTCATTAGGTTAGCCTCAGGGTGAAATACTGGGGCAGGGGCAGGCATCTCTATCCCTGTTTGTAGTTCAGAAAGAAGGGACTGACAGAAGATACTTCAGAGTTTGGAGAAGGGGTTTAGTTTAAGGTGATTTTACTAAGTGATTTTCTGTATTGATATTTACCATTCCATGATATTTACCATTACCATTTACCATAATCAAAATTTCTACCATCTGAGTTCTACCTGTCTCTATGAGATTTTTACATATTTGACACCATGACTGAACATATATATCGCAAAAAAAACCAATGTTTCTTATTGAGGTGCGTAATGATAGTGAATTATAAAATGCCAAAGCAATCAGGAGTACATCAAAGGTATAAATTCATACACCTGTATTAACTTGTCTAGGTAGGAGATAGGAAAGGTGATTTTGCCCCAGTGCTTTTAAAGTAACCTAGTCACAGAGCTTTCAGAGAATATTGCTTCTCCTCCTATCACTGTGGAAGAATCAGAGGCAACAAGCCTGAGTCAGACAGTTAGAAAAAAGAAGTGAATTTCAGGAATATCCAAAATAAAATCATTTTTCCTCTTGATGGCTTTTGGGGTTTGGTTGCTGTCATTCCTTACAGAAGAAGTAGTTGTGGTGGTGTCACTAATAGTGATAGAACTAAAACGGTTCATCAAATATTCACTTATTTAACAAGGTAAAATATCAAGGATTTGGTTTACCGTTAATGAGTGTGTTCTAAGAACCCTTATCCATTCAGCTTCCCTTAGAAGAGCAAATGTGATCCATGTTGGTGTTATAATGTGCTGCCCTCCGGTGTCCATTTTGTAGAATGCAAAGAATTTCTATAAGGCTATATGTAGCAAATAGATTTCTTCTCTTTACATTTCCGTGTCAGTTCAGCCCTCGTTTATTTTTACAAGACATTTGTAAGCATTTTCTTTCGGTTGCAATACCCTCCCACCTCACACATATAATGAATTGATTGGTAGTGATTTTCTTGGTAAGGATTTACTTCTATATCCATTTGTAGTTGACTGATCTTATTTTTAACCTAGTGATTGTTGTATTTCAACCAAATTTGAATGAAAACCAACATTTCCTAGTCAAGAGAAGTTTTCTGAATTGTAAGAAGAACAGTGATCTCCAGTACTTCACTAGTTTATTGGGGTATGAAATGGGAAATGCTTCTTTAATCTGCTTCGGAGAAGTGGCCTCACTTTGTAGAAGTTACGGATTTCCTGATAGAGAATATATAAGAATGTGTTTCAGAGAGAGAGAGAGGGCAATTAGCGCTTATATCTCACCTCTGTCCACATGAGGTATGTTCAGGAATATTCCCAGCAGTAAAGAAGTAGTAAATGCTGCCCTCTCTCAGAGAGAAATCCTAACTCTAGATAGCCATGGATCAGTGAACTTAATTGGGCTTAGGGTTAGGGTTACAGAATACTTGGGCCAGGCTAAGCATGTAGGCTTTATTTTTTAAAGAGGAAAAGAATTCCAATTAGTTTCTTCACAGAAGAGACCATGTTTAATACTTCTTTGAATGTCTCACTGAACTGAGTATAGTATAGTAGGCACTCCAAAAAAAAACTTGCTAATTGATAGATGAAAAAGGCTATTTAGACACTGAAGGCATGTAGGAAATACATTGTTGAGCTAGAGAACAGGAGGGTAACAGATTTGTGAAGTCAAGACAAAAATTAACTCAAGATGTACCATTGTGGCTTCCAGCAAGGAGAAAAGACATATGAAACCTGAGGTTTTATCCAGAAGGAACTAAGACAGATTTAGATGATTTTAGGATACATCAATAGAAGCATAGCACTTGGAACAGGGGTATGAGCAGAATGACTGAAGTTTCACATGCCAGGACCAGTAGATGGTACAATGTAGAGGAAGTGAAGCTTTGTGATAGAGGAGTGACATGATCAGAGGAATGCCTTAGAAAGATCACTTGGCAGGGATGTGAAGAGATCAGAGAGGCTAAACTGAAGGCAGGAAACTCCTCTTTGGAGGTTATTACAGCAATGCATACAAGAGGCAGTGAGGATACGAACTGGTGTGCGTGTGTGTGCGCGCACGTGTGTGTGTGTGTATGTGTGTGTGTGGTACAAATAGAAATAAAGTGATGAATGGAAACGATTTTTCAAACAAGGAACAGGCAGGAGTTGGCAGCCATTTGGATGGAGAGGGCAGAGTCAAAGACAGCTCTCATCTTTTAGGCCTGGTTTACATATAGAATCGTAGTAATGTATCTTCAAAGGAAATGAACTTGTTAGGGACACCGGGAGCTCTTATAGAAAAGCTAGGTGATTTTGTTCTGGATGTTATTTGAGAAATCAGTGATATTGATGTGGGGTTATCCAGCCAACAGTTGGAAATAGAGATCTACAGCTATGGAGAGTTAAAGCTAGAGATTGGAGAGTCGACTACATCAACCAAAAAACATTTATTAAGTCTCCACCATGTGCCAGGCCCATAGAGGAGTAAAAGAAAACTGGAAATGTAGGAAGACCAAGTTGTGAAGAGATTTAAATGTCAGACAGAGGTAGAAGCCATGAGAGTGGATGAGCTCATTATAATTGAGTAAATAAAAATGGATGAAAAAAGAGCCAATGAATGAACCTTGTAGGTACCACATTTAAGGTACCATGAAGGGAGACACAAGAGACTGAGAATAATTGGTTGGAGAGTAAGAGATGAACCTCAACAGTGTCACAGCAACAGGAGAAGTTGTAAGGAGAGATGATCCCCAAATACATGCAAGTATATGGATATACATACATAGATAGACAGATAGTATGTTACATATGTAATAAAGAAAAAATTAGGACAGAAAAAAGCATCGACTTTAGAAGGGGGAAAGTTGGTATTGGATTGATATTGGAAAGAAATGTTTAAATAGAGCAGTGAGGGAAGAAGCCAGATTATAAAAACTGGAGAAAGGAGTGAATGGGGAATGAGAAAGAGCAAGTGGAATATTCATTCTAGAAGTTTATCAGTGGAGGGATAAAAAAGAGATAAGATAGTATGCTTAAAGAAGTAGCTGAGGAAAGGAGAATTTTTTTTTAAGAATGTGGAATATCTTAGGGTATTTATAGGATAAGGATAATGGCCCAGGGAGAGGGAGAGATGGAGGGCTGGAGAGTAGAGGGAAAATTCCTAAATCTCCTTTAGTAGAGAACTCAAAACTGTCCTGGTAACTCTAATCTCCATCAGTGACTCTGCTTGGCCTCCACTTCACAAAACAATGTCTCCCTTCCCTCCCCCCGACCCCTCCCCGACCCCTTTTTCCCCTCTCCTCCCTACCCAAACCTTTTCAGCTTCCTTTTGTGCATTTTCTCCCAAGATCTTTGAGGTAAAGGATTGTTCATTTTCCTTATTTGTATCCCCAGGGCTTAGCACAGTGCCTGGCACATAATAGGTACTGGATAAATGTTTATTAAATTGAATTGAATGACAGGGAATGAAAGAAAGAGTAAGAGCATTGAGGAAAGAGGTGAGAGTAAGTTTAAGGATACAGGTGGAGTGGTTAGCTTTGGTAAGATTAAAGATCTCCCACTTCTGAGATAAGTTAGATACCAAGTGGGGAACCTGCAGCCTTGAGGCCACATGTGGCCCTCTAGGTCCTCAAGTATAGTCCTTTGGAGAATCCAAACAGTCATAGTCAAAGCACAGTACTTGAGGGCCTAGAAGGCTACATGTGACCTCAAGGCTGCAGGTTCCCTGCCCCTGAAAGAAACTGAGAGGAGAAGAATTGAGGGAAGTTATTGTAGATATCCTTATTTATCATACATGTCCCTAATATTCACAGTAAATAACACATACAGAAATTATGGGCTGGGAGAAGAAGGTGTAGGCTTGAAGGTTTGGGTGAGAACAAGAGATATGAAACATCTGGGCATATGCTAAGTCAAAAAGAGGTAAAGGATTGCCATGCAACAGTCAAGTCCTCACATCCTACAACCATCCCAAATGTGTCATTGTTCGGTCGTTTCAGTCAAGTCTGACTCTTCGTGACCCCATTTGGGGTTTTCTTGGGAAAGATAGTGGGTTACCATTTTCTTCTCCAAATGTACCCTACTATAAAGCTATCATGGATTATTTATTGTTCCCAAGTACATCCCAGACTGGTCCATTTCTCATTCATTCCTCTCATGGTATTTATTTCTGTCTCTTAGAAGCCTTTCCCTCATCTCTACCAATTGAAATCCTACCTATCCTTTCTGGCTCAAATGTCACCTCCTCTATGAAGCTCTCCTTGATACCCCTAAAAGGATTTAATCTCTCCCTTCCCTAGACTTTCATAGCATGATTTTGTACTTCCTTTAAGGCACTTCAGATATTCTTCCCTGTACTTCAGTTATTTCAGATACACAGTTATCTTACCTGTGCCTACTAAATTGGAAGTTTCTTGTGAGAATGGAATTCTTCATCTTACTCACCTTTCATCATCTAGAGTTATGCATGCTTAAACATGCAGGCACCTGCTCAATAGGAATACTAAAAAATAATTTAATTTGAACTGAATTTAAAGTGTGAACCACAAAGTCTTGTATGTTCATCTTTTAAATTTGGAAACTTGAGATAAAGAATGTGTGCTGAAGTCTAATATGTAGAAGATGTTTTAGTTAGTGCTGTGAAAATGAGAAAACCCTCATGCTGTAACTCTTTAAACTTAAAGGTTTATTCTAAAAAAGATGCTGAAGCATAAAATATTATTTCTAAAAATAGACAGTTGCCTTACAGTCTTGAAATGCAGTGCCATGGAAAGGAAATAAGTAAAACTTGGAAAGAATTCTTATCTGTCTGTCTGTCTGTCTATGTTATCTGTGATGTCATAAAGCACCGAAGTCTTCCTTCCATTGGCTACTCCCAGGTCCATGGTATTCAAGGCGTAATCATGTATTTGAATCCACAGCATGTGATTCCCCTTTCTATTGACTCCCTCTTAAGTAAGCATCATGTGACACAATATTAACTCATAGGGGATTTGCCTAAAGCAGACAGCCAAGTAAATAACAAGGAGTCACATTAAGCAGTAAGAGCTCTTCCCACCTATATCCCAAAGCCACTACTTCCCCATATGAGACATCCATAGAGGGATGTCTTCAGATTCTGATAATCCATTCTGAGCTCATTCTGCTGCTTCCACAACATAGCAGAAACAGCATACCCCTAGTCAGTCATGATAGGCTGGTAGGTGGCATTTGTAGATATAGCACTGAATGCATTGGGCTTTCAGCATGGCACCCCATGCAAAGGACACTCGATTCAAGTTTTAATGCAGAAAGAGCATAATTTTAAGTCCAGAAATCTGGAGGGAGGAAAAAAAAAATGACCTCAAGTGGGTCAAATACCATGTAGTTCATATAAATTGTGTGTAACAAATGCCCAACACAGATACTTTTTGAATGTTTAACCCAATTTTACAGTTTGAAAAATTCAAGATCAAATTTCCTTTTGAAAGAGCACCCTTATTGAACCAGTATGCCTTCAATCAAGTCAGTAAGTTCAAATAAAAAGAGGAAATGGAAGGTAAACTGTGGTGAAACTGAATTGTAAATATATTTTGTAGGTTTTCCTGTGGATCTCCTTAAAAAATTTCCAAAGACTCTTTTGGTCTTTGTGTGATTTGAACCCTTCCTTCTACTTTATGTCCCTAAAATGAAAAAAAAAAATGATGTATTGGGAAGAGCATTGGGTTAGGAACTAACTTACTTCATCTCTCATTCTGACTTTGACATGAACTGAATGTTTGACATTGGGAAACTATTTAACCTCTCTTGGCCTCAGTTTCCTCATCTTGCAAAGGATTGCGGAAGAGAAGAAGGAAATATTGAATTAAATGGTCATGAAGTTTTCTTCTTCTTTCAGGATTCATTCTGTGAATCGTAAGAATAAAATCACCCTTGGTTTCCAAATTTAGAGGCAGGATTGATTTCTATCCTTTGGGAATCATCTCCTTTTATAATTTAGGCTATAAATTCAGGATGGTTGATTTGTTAACAAGACATATTGTTTCTTATCACTGCATGCCTTCTTGAGTGGAGCTCAGTGTACTCTCTAGTACCTCTGTCCTCAAAACTCTACTTTTGCCGCAATTAAAACATATTATTAAAAATGTCTTCTATTTGTATCCTGACCTATAGTTTGAATCAGGCTTATCCAACAGAGGGGTAAGATTTCTGGTTTATGTTCCTATTTTAGCATTGCTTTGCTGTAAGACCTTGGTCATGCTATTTTTTTTCTTTTCTTTCTCATTTATAAAAGCGATGTTTCTAGTAGCAAATTTAGATATTAGAAAGATTCAAAAATTAAACTTATCCACAACCTTATAGTTTAAAGGAAAATGTCCCTAGGAAAGAATACACTTATTCATTCATTCATTATTCATTCATACACAAATACTATGTGATTTCAAGGTCCTTAGTATATAATAGGAGGAAAAGACATTCAAACTAATACCTGCAATAACAAGGAAGAGTTAGATAAAGTGCAAAAGAGAGTACTATAAAAGTGCTATAAAAAGTGCTATAAAAGTGCTACATGCAAAGTACTATAGAAGACTGAGGAGGGAAGACTCCCTTTCACCCAGAAGGCAAGGGAAGGTTTCAGAGAGTAGGTATCACCCAAGTTTTTATTATTACAGAATATTTTTCCTATTACCAGTGTGGTCCTTGAATATATAATTGATCGGCACTTAATAGACAACATCTTAAAAAACTGGTTAAAATTTTACTTTAAAGATGTGTACCCAGTACCTAAAATATAGAGAGGTGCAATTGTGAGATGACTTCTTCAATTCATAAACTTGTTTTGCTTTTATTTTTTTTTAAAGAAAAAACTGGTCTACCTCCTGGATTGTCCTGTCTAATCGGAAAATAGAATTCTACAAAGAATCTAAGCAACAACCTCTTTCTAATCTGGTAAGTAGTTTTCTCTTGACTGCTCTCATCTTTTCAGAAATATTATTAAATATAAGTTTGGTATAATCAAAAATCTCACCATGCCTTCAAGCCTGTAACATCTGAAAGTAGATTCAGGAAATGACTCAATAAACTTTTAATCAGATGAAGAGGGAATGGAACTTAGTGTCTGTTTTATTAAGTGGTGCATTTGGAGGATAATTGCAAAGCAAGATGGATGGTGAGTGGCTATCTAGTAATGTGAAGGTAACACTTTAAATTGAGGTGCCATTTATAAATGCTTTATTCTTATTTATGAAAAGATCGCTAAATGCACCTACTTGGTCAAATAATGTATTATAAAGTACGTTATAAAATGCATTAGTAATAAATGCTTAATGGATGAGGCTATGGGAAGCTGTTGTAAAGAATATTATGAGATGTAAATCGTATTAAACCATATATGTGCATCTTTAATACATGAATTTAAGTTGTCATCCAGCATGCAATAAAGCGCTTCACACATTAATAAATAATAGCCAGCTGTTTGTAAATGGCACCTTAATATAGGGTAGACCAGTGGGAAACGCTGTAAGTTAGCAAAGTGATTTTTTTACTTAGTCTAACCGTGACACCTACCATATCCAGCTGACCTCACTGAATATTTTGTATGATTCCATCTAATGCAACTAATACAATTCTTGTATCCCATAGCTACTAAAAAATGAAATTTTTAGTATCTCAATATTGTACCTGGAGGAAAGGCCACAGATGTCTGTCCTTAGGAATTTGACAGTCAGAACCCAAACAGTCATGGCATACAGCCCTTCAGCGCTATCACAGGGGTGCTGTGGCCAGCAAACTCCTCCACAGTGTCCCAAACACAGCGGAAGTCACTGCTGCAGAAGAACCAAGGACACATTTGACAGAATCTGATTGTGAATGGCTCCCAAGGCTGAGCTAATCTGCCATACTGTATTGAAGTGACGGGTAGCTGGGAAAGGTACATGCCTGGCAGGAGTCAAAAACAATAACCTCGTTTAAATTTGGCAGGTAATGAAATGTTGGAGAGTTCTCTGCTCTCTAGCCATGAGTCATGTTTCCTATGTAATCCTTTCTAAATGGGAAACACAAAATCATTCACTAAGGGACATTCATTAAAGGAGGAGATTGGAGAAAGAACAAAAGGTGGCATTTGGTTTGTTCTGATAATTGCAATAGCCTTTTATCCCCAAGTGACCAGCTGGTTTCAGAGTTTTGATGTGGTCCAATCAGGAAATTAATGATGAATATATTAAATATACTTGAATCTTTTGTAGTGAGTTACTTTTGACTGTTGCGCAAATTTGTGTCAGTGTTTTCTTGGCCAGGGTAAGTTTAAAATAATCTCCTTTAAGGGAATGAAGTAACCTTAAGGGCAATCTGGAGGCAGGAAAAAAACAAAAACAGAAACCTCCCATTCCAATGCCACCCCCTTGACTTTTTTCTTTGGATGAATTCTGATGCAGGAGGTGGGGAAATGAAGGGGAATTGTTTGCATCGCTCTAGCTTTGCTGCTGAGAAGATCATCTTTGTCCTGCTGAGTGAGAAGAATACTGTTGGAGCTGAGTTTATATAAAAGTGCTGGGCTAATGGGAGAGATTAGGTTCCAAATGAAAGCATTTGGTTCAGTTTAGTTTCTCCCCCCTTACATCTCTCTTACCAGGAGATGCACTTATCAACTGCTTAATTTTAGCCAGGTGGGAGAAAACTCCATTTCAAGTTATGCTGAATATTTAAAAACTGAGCTAACTAATTAGGTTCCTTCAGTTTAAAGGCAATTGCGTCTTCAGAACTGTTGCAAAAAATCACAAACTCTTTGACTTTTAGAAGAAAGAAGAAATGGGTAAACATATCTTGGCAGTAGTAATACAGTACTCCTGGCTCTGTTTTCAGTGCCCTTATTTATTTATTTTTTTCGCAGGCACTCATTGTCTTCAAAGGGAACTAAATGTGAGCTTTGGTAATAAGATGAGAGTTAAGAGCTCTTGTTTATATAGCCTGAATTGTCTTACTAGTTGACTTCTTGGATTTGATTCTAATTAAGAATTAGAGCCTTAGTGGGATCAACCACATTGACCAGTCCCTTTTTCAAAGAGATGATATGCTGATTGCCAAGGGCTGATTAAAGATAATGTGGTTTATTTTAAGAGTTTCATGATAAACTTTCTGGATTTTTCTTCTTACCCACTTAACACGGGCTCGCATGTGTTTTATTGTGTCCGGGTGGGGAGGAATTCCTCCCTTTCATCCAAGAACTCATATGAAACTGCTCATGTCTAATGACAGAAAGGGGTTGAAAAATGTCAAAGGTATGTACATGCTCAGATTTACCAAATGGCTTGGTTCAGCCCATTTTGGTAATTGAGGTACTTGAATGCTTGGTGTGAATTGAGCTAATCTAGGCATTCAAAGCAGAGAAAATATGCTAATGGACAACAATCCAAGAAAATTACCACCAGAAACCCTCATTTTAGGAAATGAATATTCATGTGCTGTGCTGAGTTTATTATTCTTATTGGTCTTTTTCCTAATAAAACATTTAAACTTTTCCATGTGATATTTTAAAATCTTCCACATTGCAGCTCCCTCCTACCTTTCTAGACCTATGCCATATACTCGCCCACCATGATGCACTTTTGGTTCCAACCAAACTGACCTAATGACAGCTGTTCACCAAACTCAACACTTTAACTCTCATCTCTGTGCTTTTGCCAAGAACATACTTTAGTTTTATCTCTGCGCTTAATAAAAGTTCAGCTTAAGTGTTCTTCCTACAGGAAGTCATTCCTGCTCCTTCAGCTGTAAAAGAGTTCTTTCCCTCTTTGAATTATCTGGTATTTGCTTATTTTTGTACATATCATATCTTCCCAACAGAATCAGAAAGTCCTTGAGGGCTGATGTTGTTTTGTTTTTAATCTTTGCATTTCCAGCGACTAATATAGACATGCCAAGCACAAAGGACCACAGATTTTGAGTTGGAATAAACTTTTGGCATCTAGTACTCCCTCCTCTACTTTACAGATGAGGAAACTTGGGTGAGAGAAGTTCACTCACTTGCCCAGGAGAATAAAGTATTAAGTTTCAGTCCTAGAATTTCAGTCTTCTTATAACTTACTCCCTCAAATATAGTCCTAGATCAAGAGACACTAGCCTCCGGGTTGTTCCAGGAAAGAGACATTCCATCTCTAGGCTCTGGACATTTTCTTGAATTATCCCTCATTCCTGGAATATTTACCCTCCTTCCCTCTGATTACGGACCTCTCTGGTTTCTTTTGAGTCACAATTAAATCTCATCTTCTACAGAAAATCTTCCCTAATCCCTCTTAATTCTAGTGCTTTCTCTCTTTTAATTATTTTCTATCTATGTTGCACATAATTTGCTTTGCCTTTGTCTCCTCAATTAGAATATAAACTCCTTGAGGGCAGGGACTGCCTTTGTCTGTTTTTGTATCTTTAGCACTAACCACAGTGCCAGGCACAGAGTAAGTGCTTAATAAATGTTTCTTGATTGTGAGAATGATTTACAGAGAACTCAGGAGAGTCCATTCACATTGAGAGATATATAGATAAGCATCCTCTAATGTTAACATACACCCAGACAACCAGCAAATCTGGATTTCTAGTTACATTTTCATTTTTAAACTTCAGAGTTCAGGATGTCTAAAGGCTAAATGTGCCCAGAGCCATAGCTTAGGGGCTAGAGTCTGAATCCAAGAATAAATCACTCCATGCAGGTATCCCATCTGCTTAAATATTTTATAAAGCTGAAATCTAGTTAAATTGAATATGAAGGAGAATTTAACAGATACTCTTTCAGAGGTGAATAATGTAGTAAGAGCATAATATGACTTGCTTTAGAACTGAAAAGCATCTTAGAGACGAACTAGTCCAATCCTGTCAATTTATAGATGAAACATTTCAGAATCTATCCATCTTTTGAAAGTTACATAATGGATAGTGTTGATTTCCCTATAATCTCAAATTCACTTTCTTTTGCTACATTCTAACTTAAATGATTTTCAGACTAATGAAAATTGCATTATTCAAATAGGAGATGGCCATAAGACAAGACTCTTTCATTTAAAAAATATGTACTGAATTCCTCAAGGTTTCTGAGGAATGGAAAATGGGAAGGGAACATTCATGTAATGCTGACTATGTGTCAGGCACTGTACTAAGCACTTTTTTTTTTAAAGAGGTATTGTCTCATTTTATCATCACAACAATACTGTGAGGTAGGTGCTATTATCTTCATTTTACAGTTGAGAAAACTGAGGTAAACAGAGGTTAAGTGACTTGCCCAGAGTCACATAGCTAGCAATTGTCTGAGGCAGGTCTTCCTGACTACAAACCTAGGGCTCTATCCACTCTACCGCCAGCTGTCCTTACAAAGATAATCAAGATGTGGTGGGAAATCTGATATAATTAATACAAAAAAAACCCAACATGGAAACTGAGAGGATAATGACAATTAGCGACATACATGTGCCTTCTTTAAAAGCTGCTAGAGGTGGGCCTAATGCTAGCGCTCTCTCATTTTACATACATATTACTAGGAAAAGGAATCTTTTTTTCAGTAAACATCATGAGGAAAACCAGAAATTAGTCTGAAAAATGAATGGGTATAAATTCTAGATCATCCAAGTAGAAAAAATCAGACCATGAAAATTTATAGAAGTTAATAAAATTCGTAATTATGAATTTGCCCCATATTATAAAGAGAAATGATAGATTATAATAATAATCTTAATTATATGAAATTAAAAAGCTCTTACCAAAATAAAACAAATTTAGTCGGACTAAGAGTAGAGAAAACCATTGTATTATAAACTTCTCTAATGAAATGCTAATATACAGCATCTATAGGAAATTGGCATAAATAAATAATATTAAATACCATTCCCTGAAGTGGTCAGAAGACATGAATCAATAGTTTTCAAAACAATAAGCAAAAATTATAATTACCTAAGACATTTAAAATCATTAATAATGAGCAAATATAAATGAAAATAATCCTAGCGTATCAAGTAACAATCATCTGGCTAGCAAAGGTCCTAAAGGCTGAGAAAACTCATTTTTGAAGTGATTTTGGGAATCCAGGTGTGTTAAGTCATGCTAGTAGAGTTGTGAATTGATTTCACCAGGAAAACAGTATGAATTATTGAAGAAAATTACAAAATTGTTCATAACCTTTAACCCAAAGATTCTATTACTGGGACTATATTCCAAGAATGTTACTGACAGAAAGAAAAAGCCTATACATACAAAAATTGTTCATAGCAGCATCATTTATAAGGATAAAATGCTAGAAACAGTATGTGTACCTAACAGTTGAGGAGTGGATGAATATGTTATGATGTGTGTGTGTGTTTATTTGAATATTACTCTACCACAAATAATGAAAATTATGAAGAATTAATGGAACTCAAAGTAAGATTGTGATAAGACCTTGACCTGAAAGGGTTAGGCTCTCACATTGCATCCTGGGCCATCTCCAGTCATCTTGATAAATACCAGGCCACTGGACCCAGATGACTCAGGAGAAGAAAGTGAGGCTGGTGACCTTGCACAGCCCTCCCTCATTCTAATCAAAGTCAATTGCAAGTCATGTCATCATCTTGATGTCATGGTCATCTTCGAGAACAAAGGACAAACACAACAAGTCTTGTGATCCTGTTTATTAATAATAAAATGTTTTTTTGGAGGATATACTATATCAATGAGTTTGTTTAGATATTCTGTCAAAATAGAACATCAAATTCATTTCAAAAATTATTCATTTTTTTAAAATGTTGACAAGTATTTTTTAAGAGGAAATTACTAACAGAATGAGGGGCTATAGTTTGCAGGAGTGAACAGGATTAAAAACACCTTATGGGAAGTATGTTAGACTTGGAAAAGAAAAGGAAAAACTTAGAAACAGTAAGAAAATTGAGGAGGGCAATTTTGTAAGTGGAAAAGAAAATAAACTGAAGAAGTAAGTGTTGAATGAGAACTCCCTCTAAATTAGGAGATGACATTATTTGTTGAGAATAAAAGAGCTAGGGAGAAGCCAAGATTTCAGCACATTTCCTGCTGGATTGATTCCCTTTTCATAGATAGAAGTGCCTAATGTTGAGCAGTGTGGTGTAACATAATCGTTAAAGCTGAGGAGGGCAAAGAGCATAAGGTGTTGCATTAGTACCTGAAGCAAATGTAGAAGTCATTAAGGACGGTAGAGAAAAGGACTCTGAGTCAAGTGCTACATTATTGTGGAAGTTGGTAGATGATAGTGTTGAATCATCGTGTCTCCATTGCCTCTTGACTCTGCTCCTGCAAGCTCCTTCTCCCATTGGTGGGTTCTTCCTGAAACCTTCATTTTGCAGAAGATCCTCAAACCAGTCGTCATTCATAGTCAGGACTATGTCACTGTGCCTCAGCTGCCTCCTGACTCTAATCTTTCAGGCCCCTTCTCCTATTGGTAGGTTCTTCCTGGAACCTCCATTCTGGGGAAAGACCAGCCATCAGTCATCCTGTGGACTTAGCCACCATCCCCTCACTCCCTCTCATTTTTCGTTATCTTCTCTTAATAAGATATAAGCTCCTTAAGGACAGGAATTATTTCCATTTTACTTATATTTTTACCCTCAGTACTGAGCACAGTACTTGGCACATAGTAAGTACTTATCATTAAATGCTTGCCGACTGACTGATTGTTGAGAGTATATACAATAAGTAGTATGTACTTTAAAAGAAGAGATTCTGCTGAGGTATGGTGGAATAGGAATGAGCATTCTCTGCCTTGCTTTCTAGTAAATCAAAGTAGTGGAAGAAAGTAAATTGAATGAAAGAGGAAATCCAGATTTCAGTTAATGCCAGGAGGTGAGCGAAGTTCTTGTGCAAAAGGTTGATGATTTAGGGAAGTTCGCTCAAAAATAGGATTGTAACTCTAGAGCAGAAGAAACCTTAATAGCCGTTGTTATACTGCTTAATTTTATAGATAAGAAACTGAAGTACAGAGACAGAAAATGACATGACTGGGGTCACATAGTTAGTGTCTGAGGTGGTTTTCAAACCCAAGTCCATTCTGCCATTCTACTTCTCAATAGAAAAGGCCATCAACAGAACCAGGTGGAGAGATGTAGTAAAAAGTTGAACCAACAAGGCAAGGAAAGAGATTAAGAGAGTATGGGCAAAAGGAGCAGGAGTTAGGAAGGTAAGCATAACCAGTAGACATGGATTAAGCAAGGGATTGGGAGGTTGAGCTGAAAGAATCTGATAATAGGTGAAAAATTAGATTTTTCTCTATGTATTAATTGGTGTGTTGGAATGCCTATGTTGTGTACAGATGTTTGGGCTTTTCCGTAGTTTATCTTCTGAGAACTTCATATGGAAAGTGAGGATGTGACCATAGAGGGGGACTATGATTTGCTATAGACTACTGCCTAGGTGACTCAATGGATGGAGCACCAGACTGGGAGTCAGGTAGACATGAGTTCAAAACCAGCCTCAGATACTTACTAGGTGTGTCACACTGGGAAAGTCACTTAACCCTGTTTGCCTCATTTTACCCATCTCTAAAATGACCCGGAGAAGGAAATGGTAAATCACTCCAGTAGCTTTGCCAAGAAAACCCCAAATGAGGTCATGAAGAGTTGGATATGACTGAAATGATTGAACAACTGTAAATTTGCTATGGGATGAATTATGGAAGAGGGATGAACTATTTAGACTACAATTTAAATTTAGGGGCATTCTTGACACCTTTATGTGCCCAGCATAGCTCAACTTTGCACCTTGAGAGTAACATGGTGATCTTTCTCCACCTGCACTTTACATTCAGGATGCAATTTCAACCTATAAATTCCACGTATATGAAAAAGGAGAATGTTGGCAACAATCAATCAACACACGTTTAAAATCAGAAAATAACAAGAAAACATTGTTCAGAGAAGTATACAGAGAGATAGAGATTTTTATTTTTAACAAAGCAAAATTATCATATTTCAGTCAAACAACAAGAATTTTACTATATACTGGATGCTGGGGATATACTGTCTAATTTCCAATACAAGGATTTAGGAAAAGTCTTCAAGAAAGTCAGGAGGTGGAAGCTGAGAATGGAGTGTTATATTCAAGGAACAGCAAGAAGGTTGTGTTTCTGGATCATGTTGTTATCTGAACTTCATTTTCAAAGAAGACCAATGACATCATACCTTGGCTCATACATGAACTGGATTTAAGTGAGGCAGAGTTGGAAAAAATCATCAACTTCACTCCCTCTTCCAGAGTCATTAAAGTCCCACGACAAGATAAAAGTCAGGATGACTAGGGAAGACCCACGATGCAGTGGATGACCTTGGCATCTTCAATATCTGATCAACCTCTAAGTACTCCATAGCACCTGCTTCAGCTGTCTTCATAAATGTTGGAACAAACTGTTCTCATTTACCTATTTCACTAGGAAAAGTTTTCATGTGCTTGAGGTAGACATTCCCTTAACTCATGGACAGGTTTGAGACCCTGTCAGTTACCCTCAATATGGTTTAGCCTAGGGTTGGGGAACCTATGGCCTCAAGGATATATGTGGCCTTCTAAGTCCTTCGGTGTAACCTTTTGAGAGAGTTCAAGTTTTATAGAACAAATCCTTTTATTAACGGGATTTGTTCTGTCAAGTGTGGATTCAGTCAAAGGGCAACACTTGAGGAACTTGAGGGCCACATGAGATCTTGAGGCCACAGGTTCACCAGCTCTAGTTTAACCTGCCTGCCCAAATGGTTTACTGAAGTATGGCCACCATGTATGCTTGTTGCTGTGTTTGTCCTGCATTCTCGAAGAGGACCATGACATCAAGATGATGACATGACTTGAAGTTGACTTTGATTTGAGCGAGGAAGGGCTGTGCAAGGTCACCAACCTCACTTTCTTCTCCTCACCACGTGTACTAAATCTTCTTGGAGCCACAGGTGAGAATTGAGAGCTAGGTGGACACCAAAGATAGATGAACAGCCCTGGAAAGATCTCTGGAAGCCCCCACACCAGAGCTGTTTGTCCTCCTTGAATACCCCATGTACACTTTCTGGATCACAGTGTGTATGGAGACAAGTAAAGTGGAAGAAGACTGAAAGTAAAAAGGGTCAAATTTGTGAAGGGCTCTCATTGGTAAACAAATATATTTGAACTTGGAGATAATGGACAGCCAATAGGGTTTACTGAGTAGGGGAATGACACAGTCAGACTTGCACTCTAGGAAAATCACTTTGGCTGTTGAACTGAGAATAGATTAGAATGAGGAAAGATTTAAGACATGGAGGCCAACAAGAAGTTTATTGTAACATTCCAAAAATGATGTAATGGAGGCCTTTACCAGGGTAACAGCTATGTCAGTAGAAAGAAAGGAATATATACGATGGCTTTGTGAAGAGAAAAACCACAAGACTTAGAAATAGTTTGGGTGTATAGAATGTGAGAAAGGAATCAAGGATAACACCAAGGTTGGAAGCCTGGAAGATTGGGACAATGGAAGTGCCATTAGTAATAATAGGGGAGTTTGGAAAATGATAGAGTCCTGGGTGTGTGTGAGAGAGGGATGGAGGTCAAGAGTTTTAATTTTGGATTTGCTGAGTTTGAGATACTTGAGGCCTTCATCTTGCGATAAGATATCCATGTACAATTTGATGCAGAAGCAGAGCTTAGGAGAGTGAAAGGCCAGAGATACAGGCTTGAGAACATCTTAATTCAGCTAATAATTGAAACCATAGGAACTGATGTGATTTCCCCAAGTAAGATAGCATAAAAGGAGAAAAATAAGAGATCAAAATAACTTTGGGAGATAGCAAGGTTAGTGAGTATGACCTGAGTGAATGTTGAGCAAAGGATACTAGGAAGATGTTAGGTAGGAGAAATAGGTGAGAGCAGTGCCATGAAAACCTAGAGAGAAGACACTATTCAGAACACTGGAGTGATCTAAAATGTTAGAGGTTGCAGAGAGTATCTGTTAACACTATAACATACCACATAATTTCAGAAACAGTACAAATATATTAGGCACTTAACTTGCCCCAGAAAGAGGTCATTTAGCACTCAAAATGTTCAGAATAAACCACATATGTTAAAAGTATTTTAAAAATTATATTCTATGCAACGCTCAAAAATATTTAACAATTAGTAATAGTAGGTCAACAATACTACTTTGAATAAAAGAAAAGTTTTCAAAACATTTAATGCACTGTTTGCTCTTTGAAACCACTCATCCTTCCATAACCTTGAAGGCTAAAAAGGAATAATATAAAAAGCCTCATTAAAATAATCTGTTTACTTTTTTAATATTGTTTACTTCCAAGAAGAGTGAACTCAAGCATGACTTAAATAATGTAATAAAATCAATGTTCATTCAGTATAGTATGACTTTAATAGCAAAATGAACTTACTTATGAACATAAAATGATCTGATTTAGCAAAAAGATCAAACTTGTTTTTAATAAGAAAACTGTTCATTAATTATTAAATATTGTGGGTAAAGTGAATATGGGAAGGCCTTAGCTTTACAAAGAAAATATCTTTCTTCTTTGCAAAGAGAGTACCTTCCTTCTTACCTTCAGAAAAGAAATGGAAAATCTATCTCCCATCATAATCCTGTTGAAGGAAATTCAGGCATTAAAGACAGCTTATTTTTCACATTTAAGCTCATATAAGAGATCCTGTCTCTGGGGATAAAAAAGTATAGTTATCACTGGGAAAGGTTTTTATTTTAATTGTAAATATAAGGTCTTTCCCCCCTCTTTTTGTGGCTTACACTACCATATGGCCTCATCATTTCTAATAATTAGACAAAATGATAACGTAAAACCTAAGGGGAAGAGGAAAGGGAGAGAAGGCAGAGAGAGAGAGGAATAATGTATTCCTGTATTTTATTAACAAAAACCTCTTTCTAATCAAAAATTAAATCAAGCAACTGATATAAATACAAATGAGGTCTAGTTTTCTGCATTATACAGTATAGATGGATTTTTGTAATTTTCTCCAGATCTGATCATTAACCACCATAAATTCTGCATCTTACATGACTTTTAATAACAAGAAAACCTATGAAATTGATATGATGCTACATAAATGGATAATAGTGCACTATCCCTAAGCAAACTTCACCTTAGGCTGTCCCAGAGATCTATTTTCATTATAAAGCTTGACTCTCTGAGGTTTATCATTTTGGCCAAAGTAATACAACTGAATTATAGTTGGTCATGTGATATAATATGCTTGCATGATTAAAAAATGACTTTACAAATTCAGTAATTTTTTTTCCCTGAGCAAGTATTTGCTCTTGGGTATTTAATATTAGGTTATTGGTCCTTCTGGAAGTTTACTTATGAAATGAAAATGCTTTTTGTATCCATATTCTAAGAGAGTAAGTACTGGGTACATTGATTCAAGGCATGGATCAGTAGCCATTTGTAACAGAGATTCCACCAAAACAAACAGAGTTTTGTTGTGTTTTATATTAGCAGAGCATTTCTACCTGCTGCTCCCTCCATCCACCACCAAGATGTCAAGTCTATGTAAGAAAAAAAGAGCTTTTTTTTTCATAGCTTTGCATCTCTACCTGTCCAGTGAGATTTAGACATTTATAATAAAAGTAATTCCAGGGGGGAGGAGCTAAGATGGTGGAGTAGAAAGATTCACACATGCTAGCTCCGAACCCACAGCCCATAAATTAACTATAAAAAGAACTCCCAACGGGTTCTGGAGCAGTGGAAGCTACGCAGCAATGGAGTGGAGGAGATTTCTGTTCCAGAGAGCCCTGCAAAACCAACCTCAAAGGTCCCTTGCGCACCAGACCTGGAGCAGAGCCCAGCCATGCCTTGGCTGCATGGCCCCAAGAGGAGCAGATCCAAGCAGGCTTCAGGGATGGAATCTTTGGCAGCCGCGAAGGTCCCTCCACCCACAGGCACACAGGTCAGTGAAAGAGACTTCTGGGCTGGCCGAGAGGGGAGCGGGGTGTCTCCATAACTCAGCCCCCCTCGGGAGGAAGAGGTGGGGAAGCAGAGGACAGGGGCTCCTGGAGCAGACAGGAGCTCGGATCTATTACTGAAGGTCTCTGCATAAACCCCCTGAGGGAACTGAGCCTGGGAGGCGGCCCTGCCCCGACCTGAGAACCTGAACTTAATCCCACTGAATAGCAGCTGTGCCCACTGAAAGCCCTGAGGCTGGGGAGCAGCATTTGAATCTCAGACCCCAAGCACTAGCTGGGAGGATGTAGGAGGGGGTGGAGAGGAATCTCAGAAGTCAAGTAACTGGCTGGGAAAATACCCAGAAAAGGGAAAAAAAATAAGACCATAGAAGGTTACTTTCTTGGTGAACAGATGTTTCCTCCTTTCCTTTCTGATGAGGAAGAACAATGCTTACCATCAGGGAAAGACATAGACATCAAGGCCTCTGTACCCCAAACACCCGAAATAGATATCCAAAGGGCTCAGGCCATGGAAGAGCTCAAAAAGGATTTTGAAAATCAAGTTATACAGGTGGAGGAAAAACTGGGAAGAGAAATGAGAGAGATGCAAGAAAAGCATGAAAAATGGGTCAATACCTTGGTAAAGGAGACCCAAAAAAATGCTGAAGAAAATAACACCTTGAAAAATAGGCTAACTCAATTGGCAAAAGAGGTTCAAAAAGCCAAATGAGGAGAAGAATGCTTTCAAAAGCAGAATTAGCCAAATGGAAAAAGAGGTTCAAAAGTTCACTGAAGAAAACAGTTCTCTCAAAATTAGAATGGAAGAGATGGAGGCTAATGACTTTCTGAGAAACTAAGAAATCACAAAACAAAACCAAAAGAATGAAAAAATGGAAGAGAATGTGAAATATCTCATTGGAAAAACAACTGACCTGGTAAATAGATCCAGGAGAGACAATTTAAAAATTATGGGACTACCTGAAAGCCATGATCAAAAAAGAGCCTAGACATCATCTTTCATGAAATTATCAAGGAAAACTGCCCTGATATTCTACAACCAGAGGGCAAAATAAGTACTCAAAGAATCCACTGATCACCACCTGAAAGAGATCCAAAAAGAGAAACTCCTAGGAACATTGTGGCCAAATTCCAGAATTCCCAGGTCAAGAAGAAAATATTGCAAGCAGCTAGAAAGAAACAGTTCCAGTATTGTGGAAATACAATCAGGATAACACAAGATCTAGCAGCTTCTACATTAAGGGATCGAAGGGCATGGAATAGGATATTCCAGAAGTGGAAGAAACTAGGACAAAACCAAGAATCACCTACCCAGCAAAACTGAGTATAATATTTCATGGGAAAAAATGGTCTTCCAATAAAATTGAGGACTTTCAAGCATTCTTGATGAAAAGACCAGAGCTGAAAAGAAAATCTTACTTTCAAACACAAGAATGAGAAGAAGCATGAAAAAGTAAACCGCAAAGAGAAGTCATAAGGGACTTACCAAAGGTGAACTGTTTACATTCCTACATGGAAAGACAATATTTGTAACTCTTGAAACTTTTCATATCTGGGTAGTTGGTGGGATTACACACACACATACACACACACACTAGCACACACACATGTACACGTGTGCGCAGGCACACATACACACATGCACGCACATACAGAGACTGAGAGAACAGAGTGAATTGAATAGGATGGGATCATATCTTAAAAAAATTAAGGTAAATGTATAAGAGAAATGTATTGGGAGGAGAGAGGGTGAAATGGAATGGGGTAAGTTATATCTCATTCAAGAGGCAAGCAGGAGACTTTTTAGTGGAGAGAAAAAGAGGAGAGCTGAGGGGAAAAAACATGAAGTTTACTCTCATTACATTCGACTAAAGGAAGGAATAAAATGCACACTCATTTTGGTATGAAAACCTATCTTACAATACAGGAAAGTGGGGGAGAAGGAGATAAGCAAGGTGGGGGGATGATGGAAGGGAGGGCAATGGGAGGAGGGAGCAATTTGAAGTCAACACTCTTGGGGAGGGACAGGATCAAAAGAGAGAATAGAAGCAATGGGGGGCAGGATAGGATGGAGGGAAATATAGTTAGTCTTACACAACATGACTATTATCAAAGTCATTTGCAAAACTATAGAGATATGGCCTATTTTAATTTCCTGCCTTCCCAAAGGGAATGGGTGGGGAGGGAGGGAAGGGGAGAAGTTGGAACTCAAAGTTTTAGGAACAACTGTAGAGTATTGTTCTTGCTACTAGGAAATAAGAAATACAGGTAATGGGGAATAGAAAGTCATCTGGCCCTACAGGACAAAAGAGAAGATGGGGACAAGAGAAGGGAGGGAGGATAGAAGAGAGGGTAGATTGGTGACAGGGAAAATTAGAATCCTCAGTGTTTTGGGGGGGGAGGGGACAAATGGGGAGAAAATTTGGAACCCAAAATTTTGTGAAAATGAATGTAAAAAGTTAAATAAATAAATTTATATTAAAAAAGTAATTCCAAACTGTAAACAGCTTATGCCTTCATGTTTTAAAAATTTATGTGTAAGTGGCCTTCCACACAAAGACAAAGAGTCTTTTAAAAAAAAGATTAATATGACCACAACAAATGAGAAAATTATAAAGAAATGAAAGAAAACCCATACAAGTTAATATAAAGGCAAAATTAGAGTAATAACATAATAACTATGTTGATAGTAATGATTTTAACAAAACCACTGACAAAATCTAGGTAAAATGCACAGATTAACATGTACAATGTATATGCGCACCTCGTATTCAACAGCTCTCTCCCACGTCATTTTGAGTCAATGAGACCTGCTGATTTTTATCCTCCTCCATGATCAGCTTGGTAGGAATAAAACCATCAAATTTTAAAGACTGATTTTAGGTTTCACATTTCTAAATGATAGAAATAAATCTCTACTTACTTTCTAGAACACAGACTAATAGTAATAAAGTTGTAAAGGATATAGTGGGATGTGGTGGATAGCAACTCTACCTGGGAGTCAGGTAAAAAAAGAGTTTCAAGTCTGACCACTGACATACTGTGTAATTGTGTGCAAATCATATTACAACAACAGCAAATTGTCATCATCATCACCATCATCATCACTGTTACCACCATCATCACCATCACCCTCATCAGCACCAGTAGTTAATATTTATATATGGCAAAAAAAAAAAGGTTAAATGACTTGCCCAGGTTGACACAGCTAGTAAATGTCTGAATGAAGCTCAGATTTTCCTGACTCCAGTCCAGTTACCCTGTCCACTGTACCACCTACTTGCCCCCAATTTATTAGAGTCACATGAAGTCCTCTAAAATTAATGAACAGTAGGAATTTCCTTACACAAACTGAGGAAATCAAGACTTAAATCCCCACCATTATCAAAGCCCTACCAAAGGCAACACAAGCATGCACACACACACACACACACACACACACACACATACGCACACACACATGCACACACTGATTTGATGTCCCATATGAATTTATTAGTAAACCTTTCTTTACATACCTCACATTGAAAGTACTCATTGATCCGAAGTCTCATTTTCTTATAGGTTGGTTCTCCTAGAACTTGAGGCACAAGCCAAAGATGTCTTGATTTCTCTCTAGACTTCATTGCTGTCTTACCTCCACCTGACTTTCTATACCTTGTCCAGAAGCCAGGTACCTTCTCTGATTCCTTCCCCTTTCGCCAAATCCTGTTATAATCCTTTTCAGCTCCCTTGCTTGTCTTTTTCATTAGAATGTAAATTCCTTGAAGGTAGAAACCGTCTGTCTTCCAGCTCCTGTTTGTATTCACCAAGCACGCTTAAGAAATGCTTACTGACTGACTGAATGACTTTAGGTGTTTGGGTTTTAGGTGTTTTCAAATAAATCTGTACAAAATTGTTCTTTCCATTTCCAGAAGAGAATGTTAAATAACATCTCAACAAAGATCTCCCAACTTTTCCAATAAATGCCTTTCAGAGTTTAATGACTTAATTTCAAGCCTTCAGTTTTCTATATTGTATTAACCTGCGTTTCCAATATTGTTTAAATCTACACCATTTTATTCAAACATTAGTGGAGATGGATTGCTGGTCACTGTCTTCTATGTAAAAGCATAATATACTTACAAACTTTTTAAATGACCCCTCAGTCTTCTTTTCCATAGCACTAGGAACACTATGTGGCTTAGCTTTTACTTGTATGGCGTACATCTTTGCCGTTCTTCTCTGAAATCTCTCCAAATTCTTCATAGCCTTCTGTGGTTATAGAATACTAAAATTAGCTCAAACTTCCAGTAAATTCCTACCAGAATAATGTGAGGATTGCCCTCCTATTTATGTATCCCATGATTGTAAAGTATTTATTTCTTTATTTGTTTTATGGGCAGAATTTATGATGTCTCTGAGGTTTTTCTATCATAATTGTACAATTTGCCTACTTATAATATTCTATCATTCTCCGTAGTGTTTTGTAAATTAAATTGTATTCCAAACAAGGAATATGATGCCTTTGGTTTTCATGTCTTTTCATGTGGTGAGGTGCTCTAGTATTTTTTGAAAGGCTGTTTCTGGGACTTCATTTCCTTTTCATTGTAGTAACTATTTTGTACTCTTTTGTTCATTTATAATTTATTGTTTACGTAGTACAGGTGGGAGATGATACAATTGCATACAAGAGCTTCTTTTCATCATCCTTTCTTCTGGTGTGTTTTTGATTTTGACCTTTGCTTAGATATACTCTGACTGTAAAGGTGGCTAACAACTCTCAACTTATTACTCTATAATGGGAGGCACATGGCATAGTGAAAATAGCGCTGACTTGGAGTCAGGAAATACCTCACTTCAAATTCTGCTTCTGCTGCTTACTAGCTGAGTGACTAGGAGTATACAGCTTGACTTTTCTGAGCTTCAGCTTCCTCATCTGTAAACAAAGGATAATAACATCTGCAGCATTTACTTTATAATGTTATAAGAATCAAATGAGGTAACATAAAGTACTTTGTAAACTTTAAAGAAACATTTACATATCAGAAAGGACTATTTGCTGTTAATCAAAAATATTTATTGACTACTATATATGCAAATACAAAAGAGAAATAGTGGCTTGCATTCTAGCCCATTATTTGTCTATCAAAATAGTTAATCTTTTTTTAAAAAAATTTAATTTTTTTAAATTGGCTACGTTTAATGACTTATAATTGTCTAAGGAAATTGGAAACATGAATCTTTTGAGTCAAAAGACAAAGATTTCTTGGTCTTGATATAGTGAAGCATGTGCTTCAAACATATTGCTTTCACTGTTCTCCCCTTTGCCCAACTTCATTTTGAAGTTTCTAACTCTCAAGATATATGTTGATTTAGGCTTGGATGATCATAAGTACTTAGTAAATTCTTTTTAGATGGATCTTGTCAAGTTTTCCACCTAGGTGGTACAGTGGATATAATGCTGAGCCCAGAGATGGGAGGACCTGAGTTAAAATCCAGTCCTAGACACTTAGTAATTAATGGTATAACCCTGAGAAAGTCACTTTAACCTCTGTTGTCTGAGTTTCTTCAACTGTAAAATGGAGATGAGGGTAGCAACTACCTCTCAGAGTTGTTTTAAGGACCAAATGAGATAATATTTTCAAATGCTTTACATGGTGCCTGGCTTATAGCAGACACTTAACAAATTATTGTCTTTCTTCGCTTCCCACTTCAATTCCTGCAATAGATATTGGCACAAATGGTACAATTACCATCATGCTTATGCTCATTGTGAGCATGTAAAGAACATAGGATTGTGCATTTAGATTTGGTAGAGATGGTCAAGTGTTCCATGAAATGATAGACAGACAGACAGAAAGATAAATAAATGGGCAACTAGATGGCACAATGGATAGTGTGCCTGGCCTGCAATGAGGAAGACCTGAATTCAAATCTGGCCTCAGACACGTACTAGTGGTATGACTCTGGGCAAGTCACTTTACTTATTTTTGACTCAGTTTCTTCAGCTGTGAAATGAAGATAATGACAGCACCTTCCTCCCATATTTCTTGCGAGGACCAAATGAAATAATGATCGTAGAGTGCCTGGCACATAGTACTGCTGTTCAGTCAAGTCCAACTATCCATGCCCCCATGAACCATAGCATGCCTGGCCCTTCTGTCCTCCACTGTCTACTGAAGTCTGTCCAAATTCACGTTTGTTCTTTCCATGACACTGTCTATTCAACTCATCCTCTGCTATCCTCTTCTCCTTTTGCCTTCAATCTTTCCCAGCATCAGAGTCTTTTCCAATGAAACCTGTCTTCTCATTATGTGGCCAGAGTATTTAAGCTTTTGCTTCAATATTTGTCCTTCCAATGAATAGTCAGAGTTAGTTTCTTTAGGTATTGATTGATTTGATCTCTTTGTTGTCCAAAAATCATCTCCAGCATCACAATTTGAAAATGTCTATTCTGCAGTGCTCAGCTTTGCTAATAGTTCAACTCTCACAGCCATACATTACTACTTGAAGAACCACAGATCTTTGTCAGCAAACTGAGGTCTCTGCTTTTTTAGTATGCTGTTCAAATTTGCCATAGTTTTCCTTCCAAAGAATTCTTTTAATTTCATGGCTATAGTCACCATTTGCAGTTATCTTTGAACCCAAGAATATATGGCTATGAGAGTTGAACTATCAGGAAAGCTGAGTACTGCAGAATTGATATTTTCAAATTATGGTTCTGGAAAAGACTTTTGGGAACAGATACCATAATCTTAGGTGTTTTTTTTAATATTAAATTTCAAGTCAGTTTTTACTTTCTCCTCTTTCATCCTTATCAAGAGGCTTCTTAATTTTTCTTCACTTTCTGGCATCATAGTGGTATCATCTGAATATCTGAGATAGTTGATATGTCTCTAAGTAAACTTAATTCTGGCTTTTGATTCATCCAGCCTGGGATTTTGCATGACGTACTCTGTATATAAGTTAAATAAAAAGGTGATGATTAATAGCCTTGTCATACTCTTTTCCAATCTTAAACTTATCAATTTATTGCAATTTCAATCCTAATTGTTGCTTCTTAACCCACATGTAAGGAGACAGGTAGGATGATCTGATACTACTATCTCTTTGACAACTTACCACAATTTATTGTGATCTTCACTCTGACAGGCATTAATTTAGTCAATGAAGCAAAAGTAGATGTTTTTGGTTTTGTTTCTTTTTTTCTGAAACTCCTTTGCTTTCTCCATAGTCCAATGGATATTGGCAATTTGGCCTCTAGTTCTTTTGCCTCTTCAGAAACCAGCCTGTACCTCTGTTAATTCTTAGGTCACAGATTGCTAAAGACTAACTTGCAAAATCTTAAGAAAAACCTTGCTGGTACACAAAATTCACACAACTGATAGGTTGAACATTCTTTGGCATTGGTCTTCTTTAGGATTGAGATATAAACTTACCTTTTCCAATCCAGTGGCTACTGCTGATTTTTCTAAATTTGCTGGCACATTGAATGCAACACTTTAACAGCATCATCTTTAGAATTTCAAATAGTTCACCTGGAATTCTGTCACCTCCACTGGTCTTACTAATAGCAATTCTTCCTAAGGCCCATTTCACTTCATTCTCTAGAATGTATGGATCTAGATCCATAAGCATACCATCAAGGTTATTAGTGATGTTAAGATCTTTCTTATATAGTTCTTCTATATATTTTTGATATCTCTTCTTGATCTCTTTTAATTCTGTAAAGTGTCCACATTTTTGTCTTTTATCATCCCTGTTTTTGTGTAAAACATTCCCTTGGTACCTCCAATTTTCCCTAACAGATTTCTTGTCTTTCCTCATTCTATTGTTTTCCTCTATCTTTGCATTGCTCATTTAAGAAAACCTTTTTCTCTCTCCTTGCTATTCTCTGGAATCCTGGATTCAGTTTTGCATATCTTTCTCTTTCTTCTTTATTTTTTCTTTCCTCAGCTATTTTTAAAAACTTATCAGATAGCCATTTTGTTTTCTTGCCCTTCTCTCCCTTTGGGTTATTTTTTGTAGCTGCCTCCTGCACAATCATCTAATCTCTTAAATCTTTTCATCACCTCCACTGCATATATAAAAGGGATGTTATTTAGATCACGCCTCTGTGATCTCATGGTTTCCCCTTCTTTCTTCAGTTAAAGTTGAATTGTGCAATTAGAAGCTCAAAATCTGAAGGTCTTGTTATAACTGACTGTACAGAATTTCTCCACCTTTGACTGGAAAGAATATGATCAATAATGACCATCTGGTGATTTCTGTGTGGAGAGTCATTCTTTGGGTTGTTGGAAAATAACATTTACTATGAACAGGGAGTTATCTTATGAAACTCCATTAGTCTCTGCTTTACTTCATTTTGTACTCCACGGTCAAACTTGACTGTTATTCCAATTATCTTTTGATTTCCTCCTTTGACATTCCAATCCCCTGTGATGAATGTGACATCTTTTTATGTTATTTCTAGAAAATTTGTAGATCTTCATAGAATTAATCAACTTTGCCTTCTTCAGCATCAGTGGTTGCATCATAAGACTTGTATTACCATGCTATTGAACAGTCTGCCTTGGATTTGAACAGATATCATTGTTATTTTTGAGATTATACACCAATATTGTTTTTCTCACCTTTTTTAAAAACTATTGTTAGAAACACGCTTGACACTAATAAGGTATCAAGGAAAAATTATTACAGCAGAGTTCAGAGAAATTGAACACTTTGGCCTAAGCGGGCACAAAAACTTACTGTGGAAACTGAACTTCTACTGTCTCTCACGCTATGAAGACTACTTCATTTCTTCTATGGGATTTTTGCCAATGGTAGTAGATATAATGCATGGAATGCACAAAGAGAACCTTATATATTAGCTTATTGTAGTAGTAGTGGTAGTAATAAAGGTAGTAGTAGTAGTACTAGTAGTGGTAGTAGAAGTAGTAGTAGTAGAAGTAGTATTGGTGGTAGTAGAAGTAGTAGTGGTGGTAGTAGTAGTAGTGGTGGTAGTGGTAGTAGTAGTAGTAATGATAGTAGTAGTAGTAGTAGAAGCAGTTGTTGTTATTGTAGTATCAGTGCCATTACTATTATGGATGGAGTATATATGAATTTCTCACTATGTGCCAGGTTCTGTACTAAGCCCTCACAATACAAATGGAAACAAATCCTTCCAGGAGCTTACAATCAAGTGGGAAAAAGACAACACATCAGAGGGGGCTTAAAGGCAGCAAAAGAAGAGCACTCATGGTAAGCTTTCTGGTGGAGTGAAAAAGTCCAGACAGGTAGAAGAGAAACTGCAAGTAAAGCAAGCATGGTCTGGGCACTTCAGGCAAGGGACTTAATAATCAGAAGAGAAGACTATAAACTGGAGACATATCTAAGGTGAGCAGTCTGCTAACAGAGGTAGAAAATCAGGAGCTGGGAGGATGGAGCTAGGAATACAGTCAGCATGGCATGAGCACCCCATGAAATGACCATTCTTCTTATGTTTGTGAAACCAACTTCTTCAGTTCTTTTCTTTCCCAGCATCAGGGGAATCTGAATTGTCATTCCATTCTCATCTCAGAGCCTCCCATGAGTGGGAAACTAAGGGATTAGAGGGGTTAATTTCGTCAAACTGCCTAACACAATCAAAAGAAATGTGAGTGTTCCAATTTATTTAGAGGTAGAATGCTTTGAGTATGTGACTCACTTTTTTCACTCATCTATCAGTCTGATGGTCGTTGGACAAAGGTCTCACATTAAGAATAACATTAAGTTAATCAACGTTTATAACTGGTCAAAGAACTTGGGCTTTTAGAATCATTTGCATGCTCTTTTGTCACTCGGTAGCTCTTGGAGAACTGAAAGGGACCATACAGCACTGAGTGAAACCTATACTCTGTTTCATGGATGACCAAATACGTTGGTCAGATACAAAACCAAAGACATTTAAGATGTAGCAGTCAATCTTCTGGATGTAAGCCTCTCTAGTACTTGGATGACAGATAGTAATCTGTAGATAGGTGAGGGTCACAACTCCAGCCTCAGGCACTTAGTTGCTGTATCACTCTGGACAAGTCACTTTACTATTTGCTTCAATTTCCTCTTCCATAAAATCATCTGGAGAGAAATTGGCAAGCCACACCAATATCCTTGCTAAGAAAACCCTAAATGGGGTCACAAAGACTTGTGTGTGTGTGTGTGTGTGTGTGTTTGTCCTTTGTTGTCGAAGAAGACTATGCCATCAGAGAAATAATGACATGACTTGCACTTGACTTTGTTTTGAGTGAGGGAGGGCTGTGCAGGTCACCAGCCTCACTTCTCCTCCAGAGCCATCTGAATCCAGTGACCAGATATTCATCAGGATGATTGGAGATGACCCAGGATGAGGCAATTGGGGTTAACTTGCCCAAGGTCACACAGCTAGTGAGTGTCAAGTGTCTGAGGTGAGATTTGAACTCAGGTCCTCCTGAAAAAAGACTTGTACACTATTGAAAAGTGACTGAACAATGGCTTGACTTAATGAAAGACATAAAGAAGTAATATGTACTAGAAATAATACAATTCTAAAAGCCCTCAGGTATTGATTTACAAGGCATTTCATAAAAGGGAATCTTCCGAAAGAATGGAAACTCCACAAAGGATGTTAAACCCCTAATTCCCTCATTACCCTCTTTCCCCTAAAAAAGATAACTGAAAAACTATGAGCTTTTCCCTAGCTGTTGACTCATATATTTACTTGTTCATCTCTGTAAAATCTTTATGAAAATAGTCTCAGCATGCATAAATGGAATCCTTGATGAAAACATCGTCAGGCAGACTTCTTCAGAACCTTGCAGACCACACCTTCACAGTCATTCTTTTGACTATGAGGGTAGTAAATATAATGTTCTGCTATTTATTATTTATTTTTTGTGTTCATCTACATAACTTTAAAGGCTATATTTATATATAAGATGTTTCTCACATATATGCTAAAATCATATGTTAATATGACCGGTGTGTCCACATCTTGACTTTTCTAAGAAAGACTACACAAGAAGGCAAAGTTTAGCTTCGATATTTTAAGCAAAGAGGATTTTATTATCCTTTTGGGAGTTTAGTTTCTCAGGACCCATAGCTATAACAATCTCTAGTCCCCAGGTGCTAGATAATAATTCTCATGATCATGGTTCAAAATAGTTTCCATGGTTGTGCAGTGAAATATAGGGGTGACATAATGTGAGTTTTACACACTTGTGCTGATTGATGATATTGCTAAATTTAACCTGTAAGGCTATTGTTGGCAATATTCCTTCTTTGTCTGTTGCCCTATAAAACAAGTGGGCATTGGTCAGTAAGTGGGGAACCCATCTGGGATTTAGGTAATGCACAGAGAAATGCATGTACCTGCCTTGATCAGCCCCCATCAAGGCTTATGGGGAACCCACATGGGAATATGGCAGTGTAATGTTATGTGTGCCTTGACTGGCCCCCATCAAGGCTTGAGGGAATTTAAGGGAGTGCATTAACTGTGCCTGTCTTGATTGAACTCACTGAGATGTAAGGGTAGTTGCCCCCATTTTTTGCTGGCCCCTGTGAGAAGGGTGATTAGGGAATGCTGCAGTAATTGGTACTCCCATTATCAGCAGCCCTCTTAAGAACATTAGACTACAATAAAGTAAGATTATTAACCCCTCCAAAGCTCTCTTTCTGTCCTTCCTGGCTGACTAAATCGAGTGAACTTCTTAGAGGCCGGAGTCCAAAAAGTTCAGTGCCTCCCATGTGTTATTTGTGAAACAGATATTTAAAGATAAGAAAAGACTATTGCTGTAGGTAGATGATTGCTAGATAAACCACAGACCTGTTGACTTTGCACAGTACTGATTTATCAACAGAAAGGTAGTGACCCCTTTACATCATTTTCAAGAGGCTGAAACAGGTGAATGACTGCATCTGGGTAGGTATCTGAACGTCTTCCCACTCTCATGAGAGTATTTTCAGTGTGTCACTGCAGAAAGCAGCAAAGTGAGAAGTTTAATGAGTATGTGCCTTCTTCTTCCAGAAATCTTTGGGTGGTGGTATTCACCCTGGTATGAGTGCAATTCAGCAGAAGGGAGAGTCTCTAGTGACATGGTGACTCAGAAACAGTCTAGACTTCATTCTATAAAGAAAGACTCCATCTCCTTACCCTAGGGGTGTTTGAGAGCCCTGGATATAATAGAGGCATAAAGCATGAGGATCTTTGTTCACATAAGATTTTTACCAATGTGTGGAAGATTTCTTATACAGATTTCAGACTGAGGAGAGATGCTTTCTTTTTAATAGTTTTTATCGATAGTTTTTGTTTTTATATTGCCTCAATTTCATCCTGTATTCCTTCAGTTTTATACTGCCTCCAAGGTGTAGGTAGTCCTTAACCACAGCTGTTACTCAGAGTTAAAAATGAGGTCAGAGAACTGTAGGCATATCTAACTACAGGGCTACATCACTAGGAAATCCTTACCATGCCTTAGCTTTCTATTGGTGAAAGTTCTGTTTAACTATTACAATCTATGCTTGGGACTAATCATGCAACTCAAAGCCCACATCCTACTTTCAATGGTGAGTCAATAGTGTTATTATATGAAAGACAGCCCATTTCAATAAAATCTTCTAGACAATAGCCCCTTACCTCCCGGAGTTGTTGTGTGGATCAAATGAGATAATAATTATAAAGTACTTAGCTCAGTGTCTGGCATGGAGTGCTACATAAAAGTTAACTATTATTAATATTTTGTTATTATACTATTTTAGAATTATAATAGGAATTGTTGATAGGATTCCTATATCTAAATAGTTCAGAATATTTTTTACAAGTTTGGACAATTCTTTAATTCCACAATATAATAATATCATGAAATGTATTTCTTTCATACTCTCAAATTAACTACCTGTTCTGTTACCTAGTGACTGTTTTTGTTATTGTGTGTTTGAAACAGAGGGAACTCAGAAGCTTACAAATCAGATATTCTATACTAAACTGAATCAGATTTTCAGACCTCAAGTAGAGGTTGTTCCTTGCCGGTATATCCTATGTGGGAAGGCAAGAAATGGAACTAGTAACTACGCCAGAGTCCAACCCTCTAAATGCAATGTCTACCTCACATTTACTCCCTCAGCTCTCATTCTAAGTGATAAATGCCCTGCTATCATCCTCAAACTTTATATTTAACCCAAAGCCTCTACTTAGGTCCTGCGTCCAAAGCCACTTTCCCAAAATGCCCATCAGCTTGTAAGACCAATGAGGCTACTTCCTCACCGAAGCTACTTCCTTTGCCCTTTACAAAATTGCAAACATTTACTTTCCCTTGCAACCTGTTTTGTGTGATGGAAGGATATGTTTGGCAGTGGGATACACTCACATCCCTCCTTTGCTGGCAATACTCCAAATTCCTGATACATGTCTATTATGACAATTGTTTCCTAAAAAGAACGTTGACTTTGGAATCATGGGTACTGAGATTACGTCAGAGCTCTTCAACTTAATATATGTGTGATTTAGTGCAAAATATTTTACTCCTCTAGATCTCAGTTGTCTCAGATGAAAAATTAGGGGTTTGGACTAGATAATTCCCCATGTCCCTTCCAAATTCTAGGTATAAGACCATATTAGGAAAGTAAAGGTCACAGAGGTATGATTTACTCTAAGAAACTATAATAAGTGAAAATCCAATTATAAAAAGTATAAGGGATGATTATTAATTGTTTTTTAAAAAGCTTTAGAAAAATAAATGATTGGATAAGATCCCTTTAAATGGAAAGTACCCCTAAGGTATGTAAAGATTTAGTGATGTGGTTTACAAAAGTGAATTTATAATGTAGTTTTAATTTTCTCAAGTGATGCAGACCTCTGCTTCCTCAGTGAATCTGACTAAATGAGGATATGTGTATGTTATAGGATATGTGTATGTTGCGGGAGGAGAGAGAGAAACACACAGACCCAGACACAGACACACGCACACACAAACACAGAGAGACAGAGACAGAGAAAGTGGAATGCAAATTATTCCTTAAAGTAAATGAACTATTGAGAGGGCTTAACATTTCTTGTCTTATTGGTGATTTTAAAGGCTCATTTAATGGCACAAGGGGGAAGGGGGAAAGATTCATTTCAGAGAATCACACATCTAAAAGTAGAAGGGAACAAAGATTTACGTAGTACCTACTATGTGCCAGGCACTGTGCTAAGCACCTTACAAATACCTCATTTGATCCTCATAACAGTGCTGCAGATGCAATTATTGTCCCCATTTTACCTTGAAGGAAGCTGACACAGTCAGAGGTTAATGACTTACCCAGGGTCACACAGCTAGTATCAATCTAATGCCACATTTCACTCTGGTCCTTCTGACCTGAAACCCAGTTTTCTGTTCACCTACCTGGAATAATAAAGTAACTCAAATTTCAGATGAAGAAACTGGAAGAATCAGAAAGATTCTTTATTAGTCTAACACTCTTTTCACAAGCCCACAATTCATTCTATCTAGACAATATGACTGTAGAACTTATCAGTTATTACTAGTGTTATTACTAGTGCATAAAATGGGAAGGAAGTCAGGATTAGCAAAAAAAAATAGGTATACAAAAACACCATAATTTTACCCATTTCTGTACCTTTTTTATTGCATGGAAACTCCAAATCCATCTTCAGTATTATTTTTAATAATATGTTGTAAAAATAATCTTAAATTGAGATCCCTAAAAATTGCATTTGTACTAGAAACATGATAATGTGTAAGTATATGTATGTAATATATGAATATATTATGATGCTAGGAATAACACCTATCCTATTCAATTAGTTACAGAAAATTCAAACTTTAGAATGTCTCATTTTTTAAAACATTTTATTCATGTTTAATTTTGTTTATATAGAAAACTGGGCAGAAACCAGAATGTTTGGATTTGTGTGGAGCACATATTGAATGGACCAAAGAAAAATCAAGCAGAAAAAATGTCTTTCAGGTAAGTGTATTGCAAATATTCAATTTATTAGTGTCCCCTCTTACGAATATGAAGTCTTTTGGGTCCAATGCTAGGTAGTTTAAAAGTTTTAGGAAGTATAAATTAATTGAGTAAAGACTGCTGATTTTTGTAGTTTTAAAGATCTTTTGCTGGTGGTGGTTCTATTTTTTAGGGCTTTTTAATGAATAAAAGCTCTGGAGACTGAATTCTATCAAAACACGAAGGATGTGTTGATTTGTTGATTAATGTTCAGTTGGTTTTTGCAAGTTGGTAGGTAATTGTTTGGGGTTTATGCCTAGAATTCTTGACCTAGAGAGCCTTAATAAGTAGAAAGTTCCCAAGATTCTTACACAAGTTGAGCTCCAACTGTGTACGGTTACCTTGTTGCTGTCGTTGCGGTCGCTTTTCCAGAGTGTTGCTTACAGTTGTGATTTTCCTCGATATGTTCACTGGTGGGAGATGGTAGGATGAAAGTGACCCAGAATTCATAAAAGAGGTTATTTATTTCTACATTTTTAGAAAATTGCATTCCACAGAAAATAAGCAACTTTGTTTATATGAAATACATACGTATATTTGTATGTTTGCAATGTTCAAAGTTAATCCCTTGGAAAGATAAAATTCTAAATTTTGAAGGTTTACATATTGTCAGATTCTGGGAGTAGAGTAGATCCTAGGATATGATTGCCTTCAACCAGAATTTCATCATTCTTCATCTTAAACATTACGTGTGATTTATTTTAATTTTAGGCACCCAGTCAGTTGTCCTTTACCTAAGTAGAACATAAATAGTATCCTCAGCACTTAGCACAGCGTTTGGTATGTAGTAGGCACTTAAATATTTTCTGATTGGAAAAAACTGCCTCCCTCTTCAAATTTCCTTTTCCTTATATATTTTTGTAATTGTTATATTCTCTCTTCCCTGACCTCTACTTCGAAGTGGAATGTAGTCATCTCTTTGAAAACAGGATCTGTTTTTAATTTTATCTTTATATACCATGCACCTAGTATAGTACTTTGTATATTGTAGGTGCATAATAAATGCCAGTAGTAGTCATACTTAGCGATGCAAAGACTGTGTGATTGCATGTATAGGGCATGCTGGGATTAGGCATTTTGTTATCTCTATATATGGAAGCAGGTTGCCAAATAATTCATCACCAAGTGGCCAGACTTATGATAATGAGTTTCTCTGTGAACTTGGATAGGTTGGTCCTGGAAAAGTCAACGTGGATGTTGCTAGAGCTGACTTTGAAGTCCTTCAGCTATAGAACTTGGCAGAATTTGCACTCTTCAGGATAGTTTTCTAAAATTCAGAGTCAAATTTAGACCAGGATGGGGCACTAGAGTAAGTCTTTGTGGAGAACTAGAGAAAGATTTCCAATATGTGGAGTGAAGCCCCTATGAGTCCAACAAGAATCGTGAAGCATGAGAGAACATATGTGACTTAAGCTCTCTATCTCTAGAGGTGATTACAGATATATTTGAGTGTTTTGGAATAAATAATGAATGTTTTGTACTAATTAATATACCAAAGAAAAAGTTCTACATTTTAGTACTCTGCGCATATCTTATGACTTTACCCTTCTTCACACCAAACATATTCATTTTTATTTTAATTTTTACTTTATCACTCTTTTGTCAGCTTATCTATATGTGGTTACTTGAATATTTAATTTATTCTTCCTTACTATGGCATTAAGGTGTAACAAGTTTAGACTAAAAAAAAATGTACTCTGAACCCTTTTAGGATCCGTGATAGAATGTATCTTCTCACTCTTTTTTTTATTTTTGTGGAGGGGGAAAGGGGTGAAGCTTTAAAAACAGTGCTATAAGCATATTTTCTTCATTTATTTTGTTTACATTTATTTTATTATATGCATTACTATATTGTAAACTTATTGAGAATAGGGACAAGGTTTTAAAAAACATCTGTTGATTGACTGATCTTTATATCCTGCATAGTACTTAGCATATTATTTTACATTTAAATAGGTGTTCAGTTAAGGTTTATTGAATTAATTAATGAATGGATAAATGACTATATGTTGTAAGAGTAAATAAACCCTAAAAAAAACATGAGTATAAAGGATTTTTGCAAATGTCTGGGCTCTAGTCCTATTCGATATAAATTTTGTATAATCCTTTAAATGTATTTTTGGGGTGAATCACTCCATTTTTTTCTTATGCTGAAAACACATGAACACAGTGGATTAAATAAAAATCAGTAATGCCTATCTATTGATAGAGCGTATAAAACGAAGTCTTTGGAGAGGCATATTATAAATAGCATTCATAGTCCTGTTAACTGAAAGAAAAAAAAAGGATCTAGAAGGATTTGCCAGAGAGCTAAATCTAGATGACTTGCATCAATATTTGATTAGATACATTAGCTGGCCTCCCTCAAATGATCAGAACAAACATGATTATATCTCAAAAACATGGTATTAAAGCATTGTTGTGTGTTTTGAATGTGTGTGTGTGTGCGCGCGCGCATGGATTTCATTACCTACAGAATAATAAAGTGTTTGTTCCTGCCTGAAATAAGACCATGATGACTTCAGCTGATATGTGACATTAGAAATAGCTTTAGAATTCCAAGTTTGAATTAGGCTTGGTGTTCAATCTGAGGCTATGAATTATAGATTACAGATAGCAAATGACTATTGAGATTTTTGGTTCAAGAAAAATCAAAGAAGCAAAATTAGAAGTAATTTTAAATTTAGAAATCTATCTTGAAAAAGCAGATGGATTACCAATTATATACCACCGTAATTAGAGTGAATGTAGGGAAATGGAACAGGAAATTAATAGGGAAAATCATTGTCTGTGTGAGATGTGCTTGAAAAACTCAGAAGCACCCATGTGCTATACTAAACTGCGAGGCATTTCCTGCATTTGCTTATATTGTTGCGTCACATGAATATATATATTCCTAGTTTTTGTTCAAAGAGTAAGCATTTAGTCTTGTGCTTCCTTTACCATCAAAGTTCCATCAAAGTCTAAATGTGCATTTGATATTTCTTAAAATAATAGGGAGTAGTGCGAGAATGATAACGTTAAGTATTAATGTATAGTCATTGAACTATCTTGAATAAATCATATTGATAGCCACAGGGTTGATTTCAGAGAATCCTATAGCTTATCAGAGAGCAAAAAATGGTTCCTCTTCATTGATGTCATTTCATCCAAAAATAGACTTTTTATCAAAATGCTTAAGTAGCTGAGCAATAGTTCCAAGTATTTGATGAATTTAATTCCACAAACATTTATTTAATGCTCATAATGTCTAAGACACTGTAGCAGTAGATACTGTGGGGGCAATAATGATTTTGCCCTCAAGAAGCTTACATTTTAATAGGAGAGCAAATTCACATAAACAAATAGCTATCACACAAAATAGAATATGATTACTTAATTCAATTTAACAACTGTTGTTTGAATACTTCCTATGTGTATGGTATTGTACTATCCAAGGTTTGGCAGATGCAAAGGTTAGAAATAATGTGGTCTTTGCCTTCATGGCAATAGGTACTACATTTATAGAAATTATGATTTAAAATAAAATGTGATAGCGGTTAAAAAAATGAGACAAAGTGCTATTTGAGGAGAGAGTTAACACTTTTACCTAACAGGGAGAAAAGGAAGGAGTCGCAAGAACCTTCCTAGAGAGGGGAGTATGTAAGAAAAGAGGCTAATAATAAAGTGAAATGAAGACTGAGGGACTTGGCAGCAGCTTTTCCTTTGCAGGTCTGAATTTATGTGCTTGTGTTGTGTGTGACGGACTTCAAGGCTACAAAGGGAAAGCTCATTTCTTAGCTAAATGGGTGGGTTTATTTTTCTTGCTATTTCTAACTTTTTTTTTTTAATTCTGCTTTTGGAGTGACCAGGAAGAACTATTGACGTGTTTAAAGATGCCAGAGACACCATTTAGCAACAGAGTGATTTGCAGGAAAGTGCTGAACCGGTTTCCCTGGTTAACGAATGTGATACACCAGTTTTTCATCAGAGGAGGGGTGTATAAAAAGATTTGTGTGTGAACCACATGCTTTAAACATTCTTGTTAAGTGCTAGTTTGCTCTTTGTTGTGTAGCCTGAAATTTAAAGCACTGAGGATTAAAAGGATTACAACATAATCTTAAATAATCCTGAATGTCATTTACAGAGAGACAGTTGTAATAACTAAATAAAACCATGTTAAGGGATGGCAGTATTGTCAGGCTGTGCTTGAAACTGAAGCACTACCCCTACCACCTTCTTAAGTCTTCCATCCTGGTGATAGAGCATTTTAGATTTCTCTGAAAGGGAATTACAACCAGAAAGTAAGACATAAAGCAAAAGGTTCAGTGGCTGATGTAAGATTTAAAGGTAAATGAGTATTCCACTTTCCCCACTGTCCCCCCCAATCACTGCCCAAAAATGGATATGGAACTTGTCTTTCCTTAAATAAAAAAGAAAATCCCTGAAATCAGTTTGCTTTCTGGCCCTTTGACTCTTTGGCATAAAATGATAGGGAAGCATGTGTAGCAGCTATAAAATCTCTGTCCTCTGCAGTGAAGTAAGTCTGTCTGAAATTTGTGAGTCAAAGGGTAAAGCAGCCTTCTCCTAAGTGGTTTTCTCACCTTCCAGAAAATCATTTTCCCCACTTGTGCTGCCACTGCCTTTAGGCAGTTAGAAGGCACATTGGATAGAGCATTGATCACAGAGTCAGGAAGATCTGGGTTCAGATTTGACCTAGGACACTTATCAGTTACTGACCACTCTGATCCCAACCTTCTACTTCCCCTCATGGTTGAAATCAGGGCCTCCCTTGGAGAAAGGTTGGGGAAGTAGATGTTAGTGATATCTATTCTTGATTCCTTGGGATAAATATTTTATATGGATATATGTAGATATACACAATCTATACAGAACAATAGGACCCCCACATCACCAACCCCTTACCCATATATATTTTATAGGAGATACATAAATTAAATACAAACATATACAGTAACTTTTGAGTAGCAGATGCTAATAGCTAGAGGGAGAAGGTGGGGTGAATAAGAAAGGCCACCCTCAGTAGATGGCAACTGTGCTGGGTCTTGAAGGAAACCTGATTCGGTGGGCAGCTCTGTGGACACTACTACGATGGTTAGGGTAACTCAAAATTGGGTAGAAGGCTGCTATGAAATAAGTCACCATCATTTTGGCTGCACAAATGTAACCTCTAGGTCCCTAAGCAATAATAATTGAATAATAATAAGGGAAAAACTGGGAACTATCATATGATATTTGAAGCTGAATTCATAATTTACTTTTGATAATCGTTGCTCTAAATCTTCATCATTATTAATCATATAATAATAGCTGTTATTTACATAGCACTTTAAGATGTTTGCAATGTGCTTTGCAAATATTATTTTATCCTCACAACAACAGTGGGAGGTAGATACTAGTATGATTATCATTTTTACAGATGAGGAAATTAAGGCTGAAATTCAGATACTTGTGGCTGAGTCTGGATCTGAACTCAGGTCTTCCTGACTTTAGTTCCAGCAGTCTTATCTACTGTGCCACCTGGCTGCCTATATCTTCTGTGTGTGTGTATGTGTGTGTATGTGTTTCTCCCCTTTCTCTTCACATATGTATTTATATAACTGTATATTATGTGTTGTGTGTGTGTATGTGTGTGTGTGTGTGTACATAATGTATATAGGTAGGAGTATAACATAGTATGATAGACTCTCAGAGTCAGAAAAATTTGAGTTCAAGTTCAGTTTCAGAATTTGGACAAGTTATTTAATCTTGTAGGTCCTTGGTCAACTCTCTAGGATCTAAACTAAGGATTAGTTTCAGAGTTCCACCAGCAGATTTAATTTCCTACATGTTTTCATATATATGTATAATATATATATATATGTATATATATATATATGTGTGTGTTTATTATTTCTTTTATACCTTTACATAGAATATATGTAAAAGTATACATTCCCTGTTTTTTACTGATGGGTATTACCTTTGATCATAATTTGATGACTGGCCCAGATGTGTATTTGTTAACTTCATATTTTGAGAAGTAATTTAGTTTATTAATTATAAGTAATTTAATAACATCTGGGAAATCATCATTTCAAATAAAAAGAAAAACTATTAGTGTTATGGTTTTATCTATTTCCTTTATTTAGAAGTGATCATTTAAAATGAATCTTTTTTCTTTAACCATTTTTCTTTTATTCTTGAATACTTAACATTAGGGTAAATGCAAATGATGAATCTTCATATTCATAGTTGCATTTAAGTATGTGAAGTTGGCTTTGCTTTGGAGAATCATAGTATATGAGAAGACATGAAAGCAGACTAGAATAAACAAATCTCAGTATCTGATCCAGGTACTAATTTTTCACTCTTCTTTGTGGTCCAAATCTTTTTATTGATCTAATATTTCTTATTCAACATGGTTGAGTGCCAAGAACACTGTATTTATCTGCCAGGAAATTTGATTTTTAGTCAGGAGTAGGATTATTTTTTTTTAAATTTTAAAACAAGAACCATCTAGTGAGGAAGAATCATGTTCAGGGATAGGGTCACCTCAAGCTGGTGGTTAGAGCTAAGCTCAAAAAATCTTTGCATGAGCACAAGCCCTCTGGGAAGGAAAAGGACCAGAGGAAGCTGGTGTGAGGGGTCTCATATTTTTCTACCGTGGGTCCAATCCCTTTTGGGTCTGCCATGTTTATGACTCTGCTTCTAATCTTGCTTGTGTAGGGCCACATTTTGCAAGTTAGTTCTCACTGTCATCATTTGTAGGATGAAGAACTGCTAGACCCACCTCACAGAATTATTTTCAAGATAAAATCAGTCAATGTATGTGAAAGTACTTTAAAAAGCAGAAAGAAAAATAGAATGGAAAAATATTTATTAAGTGGTTATCATTCATAAGCCTTGTGCTAAGCATTAGGAACACAAATAAAAGTGTCTGGCATTCCCTGCCCTCAAAGATGTCATGTTATAGCTGGAGAAGAGGATACTAGAGCGGTCACACCTGCAGGTTCGATGGAAGGATTCAGAGGGCCTCTGGGTGCTGCAGAAGGGAAGATGGCAATGCCTGGGTACCTGGAGGGCCCAGTTACAGGTGCAAGTGATAAATCCAAGAGGTCTGTAGGACCCAATGCGGGGGGTCAGATGACAAGGCCTAGAGGTTTCTGTCTTATGAGAATGATAATATAGTTGGTGACTTTCTGCTTATCCAAGCAGTGTGTTCACCTATGCCCATCCTGTAGCTAAAAATCTGGCCGCATAATGATTGGGAAGGGGTTTCTGGTAGAATCTGAGCAAGAGACAACCTAGGGTATTGGGGAAGATGGATTCTTTTTCTGTCCTCTAGTGCCTGGATTTGGGGGCAACTGTGAGTAAAGATTCTGAGTTCTATATAATGAAAGGTATTATTATTTCCTACATTCAACCACATATCACTACTTTTTTTCAGCCTTGAAAGGGGCTGGACAAGCTATCAAACTAGAGGTGACTAGTCCTCCTTGAACACCCCATAAGGCTGCTCATCTCCCTTTGGTGTCTGCCTTCATCCAGCTTTCACCTGTGATTCTAAGGAGCTGTAGCACATTCAGTGGCCACACCTTATTAAACTGTCTCACCTGACAGACTAAACCAAGTTGAGGTTAACTGAGAGGCCTCAAATAGATTGGTGAGTTAGGGGAACGTCTATCCCAAGAATGTGAAGACTTTCTCTAGTGGAATGGGCAAATAAAAACAATTTGTTCCATGGCCATGAAGCCAGCAGAAGTAGGCACTATGGAGTGCTGGGAGCTTGGTCAGGCATTGAAGATGCCAAGGTCACCCAGTGCATCCTGGGCCATCTCCAGTTGCCTGGGCTTTTGTCCTTTTACTGGACTTCTAGGACTCAGGAAGAAAGAGTGAGGCTGATGACCTTGTGAAACTACCTCACTTAAATCCAATTCACCCAAAAATCCAGCCATCACCCATGTCCTCTTCAAAAAGGAAGAACAACACAACTTTTTTTCCCTCCACAGGGAATTTCCTGAAATAGAGTTTGAGTCATCTTTTGGTACTGAAGAATAAAATATTACAGCTATAAAACTGTAATACTTCCAACAACGCCTTATTTTCCCCTGACCTACTACACACACACACACACACACACACACACACACACAACTATGAGGAAATATATTCATATAAAAATTTTCCAAGAACATAATGAAACCTGGATAATTCTATGTTCAAAACTTTTACTTAAATGTTTAAAATAGTCTGTTTTCTGTAAGGGGTATTGCCTTTTTGAGAAACTTTGTGAAACTGAAGATATTCTCTCTCAAGCTATTGTTAGAGAAGCAGTAAAGTGTATCAGCTACCAAGGAATATTATATTGCTTTGTAATTGTACCAAAAAGATCACCTACTTTGAGAGGGACAAAGAAAAAAAAGGGAGGGTAAACACTTCATTCTTATGCTCAGAGAGCAGAATTGTCTTCTGTCTAAGGAACAACAGACATGCAAGGTTTTGTGTCAGTGTTATTCTTATATAGATAAAAAGTATCACCAAATACAGGAAACTGAAGGGACCTTGGGACTTTGTTCAGATCCATCAATATGAGGAAACTGAGACTCAGTGATGATCAGTTTCATGTCTGAAGTCACAAAACCAGTAAGGTGAGGAATAAGGATTAGAACCCAGGTCTTCTGGATCTTCTTCCTTTGATTGATTCACTTTTTTTGTCATAATCTTTAATTTTAATTATATGAGAAGAAAGGGAATTTTAAGGGGAAGGAGCATGATAAATATGACCGAGATCCTTCCTGTATCACCTCCTAGTCAGATACTGAAGAGAAATCACAGCTTGAATGTGAGGCAGTAAAAGGCATGGTAATGAGGGAGAAGTAAACCAGTTGCTTTGACACTGGGCCCATCAGGAAGGTGATTTTAAAAAAATTAAAATCTAAGATGCAGAGGGAGAAATGTTAAGTATTGGGGATAAAGGTATCAAGTTATACCATAAGTAATGTATCTCTCAGTTTCACAGAGTTAGAACTGGAAGGCCTTTCAGAGATCAGCCAATTCACCCCCTTCTTTTACAAATGAGGAAAATGAGGCCTGAGTGACTTGGCTAAGGTCACACAGGTACCAAATGTCAGAGACAAGTTTTGAACCCTTGTCTTTTCATTGCATGTGCAGTGATGCTTTCCAATGAGGCATTGGTTCCCCTCCCTCAAAATATTATCTTAAAACTAATAATTTGTTAAGAAAAAGTCCAGTTGTTCTCATAACTATATTTATGTCAAAGAATATGAAGTAATAAAATTTTGTGGGAACTTGAGTAGAGATCCTCATCTATTCTTTTGTTAAAAAAAAAAAAAAAAAGGGACAAAAATATGCCCTCCAGTAGAACATAAAATCCTAAAAGGAAAAGACGATTTGGTTTTCTTCTTTGGTTCTCCAGTGCTTAGCACAGTCTGACAGTATTATGATGTTAATATTTTGAATGAATGTTTGTTAAATTAGATTGCACTGAATGTCTTGCATTTTTGAGCACCTGATTGAAGTGTCGCTGCCATCTGATGACTCTAGACCTATATTTCAACCTCACTTTTTTTGGAGAGTAGAATAAGGCCCTTTTGGAAGATGAATTGGCAAGTCTAAAGTTATGAAATGAAATACTTCATTAAAGCTTTTCCTTAAAATATTAGAGGTAATAAGAACAAGCATGGAGTTGATCAAGCTTCGTTTAGGTTCTCTGAATAATTTGGGGGAAATGTCATGGATACATGGGAAGGCTTTCATATAAATGATTCCATCGTTTCCTTAATCTCTAAAAGGTATGTTAATTGCCTTAGAAATTAGAAATGCTAGCAAAAAGAGATTAATATGCTGCTAGTGGAGATTGACAACACAACTCTCAGTAAATGACCTTCCCCCTACTTTACTAAGAAAATACTCCTTTTATTTCCTTGTACTTAAAAGATGTCAATAGACATAAGCACGCTTCTAAATTTTCTAAGATAGCTAAAAGGTATGCATGGTCCCTCTTATAAGTAGCTCAGGCCATTACTTAACCTTCCTGAACAGATACTGCATTGGCAGCTTGGTGACTCAGTGGCTAGAGCCTGGGCCTAGAGTCACAAAGATCTGAGTTCAAATCCAGCCTCAGACACTTACTGGTTGTCGGTACCTGGGCAAGTCACTTAATCTGTTTGTCTTCGTTTCTTCCACTATAAAATGGAGATGGTGATATACCTACCTCTCAGGATTACTAATAATAGCATCTGCCTCTCAGGGTTACTGTGAAAATCAAGTGAAATAATATTTGTAAAAAACTTCCTAGGACCATGCCTGGCTTAGGATATAGTTGTTATTGTTTTTTAAACTTATTTCCTATCTAGAGAGTTAGAAGTTCCATATTATCTTTATTTCTCAGAAGAGGGCAGTGCACATTCTTTTCTTTTCCTTTCCTTCCCCTCTCCTTCCTTCTCCTTTTTTCTTTATCTTTTTTCCTTATTTTGATTTTTAGGAGTTGCCTATGAAATGACTATATTGTGGATTTATACTGTTAAATACACAGAGTTGTCATTTAAATAAAAAGTTGACTGTGTTCAGATACCACCTGTAGGACATGTTCTTTGAACTGAGTTTTGCTGTTGTTTCCCCCAGAGCAGTCAAGGACAGTCATTCTACATGCATTTGTACCTAAGATGTGCTTTTCTGGTATGTATGTGCAGACTTAGGGATACATGCAGGAGATAAGTTCAGACAAGAGTCAGACATTTATTAAGTTCTGGTACCAGGCACTGTGCTAAGCAACAGGGATACAAAGTAAGACAAAAGTCAGTCCCTGCTCTCAAAGAGATCACAATCTAAAGGGGGAGACAGCATATAAACAACGATGCATGAAAGAGACACAGACAGGATAAATAGGAGATTATCAACAAAGGAAGTCACTAGCATTAAGGAGGAATCAGGAAAGGCTTCTTTTAGAAATTGAGATTTTTAGATGGGATTTGAAGGAAGCCAGGAGACTAAGAGAAGAAAAAGGACAGTTCCAGACTCAAGAGAAAGCCAGTGAAAATGTATGGAATTTATTTACCTGACCCACAGGAGCCAATCGAAGGATCTGAGCTGGTCTAACCAACCAACAGATGGCGCAATAAAGGACATTATGGATGGAATTGATGTTTCTCAATCAACTACTCTTTTTCTAACACTGTCCATAAAAGATGAAGAGAAATTCATAGCCTAAAAGAAAAATACTTAGAACTGTTGCTGATATTGGGAGACAAACGTTCAAGATGTATGATACCTTCATCTTATTTATTTAACAAACACTATTTATATTTTTAGAAGTGTAACTGTCTATTTCATTCTTAACAGGATTTTTTACAATGACTAGGCTTCCTTCAGAAACAAAATGAGGAGGGGAGAGTAACATTTAAGCTTTTAAACTGTTGGTTATTTTTTATAGTTAGGACCTATAATCAGTATTGCATTTATTCATCGTCCATAGGAATAAAACAGAACAAAATAAAATCTAGTATTTTTTAGATAGAGAAGAATCACTGGAAGATACATGGCTGAAACTATGCAGTTTTAGAAATGTAAAGTAATGAGGCTGGATCTGAAGGCAAGAGAAGGAGAATATACTCAGAGTGTGTATATGCTACAAATCAGTGAGCAGGAGCGAAATCTGGGGGCAGCGATGAGTAAAACTCCAAAATCTCAGTGCAGGGTTTAAAGCAGTAAAAGGAAAACAACAGAGTAAGCACACATATAAACAAAGGCTGGAATTGAATGCAGTAAAGCCCTAACTCTAAGATGAAAGGAAGATGCTGCCACTTGTAAAGCAAATGATGGAATACCATTCACAGAGCCAGCCACTTTACTGGCAAAATATGCTCTTGAAAATGGGGAGGTGAAAAAGGTGACAGACAAGGATGTGGAATGATGGCGGCCACTTGAGTATTCCAGGTATTTGAAGACTTGATGCTTAGTCTTAGCAAACGAGGAAATTGAAAGGTGGCCTCTGATAGACAAAGACCTGCCCAGATGTTAGAAAGAAATAGATGAACTGAGGAGAACTGAACTGCTTTCAGAACACAAATCAGTATGCTGTTGACTTGAGCTCAGGCAAGTACAAACAATTGAGGAGTTCTGTCAGATTTCTGTAAGACAGAGGGCTGTTAACTTCGTGGTGCTAGCAATTTTACCAGCAATTGGCCTTATATCCCATTAGCAGTGATAGGAGAAATGCCCCAAACCCTGACTCCCTGGGTGTCTATATACAATTGGAACAATTCGGCATGCCAAAGTAACAATCATTTGTACAGACTACTTTATGAAGGAGAGAAACACAGATGTGGAAAATTCTAAGGTCTCACTTAAGAAGTAAGAATTATACCACCCACCTCCCCTATTTAATTCTAGCTCCAAGTCACACATGAGACCTGATGAAACTTCATTTTCTTTTGATCTCCAGTCTGCAGGATCATAGAGCTTGGACCATAAAGCAGACCTTAGAAGTCATTTTGTAGAAGAGGATGCTGAGATTTAATGGAAGCTAAATAGCTTGTCCAGAGGTCATAGAGGCTTTAAGTGGCAGATGCAGATTTGAACACAGGTCGTCAGGCTTCAGAACCAGTTTTCTTCCCACTATACCACACCAAGTTCCAATCATACTACACTTTCAATATTTTCAGAGACTCAGCTGTGGGCATCCAATCAGAGGTTCTTCTGACAGCAATCTCTATTATTAATTTAAGGAGAAGTAGAATGCTAAGGAGGGCTTCAGCTTTAACAAAAGACAGTATTGAATTTGCTCCCTGATATCTGAGGGATGTTTGGATACTTTTCTTAACCACTTCAAACAGAAATGTCTATAGAATAGAAAGCAATACAAACACACTTTAAAAAAAAAAACAACTGGTATGTATATTTAGATATGTGGCAAGTACTTATGTGAGCTACTTACCTTTTGACAACTACACCACACGATTCACAACTACAGAGGCTATTTGTCCATCAGGCAGGAAAACATTCAAGCCACAGACATTTTCTGTGTCATCAAAATAAACCTCAACTGCCATTAGTGGGTACTGTGCACATGAAGACCTTTGTTAAGGGGCAGGGAAAGTCTAGGGGTGCATGCATATACACTGGTAACTGTTAGCATGACCTATAGACAGGCATGGAGAGAATGACTGAATTAATTAGAAACACTTCTGTCCTGTTTGGAAAAGTAACCATTGTTCTCTTATGAATATGTGAAATGTTAGCTGAGGAGCACATAGGGCTGCATTATTCACAAAAACACATTGCTGCCATCTGGTGGCTAGTTGGCATGTCAACACTGACTTTTCCCCTAATTTGATTTTACTGGAAAGGTCCTCCTGTGAACTTTTACAAGAGAGAGGCTTTATTCAAGGATATATTCCTGTGAAATCCTATCTGAAGCCAAGATAGTTTACCTGGCGGCAGTCTTTCTCCTCCATTCCACAGGCATCTGGATTGACTTTTGAGTGGTGGAGACGGGAGAGACAGATGCAAAAACTTGGAGTCTTCTGTCCTGAAAGTGAAGCAGTTTTGGCAAGGTTTACTCAAGGAAATGGGATCTTTTTGGCTGCAGGTGGACAGCCAATTTTATTTACATTCTTTCCAATTGGCTATTAAGTGTCTGTGGGGGGAGAGAGGGCAATGTCTGATTTGATAAGAAGATTGCTATTGAAACTGAAGATGAGCTATTTTTCCTAGCTGAGAATTCACTTGAGATTCTCAAATCCTTAGTTTAGATCCAAATTTGAATCTTTCTATACTCATGTTTATTAGATTTGGCCCTGGAAACACATATTTTCTGGGATTAAAGGAGAAAAAATTTAAAGGACTGACCTAAAGGTTTTGATTTCTTCCCGTTCATAAAATAGTCCTCTCAAACCAATCTAATGAGTTAAGTGTTAATGAATCACAAACCATATGGAGTAAGTTTCTTTTGAAATCCATATGAATTTACATATTAAGGAGAGATAACTATAATCCTCACTGGAGTTTTTGTTGAACTTGAAACTATAATTTAGGAAATTTTGCCTATGCTAGAATGTCCATTCATTAACTCATTCCTAATTGTAACCAGTTATTATTATAATCAGCTATCATAGGGTGGTTATTATTAAACTATTTATATATATTTTAATTACCTAAAACTAGATTTTCTCTATTGAAAATCTAGTTACGTTCAAATACACGTGTGCCTCAATTGTTTTAATGTTATGAGGCATGATCTTGGTTGAAGGTGGTTGAAGCCTGGTATACTTCCTTGAGGTATTTATTCAAAGGTACTCTGAGGAGGCAACAGGATGAACTGGAATGAGTGCTGGGCTTGGAGTCGGAGGCAGCGAATCAAACATCACTTGTGCCACTTATCAGCTGTGTGATATTGGGCAAGACACTTAAACTCTGCATGCCTTAGTAAAATGAGGCAATTGAACTAAAGGAACTTGAAAGTCCCTTTAATAAGGTTTACAGTAGTGATAAACAATAACTAACATTTACATAGCAGTTACCATGTGCCAAGTGTTTTACAATAATTATCTCATTTGGTCCACACAACAACCCTGGGAGATAGGTGCTATTATCATCCTCATTTTACAAATAAGGAAACTGAGGCAAGCTGAGGTTAAGTGACTTGCTCAGACTCACACAGCTACAAAATGACTGAGGCTAGATTTGAATTCAGGTCTTCCTGATTGAATTTTGAATTTTGTCCTGTATTCACTAAACTACCTAGTTGCCTTTATAGCTTGATTTATGTTATCACATGACAAAAATGTTAATAATTAATATTCACCCTAGTATATAGTTGTCCATATTATCAGATTTCTTGTTACTTATGTAATAATGGTCACCCTGGTCTCTACTTCCTGAAGGCCAGATATACTGGATATATGCTAGATATACTGGTAAATCAAGGCTATAACCAGATATACTGAATTTTATCCTTCCCCCCCATGTTCTGTTACCCTTAAAATTGTTTGGGGTATGCCTAGACTTTCTGTAAATGGTTCCAACCCCCCCACTAAGGGGTTTCTTCAAGTGTAAAGGTGATCCCCTGAACCCCATTATCATTTAGCCACTAATAAAGTAGCTCTTACAAAGGAATGTGTATTTCAAAGGTATAATAATAAAAATATAAACAGTTGTCTCTTTAGCATGTGGGTTTTAATCCTTCCCCTACTCCACCTCAACCTCTGGGGAGGGGAAGGAGAATAGCTTTGCAGATTACCTCATTTCTTATATAGCCTAGTTCCAGGTACAGAATCCATTTTTTGGCTTCTCAGGGCTTTTGTGCTGGACAGCCCAGGGTCCTGGCTCCAAGGTTGCCATGACCTGAAATCCCCAGGATCCATTGAGGATCATTGTTGGTACCTGAAACTGTGAAGGAGAAAAGAGTTAAATGCTCCCAAGCCATTTCTAGTATGTGGGGTAAAAGAGAAAGGGAGCAGGGGAAGGAAGTTCTGCCTTTTCGAGGATTTAATTTGTTGTGCTGGCACTACGGACAATCTGTGAACTTTACCCTCAGGAGGCAGCAAGACGGAAGATACATACAAGTAAAGCATGTGAACCAGAAAGAGAGAGTGTCTCAGTTTACCCAGTTAAGGGACAGCCTTTCCAGCCACACCAGATAATCAAAGAAGGCTATACCGACCCACTTGGAAAGGCACCCAGGACACTTTCCACATTGCAAGATCTGGGCATGCCCAAATAAGACTCATTATACTTAGGAAAATATGCTAAAGGAAGTCCACTACATTCCTGCCACCAATACAGATCGACACCCCTGTGTGACTTAGATGATCCCAAGAAGTCTGCTTAAGACACATAAAGTTTAAGTGGCTTGCCCAGGGTCTCATGCATAGCAAGTATCCAAAATGGAATCTGAACCCAGGTCTTCCTAGGTTCTAGGCTTCTATCTACACCACCGCTTCATGTCTTAAATAATTTAGGAAAAGATCGATGAATAAAAAGACCTTGTCTTCTGGCTACATATAACAAGTGTATAAAGTTAGAATATTATATTAATAATCTCCTTTCAAAATTCAGCTTATTAATGTTTTCCATTTCATTTTAATATTTTGGTTTATTACATTGTCTTAGTAGCCAAATATTTGGAATTATCTGACTATAAAAATAGTTCATCAGACTTTGCCATCTTTCTGTACAAAGTTTCACACATCTAACTGGTGATCAGTAATATATTATCCTTAAATTTCAATACCAGCAAAAATTCAGTGATTGTCCTCAGAAAGACTCTATTTTTTCCTAAATTCTTCAATGTCGGGTGAAACAAGAAGTCTGATTTGTTCCTTCAGTGCTATGATTTCCCTACTCAGCTACATTAAAAACATACACATATTACTTAATGAAATCACATATATATAGCTTTCCTTTTATTCATTAACAGGCAAATCAAAACTTTTTATTTATCCAAGCAGAAAAAAAAATTTGTTAGTCATTAATTTTTAAAACAATACTCTATCTTTTTGGCAGATATAAGTGCATGTCAAAATATTAAACTCAAGATGGGTTAGAGCTGCTGAGGAATGCTGGGGCGGCAACAATAACTACAACAAAATGTCAACTTATTTGGTTTTATTTTTAATTATCATTAGTTCTGGCAGAGAAAAGTATGCCTAAAGAAACCATAGGATACTGTTTGTAGCTCATGGAATGATGAGAGTGAACAATGAAAAGAAGCTAGAACAACCCATTTAAAAAAAAATACTTATTTTGCTTTTATTTTCTCTGAAAAGGATAATGTTCTTTGGACTGGGGAGGTCCATTCCAACTCTTAACTCTTGGTTTATGGAAAGCACTGGATTGGAACTCAGGAGACTTGAGTTTGTTCTAGTAAGTTCTGCCACTGACTAACCATGTGTCTTTGGGCAAGTAAGCTCTTTAATGCTCATTTTCCCCATCTTAAAAATAAAGGAAATATACTAAATGATCTCCCTTATGACTCTAACATGCACACACATATTGGTGAGCCGTGTAATTATAGAGTCATATATTTGATGTGAGAACATGTGAGATTTGGATAGGAAAAGCTCATTTTAAAGAAGTTTATCAAAGAATAGTGAATTTTGGAGACTTGCAAGAAAAAAGGGGAAAATATCAGACTTCTTACTAGTCAAGCTCCTTTAAGTCACTTTGAAAATTCATTACTTTGGCTTTGCTAATAATAAGATCAAAAGAATAATATTATTGACATTTCAACCTCAGTGATTTGAGTTTTAATCTAAAAGCCCAGAATAACACTTATTCCACATTCAGGAAGATCCCAGTGATGTATTTAAAGTAGCAGTGCTGTGGACACAAGTCAGTGGAATTAAACCAATTAAGGATTGCTGGCAGATTGATGCTTCCAAGGTGGGAGAATTCAGGGAAGAGGCCCTCCATGTAAAGCAGTCCCAGAACCTGAGAATCACTTTGGGATTTTGCCTTACTTGATTGGAATGTTTGGAGGAGGCATCATAATTTAGCTTGAAGATCGTAGCAAGAGATGTAGGGGGATGAGCTTAAAGAACGCTATGTTCAGCGATAGTGTTTCTGAGCCCCCCAAGGAGCAGAGCAAATTATGAATCCCTGCTATTAGACATGAAAAGTCTGCACCTGTAGAGACCAAGGTTCCCACAGAATGTTGTTAGACCAGCAGCTGTAGAAGTTCTAACACCAAGACTTGGCCGTAAGTAACTAGAAAAACTGGAGTAACTGAATGAAGGAGCCGTAAATATGACAGAGACCCAGTTACAGTAGAGAGCTTGAGAAAAATTGTAATCAAGTCTGATTTCGGTGGCCATGCATCCAAAAGATCAGAGATAACTCTGAGAAGTTACATTCAACATATTTTCTTGGCAAATGCTGTTGCTCTGTTTTCACAAGTGAAAAATGATGTTTTATCTCCATGATAATAAGTTGAGAAAAAGCAACAAGTGTACAATGATAGAGCAGCTAGAAAAAAAAGAAAATCCTCATGTAACAATTTTTAAAAATAAATTTCATTCATTTAATTATTTCAACAAGTACTTATTAGAAGCCAGTAATATCCTGCACTAACTGCTAAGGATACATAGATAAAAAAATAGTCTTTTATATCAGGGATGACTGAGATTAAACAATATGAACATAGAAAAATAAATCATCATTTATGTTTACGCACACATGTAAGTTTATAGACACAATTGTATATATGTATACTTAGAGATAGATGAATGCAGATATAATATTGATAGATACATGATAGTAATTACCAATCCAGGAGATAGGAAGGGCAGAGTTATCTAAATAATATTAGCATTTTTGTTCCATTTTTTTGTAGTGCCCAGTTTTGATAATTAAAACTTATTTTGATCTTCTAACTAGCTCTTAACCTGTGTGTATTGATGAGTTACTTCAAAGAGTATTGCTTCTGAATTACTTGAAAAATTATGGGCTTGATAAATGACTGGAATTCCTAGAGGATCTCTCTTTCCTCTCTTGTCTCTCCTCTCTCTTCCTCTCCTCCCCATACCTTCCCTGACCTGGAAAATCCTATACACCTATATATTTATAGAAACATACTTCTGTGCATGTGTAGTACATATATGTATGTATGTATACACGTAAAATTAGAATTCATTCAAAGTTTAAAATTCAGTTAATTGAAAAGGATCTCATAATTTCTAGCTGGAGTTGTGAAAGGTCTAATCCTCCCATTTTACAGATGAGGAAGCAGGATCTCAAAGACATTGTGACTTACTCCAGATTCAGGTATTATCAAAGAAAGGGGAGGAACTATGTCCTCTAACTCCAAATTCAGCGCTCTTCATTACATTATGCTGGGATTTTGCCTCTATCTACATTTAAATCTGAATATGAACGTAACATCACTCTATGCAAATGGAAATCAGTCCCCAGAGGCAGTGTAAAATAAAGGCAAAAACACTGGATATATACACAGAAGTCCTGAATTCAAATCCTTAGTCTGCTACTTATTGACTCTGTGATCCAGAGCAAGTCATTTAACCTTTCCAGTCCTCAGTTTCCTTATTTGTAAAAGTAGGTTTGATTAGGAGACCTCTAACATGCTATTAGCTTTGGCCAATATATAACTTATTCTTTTATTTAGTTCTTAAATTATACTCACCTACCTAGGTGAATTTAAGAAACTTTATCAATCCACCAGCTTATCGTGAGTATAGAACAGGGATTCTAAACCTGGGGGAAGTGAACTTTAAAAAAAAACCCAATAACTTTACATCAATATATAACTGATTTCCTTTGTAATTCTATAGGTTTTAATTTATGCATTTAAAAATACAATCCATAGTTCTCACTGAGAGGAGCTTAAGGACTCCTGGCATAGACAGTTCCCTCCCAGCCACTCCCAATTATGTGTAGCGGGTTTTTTTGTTTCTTTTGTTTTCTAAGACTCAGATTTTAAAGCTGATTTAGTTAACTTCATCAGAGTAGAGTGGTTTCTGTTTTGATGAAGTTCTGAAAAATCAGGCATAGAAGAGATAAAGCTGTAGAGAATCTAAGTGATTAATTGATGGAGATTTTCCCAGTTCAGAAACTGTACAAACCTTTTGAATTGCAGTTTCTCTGTGCTCAATGGACTTCAATAGTCAGAAACATTCACGAGGCTTTAAAACTTGCTTAACATACAGCCAGGAGGTTACATCTTGCACAAATATTTTTGATTAAGTAGTTTTACCTTTCAATTTAAATTACAAATATATTTCTCACATCTCCATTATCTTCTTTAGGCACATATACATTTTGATCTGTTCTAAGTTCTGTTTAAAGGACTCGAGATGTAATTTCTGATACAAATAATTTCAGGAAGAAGAAATTCTCTGCTAATGTATTAGAAGACCTCCCTGGCTTCCCTTATATCCCAACTAAGTCCCACCTTCTCTAGGAAGCCTTTCCTGACCCCTCTGAATTCTAGTACTATCCCTCATATTGTTTGCTATATCTTGTATGTAGCTTGCTTTGTACATATTTTTCATCTTGTCTTCCCCAGTATATTGTAAGTGGCTTGAAGGAAGAACTGTCTTCATTCTTGTTCTATCTCTAGAGTTTAGCACAGTTCCTGGCACATAGTAGGAGCTTAATAAATATTGATTGATTGATTGTACAGTTGAAGAAACTGTAGCAAAGACAGATTAAGTTACTTGTTCAAGATCAACTTGATCTTGAGCTGTCGAAGGTCGAATTCTGAATTTTCCTGACTCCAGTCCCAGTGTACTGTCTGCTATACTGCACAATTCAGTAAAATGTTCATTATAAAAATATTTAGGAAAAGGGTTATATGTTTTAATAGTTCTGTCTCTTGCAACTAAATCTCATTATATGATGTTTAATAAATGCTTATTGACTGACTCTTTGTCCATAACTAAGTTGGCAAAACTATATGTAGCTGATTGAACACTTTTTTTGGGAGTAAATCTGGATTTATATATCAACAAATGCCTAGTTTCTGAATTTTTCTTCAGTTTTATGTAAGGTGTGGCTATCAAGTAATTGATATTCATTTTCTTTTGCAGCTTATGTTTGGTGTATTCTCAGTCATATAAAACATATATGAAGATCTTCAATTTGTACTATTTCCTGTGATTCTTGTAGGTGAAAACTCATCAAAATAAGGCCCTTTTATAAGATAGGTTCTCTTCTGAACTGTGCTAGAGACTTCAACATGATAACATGTACGACCTACACAGAGGTCAACTATGTGGTATGGTGGAAAAAATACTGAACTTGGAGTCAAGGATACCTGAGTTTGAAAGCTGCCTCAAGCATTTAGTGGGCAAGGGATTGTGTGAGTCTGGGCAAGTCACATTAGAAGGAACAAATTTCCTCAAAGGACCCAACTTCATCCTTCCCTCCCCCTGCCCTGCCCCTCACAAAAGTTAATAAGATAAAACAATTTTCTTGCCAAGAAAAATTATATTTCTTACATCAATCGTCACACTCCTGGTTCTTCTAGTGGGAATCTTTCTGCCTCAGCTCTCTCATCTGTAAAACGGAGTTAATAATAGCACCCATGTCCCAGAATTCTAGTGAGCATCCAGTGAAGTAATATTTGTAAAGCATCTTGAAAACCTTGAGGCTACATATAAATGCTAGTGCTTATGTTATTATTTTCACTATTTGTTGTTATTACAGAAAGGCAGCAGGGTAGAGTGACTACAAGACCTCAACTTGAATCCTGCCTCTAAGAAATTCTGGTGAAATGATCCTGGGCAAGTCAATTATAGTTCAGCCTACTCTAAGTCTATTAGTTGGATTACAAGGGCTGTGATCTATCTGTAGTTGGAGAGTGAGTTTCTCCACCAGGAGTTGGGCAGGGAATGGGGTGGGAACGTGAGCCATTTTTTTTGGCCTGGATTCAGGATTTTATTGAAAAAAGGAATGGTCATTATTGATGTTTACCCAGTATTAAAGTTTAAACTTAACAGCCCTGCAAGGTAGGTACATATTTCAATTATCACTGTCCTTTTTTTTTTAACCAATGAGGAAACTGAGTCTGGAAGATGTTAAAGGAATGGATGGTCAAGTCATTAGTGTCAGAGATGAGGTTTGAACTGAGTTCTTCCTGATCCTAAATCTAGATGCAGCCTTCCAAATATAAGAGATTTGCTTGAGCCAGTTACTTTGTGTTAGAGGCAAGATGCAAACTCAGGTCTTGCTGACTTTGGGGCCACATTCTGGTCCACTATTTTAAACAGATTCTCATTATCTACATATAGCTGTTAATTTATTTATCATGTATGAAAGTTAATCAGTTATGAATTGTTGACTCTGACCCAGGCACTATGTTAAATGCTGATGACACAAAGCAAAACTGTTCCCTGCCCTCAAGGAGCTTGCATTTCTAATAGGAGAGACAACACACACATTTAAGATACAGAACAGATCCAAGATAATGTAGATGGGGAAGTCCATAGCAACTAAGGATACTAAGACCTTAGGGGAACACACATTTTTGCCTGAATTAGCTGGACTTAGCCAGTGAAGTGGCCTATAAATTAATGAAAGGAAGCAAGTAGAATCTATCCCTGCCAAGCTGTTGCTACTGAGGTAATAATTATTTTGCAGAACACAAATATCATGCATGGCAAATCATATCACTTTCCCCCCCAACAAGCTGCTTCATTTCTGAATTTTACCCTTTGGGTGTGTATACTTGAAGAGATAATATTACATGTGTTGGGAGGAGAAACAAAGGCTCTTAATGTAAATTGCTAAATGGCAGAAAAGAACACATTTTCCTAGGGAAAAAAAGTCTCTAACATTTTCAGAATGAGGCATAAACTACATTTTTAATGTTCTGGATTTGTTATATCAAGTAAAAACTCCTTTAATTCTAGCAAAAGCACAAACTAATGTTGGAGAAAAATGATTGCAATTCAGCAGTATGTATGTACTTACCATGCCAATGTAATTTTACACAGTTTAGTGTTTCTGACTTTCAAGACATCAGTTTTAAGTTCTATTTTTCTTGTGTGGTGCATATTGGCTTTTTTGAAAATAGGCCCTTGAACAACAGTGCCAGTAAACCTCGTTGCAATTAGCTACCACTCCTGGGAAATTTTCTAGTGGTATGTTACTGGCATTTGAAAAATTTACACCTTCTGAGGAAAGGCAGGAAAATTCTGTCAAACAATTAAACTGATTGGTATTCCCAAGATTGGAAAAAGAATGAGTCCTATGTTAGGGAGGAATAGCAGGGAGGTTTTTATAAAGAGAGATATTAGTGAGAATGAAAGGGGCGGGGGACCCATGGCTTTGACCTTGTGTAAAGTTGCTTTTGTTTTGGGAAACAAACCCAGTGCTGTATCAGATTTGAACTCTAAAGGGTAATTTTTATTCTAAATTACATATTCAGAAGTGAAAAAAATAGAAATATTTAAAAGTAAGCATGTTCTAGAGTGGACTCTGAAAAGGCCCCAGTGCGACATGTTAGGTCTATAGTCATTTTAGATGGATATGGGTAGTTGCCTAAATTTGCTGCTATATATTCAGAAGATCAAGTTTTACAGAATAAAATATAGGAGAAGACATGTACTTTACAATGCAGTGATGTAGGTAGTACCATAAACTGAAAAGAATGAAAATGTAGGTGACAAAAAAATGACACTTTATAGGAAATAAATGTAATTAGGTTAAGGCACACTCTGTTAGCATTATTTATTTCTTTTTTAAATCATACCTTTTTTTTAAAAGGAGAGGTTGCCATAAGGTTTCTGTTACAGAATCACTATTAGTTCTCATAGTATTAACAGTCTATCATAGAATGAGAGACAGGTACCATATGTCTACAAATATATGTGATCTGTGATATCAAGGAATCCGCAGAATAGTGACAGGGAAGTGTGGCATAATGAAAAAAAGACTTAGAGTCACAAAGGCCCAGTTTCAAATCCCAATGCATCTACTGACTGACATGGAATCATGGTCATATCACTTAAACATGATGAAACTATTTCCTCATCTTTAAAACAGGAATAATAATGACTTTGAACAGCTAGGTGGTATAGAACTCTGGGCTTGGAGTCAGGAAGAACTGAGTTTAAATCATACCTCAGATACTAGCTGTATGACCTTGGGTAAGTCATTTAACTCTGCCTTAGTGTCATCATTTGTAAAATTAGCTGGGAAAGGAAATGCAAACTACTCTAGTATGTTTGCCCAAGAAAATCACAAGTGAGGTTATGAGAGTCAGACACAATTGGACAGCATAATAATAGCTTTAGTACCTACCTGAGGATTATTATAAGACTAAAATGACATAAAATAATGTGTATAAAGTACTTTGCTATCTTTAAGGCACTACACAAAATGCTATTGTTGTTATTTAGATCAAACCTTTGATTTCATTGCTCTGGAGAACTCTCATTGAGGAAAATCCTTCTTCCAACACAAATCTGCATCCGTTCTACAACTTATGATCTCTGTTTCTTGGAGGCACTGAAAGGTTAAATGACTTCCCCACAGTCTCACAGTCAGTAGACAATAACAATAATTATATTCATTCAGTAATGCTTTAGTTCTCCACCTCCTACTTGAAGTTTTGCAAAGTGTTTTCCCCACAACAGTCCTATGAAACAAGTCAACAGATATCATTATTGTCATTTCATAAATGAGGAAACTGCATCAAGAATCAAAGAGCCATGGGAGGTTTTTTGGTTGTTGTTTTTAAATGAAATGTGCCAATTTTTCTCAGAGGAAAGAGTGGAATCATTATTGATTTTTAAATTCTATAAATATCAATATCTATATTTCTACCAAACATCCATATTTCTTATGTTATTTATTCTGCCTCTTCTGGATAATTTTCTCTTTTTTAGAGATTTGGTGAAATAGAATGAATTCTCCAAAAGTCACTTCCCTACCCCTCCCAAATTGTCAATTCCACAAACTTTTATGAAGTATGTACTGTATCTAAAATGTGTCAAGCCAAAGCACAGACAATTATAAGAATACCACTTTAGCTAAGAACAAAGATGCTCATCATTTGGTGACAAATTCTTTGGCTATATCAAGCTGGGAAACAAAAATCCAAAATGACGGTCAGTCCTTTCACTTCTACAGTGACAAAGTAGTGTGGAAGTGGTACAAGAAATGAAGAATTGCATAGTTTTTACAACATCTGTGAACTTGAGCTTAGCTATTGATATGCAAAATATTAGATCCTTGTCCAATGACCAACAGATGGAGATACTACTAGACTGAGGGAAATGATCAATCAGAAACTGATAGACCCCTGTGCTTCACTGACATCTTACTGATTTCAAAAGAAAGTAAGAAAGACCCTTAGCACATTCAGTAGACTCCCTGGTGGAAATTAAGGGGCAGGCATGGAAAAGAGTCACACTGAATCTTTAAGCATAGATTGGTTGTAATTTCCTTAATTTTGGAAGGAATTCCAACATCTAGGGCATCATGGATACATTTGAATATGGCCTAGGCATTATGCTAGGTGCTGTGGTATATACAGAAAAGTTGAGAGTTTTTATACTCACAGAAAATGAATTCTGCTAAAATGACTATTTCCAATGCCATTTAGAGGACTCTTTTAGGACATTTCCTATATAATGTAGTGCCTGGCATGTTTCATTATTGAGTCAACTTTAACTCAGACAAAATGAGGAGAGAGACAACAGCAGTATAGCAGACAGAGTACTGGGTTTGAAGTCAGAGGATTTGGTCTCCTATCAGTGCCCTGTGACTTACTCCTTGTATAACCTTATCCTCCCATAGTCTCAGGTTCCCTATCCAAAAAAAAAAAAAATTAAAGGGCTCATCAGATAAGCTTTTAGTTCACTTCCAGGTCTAGATGCCACAATCTATGACTTTCATATGTGTTCATTTTGTTATCAGAGACTGGAATGAGGACATTGTAACTGTGCTTAAATGTCTATTTTCTTGGTGATATTTCCAGGAGTCCAAGTGCCTCAAATGGTCTTTCACAGACCTCTTTATATCCAAAGCTCTTGTCCAAAGCAAGCCACCTTGACAACAATATAAATTCATCTTAAAATCTTGATTATATATCCTGTTTTGTGATGGTTCTGCTTTTTGTTTTGACTTTTAATAACATTAAACTTTATTTTCTCTTTTTTTAAAAAAGCATGACAATGAGTTCTGATGGAAAGATAATAATGCCCAAGGAGATTTTGTTCTATAAATCCCGTTAGTCGTCCTTAATATGCACCAGTACATCGCCTTGATTTTTCTAGCTGTGGGTCATTTCATTGTACGTATATGTCTTTCCAATAGATGTTTCATGTAATTAAAGAGATTAGGTTAACCAGATTATTCCTTCTGCACTGCTTCCATAATCATTTGGTTTCTAGGCTTGCAGAGACTGAACTATTTGTAAGACACAGTCATGTAGCATCTCACTGCACTATTTCCTCTTTGTTTTTAAGATGTTGACTTCCCAGCAATGAAAGCAATTTAATTGGGCTATTGTTCAGTGAAGTAAATGAATAAACAGGTGTCAATAACTCAACAAGCTGTAAGAAGTCCTTTAACTGTTCCTAAACAATCTAATTACTGATGATGTTGGGCAATGATTATTAATATCATTCCAGCTGAGATCTTAAGGCTAAAAAAGACTTTTTACCATGTAAAAACATTAATAATGTTAAGCTTCTATTTAGTAATGAAAAGATAATGCATTAAAATAAATAACTATGAAAATTCTTAAAGTGTAATTTACAGAATCCTGATGTTTCAAAAGGTTCAATGAGTCCAAATTTGAATTCTTAAGTTTTAGTCATACAGTTCTACAGCTATCTGAAACTCTTCCTTAAAACCTAGTTTCTCTCTTACATTTGATGTTCTGCTTCAGAGATGATAGCTTCCCATCTGGATTATTCCCTCCAAAGTGGAATGGCAGAAAGAGCCATCTCAGGCTTCTGAGGGAGCTATGTAATGAAAGCAATTTTTTTAAAATAACATAGAAAGATTTAGGGTCAATAATGCCTACTGCTTCAGTTTTACTAGGAGCTTTTGGTTTTTTTCCATAATAAATGAACATTATTTCTTTAAATATTGTGTCATTTTCTATCATTAACTTTTAAACATTTTGGTAACAACCAGAATCACAGAATTTCTGATTTGGAAGATAAGTTAGTTCCTATTTAGCTCAACTTATACCCGAAAGAGAATTACTTCTGTTGCATACTTGATAAATGGTCAGCCAGTCTTTACTTTTATCCTCCAATAACAGGGAACCAATTACCTAGAAGGGCAGCCTATTCTCCTTTTGGAGACCCCTCATTTTAGGAGTCTCTATTTTTCCCCTGGACGTCTAACCTGAACCCACTTCTTTATAACTTCGATGCACTCATTCTGGTTTGGCCCTCTGAGACCAAACAAAACAAGTGTAGTACCACTTAACACACATGATGCCACATCTGACACAAAGGACCACATAATACTCCTATAAGTACCAGAATACTACCACCATATTCCCCTAAGTCTTCTCTTTTCTGGGTTAAATATTCAGAGATTTTTTTAAAAATTAGTTTGTTTTGTTTTGTTTTACCAAAATGGCATGAGTTGAGGCTAAATGGAGAGAAGCTGTCCTCAGTAAAATATTTTATACACTTAATTTCTTTTTCAAATAGAAGATGTTGATCATCATTTAAATTATGTGTCTAAGTCAATAGTATGAGCATTAGTTATTGTACTCTATGGTAACACAATTCTACATGTGCTTTCATCTCTTTTGAGAATAGGCCTAGTAGTGGCATAGTTGGATCAAAGGGAATATATTGTTTAGTGATTCTCTCTCTGTCTCTCTGTCTCTCTCTCTCTCCCCCTCCCCTTCTCCCTCTCCCTGTCACTCTCCCTCTCTCTTTCTCGAGAGAAGAGAGAAGAGAAAGAAAGAGGGAGGAAGAGAGAGAGATTCCAAATAGTTTTCCAGAACGATTATGCCCAGTCAAGAGTCTGACAACAGTGACTTATTGTCCCTATTTTCCAACAGCCCTTCCAACTCTTGGCATTTTTTATTATCTTTGCCAATCTTCTGAATGTGAGTTTGGACCTCAGAATTGCTTTGATTTTTACTTCTCTATTAGCTATTTGAAGCATTTTTAAATGTCCGTAGCTCATATGAGTTTTCTTCCCTTGAGAACTGTCTGTTCATATCCTTAGACAATTTATCATTTGGTAAATGGATCTTATTCCTCTAAATTTGATCCAGCTCCTTGATGGACTATAAGCTATCTCTTCTTTAACAAGTGGGCAATTGTTGCAAGGAGTTGGCATCAGGAAAATCAGAGTTTAAATCTTGCCCCAGACACTTACAAGCTGTGAAACCCTGTCAACCATTTGAATTCCCTTAGCCTTGGTTTCTTCCACTGTAAAATGAGGATAAAAATAGTATTTACCTAACTGGGTTGTGGCGAGGATCACATGAGCTAACATATATAAAGAACTTTGCAAACCTTAAAGCACTATATAAACACTAGATATCATTTTTATTTTGCTATCATATTTTGCCTCTGTAATAACCCCTCTGGGGCCACTTCTCTATTCCTGTTTGCTTGGGAGAAGGGGACTTGGTCCTCAGAGGGTAGTTGTCTGTACTTCCCTCAAGATTCTAGGGTAACTGAAGGTTTGGAGATGGTCATTTAGTACTGCTGCTCGCGGAATCCCATCTAACGTGTTCCATATTGATTGCTACTAAGCCAGAGTTAATTAGCATTCACTTAGAAGTGTTTATTAATCAGGATAAAAATAACTATTAGACCCCCCACCCCCTAATCTGGGGCATATTCCCTTACAAGAACATCGAGTCCTGACTCTTGAAAGTGCTCCCAAAGCTCAGCTGCCCCATACTGAATACTTCTCCACTAAAATCTCAGATTCTTGGTAATTCTTATATAACATACAGTTCTTCACACATCCAAAGAGTCAGGGCTTTAGTGGATATTATGGGGCATTGTGGTCTCCCAGATATCTCACCTCTGAATAATCAGAGTATTGTTAATCACTTATAATCCTTAAACTACCACTAGGACATCTAAATAGCTAAATACATTGATAGTTCAAAAATGTATTATGTGATAATCTGACACTGTTCATGTCTTTCTTAGATCATACAAAAAATCTCCAATATAATTTCTTCTCAACTCCTGCCCCCTCCTCATGTTAATAATAATAGCTTACATTTGGATAACTTTTAAGTTCTGAAAATCAACTTGTAAACGTGATGTATTTGAGTCTGTGGCAGTTACTCAAGTATTGCATTAACAATTATAGTCAAACCATTCATTTTGTCCTTAGCCATACATTTTCCAACTCTACTAGCCAGAACTCTGAAATTCCTTTAGCCACTTATATTCCACTATTCCTCCTTCCAAATCTATCAAGAAGCATTTATTAAGTATCTATTGTTGCTAAGCACTGTTGTAGGCTTGGGGATACAAATACAAAAAATAATACAGCCTGTACACACAAGGGGAAGTCTTCTATATAGAACAATATAAATATATACAGAATAATATAAAGTAAAAAAAGCTACCTGGGCACGGTGGATGGAGCAGCAGCCCTGAAGTCAGGAGGACCTGAGTTCATATCTGACCTCAGACACTTATTATGAATCTACTAGCTATGTGACCCTGGGCAAGTCACTTAACCCTCACTGCCTCATTTCCTCATCTGTAAAATGAGCTGGAGAAGGAAATGGCAAAAGACTCCTTTGTTAAGAAAACCCTAAATGGGATCACAAAAAATCAGCACATAACAGCAAAGCAACAAAAAAAATAAAGATAGTTCAATACAAAATAGAGTGAAGGGAGAGCACTGACAGTTGTGACAGGAAATCAGGAAAATGACTGATCATGACTGAAATTCAATTTTGCAATCTTGTGAATTATCTTGGTAATGAGTTGGTATTCAGGTGGTCACATAATCCATGTATTTCCTGAGATGAAAATATCCTTAAATCAACTTTCTTCCATCTTACTTGATTATTGCTGGAGGAGGAGGAAGGCAAAAAACAAATAAAAAAGAAATAAAATGATCTCTTACATTTCTGCAGTAGGGACATGGCACAGATGAATGATGACAAATTCTGCCCTTCCTGCCTCTTGTCCTTAGTTGTGCCTAAGCTACTTGTCTAAACCCCGATCGTCCTTCACGACCAGTGTTAAAAGTGCAAAGCTACCTTCAATAACTGATTGCTTTCCACAGAGAGAAATCTAAAGTACGACATTAATTTTCATTGTTGCCGTCCCGCTTAGTTGTTCTTGGGGACTTCTCATCTGTACTTCATTAAGTCACATTCTGTGGTGTAATGTTGCAAGTTTGGAAACATAGAAACAGTTCAAGAAATAGATTCTATTTGTAGTTTCTGTTCAATAGACCTTTGATCTGAAATGTTCAACTGTGCCAGGCTGTTCCACTTGAGCCATTTTTAACCATTGTTAGCATTGTAACAGTCTTGTTATCAGGTTGTATGAATTAATTCCATCTTATTAGGAGACGGAAGTCATCACAATACCAAAAATCCAAGCCAGCCCAATAGCTGTCTAATGTTACTTGCCAGTTGATTCAGTGACAATCATACACACCAAGTTTATAATTTTGGTCTTGTGCAAAGTTGTCTTCTTTTCACAATTTCATTATAATAGTAATTCATTTTTCTTTACCCAGGATACCTTGCCCAAAGGGTTTCTGGGAGCCTAACAAAGTCTACAAGAAAAATGCAACAATTAAGCAGGTCACTGTGCGCAGTTACATTCTTGGACAGGGAGTGGAAAGAGAAAACACACACAGCAGACCCCACTGAACATTAAAGAAATAACCACCCACAAACAGAAACAGAAACCACCCATGTGCTCTGAGAAGAACCACCAACAAACAGAGGAAGAACCACAAAAGTTGCCAGCCCTGGACCAGACAATCTAGGGACTCCAGTGTCTGTTTGGGGAAGAGGAGATAAAGAGGGAAGAGCAGTTTAATTCATTGACCCCACAAGTTGACCACCCACTCTCTCAGTATTTTAAGATGTAGGATCTTGGGATGTATCTATATCTATTTTGTATTTGTTTTGCTTTTCTTTTTAAAGACTGGCATGTATGATTATCACTGAATCAATTGGCAAGTAACATAAGACAGCTATTGGGCTGGCTTGACTTAAACTTTTCCTAGGGGAGAAGACATCCAAGTTGCTCATTAAAGGAAAGAAAGACCTTTGAGAGATGGAGATCAGGGGAGAGTTTATTCTTAGCGTTGTAGTTAGTAGGACCAAAGACTTGGAAATAGTTTGTATCTGTCTGGGAAAGGAGAATGCTGTTTGGCTGGGACTTGTAAATGTGAAGAGGCATAACCTGAAAAAAAAAATGGATAAGTAGATAAATTTCCATTGCCAGGTTGTAGAAAGCCTGTAGTGCTAGGTTCAGCAACTTAAACTTTGCTAGGGATTAAGGAGTGACTAAAGGATTTTGAATATAGGAGTGACATTTTCCCAGGTTCTGCAATGACCACTGCTCTTGCTATGCTACCTGACTTCCCAAGGACATGTCCTGGAGGGACTTTGGAGTCCTGGGGCTGAGTTGTCCAGATTAGTGAAATCCCACTGTATCTAGTCAATTCCCTATTGACCATAGACTGAATCATGGCTGCAAAGAGACCTTAAGAGTCGCTTATTCCAATTTTCTTTATTTTATAGATGTAAAAACTGAGGCACAGATATAAATGACTTGCCTGAGGCTGTACAAATATTGTGGTAGGATCAGGGTTTAGATCCAGTTTCTTTCTAAATCTACATTCTTTCCACTATTCTATGATGAGTCCCAAATATTCTTTTTATGCCAATGGAATAAAACTTATAATGTATGTTTTATAGGTAAGGAAATTGAGCCCGAGAGAGAATTCATGATTTGAATTGTTAATTGTGTAACTGAAAATTACATGGCTAGCAAAAAAAAAAAAATGGAGGAGGGGAAGGTTACAATGAAGTGGCACAGGCCTGGAGTCAGGAAGACTGAGTTCAAATCTGATCTGGGATGTTTAGTAGCTGTGTGACCCTTGCCCACTAAACCTTGTTTGCCTCACTTTCCTCATCTTTAAAATGATGTGGAGAAGGAAATGGCAAACCACTCCAGTATTTTTGCCAAGAAAACCCTAAATGGACTCACAAAGAGTTGGACACAACTGAACAACTACAAAATAAGCCCAATATATGACTTGATAAATCTTCTGACTTTTACTCTCCTATTCTGGATGTAAAAGGTGTAAATTTAGTAAAAAAAAAAAAAAAAAAAAAAACGTTGGGTTTCTGGCTGAACAAAGTTGGTTGATATTAAAACAAATGAGCAAAAACCAATTTTGCTAAATTAGACTTTTCCGAAAAGATAATTTTATGCCTGCACAATACCCTATGCAACATTGTAACCATCATTGTACTCTTAATGTATGTCTTCTTTTCTCAATAACATTAAGGTTCTTAAAGCAAGGCATAAAGACATGTACTTCTCCACCATCTTTGTTTTATACAGTGCTGTCCAGATCTTCTTTGACTTTCTATAGCCTACTCATGATTAAATGGCCATTTATTTCATTATTCATTTTTCTGACTATCCTAGGTAGATGTGATTAATTTCTCCCTCCTCTGAACTTATTGCCATATATTGTCTAATTCATTCATTTGACACTTATTTTTATTGCCTAGATAAGAGTCATCTTTTTTCTCTTCAATTAGATTGTGCTCCATAAAGACAGAGACCCCTTCTTATATCTATCTCTTTCCCTAAAGAACTGAACTTGGGCTCTGATAGGTAGATGGAAATGGCAAAAAGAAAAAAAAAATTAAACTTGACGTCATGAAAAATTTCCTAACAATTAGAGTTCATAAAAATGGAAAGGGTTGCCTCAGGTGACTATCAAGCAAAGGCTTGATGTACACTTGTAAGGTACAGTTGATTCAAAAGGGAATTATTCCTTAGTTGTAGGCTAGACTATAAAGTGACAAAAGTGCCCTTCCAATGCTAAATTTTGTGATACGTATTTCAGAGATCCCTTCAAGGTCTGTCTATGCATTACAAAGGGATAAGCATAGTAAGGATTTAGTTAATATTTACTATACAATTTGTATATATTGTTGGTCACTAAGGTTCTCCAAGTTCTAAAATTCTCTGCTCCCTTGACACTTCTTTTGTATTTTCTCTCACTCTCTACATCCCTTTTTCAATCTCAGCCCAACTCTAGGCACATAGGGGCTTAAGTGCTTGTGGATTAGATTATCCCTTTAATTTAATTTAATTTAATTTAATCCCTCCTATTTTCTGTTTCTCCTATGGTTTTTTCCATAATATAGCCTTTTGAGAATCCTATCTCATTCCTTGTTCACTTTCTTTGCTTCTCCACCCCATTGTGCCCAGGGAACCTGAAGGTGGAACTGAATTCATTGTTAGTCATTCGCTTTTCAAATAAAATGAAATGAAATGGTTTATTTTTCATTTGTTGTGCACTCTTCAATAAGGAAAAATGAGCTGTTTCATTACGTATCATTTGTCGCTTATTTGTTTAGGGTAACTGGCTGACATGGCTTGTTTACTTTTTGAAAAATGAATATGAAGTAGCTACTTTCAGAGACCCACACTGGCATCCAGAATACAGTACTATCCATTGAAACTATTTACTCTCTAGTCAACAATGATACATTGTTTTACCGTGAATTTGATCACAAAGGTAAAAAGGGCCATTTTTTACATTAAAGATTACATATCAATGAGAACTTTGCTTGACATTTAAAAGTTTAATTGATTCCTTTTATAAAAATTGAAATTATTTCTCAGAAAAAATAATTTCCTCTCTAGATTAAACTCTCCCTTTTAGCAAAGGAAAACAATTTGGCAAAAATAACTTCAAAGTGACTACTTAGCATTCTCCCTTATTAGTCAGTTTCCAATATCTTAGAGTTCTCCTTTTTAAAAGTGCTTTCCCCATTTGTATTGTGGTAATCATTGTGTATGTTACTCTTTTGGTTCTACTTATTTCATTCTGTATCAATTCACAGAAATCTTCCAGTTTTGGGGGGGAGTTCTCACATTTCTTACTGTGCTATAATCAAATATGTTCACATAACATAAGTTATGTCTTTCTTTTTCCTACTATTTCTTAATTGATGGACACGCAGTTTCTTCTTTGTTGCTATCACAAAGGGTTCTGTTAAAAATCTTTTAGTGTATTTTGGACCTTTTTTTTTTTTTTTTTACTTTCTAGAGATATGTGGAGATTTGCAATCTGTCCAATCTGCAAGAAAAGACACTGAGGCAGAGCTCTGAGCTAATGGCAATTTCTTAAAGGGAACATTCCTCAAGATCTGACTTCCTCTTTCTCCAGAGCCTTAGTTTTATAGTGCTTGATACAGATGATGCAGACTAAAAATACAGAATCTCATTGGTTGATAGACTTTGTCCTTGACCCTCCAGGAGAGTCTACACAAAATACAGAATTGCATTGGCTGGCAAACAGACTAGTGAGAAGATTTTAATAGAGCTATCCTGACTTTCCAGAAGGTCCTACTGAAGTCAATGAACAGGTTAATGAGGTTCGGCTGATGAGCAAATGTCAAAATATCAATATGGGCTGACAGGCTTGTAGAATGGCAGGCTGCACTCAGGCAACCAGGATCAGTCATCGACCAAATACTCATAGGTCATCTCCTTGTGTTGAGGAACGACAAGAGATGGAAAGACTCCAACAATAGCTGAGGGGCTTTTCATGTTATTGGGTCACCTCACCCACTCTGGGATTGGTCATCATAACAAGGAAAAACAAGAGTGGAAGTCCTCTAGTTAGCTTCCTATGATTAAGCAAATGAATTTACAATCTACAGTTCCCAACTCTGAGACCTGCCATTAGAATGTATAATCACCACCTCTGTGAAATCATATCCAACTAATTAATACCAATTAGAATAAAATAGGGGTATGATAAATCATCTATGACAATAATATGCTCTCCAGTGAGATTGGTTGGTCAGAAGGTATGGACAATATATCACTTTTCTTACAAAATACCGAATGATTATCCAAAATATACAGCAGTGTACCAGTGTGCCTGTCTTTTCACAGCTCCTTCAACACTGATTCTTCTCCCTTTCAGGGGTTAAGCGGGAAGGGGTATATTATATTTGTCAATTTATAGGATGTGAAGTAAAACCTGAGGTTTGTTTTATTTTCATTTATCCTATCAAGTGATTTGGAACATGTTTTTAAATGATCATTTCCAGTTCACTATTCTTATTTTGAAAATTGTAAAGTCCTTTGACTATTTACTTATTGGAAGTATGGTTCTTCGAATTATATATTTGTATCAATTCCCTAAGTAAATTTATGTTCCTAGTTTTTTCAAACACTAGGCTATTATTTTTTTTTATCATTATTGCGTAATTGCTTCTGTTTCATATTTTTCTAGTCTGCTGATCTTCATCCTCTTTTTAAATTAATATTACATAGTTTTGATTACTACTACTTTCCAATACAATTTGAGATATAACTATGCTTTTAAAATGAGATTTTGAAGCTACTTTGTCCCTTTTTATACTTTTTCTAAATATTTTCCTTGGGATTCTAGACCTTTCTGTTCCTCCAAATAGTTTTATTTATTTATTTATTTTTGTCTAATCCTGTAAAGTATTTCTTATTTAGTTTGGCATAACATTTTCTTTGTAAATTAATTTAGGAAGTATCACCATTTTCATTACACTATCATGACTTACTCATAAGAAGTAAATCCAATTAATTGCTTCCTACTATTTCAATATAGTTTGTTTTATAGTTGTATCCATATAAAGCAGGAGTATGTGAGTGTTTAATTCTAAGATATTTAAGTCCCATAATGAATTTTTATTTTTTAATGAAATTTCTCATATTATTATTTCTTCCTTCTTTTTTGTGAGTTCTCAATAAAAATACCAAGATTTTATAGATTTATTTTTTATCCTGAAAATTTGTTGAAGTTGTTAGTCATCCCAATTAATTTCTTCTCTGATTTTTAAGTACCCTATCAAGTCATCTATAAATTGGGGTGCCAATGTTCTGTGTCTTATTTTGTTCTCTGATTTTATTGTGATAGTTACTATTTCTAAAAGTATGTTGAATAATGGTGCTAAAAAGACCATCCTTACTTTACCCTTGCTCATACTCTAGTCATTTCTAGTGTTTTTCTATTGCAAATAGTACTAGCTTTTGGTTTTGATTGCATTAAAGGAGGGCCCTTGCATGACTATTCTTTTTAGAGCTTTTTAACTTAGATAAGTTGATACATTTTATCAAAGGATTTTTCTACATCTGTTGAAAAAATGTAATTGTTGTTAATAGCTCCAAAGCTTTTCCTTCATTTTTTAAATGTCGAGTTATGGAAGATAATTCCACTAAAATTGATCACCACTCTCTGAAGCTTGGTTTCCTAAGTTCATCCACTTATGAATAAACGTAACATTTAGATCAGAGACCACACCAGGAACGCAGTAGGATGTGACTCTTCACTAACACCAACCAAGAGTAAAAAAAGTAGATGGAGTCTTAGAAAAAAAACCCAAAAAACACTACCACCTTTTTTGCTGGGTACCAGCTTATCTCTTTTTACTCAAACTAGGTTCTCTAGTGGATTTTCCTTTCTCTTCATGCGTTAAAAACAGAGCAGGTACAGATGCTTCATTTGGTTACTGCTGAACTAAAGGATGTTAAAGGTAACTGTAGACTTAAGCTTCCAAGGTATCTCATGAGTACAGATTGAAGTAATTATTTTTATATATTTAGCACAATGGAATGATATAGTAGATCAACAGGTGGGCTTAGAATCACTGAGACCTTGGTTCAGAATTCATTTCTGACACAAACTGAGTGATAGGAGAATTGAGGGGAGGGAACATGGTATAGGGGAGAAAGTATTGGATTATTAGATGATGTCAGTTCAAGTTCTTTCTTCCTCTATGTCCTGGGGAAAATAATTTATTCACTGTAGACCTCAGTTTTCCCCTTTATAGAATGATAGAGCTGGACTAGATGACCTCTAAGATCACTTACAGTTCAAAATATAGGATCCTATGATTCATATGCAAGTCATTGAACTCAGGTAACTCCCTAAGAATTACTTTATGTTCAATATTTATGGAGTTTGAGGCTCTGTCCGACTAATAAAATTACAGATCCTTCCTTCATTCTCCTTAAAGCAGTTGTGTGTGTGTCCAGAATCATATTAAAATATAACTGGAAAATGTTTTATAAAATAAATGAATAATACAATAAAACATAGATAATATTAATATATGGTTTTCAAAGTCAATATGCAGGCCACAAAGATCCTTATATATGGCTCAGTGGCTACAGTTTCTATTTGACTTGTACACTATTGCTGTAAAGCACTAGATTTCCCTGCTATTACCACAGGGGAATATATGTGTATATGTGTGTGTGCACATGTATGTGTGTGTACACACACACATTTTTATATACATGTATTTGTTTATTTGTAATGTGGTGTCACAGCCCATTGCACAGAGTTCTGGACCTGGTGTCAGGGAGACTCATCTTCCTGAGTTCAAATTTGGACTCAGACACTTATTCTGTGACCCCTGGGCAAGTCACTTAAGCCTATTTGCCTCATCTGTAAAATGAGCTGGAAAAGGAAGTGGCAAACCGTTACCAAGAAAATCCCAAATGGGATCACCCAGCATCAGAGATAACTGAAATGACGGAGCAACCGCAATCCTACCCCTGCTTTGTTCACTGGCCCCTCCTCTGGACCAAGACTTTTTCAACTTTTTTCTGCTGAAGATCCCTTCAGTACTTCTTAAACTGTGGGGTGGACACCCTCTACGGGGTCTCACAGCGTAAGAAGCACTGTGAGACCTTGACCCTTGGTTACAGTTCTCGTAGTTATTAAAGTTTACTTCTGTTGTCTAATACTGAATTAAAGCCCAATGCTATCTTTTAGAGTTTTCACCCTTCAGAATAATTATCGAGTTTTTATTTTCATATGCATTTTTGTTATTAGTGAGTTTTCATACTTACAACTTATTGAGAGAGAGGAAAAGGTTGTTTGTTATTTTTCCCTCCTATGCTCTCCACTTTTTCTCTGTCTAGTCTATGACATAGACTCTGTTCCCAGACTTTTTCTTTCTTGATTAAATCTAATGGATATTTTCTTTCCAGCTCTGCCTGTTCGTTTTCTATTAGTGGAATGTGTGTGTCCTGCTCCTCCCTTCATTTTTTTTTCCCTCTCCACATGTGTGTACTTTAGTAATGCTTAGCCCTTTACCCTGTTCCCCTCATCCCCAGATAATTCTCCACCTAGCCCACTAAAGATAACTTCTTTTTCTTTGCCTCAAATGTCCTTTAGATCTCCTAAAATAGTATTCCTAATCAGGAATTCATGATGCAGATTTGCATATTAAAAGTAACCCCAGTTGGTTCTGAACTTTACCTTTGAAATACTTAAAGCATGACATAACTGAGGTACCTTAGGTCACAAGCCTCAGGGGCATCATTGCTGATTTCACTGTCTCCTTTTGGAAGGGGGATCTGTTTTTTCCCTAGAGCCTAATAAAGCTTGAGTCTTAGAGGAGGAACCCATACAGTAGGTATAGTAAATATAAGGGTAGATTTAACATATATTTTAGGGGCTTGTTTTAAGTGAATTGGAAAAGACCTGGGAGTCCGGTACTTAAAGTATTAATGCAGCCTCTTATCCACATCTTTTAATCACTAGATTTCAATTTCTTCATTTGCAAATTGCAGATAATAATACCTGCTCCCATTTACCTCACCAGAAAGCTGGGAGGATTAATTAAATATTCTTTAAAGCCTCTCAGATTTAAAGTGGCCTGTGTAAAAGGTATTATTCCTAAGAAGGAATAAAGCTATGTGTGTTTTCCATGCGCAATTGATACTTTCAGATTTTTTCTTCCTTCTTTCAAGTGCCAATTTGGTGGCTTTTGATTCATAGCCTGAGACCTTTCAGGGTTTTAAGTGGTTGCCCTTAGAGAGTTGAGTATTTTCCAGTGTAGTCCTAGATAATGGAAACTACATTGGAATGCTGTTTTTTTTTTTTTCTCCTCAGGAATAGGGTCATAAATTTTTAGAGGTGGAAGGGGATCTTTGAGTTATCCAGTCCAACCCCCTAATTTTACAGATAGGAAACTGAAGACCATAGCTATGAAGGGACTTCCTCAAGGTCACCAAATTATTAAGTAGCAAAGTTGAGATTCAAAAGCTGGACCTCTGTCTCCAGAGCCAGTGCTCTTTCCATGGCCCATTATAAATTAATATTGATGTCAGAAATTGATTACAGTATTAGTAGAAAACAGCTCACTGAGATATGAGAAAAGGTGGTATAAACTCTCCATTAGTGCTCTCAGCTCAAATCTAACTTCCTCTATTGAAGCTTCCCATGGTTGCCTCTAGCCCTCATCGTCTCTCCCAAACTAGAGCAACTGTATTTTCAGGACCATTTAATTTAGTCCTTCATTTTATTCGGTCGTCTATTGTTTCTTAATTCTTTAATGTGTGTTGATCTTTTCCCCCAATTAGATAATAAACTCCCTGAGAGATAAGATTTTTCTTTTTGTCTCCATTGGTATGTAGCACAGTTGTTGAGCATGTAATTGACACTCTTAAACTGTTCATTGATTAATTTCCTGTGTGCTTTTGCTCTTGAAGGCCTTTGGCTGCTGAGGATGACAGGATACCTTCAAACAGAAGAAGAGGGGAAACCGGACTTGAATTGATAGTATTTATGTAGGATTTGAGGCTGGAGGGGTTAAGCAAGGGGAGACGAATCTTCTAACAACTTGACTAAAAGGCAATGAGTTAGTGAGGATGAGACTGAAAAAAATACTGAATATTGCGAAAAGTTACATTGATTCAGATACATCTGAAATGAGAACTTCATTGCAATTTTGCTAAAAAAAGATTTGTGAATTTGATAAGTCATCAAATATTGACCAAGATGTAGCTGAGAACTACTTAACCAGGTTCTCTAGATAGAGACCTCAGAGAATTATGAATTCCAATCAAGAGAATACCTAAAATTCATTTCAAAGGAAAGAGATGAATATGGTTCCATGAAGTCGTGGGGAGTCACTTTGGAAATTTCTTTTGTTACTCTTATCAATTTTGATCCATAGTGAGACTGACCAGGCAGTCCTGGTCATCTGAGTTATGAACTAAACTAAAGAGATGTCTTGCTGTAGAGGAATAAAAAGAACTTTCTCCAAGCCCAAGGTCATTCTAAAAAATTTCTATTTGTCAAAAGTAAAAGTTGGCAAATACATTTTAGCCATTGCTAAGTTTTTCATATTTGCAGGATCTTTGAAAATGCCTATGGAGAACAGGAGAAGTGTCACAGCAATAGAGAAGGGCAGAGGTCCCAGGGAAAGTGTAAAGTCTGCAAACTGCAATCCAATGAGCTTGACTTTAATTCCAGATAATATTCTAGAATGTATTCTAGAAGAGCTTGTTAATAAACATTCAGAAAAGGAACCAGTAACAAAGAGCTAGCATGGCTTATCATCTAGAAAAGGACAGACAAGACTAACTTCATTTTTTTTTTTTCAAAAAGATCATCAAGCTAATAAATCAGATCATCTCCTTAACAAACTTACTTTGTATTTAGCCAAACACTTTACAAAATTTCTCATAGTATTACCGTGGACAAGATAGCTAAATAAGAAGGATAAACAAGATTTACGAATTGTTGAATGACCAAACCCAGGTAATAGTTGTTAAGATTTTCAGTATCAAATTGGAAGACAATTTATGGTGGAATTCACTAGACATCGGTGCCTAAGTCTTAGGCTATTTAACAATTTTTATCAATAATTTTTAAATATTTTTATACAGTGCCTTATACATAGAAGACAGTTAATAAAATCTTGTTGGGTAAGGACTTAGTTGATGTTTATAAATCTGCAGATTATATAAAACTAGTTTAACTAAATCAAGTTTTAAAAGCATCTTGACTGAATAAAATACTAGACTGAAACTTAAAAGGGATGTATGTGAAATCTAATACTTATCTGGCCCATATAAGCTCTGTACTCATTCTCCCAAACCCAAATCCTTGAGCAAGCCAGGTCCCTAGAACTTAGCTAATATATCCTCTGGGGAAGAGAGGGAGGAGGACATTCATTGGTTGAGTGAGATTCTGTGCTGTTAGTTTTCCATATTCATATATTTACACTTATATATACATATACACACATATATATGTATACATATGAAAAATCATAGATCCATCTTCCCCTCTTCCCCTCTCAAATTCACCATGTAACTAAGTTTGACAGTACCTTCCTTTTAAACTGGTATTCATGCTTTGCAAATATATAATTTAGTCAAAATTTCAGCTAGACATCGAATATGTTTGCTTTCTACTTTACCATTTTTACTTGATGAATGCCTTTAACAAGTTCTTATGTTATTCTGTGGAGTGCTAATTGTTGTAAACCAAGCCCACATTCTATCTAATCCCACTGAAGCTTGTTAAAATTAGAGAGGTGCCAAATTATTCTGGAGCAGGTTGAAAAGTAAGTGAACCATTGTCTCCACTGGCTCTGGAATAACACAGAAAGCTGACAGTTGCTCTCATGGTTTGTTTTTTTAGCAAACCCATTAGACCAGCTCTTCACCATCTTTAAATTCACCCTAAAGTTCTTTATACTTTCTTTTCAAATACATTCTTTTAAAGTAAACATGCATCCATAAAATTTTACTGAAATCCACAGCTTCATTGTTATAGGTACTGACAAAATAAAAGTTTCTTCCTTTTTTCACCTTTTATGATCAATGACAGCATAGGTAACAAGAGGGTTTTTGAGTCAGTCATCTGGGTTCAAATTTTGCTTCTGAAATAAGCTAGCTGGGCGACTAGTCACTTAGCTTCTAAATTTCCCAGGCAGATCTCTAAATCAGTAAGTTATAGTTTTCTGCTTACATTGGTGGAGGGAGTTTCTATACTCCTAAAACCTATGAAATCAGAGATTGACCAGAAAATATGAAGAAAAAGAAGAATACAGGAGATTACTGGTATGGGTTGTGAATCCAATTGCAAATTCAAGAATTAATTGATACGTATGTATTCTGTTTGGCTACATAGCGTGAGATGTTTTCTTTGTTCACAAAAGAATGACTTTTCCATTACCTCAATAATGACAGGAAGATCAACTGTTCCATCTAACTTTATCTTTAAAAAAACCCTTACTTCCTTCAGCACATGCTTATATACCAATTTCTTCTATTCATGTTTTAAAAATACAACTTTATTTTTGCTTTTAAAACCTCGAGATCCCTTTGAAGTTTTGAATTTGAAGCCTTTTTCCCCAACTGAAAGAAGGCAAGTAATAATATTTTAAGAAGTGCTGGAGGTAATTGAGTCTCTTGTAAGGTTATCTGCTTTTTTCTTTTCTGATCTTACAAGTACAGAGGCAGATTGCTGGCAGTGGGGAGGAGTATGAAACATATGTATTTATGTATAACATTCATGAAGCGCCTAGTATGTGTGCACAGCACTGCAGTGGTTGCCTGGAAATGCAGTAAGACTCTACTGGTGGAAAAGAGCAAAAGATTCAAAACATCTAGCATCACATTCCTAAATAGTAACTGAATTTCTGTTTCTTTCAGTCTTTTCTATCCCTGATATTGGGGAGAGGCTGGATTTGGAGTCAGAAAGATGCTGGTTCAAATCTTACTTCAGGCACTTACGAGTTCTATGATGTGAGGCAAGACAACCAACTTCAGTTTCCTTATCCATAAAGCTGCAGCACCTCACACGGCTCTTATAAAGAATAAATGAGATAATACAAAGTACTTCATATACTGTCACTCCACAAATGTTAAGGGTGATGATGATGATGCTACCTTGGTTAGCCCCTTGTAAACTTCTATTCTATTTGAATTTTACAATTTTGTCTCTTTGACTTCTTTAGTTAACATATTTTAATGTATTTTATTTATCTTGGAAAATAGAAATATAAACTGCGATTTTGCCAAAAATCAGGTAACTTAGCTGTACCCAACTGGAGGCACTAAACAGACTTCCCATTTATTATCTTGGCCTCTTGACCTCTCTTGACTATCCTCTGGGAAAGGGTGATAGCCATATACTTAAACACACAGCTTTCCTTACTGTTGGGAAGGCAGGGGTTTAAAAGGAGTGGATGTATATGGCAAGGAAAAACTAAAAAAAAAAATTGATACAAATTTTTTTCAAAATATGTACTTCTGAATTTGATATTAAAGTTCCCTTCCAAAAGAAAATTATGGCAAATCTCTGGATAGCTCAAGAGAGTTATCAGAATAGTGCAGTATCCTCATATCCAAAATAATACAGGTTCTTTATGGAGACAGCACAGAAAAGAATAAGAAATAATGTGATTTATAGTTTCCTTTGATACTCCTTGTAATTAGTACTAGATTACTATATTATATATTCCAGTAGCTAGTAGATCTAGAATTTGAATCTTCCCTACCCATTCAGAACATATACCTTCAATCTAGTATCAAATATATCTTTTTTTTTTTTTTTTCACACTCACTTTAAATTATTCTGTTACATGAGAACAGAGAGACCTAGAGGGGTAGAGCTATGGTCTGTGGCTATATCCTGTTATAAATTCACAAAGATTTATTAAATGAGAAATGTGGGTCAGATAATTTGCAGAAGACCCCAAAACAAAAAAAAAAAATAAGATTTCCCTGCTCTCCAGGAGTTTACAATACTTCAGGGAAGTCAACACATATACATTTAAGGATTTACAGAATATATACAACATAAGTACTCAGGGGTTTAGGTAGTAAGGACTGTAGCAGATGGAGGAGAGCTCAGGAAAGACTCCATGCAGAAGACAGTGCTTGGGCTGAGTCTTCAAGGAAGTAAAGGAATCCATAGGGGAGAGAACATTTCAGGCATGGAGGATAGCCAGTGAGAGATCACAGGAGATGGAGTGCTTTGCATGAGGAATAACAGGAAGGCCAGATTGCTTAGACTGTAGAGTTTGGGAAGTATTTTTGATACCAGAGACACAAGGTTCAAATCCCAGCTCTGTTACTTACTCTCTGTGTGACCTTAGTTAAACTACCTAACCTCCATGGAGTTCCATTTCCTTATAAGTAAAATGAGAGAGTTGAACTAGATAACCTTTAGGGTTGTTTCTACCTCAAAATCTCTGATTCCTTTATAGTACTATTTTAATCCTATCTGTAGATTTTAGCTATATTGTTTGGGGTTTCACTCTGGAGCTCAAAGATTGGGCCCCAATAGGACCTACCTAAACTCCACTTAATGGAGTTTGTATTTTGGGCCTTCCTTAACTCTTTCTCTTTTGACCACCAACCCTGAGGGTCTTCCCCTCCCTGTTTGAATTATTTTTTGTGAAAGGAATCATCCCTTGATTCACTTTTTAAAGAGGCCTATTCATTGAATGGATGTTACCTCACTTAAGGTAAGAATCTGAAGACAGCCTAAAATAACCGGGGTCTCCCACTGCATCCTGGGCCATCTCCAGTCATCCTGATCAATGTCTGACCACTGGACCCAGATGGCTCAGGAGGAGAAAGTGAGGCTGGTGACCTTGCACAGCCCTCCCTCCCTCAAATCACAGTCAAGTGCAAGTCATGTCCTCATCTCCGCCATCTTGGTGCTCTTTGAAAACAAAGGACAAACATAGCAACAATTTGGGGGAAGTCATTTTACTTCCCCGGGGCCACCTTTTTACCATCTTAAAAAATGACGGTAATGGACCATATTAACTGCAAGGCCCAACTTTATTTTCAGCATCACGACTTGCTTCTTTCATTTCCTTTGCTGATTGACTTTGTCCTTCCCAAAGAGCATTAGAGGAAGCAGCCAGCCATATTCTTTCTCATTTCCCTTTGTGCTGCCCCCTCCTGATCCACCCTTGTCATTGCACCATAGTCACTTTTTTTTTTTTCCTATAGAGCAGTGTTAAAAAAATCAGTTCTTGTGTGGGAGCAAATCATTTTGTAGTATTGATTTTAAATTTGTCATTGTTTTCCATGAAAGCTAAACAGAGAGGATGAATTGCCACTCACCCCATAAAGTTGATGACTTTCTATGCCCAAATGATTTGACAATTTGCTTTTTTTTACCCCCAAGGAAACTACTTGCCAACATTTTTCAAGGGAAAAGCATTCAATCCATGTCTAAAATTGGTCAAACTTCCCCCTGCAGCAAACTTGCAAATTTTTGCAAGGACTTGTGAAACTTCGCAATGCAAAAGATCAATAGTTTCACACCGTTCCACTCTCACAGCTTTCCTGAATGCACAATATCCATTTAATTTGAATCTGTCAGGCTGAAAGGAAATGTAAAACTCATAAAGGGGGCTACCTCATGTTTACAAAGGACATATGCAAGAATTGGTGGTAACTCATTCATTTTTAGCATCAAATAAAATAAATACCCTGAGATCAGTTATCTCAGGATCAATTATCAGTAAGAAAAAAATGAGAATTATTTTTTACTATATCTTTGTAAGTCATGTTTTCACATCCTGATAGACATTAATATTCTTCCCTGATCATATATTTTTGTTTCTTAGCTACTGATATTTGATATTCTATATTGAAAACAAAATTTAGACAAATATTTCAAAAGCATCCTGTAAGATTGCTGTCCCGTAGCACAAAATCCTTCTGCCTCCAGCTATAATGATATTTAATGTTAAATGATATAATGCTGACTTTATGAATTTGTTTCTTTTTCACAATTTTTATTAATCTCAGAAAAATGTCAAATAGCCCCAAAGCAATTTGGGCATCTGATAAAATGTATTTCTTGCTTCTCCTCCTACCTTTCTCACTCATCCTTCTGTCATCCTGGCATCTCTAACTTCCCAGGACTCAGTCCATGCTTGATTGACAGATATTTTACTCTCCTTCAGAAAGCTTGCCTATCCTTATGGCTTCAGCCATCTTTTCTGTCCAGATGACTCCCAAACTCAACCTTGGTTTCTCTTAGAAGTTCTAATGGTTTATTGCTAAATGCCCACTGGATGTAACATACTGTAACACCCCATACTTAACTAAAACTGAATTCCTTACTTTGTGACCTTTAAAATGTTCACTTCCTCCAAAGTTTCTATCATTTCTACTTAAGCAACTAATTTCTATTTAGTCACAATTAATTTCAGAACAGCAACTGTTCCTTCCTTCCTCTTATGAGGCATAAAGTTATTACAGCAAAACAAGAATTCGTGAACTGCTCTGCCTTTAGTAGAGAGTTCTAATTGGTGTCCAGACCATTATGCATCTTTAATCACTCACACATCATACCTATGCAACAGCTTCATGATATGTATCCATAAATATTCACCTATTTTTTCATTTAAAGGGGAGATAAGTAGAATATTCTCATAACTATCTTTCTTGACTACTACCCCAACTCATTATTGACGCTCTCCCACATGTAGTCCTCTATACTCCTCCATTCTATTTATAGATTTCTTCACAGAAATATATCTTTGTGATATACATTGTTCATCTACTACCCCTTTTTTCTAATTTGCTGCTTTTGGAAAAAATTATATACTCTCAATGCTGTATTCTAAGCGTAATTCAAGTCCCACTAAATCTCACTGGGTTCAAATTTATATTTTTGTGCTAATTTCTCTACTTTATCTTTTTGAAGCTATGTTGTACATTTGTATATCCTACTGGAGAAGCATGAAATTTAACATTAGAGGAAATGAGTTCAAATCCGAGCTCTACCACTGGTTAGTTGTGATTTGTATCCCCATATCTCCACCTATTTCCTTTGGACAAGGTACTTAATTTCTCTAGGGCTGTTTCTTCATCTGTAAAATGAGAAGGTAAAGCTATATTATCTCATATAATTTCCAGTGAAAAATCTTATGATCATAATTCATACCTTCTCTTCCTTGTTTCCTATGGATTATGGGATCTTTCCAAGTTTATTCTGCTGTCTTTGTCCTGCCTTCTGCTCTTTGTAGTAAAGAGCTTTTGTATGTAGATGAGCAGTTCTGGGTCACCCCAACTTCTTTCTTGCATTCCTTTTAAAGCTTTCTTGATGAGAATTACAAATATCCAATATATTCACAGTCCTTGTGAGATACATTACAGTCCATCACTGACTAAAAACCAAATATATGTATATTTTAAAGTATCTGTAGCTTCGGTCCAGAAATCTAAATTCTATGCTCTGTAATCATCTTTTAATAAACTGATTACTTTCCAGTTCACCTAAGTTCTTTTATTTCACTTTCTTCAACTATAGATTGAGATGATTGATCTAGGTAACTTCTAAAGTCTTTTTCACCTATAAAGTTTTTTATTCAATGATATGCTAATTGGAATCCCCATAGAACCTATCACAGAATAGTAAAGACAGGTAGTAGGTATCCCAAAGATATGTGCTGAATGACTGAATGTAAGAATAAATGAATTTTATCTGTAAGTTGTCAGAAATATAGTTCATTTAGTGACTGATTCAACTTCAATTCAATTGAAAGTTAATCTTTCTTTTGAACTGGATGTTACAATATTTTTCTCAATTTTAAATTAGTCTAAGTTTACAATGTGAAAAAATGTTGCTTTCATGTGCACTCCTTCAAAATAAAACTTAAAATATTTTTTCTCCGTTAGGCCAAATATAACCACTACCAGTTTAAATAACAAATACTCAGCTTGGAGCTGTTGTAGTGAAAATATTCTCTAATGATAATGTACATACTTATCATATGATAAATTTACTAGAGCAAAATTGTGATAAGTATGAGTTGAGTGCCCAGTCCCTTCCAGGATGGGCACACACACACACACACACACACACACACACACGGCTGATTGTCACTTGGGTACACAACAAGTCTCTTTGATGGACAAGGTCTTAGCCTATTGTCTATCTTTGGGTGTTCTTTAGTCATTTCAGTTATGTTTGAGCCCTCATGACCCTGTTTCAGGTTTTCTTGGCAAAAATACTGGAATGGTTTGCAATTTCATTCTCCTGCAGATCCATTTTGCTAGGCAATCAAAGTCTAAGTGACTGGCGCAGGTTCGCATAGGTAGGAAGTGTCTAAGGCAGAATTTGAACTCCGAGCTTCCTGACTCCATGCCCATAGAAACATGGCTGCCTCATGTTATTGACAACTAACTCACTGGCTAATTATGGATGTTCTGAACTTGGAGAGATTTAGTTCCTCCAATGCTGTAATGCCTTCTTAGGAGCCATAAAGGAAAAGGAACACTTCTCAAATAAATTTTTAAAAATATATACTAGAATTTGCTTTATAGGTGAAAATGGTATTATTGAACACCATTAGCATGGAACATGAGCTCAGAGTGTGGTTTGTATTTTGTCCTTCAATAAAGGTGAATATTTATAGTGATCCTTCCACACAGTGTAGCCCCTTTTACAACATATAGCAAAATTTTATCAATACATCTAGATAAGGATGGAAATTCTTTTTTGTAGTGGTGGAATAGGATATGACTGACATAGTAGGTTGCAGTGGACAAAAATTAGAAATCAGGAAAATTGTGTTCAAGGCCTGGTTCTGCCTCTAGCTAATTGTGTGGCTTCAATAAAGCCCAATTTTCCTAAATTACCTCTAGAATAGTAGTGTTTACTAGTTCTCATCTCTAAGGTCCCTTCCAACTTTGTAATTTTGTTTCAAGCTATCTCATAGCCTTGGTCACATTAACATGGTACTATTACCCGCTGAGCTAAAGAGGAACATATGTATTCAAAGGAATGCTCAATACAGGGCTAGAGCCCATGATCCTAAGATTAAGATTCTTATCCTTTGAGGTAGCTTGGTACCAATGAAATAGAAAATGACACTATTAAAAACAAAATAGTCCTGGTGTTTTTTAAGTGATCAGTGATGTTTCATAAGTGTCTTCAGTCATTTTTCTACTGTAAACTTCCTACTGGTATGTATAGGGTTCTTGCCAGCTTAAAAACAGTAGATTCCAGTTCAATTATTAGGAATGCATCTTTATTTTTGTGATGGGTAGAGAATAGAGGAAGGGAAGTATTTCATATAAGCTAGGTACCTAAATAACTTTCTTGGGCCACATTGTAATGAATTCCTAAAATTAGCCCATTATATTTTGACATGAAGAGCTACCATATCATGACACCTTGTAAGATTTTGGGGGCATTATAAAGAGGTATACAGATAAAAAACATAAGAAAATAAACCCTTTAAATAAAATGTTTGCAGAAATCTAATCTGTTTCATACTTCTCAACACTGAAGAATGAAAACTGAATTTACAAGAGCTATGAGATGTTTTTTTTTCATTTAATCCAATGTGATTTCCATAAGGTACTGCAAAGTCTACTATCTAAACATAAGGAAATGATAAAGGAAAAATAACCTAGCATCAACATACACAAAACTGATTAAAACTTGACAAGATCGTCAACCCAACTCCTAGGATACAGGCCATGCTGGCTGCAAATGGGTAAGGCAGTGGTATTTGTAATTTGATGTTGCATATCAGAAGTACTGTGTTGTTTGGAAATGGTTTTATACGTAAAATGGGCCTTTCCCCCAGAATAGGTTGCCAATGTATTTGATTGGAAGCAGACATCTGTAAGATCCAAGTTGGAAATGGTAGTATGAAATACAATGACATTGTAATCTCTAAGTTTCTCTGAATTGCCCTCAATATTATCTATGCTCACTATTTAATTAGTTTAACATATAAGATTTGTCTGGGAAAGTATTTGTATCTTTTTGAGAAATCAGTCAAAGAAAAATGTCCAACTTAATATTCTATCAGTTACAGATTTCTACAGATTTCTGAAACACAAGCATTTCAAAACTCTGGAAGCCTCTATTTAGAGTGAGATCTGTGTGTTCCATACAGATGGAATCAGTCCATAAATACGTGGTGGTCTTCTGCTTGCCAGTCCTAATATAAGCAGTAGCTTTCACTTGTTTGAACAGATCTTTAGATATACATAAAAGCTGTAAGATCGGGCCATTATATGCCTTGTAAAGTACAGATAGATTAATTTTACTGCCATACAATATTTTAAAATTTTGATTTCAAAAGCATAAAATGTATCTGAAATTTGAAATAAAAATTCATGGTGTACAAAATTCTGAAGAAAAATTTTCTATAATAAATATTACATAACTAAAAGTAAAGCTGAAATTATAGTTGTACGTTAGCCTTCTGCTCCTTTCACCTACACACTCCTTTACATTATTACTTTTTCAACATATGGTTGATCTTCTCTCTAGTTCTGTTCCTTTCCCTGTCCCTACCTCTTGTGCGCATGCACACACACCCACACACTCCCACACACACCCACACTCACACACACACACACACCCACACACACACGCCCACACACACACACACACACACACACACACGTCCACACACACCCACACTCACACACACCCACACACACACGCCCACACACACGCCCACACACACCCACACTCACACACACACACACACACACTCACACACACACACTCACCCACACACACACACACACACACACGCCCACACACACACGCACTGTGGGGTATGATTAGAGTGGTTTGAAATGGTCATAAATAGTCATATGTTCAGCAGCCTGGCAATTTCTCTTCAGGTTATGAATAAGTTCCAGATAAACTATATAGACTTCTGGTCATCATATTCCCAGTGAGGGGACACCTCTCCTTTATTTAGACTCTGCTATTATCTATCATTACCAAAAGTTTATACAACTACCCTGAAAGGAAGTTGGCTCCAATACCAACCTATGCTTGGAACGTTGTCTCTAAAGTCAGAGAACATGGGTTCAAATTCCACTTCTCATGTTTTATACTTGTGTCATCTTGGACAGGTAAGTAAAGGTCCCCAAAACCTCAATGTTTTGACATTCTTCACCTATAAAACAAGAGCACTAGACTAGATAGCCTTTGAGATCCCTTTTATATTTAAACAAAATTAAGGGAAATATCTTCTAGTTCTGGTTTTATAATTTTATATTTCCATGTGGCCTTTGTGGTGAATTGTTCCCCTTCTTTTGTTGCATAGATCAGAGAATTTAAAATATTTGTGGTGCACTGCTAATTGTGGTAATGAGTTAAATGACCATTGTAGGTACTGGATAACAGAGCCATGAGGATATGAATGAGTCTGAGAGTAAAGCAGATCCAGGTGGAGGATAGACATCTAAGTAGAAGGTAGAGCTACAGGAAAACAAAGGGAAAGATGATTTTCTCTCTTCTGAACTCCTAACTATAGAGAATAAAGGGGAGAAAGAAGAATTCAAACAAGAGAACAAAATTAGAAGATAGGAATGATTGGTTGATCTCTAAGGTCTATGCCATAATAATTCTATCATTTTAAAATTCTATTATTTACTCAGCAGAGACATGTGGTATTATAGAGAAAGAGCTAGCCTCTCACAGAGTTGTAGATGGAGAGCTAGCCTCTTACCTGGGGTAAGTCCCCTAATCTTTCAATGCTTTCAATAGCTCTTTGGAATTATTAGTTGCAGACATTGTGTTGACCTGCCTTGGTAGGGGGAGTTCTTTAGCAGGAACTCATTAAATGAAATCACAAGTCTAACTAATCTTTATCCTGTGATTCATTCATTTCATGTACCTGTGTTTGTCTTCCTTACAGCACAGTTCTTATTTTTGGCTCATGTAACTATAA